>CAMZMU010000043.1:21508147-22708147 GCA_947311845.1 Poa pratensis
GTGGCCAAAGAGTTCGTGAGGCGCCGCATTGCCCCGCTCCAGAAGCGCAAGGATCCGCTGTGGTTGTACACATGCTTGAGGGACAAGATGCGCCTGAGCCTCTGACAACTTCGAGCAGGCGGTGTTGGACGGCGTCATGGAGGTTTTGTTCACTTCCCCCTCTATCCCCAAGCTGAAGTCGAACTTCGCGCTACCGCTCTACAGGTTCGAGCTTGGCGCTCGAGTTGAGTCCGTGCAGGCGATGCCTGAATTTGACCAGTGGGGTCTGGTGCCCGAGCGGCATGTTGGGCCCCGCGACAACCTGGAGTCGGCGTCGCAGGCAACGCCGGTCGATGGCGAGGGGGAGGTTACAGAGACGCCTGCGGAGTCTGACGCAGACATAGCCGGTACCTCGGGAAGTCCCAGTTCCTCAGCGGGGAAAGTGAGGCCCTCAAGAGGCGCCCCGCCCGAGGCTGAGATCCACAAGCTCTCTTCAAGCGGCGACGATGACCGATACCTTGTCGTCCCCTCGCAACGCACGAGGAGGCGGAGGGGAGCGACGATGAGGGGGCCCCTTCGAGCCATTGCGAGCCCCGCTCCAAAGCGTACCACGATAGGGACGACGGAGCTCAGGAGGAGGCTGAGGCAAGCACACAGGCGGGCCACGACGGGCCTGCCGAGGCTCAGAAGGATGCGGAGCCCAGCGCACCGCTGGTGCGGCGGAAAAGGTGGATCTACAGCGCCGAGTAAGCTTTACGTTTCCTTCCTTTTGATGTGTTCTGGGATATCCTTCTCGAGGGGTTTTTGATTGTCTTCTTCTCCAGCACCCTCATTCCGGTGAAGCGGCGCAGGCTCCGGAAGGTTGGAGAAAGCTCCAGCGCTGCAGGGGCATCCGCGGCTCCCGCTGCGGAGGAGCCACGACAGGAGGGCGCTGCCTCTTCCCCTACGGTCGACCGCCACGAGGAGAAGGAGACGGAGACGATGGCATCGTCGCCGGCGCGGCCCGACGCTTCCCCTGCGCGCAGGAGAAGGCGGCGGAACAAGCGGCGAAGAAGGTCGCGTCGCCTCTGCAGGAGGAGGCGGCGGAGGAGACGGCGGCGAGGACCGCGACGCCAGCGGGGGAGCAAGCCGCGCTGAGGCGAAGGAGACCGCCGATATCAGGATGGAGGAGGCCGCCACGCAGCCCTCTCCGACACGCGCAGCCCCCGAGGTGACTGCCGCGGGCTCTGAGGCCGCAGCGGGACGGCCGCGACAGAACAGGCCCAAACCGCCTCCGGCGACCAGCAGAGTGCGCCTCACGGGCAGGGAGGCGCTGAGGCCCATGTGGAGGGTACGTCTGGGCCTCGAGAGGCCCCTGCTGCGGAAGAAGGAGAAAGCTCTCAGCAGAGCCCCCAGGCGCAACCTGAGCCTGCCCCAAGCCCGAGGCACGGTGCATCCGGTCCTCCGGCGAGCATCGAGGCCTCCGGGCCTTCTGGTGGCGTTTGGGCCATGGTCTCCGCCGGCCGGCGCCAGAGCGCAGTCCGTCGCGACATCGCTTTTCGCCTGGCGAGGGAGGCGCTCGACGGCCTCGAGGCCCAGCAGGCCGAGGAGGAGCTTGCCGCGGCGGAGGAACGCGCCGATCTTGCGCGGGCTTGGACTCGCCTCCACGAGACCGTGGAGCACTGCCGTCGGAGGATGAAGCATCCCAGGCGCGGCGCAAGGAAGCGCAGCGCTTCGTTGAGGAAGTTCACACCAGCGTCATCCGCGAGGCTGAAGAGACTCTCGCGGAGCTGAGTGCTAAGCGCGAGGCCCTCGAGGCGGAGACTGCCGCCAAGCACCAGGAGCTCATGGCACGCGAGGCAGCGGTCACCGTTAAACAGCAGGAGCTCGCAGCTCGAGAGGAAGAGTTCGCTGCGGACTCTGCGTCCGTGAGGAAGGACTTGGAGGAGTTCCGCCAGGCACTGGGTGTTCGCGAGCAGCAGCTGCTGGTGGAACGTGGGGACGGCCAATCCCATCGCGAGGCTGAACTGCGCAGGCGCGAGGAGCATGTAGAACAGGTCGAGAAGGACCAAGCTACGCAGCGGGAGAGCCTGGAGACTCGCGAGAGCCAGGTGGCTCGGGACGAGGCCCAGTTCAAGGAATGCTACGCGAAGGCCAACGCCCAGTTCAAGGCGAGGGAGAAGAAAGCGGCGGAGGAGTCCGCCACCAAGGAGAAGCTCTTCCGCGACCGTTGCTCCAAGGACTTCATGGTTAAGGCCGCAAAGCAGGAGGAGCGCTTCACGAAGAAGCGCAACGAGCTCAATGCCCGCATCACCGAGCTCGAGAAGGAGAACAGGCGGTTGGTTTCCTGCGCCCGGACTGCTGAGGATGCCCAAGCTGGGGCAGAGGATCTCGCCTCACTGATGGCGGACATGAGCGAAATGCACCAGCAGGTGGCGCCCGTGGTGGAGCTCGTCGAGGAGGCGTGGGACAGCGCGCAGGCTGCGCGAGTCTTGTCGCACCAGCGGGAGCGCATGTTCCAGGCCCTGGTGGTTCGTGGCAAGCTGTCGCGGACCGTTTGGGGGCCGACGTCTCTGGGCTCTCGCAGAGGGGAACGCTGAGGCAGCCACATACCTCGCCTTCTTCGACCGGCTCTTCACCCGCCTTGAAGGGGTCACGGCAAACCTTGATGACCTGGTCGACGCGGAGAGCCGCGAGCTCCTTGGTGTCGCGGTTGGTTGCGTCTTCTCCAACCTCGCGCACCTCCACCTTGGCCTCGACCTCTCGACCGTGATGGAGCCCCTGGAGCCGAGGCTCGCCGAGAAGCTAAACAGGTCGGTGTGGGAGGACGTGGAGAAGTTCGTCCAGCGCTTCAAGAGGGTAGAGGTCGAGGAGGATCCGGCCCAGGAAGGCAAGGAAGGTGCTGAAGAGGAGGAGGACGAAGCCGCTGATGACGAGGGCAGTGACAGCCCCGTTGCCTGAGCCGCTCCTGTGGCAAGATGTGCTCGGGCACAGTTTATCTTAGTGTTTACTTTTTCTGTTGTAATGGCTTGTAAAGACCTTTTTATGTGCAAGTGTGAGCGCCCCTCGGGAGGCCTTTTATCTCTTCCTCATGTCTTTTTCGCTCTACGTCGTTAGGTCCCTGCTCTCAGCGCGATGGCACCGCCGCTTCGGTATGTCAGAGTCAGGGCTCGACAAGGCCGGGGGTGCTCAAGGCTTAGAGAGGTAAGGGCTCTCGAGGCACGATGCTCGGAGCTCCCCTTTGACGTGCAAGTAGCCCATGAGGCGTAAGAGAGAAAAGAGAGCTCGAGAGGCGCAAAACCAGCGAGAGAGGATAAATCTCGAGAGGCGTAAGCTCTGGACTTAGCTTTGCGAGACGCTGGTCTCGTAGAGGGCGTGGGGTTCCCTGATGAGGCGTTTTTCCCTCTCGAGGCTGCCTGGGGCTGGTTCGGAGTTCCACAGCCTTGCAGGGGGTCCTGTTCCCTGGATTGGAAAAAGAGGCATACCCACAAGCAAAGCACGGTTGTACAACTCATGCGCGCTCATAGGTTTCCTCATGGGTATCTCACGAGGAGAGTAAGCACCAAGGTCCTTGGTGAGGTGACGTGCATGGGAGCAGCCCATGAGCCAGAGCTCTTTGGTGAGATAACTGGCGTGGTTGGAGACCCACGGGTTAGAGCTCGGATCCTTTGGGTTTTGCGATGCTGTTGGGATGTTCCCGAGGCACAGACACCGTGCTCAGCCCCCGCTCGTGAGGTGCGCATGGGAAGAATATGAGCGCGAATGAACAATGTAAGAAAATAACTCACCGCAGCAATATTACATAACGGCGCTAAGGCGCATAGGTTCATGCTGAATGGAGATTGTTCATTACACTTGGCGTGGCCAAGATAAAGTCCGCCATGTCCGGGCATGGGGTTCCACATGGTGTGGCTGAGGCTTCTCGCGGCCCATGGCGACGCGTAGTAGAGAGCACTCAGTGGAGATGGCCCTCGTCGAGGGAAAAGCTTTTGTGAAGCTGGGAGGTGAAGATGTGTGCTTCCCTCTTGAGACAAAAAATGTCTGCCGCGACCTGATCACGGGTAGAACTTGCGTAGATGCTCGATGTTCCACGGTTTTTGACCGGGATGCCGTCTTCCGTCTCGAGGCGTACCGCGCCGGGCCTGGCGATGTGCGCGACCCTGTAGGGGCCTTCCCACATGGGTGAGAGCTTGTGGAGGCCTTCCCTGGAGAGTATCCTCCTCAGGACGAGGTCGCCTGCCTCGAGGGTGCGCGAGCGTATGTGGCGGCTGTGGTAGCGGCACAGGTCTTGCTGGCACTTTGCCGCCCGGCGGGCAGCACGGCGACGTAGTCCGTCGAGCAGCAGCAAATCATCGTTGTGGAGCTCTTCCTGATTGTCCTCATTGAAAGCAAGGATCCATGGGGACCCATGCTTGATCTCAGTGGGGAGGACTGCTTCAGCGCCATAGACGAGGGCGAAGGGCGTTTCTCCAGTGGGCTTTGTGGCCGTGGTGCGGATGGACCAGAGCACAGATGGAAGCTCTTCAATCCAGTTCTTGCCGTGGGCCTTGAGGCGGTTGAAGCTTCTCATCTTGAGGCCCTTGAGTACCTCGGCATTTGCTCGCTCGGCCTGCCCATTGCTTCGTGGGTGGGCTACTGAGGCAAAGCACAGCCGGGTGCCGAGGCTTTCGCAATAAGCCCTGAAGATGCCACTGTGAATTGTGAGCCGTTGTCGGTGATGATGCGATTTGGCACGCCGAAGCAGCAGTCCAGGCCTCTGATGAACTTCACCGCTGATCTCGCCGGTATGGTGCGCACCGCCTCAACCTCCGCCCATTTAGTGAACTTGTCGATGGCGACGTAGAGGTAGCGGTAGCCCCCGCTGGAGCGTGGGAATGGTCCCAGGATGTCCAGCCCCCAGACTGCGAAGTGCCAGAAGAGCGGGATGGTTTGGAGCCCCAGTGTAGGCTGGTGGACTTGCTTGGCGTGGAATTGGCATGCCTCGCAAGCCTGGACGATGGTTGTTGCATCTTGAAGCACTGAGGGCCAGTAGAAGCCACTCCTGAAGACCTTCCCCGCGAGGGTGCGCGATGATGAATGATGGCCACATTCTCCACTGTGTATGTCTCTGATCAGCTGGCGGCCTTCTTCAGGAGGAACGCACTTCAACGTGACTCCGTTCGGATGTTTGCGGTACAAGTCTCCCTCGTGAAGGCAGTATGATTTGGCCTGTCGAGCGATCCGCTCTGCCTCTGCATCCTCTTCAGGAAGGACTCTGTCTTGGAGGTACTCCTTGATCTCGTCGATCCACCCTGTTTCTTGATGTGTCATGGCCAACAACAGGCGATCTCCTGAAGGAGGACCGCAGCTTGGTGCTCCAGAGGTTGGTGGTGGCGGGAGCTCTTCATCAATGTCCATGTCAGCTGCATCCTTTGGCTGTTTCACCGATGCCCTGGTGAGCCTTTCCACAAACACGCCTGCCTGCTGGGCCTCTCTCCGTGACGCTCACCTCTCTCCGTGACGCTCGCCTGGCGATGTCATCTGCCTCCTGGTTCTCCTTTCGTGGGATGTGCCGAGTTCCATCCCCTTGAAGTGCTTCTCGAGCTTGCGAACCTCTTCAAGGTAGGCGGCCATGTGGCCGTCCTTAGGCGTGTAGCTCTTGTTGGAGAAATTGACGAGGAGCTGGGAATCACCCTTGATGAGCAAGTACTTGATGCCGAGGGCAATTGCAGCTCTGAGCCCGGCGAGGGGCCTTCATACTTGGCGATGTTGTTGGAGACCTTGTCAGTTGTGAAGCACAGCTGGACGGCATAGTAGAGCTTGTCTCCCTTTGGCGAGGTTAGGATGATGCCAGCCCCCCGCGCTCTAGCATGCGAATGCTCCGTCGAAGTGCATGGTCCAGTGATTTGGCACTGTCTCTCCAGAGGGCGAGGCCTCTGCCTCTCGAGGCTCTTCCTGCTGCGTGTCCGTCCACTCGGCGACGAAGTCTGCCAGCGCCCTTCCTTTGATGACCCTGGTGGTGTCGAAGCGCAGGCCAAAAGGCTGCAGCTCAATGTTCCACCCTGCGACACGATCAGTGGCGTTTGGGTTGCGCAGGATTTGCTCCAGGGGAAGGATGTGACCACCGTGATGGGGTGGCCCTGAAAGTAGTGGCGCAGCTTCCTGGAGGCGATGAGGAGCGCAAGGAGGAGCTTCTGCTGCATGGTGTATCGCTCGCGAGCATCCCGCAGCACTGTGCTAACGAAGTAGACGGGGTGCTCGACAAGCGTCGTCGATGGAGGTGCAGCGTTGGGCTCTTCAAGGGCCTTGTCGAGGTTTTCTTGAGGCTCGGGGCCTGAAGAGGGTGTTCCCTTGTCGGGAGGCTCCGGACTTGGCGTAGCGGTGTCCTTCTTGGCGAGTACTGGCTCTTCCCTTTCTGCGACCAGGACGGCGCTTGCTGTTTGTGGAGTGGCTGCTAGATACAGCTTCAGGTGCTCGCCAGGCCTTGGGGCGACCATGACAGGTGAACTGGCCAAGTATTTCTTCAAGTCTTCAAATGCCTTGTACGCCTCTGGTGTCCACTTGAACGTGCCAGATCGCTTCATGATCTTGAAGAATGGCAGCGCCCTCTCGCCGAACTTGGAGATGAAGCGGCCTAGGCTAGCCATGCATCCCGCCAGGCGTTGCATGTCCTTGAGGCGACGAGGTGGTTGCATTTCTTCTATGGCCTTGATCTTGTCTGGGTTTGCTTCTATGCCGCGGTGGGACACGAGGAACCCGAGAAGTTTGCCTAATGGTACCCCGAAGACGCACTTGGCGGGGTTCAGCTTGATGTTAACCTTGCGCAGGTTGGCAAAGGTCTCCTCGAGGTCCTCCATGAGGGTGTGCTCTTTGCGAGTTTTGACCACAATGTCATCGACATAGGCCTCGGCGTTTCTCCCCATCTGAGCCCCCAAGGCCGTCCTCATGAGCCTCTGGAAGGTGGCACCGGCGTTCTTGAGGCCAAAAGGCATGCAGACGTAGCAATACACACCACAAGGGGTGAGAAATGCTGCCTTCTCCTCATCCTCCTTCGCCATCTTGATCTGGTGATAGCCTGAGAAGGCATCCATAAAACATAGGAGATCGCAGCCGGCGGTGGAGTCCACGATCTGGTCGATCCTTGGCATGGGGTACGGGTCCTTGGGGCAGGCCTTGTTGATGTCGGTGTAGTCGATGCAGAGCCTGCCGCCCCCGGTGTGCTTGGGGACAACAACCGTGTTGGCGAGCCACGTGGGGTGCGCAACTTCCCGAATGATGCGCGCTTATTTTAACTTCTCTACTTCCTTGATGATGAACTCTTGCTTCTCTGGCGCCTGGCGCCGCGCTTTCTGCTTCACGGGGCGTGCGTTTGGACACACGGCTAAGTGGTGCTCGATCACCTCCCTCGGTACTCCGGACATCTCTGACGGTGTCCAAGCGAACATGTCAGAGTTTGCCCTGAGGAAGGCGACGAGCGCGCTTCCCTATTTGGGAGGCAAGCCAGCGCCTATGGTGACGCTAGCCCCCGAGCCGCTGGCGTCCAGCGACACTTGCTTCGTGGCTGCCTGCTCCTGTGAGAACAGCTGCTTCTTCTTCCTGTGAGAACAAGTAGGCATACCCACAAGCAATGCACGGTTGTATAACTCATGCGCGCTCATAGGTTTCCTCATGTGTGTCTCGCGAGGAGAGTAAGCACCAAGGTCCTTGGTGAGGTGACGTGCATGGGAGCAGGCCCATGAGTTCAGAGCTCGGATCCTTTGGGTTTTGCGATGCTGCTGGGATGCTCCCGAGGCACAGGCACCGTGCTCAGCCCCCGCTCGCGAGATACGCATGGGGATTAGTATGAGCGTGAATGATTGCAGAAAATAGCTTACCGCGGTAATATTACATAACGGTGCTAAGGCCCATGGGTTCATGCTGAATGAAATTATTCATTACACTTGGCGTGGCCAAGATAAAATCCGCCATGTCTGAGCATGGGGTTCCACACGGAGTGGCTGAAGCTTCTCGCGGCCCGTGGCGACGCGTTGTAGAGAGAGCTCAGATGATGTAGCCTCTCGTGGAGGGAAAGGCTTTATCAAGCTGGGATGTGATGGTGCATGCCTCCCTCTTGAGACAAAAAATGCCTGCCGTGACTGATCACGGGTAGAACTTGCGCAGGTGCTCGATGTTCCACGGATTTTTGACTGGGATGCCATCTTCGGTCTCGAGCCGTGCTGCGCCAGGCCTGGAGATGTGCGCGACCCTGAAGGGCCCCTCCCACATGGGTGAGAGCTTGTGGAGGCCTTCCCTGGAGGCGGAGGCGGAGGAGCGCCGTGCGCCACGTTCCCCGCGTGCCCGGAGTGGTGCACCAGTGAGCGAGAGGGCGCTCGAGCTGGAGTGGGCACGGCAGCGGCGTTGACGAGCTCAGTGACGCGGTCGAGCCAGCCGTCGTGGCCCGCCTGCGCGAGACGGTAGCGCAGTAGCTCCTGCGCCATGAGGAGCGCAGCGCTCGGGCTGGGCGCCGCCCGGCTCTGCGAAGAGGTGGCCTGGTCCCTGGACGGGTGCAGGGAGGAAGCTTCCTCGTCGCCGTCGCCGTCCTGGTCTTCCGGGTGCTCGACGCGGGGCTCGGGGTCGGCGTTGCACTCGGGTTGCGGTTGACGACGGGCTCGGTGTCAGCCCTGCCGGACGTTCGGCGTGCGAGACGCTCAGCACGTGTCTCGGCCATGGCGGAGGAGAGGTTGAAGACGCGCCTCAGCCCCCTACAATGAGTTGGCCGAAGCTCAAGCTTTGCTAAGGAAGAACTATGGTGGAAGCTCTGTTCTCCTTCGCTATGGTGTGGATGAGCTTCAGCTAGCCGGTGGGTCGACGAATGGTTCGATCCCCCTCTTCGGTCGTACACTGCCTCCTTTTATACCTGCCTCGGGCCTTGATCACCATCATTTATATGCATTATTTAGAGCCCTAAAACCCTTAAAACCTCACTGCATTTGATCCAGTACTGCATTTATATGCATTTTACAGTGCTTTTCATGCAAATTGCAGTTTAGTGTGCAAAGTCACACAATCTTCAGAAGATTCAGTGTAGAAGTGAAGCAAGAAGCACCACACAAGTGATCCCAATGCAGCAGAGAAGATGGCCATGATCATCAAGAAAGAATCAAACCAGAAATCCAGAAGAACACTTGTTGGCAGAAGATGAACAGTACACTGCCAATGAAATGCAAATTCTTGTCAGTGTAGCTGTTGAAGTTCAAGTCCAAATGCAACCATGTGCTATCTGAAGGAAGCCCAAGGGAGCATATTTGAGCAAGATTGGAGCATCAGAGGAAGAAGAAATCAAGCCAAAAGATCAAAACCTTCTCCGTGCCAGACAGTGAACAGTAACTGACAGAAGTGCAATTTCTGTCAGTTAACTCATATTCTCCAAATCAAGTTGAAGCAATACAAAAGTGTGGCAGCACAAGGTCCCAGAGAAGATAAGAAGCAATTCAAATGTGTTTGAACCAGAAAGGAGGGAAGAGATCAACTTGGGGATGAAGAAACCACAAAAGGCAAAAAGGTGATAAAGTAGGGAACACCCCATGTGCACTGTGAGCTAAAGATAGGAAAGGGAAACTTCCTCCTCACCTCCAATTCGTGCCACTCCACCTCAGAATGGAAAAAGGAGTATAAAGCCATCACCACACCACCACAGCATCATTCCATTCCCATCCATCTCACCACAACCATCCAACCCATCCATCCACAGCCACCACCACAACACCTTTTCTGCCACCAACTCCAACAACCACCAAGAACACCAAGAACTGCAAGAACAGAGAAGAACAAGAACAAGACCAAGATCAAGATGAACATGGAGACCAGGAGAAGAAGCCCAAGGCCTTGGTGACCTGAAGAACATGCTCTGCAACTCTGCTTCCACCCTTGTCTTCATCTCTGCTTCCCCTGCTTCGACAAGTTTTCAGTGAGCTATAGCCAAGGAATTCTCTCCATTCTTCTGTGTAATCTTGTGTTGAACTGTGTAGATCATCCATCTTTAAGTAGAGCTTGTACTATTTGGCTACTGCAGTGAATTGAGTGACACAATTCTCTGTCTTTTCTGAATATTTGCATGTCTTGCTTGTTGTCTGGATTGATCTGTGTGTGTAAGGCTAGTCCCTGCATACTTGTGTGTTGAAATTCCATCCCTAGCCTCTTTTGCTTGTTAACTCACTTTGATCTGGCTTGACAACCCAGAAAGAAGTGGTCTTTGTGCTTTGATTTTCCTTCTGCCTAAAACTGCTAAAAACCCTTTGCTTGCAAGACTAGTCTCTGCAAGCTGTTGAAGAAATTCTTGTTCCCTGTCTAAAACATGCTTGGATCCATGCGGTGGACTTGATTGACAACCAAGGACCTACAAGTTAATTTCTGAAATTTGCTTTGCTAAAACCATTTCCCAAAACCTTTTCTTTTCTGAAGAATAAACCTTAAACCTGAAGATTTTGTCCTAGCTTCTGCCAACCCTTAGAACCAACATAAACTTGTTGATCCCTGTGGAGACGATAAACAAATCCCCCCCCCCCCTACATTATCAACTTGATCAAAATTGGCGCCGTTGCCGGGGATTGACTTCTGTTTGGAACTTTGTAGTGCAGTAGACTAGGCTGTGTGGTTAAATTGATGAACTTTCTGCATAATCTGGTGCTTGTGATGCTTTTAGTCCATTGATCTGCAACTAGAATTGCTATTAGGGGATTTAGTTCACTAACCCTTGATAAAAGTTCTTGTTTGTGCTTGTGTGCAGAGGAAACATGATTTCTTTTCTGCAGTGTTTGGATTCTGTTGATGCAGTCCTCTGAAGATTCACCTCTTGCTCCATATGATCCAGAGCCAGAGAGAACTTTTCTAGCAAGAAGAAGAGCAGCATCAGTGTCCTCAGTAGAAGAAACAGAGGAAAGACAGTCAGTTTTCAACATGGGTGACAAAACGTTGAGAGATTTGTGGATCCCCAAGGATCAGGTTTCAAATGCAGATGTTGTTATGCCTGCCATCCAGGCAAACAACTGGGAAATCAAACCAGCCTTGATAAACATGGTGCAGCACAACCCATTTAAAGGCAGTGCCTTGGAGAGTCCACATGAACATGTTAGAAATTTCCTGGAATATTGCAATACTCTAAAGCACAATGGTGTACCTCCTGAAGCAATCAGGATGCAGCTATTTCCTTTTTCATTGTCAGGCACTGCCAAAATCTGGTTTCATGCATTGCCAGCTCACTGCAGAGATACTTGGGAGCATTTGGTTCAAGCTTTCTTTGAAAGATACTTTCCACCCACCAAAGCAGCTGAGTGCAGAGACAAAATTACAAGGTTTGTGCAGTATGAAGGTGAAAGCTTGTATGATGCTTGGAAGAGATATCAAGGCCTAATCAGGATGTGTCCCAATCATGGTCAAGAGCAGTGGTTAATTCTGCAGACTTTTTACAAAGGCCTGACAGAGCAAACTAGGGCATTTGTTGATTCAGCTGCTGGTGGAGGCATTATGAACAAAACTCTTGATGAAGCCACTGAGCTAATTGAGAGCATGGCTTCACATAACTTTTCATGGACCAATGAGAGAGCAGTTCATCCAATTCATCAGGCTAACAATGGTCCGAATGCTTTAGAAGCCAAGCTTGATAGTCTGACAACACAACTAGCTCAGTTAATGCAGGAGAAGAACAGTAAAGCAATTGTGCCTGTGAATCAAGTTTCAGCTACTTGTCAGATATGTGGTATTGAAGGGCATGCTTCACATGAGTGTTCACTGTTGGCTCCTTCTGAAAATCAATTGGCAGAAGTGAATTATGCTGAGAACCAAGGTGTTTATTCTCAGGGCTACAATCCTGCTTGGAGGAACCACCCCAACTTGTCCTACAAGAATGCAAATCAACAGAGCTACCCTCAAGCAAACCAACAGAGTTATGATCAAGCTGCTCAGCAAAATTTCAGACCTCAAGGCAATATGCAGTACCTCCAACAACAACAGCAGCAAGCAGCACAGCAAAATGCTTTTACAAGCAACAGCCAGTCAGAAATAAGTGAGATGATGAGGATGCAGAAAGAAATGTTTAGTGGAATGCAGGAAACCATGAAGATGCAGTCAGAATTGTTTTTCAAGACAATGCAGACCCTTACAGCTGGAATATCCAATGCCCAAGTGATTCAGCCTGAAAATAAGTTGCCTACACAAGCAGAGAAAAATCCTAAACAGTGTGGAGTTATTTCAATCATAGAAACAGTGGAGGCAGTTACAACCAGAAGTGGAGTAAACACTGCACCAGTGCTAAAAACACCTCCTGTGATGCCTTATGTTGCTCCACAGAGAAGATCACAAGTACATGTAACACCCCGGCCACCCCCGGCCGGGCCTGTCACCCCTGGCAGCTCTCTAGGATCTCCAGACTAGCCCCACAGATCAACACTAGTCTCTTCTGCGCACTTTGTCCTCACTCGTGCGCACCCGGGAACCAGTTCCCGGTTGGTCACCCATCCCTGGGAGTGCTCCGAGCCAAGCACGCTTAACCTCGGAGTTCCTTCCAGATGAGCTTCTGGAAAAGAAGTTGCAACTTGTTGATATGAGTATTCTATCAATCCTATTAAGCCCTGAGCCAGGATCTCACATCCTTCCCCCCTTAGAAGACCGACGCCCTCGTCGGTCAGCCCCCAGTCCAGGAACTTCCCCTCTTGGTACACGTCTGTGCGCCCAGTGCCGGCACATGCTCCACATGTCCGCGCCCCTGACCCGCACACGCCCGTGTTGCCGCGAGGGTCGGCTCTGATACCAAATTGTAACACCCCGGCCACCCCCGGGCCGGGCCTGCCACCCCTGGCAGCTCTCTAGGATCTCCAGACTGGCCCCACAGATCAACACTAGTCTTTTCTGCGCACTTTGTCCTCACTGGTGCGCACCCGGGAACCAGTTCCCGGTTGGTCACCCATCCCTGGGAGTGCTCCGGGCCAAGCACGCTTAACCTCGGAGTTCCTTCTAGATGAGCTTCCGGAAAAGAAGTTGGAACTTGTTGATATAAGTATTCTATCAATCCTATTAAGCCCTGAGCCAGGATCTCACAGTACAGCAACCTATTGTCTCTGAAAACACTGTAGTGGATCCTGAAAAAACAGTGGAACCAACAGTTGAAGTTGAAAAGCCAGAAAATCCAGTGGAAAAAGCAGTGGAAAAAGCGGTGAAAAAACCTGATAACACTGTAGCAAATCCAGTTCCTGCAGTTCAGAGAACTGTTGTGCAAAAGGTCCCATTTCCAGAGAGATTAGAGAAAACCAAGTAAGAAAAGCAATATGCCAAGTTCTTGGAAACCATGAAGGAAGTTCAAATTACAATTCCTATCTTGGATGCAGTACTACACATCCTCTGTATGCAAAATTCTTCAAAGACCTGATTACAAAGAAGAGAAGTTGGAAGATCCTGAAATAGTTGCTCTGACAGAGGACTGCAGTGCTGTTATTCTGAATTATATGCCCAAGAAGCTTGGTGATCCTGGAAGTTTTAGTATCCCTTGTGTGGTTGGAAAAAGAACATTCACAGCTTGTGTGATTTAGGTTCATCAGTGAGTGTTTTACCTTTGGCTGTCAGTCAAGTTTTGCAGTTAGGAGCTCTGAAGCCCACATCCATGACATTGCAGTTAGCTGACAGAACACTGAGGAAACCAGCTGGAATTCTTGAAGATGTGCCTGTTCAAGTTGGAAACTTTGCTATCCAGTTGATTTTGTGGTACTGGAAATGGAAGACAATTCAGAATCCATGATTCTAGGCAGGCCATTCTTGGCAACAGCAGGAGCAATAATTGATGTAAAAGGTGGAACACTGAAGTTGCAATTTGGTTCAGAACAAGCAGAATTCAGCATGAAGCATGCTTCCCATCTACCCAATGTTTTGGAGCAATGCCATGCTATTGATGTTGTTGATAAAAGTGTTCACAATGCTCTAAAAGAATTGCAGTCAGAAGAACCTGAAGTTCAAGTATTTGTTACTGCAGAAAATACAAGTTTACAGGAACTATGTGCAATAAATCTTTGTGAAGAAAATCAGAGGAAGTACAAAGTGAAATTCCTCAGCTAGCTCACAACTCCATTGTTGAGTTAAAAGAATTACCTGATCATCTGAAGTACTCTTTCTTGGAGAAAGAAAAAATTCATCCAGTGATAATTAGCTCTGCTTTGGACAGTGAACAGGAGCAAAGTCTGTTGTCAGTGTTGAGATTGTACAAGAATGTGATTGGATTATTCCATTGATGACATCAAGGGAATTGATGAGAAAGTTTGTTCTCACAGAATACACTTGGAAGAAGAAAGTAAACCTACTAGAGAAGGGCAGAGAAGATTAAATCCTGCTATGCAAGAAGTGGTGAAAAAAGAGGTTCTAAACTCCTTCAGGCAGGCATGATTTACCCCATCTCTGACAGTGAGTGGGTGAGTCCTATTCACATTGTGCCAAGAAAGGAGGCTACACAGTGTGGAAAATGAAGAGGGAAAGTTGATGACCACAAGACCTGTCACTGGATGGAGAATGGTTAATGATTTCAGGAAACTGAACAAAGCAACAAGAAAGATCATTTTCCTTTACCTTTCATGCATAGCAGGGCAGGAATTCTATTGTTACTGGATGGATATTCTGGATTTCTCCAAATCCCAATACACCCAGCTGACCAAGAAAAACAACTTTCACCTGTCCTTATGGAACTTTTGCTTACAAGAGATTGCCTTTTGGTTTGTGTAATGCACCTGGCACATTTCAGAGATGTATGATGTCAATATTCTCTGACTACATTGAAAGAATCATGGAAGTGTTCATGGATGATTTCACAGTGTATGGAAAAGATTTTGCCACTTGCTTGAAGAACTTGACAGCTGTTTTACATAGATGTTCAGAGCAGAACTTGATCCTTAACTGGGAGAAGTGCCACTTTTAGTAACTGAAGATATTGTGCTTGGGCACATGGTTTCTGCCAGAGGGATAGAAGTGGATAAAGCAAAAGTAGATGTGATTGCAAAGCTACCTCCTCCTGAAAATGTGAAAGGAATTCAGAGTTTCTTGGGCCATGCTGGTTTTTACAGAAGATTTATCAAGGATTTTCTCTCCTTGCTAAACCACTCACTCACCTGCTAAATCATGATGTGCAGTTTGTGTTTGATGAAGCATGTATGCAAGCCTTCAACAAGCTAAAAGAAGCTTTGATCACAGCTCCAATAGTGCAGCCACCTGACTGGAATTTGCCATTTGAGCTAATGTGTGATGCAAGTGATTTTGCAGTAGGAGCAGTGCTTGGCCAGAGGAAGGAGAAAGCTGTCCATGTGATTCATTATGCAAGCAAAACACTTGATGATGCTCAGATCAACTACACCCAACTGAAAAAGAATTGTTAGCAGTAGTATTTGCATTTGACAATTCAGGCCATACCTTGTTGGACACAAGTGCATTGTTTCACTGATCATGCAGCAATAAGGTACTTGGTGAGAAAAAAGGATGCAAAGCCAAGACTGATCAGATGGGTTTTGTTGCTGCAAGAATTTGATATTGAGATCAAAGACAAGAAAGGTTCTGAAAATACTGTAGCAGATCACTTGTCCAGAATAAATTGCCCTGAAAACAGAGAGATCAAGATGGCATCCCTGGTGAGCAACTGATGGAAGTGAAAGCTTGTACTCCCTGGTATGCAGATATTGTGAACTATTTGGTCTGTGAAATTGTGCCAGCAGACATGTCCTATCAACAGAAAAAGAAATTTCTATGATGCCAAGAGCTATTACTGGGATGAGCCATTTCTGTACAAGCATTGTGCAGATGGAATAGTGAGAAGATGTGTGCCATCAGAAGAAATTGGTGATTGATGTTCCAATGCCATGCAGGCATGTATGGAGGCCATGCTGGAGTGATGAAAACACAAGCAAAAATCCTGCAAGCTGGATTTTATTGGCCTAATCTGTTCAAAGATGTGAATGAATATATCAAGCAGTGTGATCCTTGTCAGAGAGCTGGGAAAATATCAAGAAGAAATGAAATGCCACAGCAAGGCATACTAGAAGTTGAATTGTTTGATGTGTGGGGAGTTGATTTTGTTGGTCCTTTACCATCATCTCAAGGCTACAAGCATATTTTGGTAGCAGTGGACTATGTGTCCAAATGGGTTGAAGCAATACCCACTGTCAGTGCAGATTCCAAGGCAGTGTGCAAGCTGTTCAAAACTGTCATTTTTCCAAGGTTTGGAGTACCAAGAGTTGTTATCAGTGATGGTGGAGCTCACTTCAACAATGAACAGCTAGAGAAGCTACTGAGCAAGTATGGTGTGAAGAACACAGAGTAACTACACCTTACCACCCTCAGGCCAATGGACAAGTTGAATTATCCAACAGAGAGATAAAGCAGATACTAGAGAAAGTTGTGTCCAAATCCAGAGCTGATTGGTCTTTGAAATTACCTGATGCTTTGTGGGCATACAGAACAGGATACAAGACACCTATTGGAATGTCACCTTTCAGGCTTGTATATGGAAAAGCATGTCATTTGCCTGTTGAGTTGGAGCACAGAGCTCAGTGGGCTATTAGGAAGCTAAACATGGACTTAGGAAAAGCTGGAAGTGCAAGGAAGTTGCAGATGTGTGAGCTTGAAGAGCTAAGGCATGATGCCTATGAGAGCTCCAAGATTTACAAGGAAAAGACCAAGAAATGGCATGACAAGCACATTCTCAGGAAAGAATTCAGTGTTGGACAGACAGTTTTGGTTTATGATTCCAAGCTGCATTTGTTCTCTGGAAAGTTCAAGTCAAGATGGTTTGGCCCTTGTGTGATCAAGAGAGACCTGGGACATGGTTCTTTCGAAGTGCAGAGCCCAACTGAGGGAAATTTCAAGGTGAATGGTCAGAGACTGAAGCACTATCTAGTTGGTGATGCAATTGACAGTGAAGATACAGAAGCAACACAAGATGTTGAGCTACAGGATGCTGCCAATGCATCCTCTGGAGTTGAGAACCAGTAAAGAAGCTACAGTCAGGCTCATGACTATAAACAAGCGCTCATCAGGAGGCAGCCTGATACCTTTTTTATATTATCTACACTTTTATTTCCTTTATTTGCTATTCTTGTTTTGTGTGTTTCTTTTGTTTTAGTTGTTTCAGTTAAGGAATAAAAGAGAATGGAGAAGTTTGGCTATGATATCATGAAGCAAGGAGCAGAAGTGATCACCAGTGGAAACATTCCAATCCCTAAAACCATTTTACAGCTTGAATATTATTGCTATGCCATGTTTCTGAATTATGATCAAATTGGCAACCTAAAGCTGTTTCAGTAAAAGTTTCATTGAGTTGCTCTGTTCTGATCAAGTAGCATTGCATTTTATTGAGAATCTTGCATTTTATCTGTCTATTATTCTTGCAAAGGCCTATGTTCAGTAATATGTATCAAACAGAATTTATTTGTTTCTCTGATCAAAACCTTTGGAATATTGGATAATGCAATTTGCTTAGAAACTGAATGTGATGATCCATTTAAGAGCCATTTACTAACTGCATCTCTGCATATTTTGCATTAGCAATCATGATCCCTGGATTGTGATTTGTGAAGCACTGACATTAAAAGCATTAACAGTGAAACTAACTGAAAGTTTGGCAATAACAAACAATTTTTGCATTAGCTACTGTGATCTCTGGATTGTAGTATGTGAAGCACTAACTGAAATTCTATAACTGAAGCTTGAAGCAATTTTTGGCATTAGCAGTTATGATCCTGGGATTGTAACCTGTGAAGCACTAACCAAGTAAACTTGACAAGGAACTGCCAAACAAACTCATCTTATGCATTTGCACTAGCCTACTATGTTCCTGGGAATTGTAGTAGGTGAAGCACCGACTCTGCATGCATATTAACATCCATCTCTGCATTATGTCTATTTTCTGGATCCTTTCTATTCAATTTCCATGCAAATTGTCTTATCTTGTTAATCCAGAGTACTTGAACCTAGAAATGATTAAATTCTGCTATTTGAAACTTGTTTCTAAACTAGCACTTGCACTAATCATAAACAGAAACTGCAATGAATCCAACTTAAATGAACTGCTAAGTTTTTAGAACCTTGCACTGTTCATTATCAGTCTATTATCAGACTTTTGTTACTAGAACATCATTTTGCTTTACTTGGGGACAAGCAAAGGTTTTGGTCTGGGGGTTTGATCACCATTTATTTATATGCATTATTCAGAGCCCTAAAACCCTTAAAACCTCACTGCATTTGATCCAGCACTGCATTTATATGCATTTTACAGTGCTTTTCATGCAAATTGCAGTTCAGTGTGCAAACTCACACAATCTTCAGAAGATTCAGTGTAGAAGTGAAGCAAGAAGCACCACACAAGTGATCCCAATGCAGCAGAGAAGATGGCCATGATCATCAAGAAAGAATCAAACCAGAAATCCAGAAGAACACTTGTTGCCAGAAGATGAACAGTACACTGACAATGAAATGCAAATTCTTGTCAGTGTAGCTGTTGAAGTTCAAGTCCAAATGCAACCATGTGCTATCTGAAGGAAGCCCAAGGGAGCATATTTGAGCAAGATTGGAGCATCAGAGGAAGAAGAAATCAAGCCAAAAGATCAAAACCTTCTCTGTGCCAGACAGTGAACAGTAACTGACAGAAGTGCAATTTCTGTCAGTTAACTCATATTCTCCAAATCAAGTTAAAGCAATACAAAAGTGTGGCAGCACAAGGTCCCAGAGAAGATAAGAAGCAATTCAAATGTGTTTGAACCAGAAAGGATGGAAGAGATCAACTTGGGGATGAAGAAACCACAAAAGGCAAAAAGGTGATAAAGTAGGGAACACCCCATGTGCACTGTGAGCTAAAGATAGGAAAGGGAAACTTCCTCCTCACCTCCAATTCGTGCCACTCCACCTCAGAATGGAAAAAGGAGTATAAAGCCATCACCACACCACCACAGCACCATTCCATTCCCATCCATCTCACCACAACCATCCAACCCATCCATCCACAGCCACCACCACAACACCTTTTCTGCCACCAACTCCAACAACCACCAAGAACACCAAGAACTGCAAGAACAGAGAAGAACAAGAACAAGACCAAGATCAAGATGAACATGGAGACCAGGAGAAGAAGCCCAAGGCCTTGGTGACCTGAAGAACATGCTCTGCAACTCTGCTTCCACCCTTGTCTTCATCTCTGCTTCCCCTGCTTCGACAAGTTTTCAGTGAGCTATAGCCAAGGAATTCTCTCCATTCTTCTGTGTAATCTTGTGTTGAACTGTGTAGATCATCCATCTTTAAGTAGAGCTTGTACTATTTGGCTACTGCAGTGAATTGAGTGACACAATTCTTTGTCTTTTCTGAATATTTGCATGTCTTGCTTGTTGTCTGGATTGATCTGTGTGTGTAAGGCTAGTCCCTGCATACTTGTGTGTTGAAATTCCATCCCTAGCCTCTTTTGCTTGTTAACTCACTTTGATCTGGCTTGACAACCCAGAAAGAAGTGATCTTTGTGCTTTGATTTTCCTTCTGCCTAAAACTGCTAAAAACCCTTTGCTTGCAAGACTAGTCTCTGCAAGCTGTTGAAGAAATTCTTGTTCCCTGTCTAAAACATGCTTGGATCCTTGCGGTGGACTTGATTGACAACCAAGGACCTGCAAGTTAATTTCTGAAATTTGCTTTGCTAAAACCATTTCCCAAAACCTTTTCTTTTCTGAAGAATAAACCTTAAACCTAAAGATTTTGTCCTAGCTTCTGCCAACCCTTAGAACCAACATAAACTTGTTGATCCCTGTGGAGACGATAAACAAACCCCCCTACATTATCAACTTGATCTGGCCTGTTCCCCGAATTCACAAGGCGGGAAGGGCTACCACATGGCGACGCAGGCGGAGCACAGTGCACGGCGACGGGGCTGCCCATGTACTCGGTCCATGGCAGAAAGCAGCGTCCTCTTGGCAGAAAAAGTCACCATCCATCCAAGACGTTGGGCTGGCGCCACAGAGGTCCGTGGGGTGCCCCACGGTGACGTTGGCTTGGAGCGTAGCGGCCAACGGTCCCCTTATCACCAGAATGGCAATTCTTGGAGTCCGCTTTGCTTGGTGCAGCTTTGTTGACCACCTTTAATCACCAAAGAGGCAGCTGCGGCGTGGTCATCATCGCGCGCAGGCGCGCGCGTCACTCTGCGTCGGGCGCAGAGGCCATGTGCGCACTGCAGCGGAGGCAGAGCTTGCTTCCGCTCGAAGGAACCCCGCGAGGGCTGGGGTGCCTCGCCGAGGTTCTTGAGTCCTTGACGCCTCGCGAGGGAGGCGCCGACGTGCGCTAGGACTTAGCGATATTCCAGACGAGAGAAGCCCTCCCGAGGGAAAAATCCCTAGCGAGGCTCGCCAGGCTGAGACGCCTGGTCCTTAGCAGTATAGCTCAGCAGAGTGTTGAGGGCTGTGGCAGGCCGGCCCGTGTTACCCTGGTTTCCACTGGGCTTGATTTGAGATTTTGATATAATTTGTACAATTCTCTTTCTTGGCACACTTGTGTGTGCTTTCTTGGTTTAATTGGTATTTTGTCCAATTTGTATCTCGTTTGGTTCTTGGAAGTCTTGTGCATGCATATTTACTATATGTATATCTTATGACATGCTTACTTTTGTTGATCCAATATATAGGATAAACTCCATCAAATCCTAAATGGCTAAGATGTGCATGAAATTCAACTTCATATCAATATGCACATATTTATGTGGAGTTTGTTCTATGTATTGTAGTTGCTCTAACTACTTTGGACCCAATGAGTTTGGGTACCATTTTGTACTTGAATTTGTTTTAGGTACATTGGAGATGCATTGGAAGCTTGTCTCATATACAAGGAAGGTGGTGTCACCATGTGCTTATTGGAGCCAAGCTTGGATGATCGTGAACTCTTATCTTCTACATCACCAATGCTATCTCGGTAACAAGTATCTACCTCATGCCTACTTTACTAGCTTTCAACCTTGTGTAGGTTGTTTCTTGGCATGAATCTTTTTGTTGCAATTGATGTGTTCTTGCAAAGCCTTTATCAAAACATCTTTATTGCAAATGTGATCAAGCCGGGATGACTACATATCAAGGGAATATATATAATCATTTTATTGATTCACCAATCTCAAATATGTTAATCTAGCAATTCTTCTCAAAGTCTCTCATATGTAATATTGATGAATTTGCAAAATCATTTACCCTTTGTGATACTTGTTATCTTTCTCGAAGCATCCCAACTATCTTTTTTCCCTTGTGGATATTTTTGATGCTATGATGAGATTGTGTTGGAAGTTCATCTATATCCTTTTAAGATAAAATTAAGCTTTGTGCTATGCTTTTAAGCAGTGATCTTCTTGGTATATATATGACTTTCACATGAATATCATGTTCTTCACCGTAGTATCTATTTTGTGTGTGCATGTTTCTTTGTGGACTTATATATTCATGATTGATGTTTACTTAGAAACTTATACACATGAGAGTAGTTACATCTTTAATTGGTATTCTAAAAATACTTTCTTGCACTTGCTTGTGTTCAAAATTTATCTAAGAGGGAGTGAGGATTCTGTCGTCGTATCGGCATCTGAGATAGGAGACGGGGTCCTTCTAGCCGAGGGTGAACGTAGGGCAAGAAGGTGGACGTCGTCGAGGTCGGGATCGAACAAGGCAGTTTACCCAGCTTCGGATCTCACGGCGGTGGCGAGATCCTACGTGCTGCTATAACTCACTATAATGGCAATAGCCTTGATCGGGTTACAATGAGTTGATTGTGTATGAAGATCTGTGAAAGTATCTGTTGCCCTAAAGGCTGCCCGTAGGCTGGCTTATAAAGGCGGCCAGACCTAGGGCTTACAAGGAAAGACTTAACCGGCAAGTAAATAGAATCCTATCCCTAGTCAGCAGAGTTGCCGCCTTCCATCTTGGTCTCGTGGGCCTGGTGGGCTTCGTCTAGAACCTTCTCCCTTGCCGGCCACCATCGTCCTTGTCGTCAGCTTGCTGGGCCATCAATGTCAGGACACCTCCACAAAGCCGGATTGATCCATGTCAAGGATATCCCCACTTGGTATATCCCCAACATTAGCCCCCGGAAGGGTTTAAGTTCTCCAGTTGCCGTCTTCGTCTTGACTGATGTCCGTCTTGTTTCTTGAATGTAGGCGGCTGAAGAGCTTGAAGCATTCCGAAGAAAGGAAATAGGCGGCAGTCCGGCAAGTGTTGTCAGACCGCTACCGCCTTTGACCAACACATGGGAAAGACGGCCTGACAGCTTTGTCAGGAATCTTCAGTGCGAATGTCTTGTCATGCTGACTGGTCAAGTCAATAGTTGACGTGTCCATGTCAACCTTGGTCCACGACAGTTTGAACTCAATGAGAGATGGAGCAACGTTATGATGGCATTTTTGCCGTGCCATGGAGGCGATGATGGCGACCGTGTCGCTGACGACAAAGCGGTCGTACCACATTAGCAATTAAGCCAGAACATGGAGTTTTATTGTTTTGGACCAATCGATGTCTTCCCAAACTGGCTAGGTTTGGGCGGTTGGAAACAACAGCTAACAATATGGCGATGAATTCGTTCAAACCAAACACGATGATGGCGGCCATGTCGCTGACGACAAGGCGGTCATGCCACGGAGGCGATAATGGTGGCCGTGTCGCGGAGGACAAGGCGGCCGTGCCACGGAGGCAGTCGCGCCGCGTTAGCAACTAAGCTGGAACGCAGCGATAAACGAGACAGTCGGGTCGATGACGACGAGGCGGCTGCGTCGCTGATGATGGAGCTGCATGTCGTGCTGCCCCCAAGTATCGGGCGAAGGCATTGTCGATGTCAAGCCCCCGAGTATCGGCGAGGGGCAGTGTCGATGTTGAGCACCCGGGCTTCGTTGGCCAGAGTTTTTCTTGATCCGCTTATCTGCAGCCCCCGAGCGTTGAGTTGACGTGCTTGAAAGTCGGCTCGATGCTCAGAAGAACTTGTGGCGTTGTAGATCAAATGGATGTAGTTGTCGAGGTTTGTGCCGGCTTGACCAAAACGTGGCTGGAGACTTGAGAAAATGCTGCGACCGCAGCCCCCGAGTGTCAAGTATCATGCACAGTAAACATAGCTGCATTAAGATGTACTTTAATGTAAGCTGAACAATTTTGAGGCCTGAGCCGGCAGTTTTTGAATAAACACTTATGGGTTGTGAATTTTATGTGGCCCGCCTCAATATTTATCTGGCATATATGCTTAGCTTTTTGTATGTTGGCGGTACCGCAGCGCAGTTACTTCAGCTGAGTCAACCAGGGCTAGTACCAGATAGTTTAGACTCAGAGACCAAAGCCGACGTGTTGGTGCCAAAAACATACTATTAGGCAACCCACATATAAACAATCAGAACAAGGATATTTAGGCGGTGCAAAATGATTGCTTAATTTCGCCCGGAGGCGGCAAGTATTGAAAAGTTTGAACCACTTAACACGGAGCATATTTTGGGTAACTTTGATACTAAAAGGATATGATCATACGAAAAAACAAAAGACGGCATGATCTCAAAATGAGCGAACCATAGACTTTTATTTCATGACCATATATTAATTAAATGTTATATAGAACTTATCTTTTTTTTGTTTGCTGACGTTGATGTCGAGGAGGTTGAGGCGGAAGACGACAGCCCCCAGAATTTAGGCGGCAGCCCCTGGGATGTAGAAGGCAGCCCGGGATGTTAGGCGGCAGCCCCCAGAATGTTAGGCGGCAGCCCCCGGGGTGTAGGCGGCAGCTTCCTTGTTCTCTTCTTATGTTGCATGCTACAACTTGTTGGTTGCGCCATGCTTGACGAATAGGCGACGATGAGTAGGCCGCGACGGCAATTGAGCCAGGACGTGGCGACGATGGTGAGTGCACCGGAATACGGCGATTAAGCCGAAGGACGGCGTGTCGGGCTCGTCACGTTGGCAATTAAGCCGGAAACGCGACGATGAATAAGTTTTCTGACATAAATTGCCATGCTTAAATATACGTGAGATGTTGATTCCCACTTAAATTAACATGCATGAGATTAGCGCTCTGGACGAATAATCCATGCATGTGTATTGTTCCCTGCGTACATAGGTTGTTGTTTTGTATCGATCGATGTCTTCCCAAACTGGCCAGGTTTGAGCGATCGGCCAACAAGTATGTCGGAAAGGCGTCGTGTCGTGTTAGCAACTAAGCCGGAAATGCGACAACGAAGGTGATGACGAGTCCGCCTAAGCCAAATGTCGGAACGAATCCAACCGTGGCATAAGTTACGGTGGATTTGTCTACAGCCAGATGCGATGATGGCGGCGTCCTGCTGACATCATTGACATGGCAAAATTTGATGAGTCAGACATGTTCGATCCGATGGATTCATGAACTGACTGCGTAGCTGCTGAAATAAACACGTACGAGAAGTTTTACTTCCTGGAAAGCAAACTGAATCTCGTAGGCCGTGTCGTATCTTTGTTTCTTTGTTTCTTGCCAACAGCTAAATGCGTACGTGATTTGTCTTGTTCTTTTTCCAACATAGGAGACAAGGTCACGTGATAGCATAGCTTGTTGAGGCAAATTACGTTTTTGCATGTTGAACACAGCTTTAGTCGGATCGGATCATCGGAAGATGACCTCTCGCCCGTTCTGGTAGCCGGCGGAACCATGGACGCGCTGACGCGTGCAGGAGCGCCATGGCCAGCTGATCGCTTCACCTTTGATCCATCCGCCTTCATCGACCGAACTTGCGGATCTGCCATCCTGTCGGCACGGACATGGAAAGCTAGGCAGCGCAGTGGCCCGGCGTGGACGCGCGGTTTGAAGTTGACGTAGATGCCGGATGCCGATCCCGCTGCCTCGACCGAGACGAGCGAGTATTTGCCGGCAATTGCTAGGTTGAGGTGGCGACGTACACCCGACATTGTTGTTGACGACAAAACGGATGATCCGACCGGATTAGATCTGGCCGCCGTGGTTGATGAAGTTTAGATGTGATCTGGCCGATGACGTGAATCGCGCCGAAGCGGATCAGCCGGCCAGATGCGATCTTGTTGATTATGACGATCGGAATCGTCGGCTGCGAACAGCCAGAAGTGTTCCCGCCTGGAACATGACGCCTGACGCCTTACGCCCCACGGTGGGCGCCAACTGTCGTCGTATCGGCATCTGAGATAGGAGACGGGGTCCTTCTAGCCGAGGGTGAACGTAGGGCAAGAAGGTGGACGTCGTCGAGGTCGGGATCGAACAAGGCAGTTTACCCAGCTTCGGATCTCACGGCGGTGGCGAGATCCTACGTGCTGCTATAAATCACTATAATGGCAATAGCCTTGATCGGGTTACAATGAGTTGATTGTGTATGAAGATCTGTGAAAGTATCTGTTGCCCTAAAGGTTGCCCGTAGGCTAGCTTATAAAGGCGGCCAGACCTAGGGCTTACAAGGAAAGACTTAACCGGCAAGTAAATAGAATCCTATCCCTAGTCGGCAGAGTTGTCGCCTTCCATCTTGGTCTCGTGGGCCTGGTGGGCTTCGTCTAGAACCTTCTCCCTTGCCGGCCGCCATCGTCCTTGTCGTCAGTTTGCTGGGCCATCAATGTCAGGCCACCTCCACCAAGCCGGATTGATCCATGTTAAGGATACCCCCACTTGGTATATCCCCAACAGATTCTATGCCGTGCACACCATATTGAAATGCAAATCCTACATTGTGCACGTACCTTGGGGAGCTCCCTCTTGATTTTTAGAACACTTGGTTGATCTTTTCATAATTTCTTCTTGTGTCCAATTGGTTTTTCGGATCCTTTGATTGCTTGCCTCTTTTGTTGAGGTATCTTTCACTTTGCTATTCTGTTGCAATCCTTAGATTCTCAATATAGTTTGATTTTCTCCTATTTTCGATCAATGGAAATGTCCATTTGATTCTACTCATTTTATGATACAAGTTAAACTCGTGGAGGAACTCTCACTATGTTGGCCTTCTAAAGTTTTTTCCCATTTCGGCAATTGTTGCCAATGGGGGAGAAGTTTTGGAGGGTTTATGGCATTTGACTTTGTACTTTGATTTGTTCTTAAGTATTTGCCTTCTTGCCTTTGCAATTCGTTGCTTGGTTTTGTATATAGTGGAAACTCCACCACCGGTAATGGTTGACAATATATGCAATGAATTCATGTTCATACACACGTACATAGATTGTGGGGGAGTTTGCTCTATATATATTGTTGGACTAACATCACATACTTTTGTAGTATTTGATGTTAGTACAATTGGCTCTAGCTCGTTAATTTTCATATTATAAACCCTCTCAAAAGATATTGTCATCAATTACCAAAATGGGGGAGATTGTAAGTGCATGTGCCCTCATGTGTGGTTTTGGGAATTAATGACAATCTCTATGGACTAATGTTTGCATTGAGATATCTTTATAAATCTTATCCATAAAGAAGATTGGATTTCATGTGTTGGACTCTAGAAGATTATATGATGACCAAGGTTCTATCCAAGGGTTTATATGAAGAATGGTTATCTAGAGTTGAGCTTATTGCAAGCATAGATTGGAAAGAAAATTGGGTGAACATTCATGTTTATATCCAAGCCATCATATACATCAAGAGAAGAAAATGAAGTGCAAGTGGATACATGAAGACGGAGCTTAGCAAGGCTCTCCCATCATGGAGTATGGGAGAGTATTTGGAGAAGTCTTCATCAAGCATGTGCTAGCAAGCACAATCAAGAAAAGTGTTCCAACTTGAGAGAGTCAAGATCGTCATCATCTAGCTCAAGTGGAATACGCAAGGCAAAGGTATGATCTTGATAGGGTCTCATGGTGTTAGTGGGAGACCGGGTTATAGGATAGACGACGTACTATCAAGAGGGGCTCTCAAGTGAGTAACTTGATCGCATCTTTGTGGAGAGCTCAAACCTTTGCATACTTGGCATATCATCTTTCTTGGTTCTTATTTGACTTTTATCCATGTGAGAATTTAGAGATTGTGTTCATCTCCATACACAGCTCTAGTTCATCAAAAACGGATTTCATATGCATATCTTGTTGCGTTTTTTATATTGGAGGTTTTATCGACTTATCTTTTCTAGAGAGGTCAAACTCTCTCCTTGTGGTTTCCTCCTCACGTGATGGACTATGATGTGTATATGCATGATCTTGTAGGGCATGTGATTATCTTCGAAACAAGCCCAAGATCATAGAAAACGGAGTCTTCATGATTATCTTGTTGAGTTTTGATGTTGGAGGATTTATCGGTTGTTCTTTTATAGAGAAGGTTTACCTTTCTACTTTTTGTTTTATCCTCCCATGTTGGATTATGATGTTTCTCTGCATGATCTTGTAAAGCTCTTCGTTGCGATTCCAACGAGCCCAAGAACATCGAAACGGAGTCCGGATGATCAAGATATGTTCGTTTTCGTGTTGGTCATTTCTGCAGTTTTTATAGGCCGACCCCAGGCCGGGTGCCACGGGTGGTAGGCCGGCCTACCGGCCCCAGGCCGGGTGCCTCGGGTGGTAGGCCGGCCTGGCTGGCTCCAGGCCGGGCCAAGGCTGGGCTCGCGTTTTTACTCATAACGGTTGGATTTTGGGGCCCTTTTAAAGAGGGTCTTCTTCCCCAATGACCCCCAACCACTTGAGCACGTTTTTCCCTCTCTCTCCTCCATTGTTGACCTTGAAAAAGCTTGCCCCCTCTCAATCCCTCCCATGATTCTTGCATATCTTTGAGGGAAAAGTGAGAGGAGATCTAGATCTACATTTCTACCAATCCATCTCTCCTCTAAGTGAGGGGAACCTAGTAGATCTTGATCTTGGAGTTCTTGGTGTTTCTCCTCCTTTGTTCTTCCTCTCTTCTCCCCCCATAAGCATTAGTTGCTTTTGGTGGGATTTGAGAGTGAAGAATTTGAGCACTTGTGCTCTTGCCATTGCTTTGTGCATCGGTTTTATGCTCTCAACGAGGATTCGTGGAAGTTGAAAGTTTGTGAGCTTGTTACTCTTGGGTCTTTGGAGCCTAGACGCCATTGTGGTGGTTGATACCTTTGTGGTCACTTGTAGCCATCCGGGAGCCCCCAATCCAGTTGTGGGTTGTTCCCCGGGTTGTTGTTGTAAAGGCTCCGGATTCCGGCTTGAAGGATTTCGATAGTGGAAGGTGAACCAATCATTTGTGGTGCGGTTCATCGGAGAAGAAGGTGAGCCTGTTGTGGCGTTGAGACCAACCTGGTGTGGTGGTTTCATACCTCTCCAACGAGACGTACTCTCCTAAAAGGGAGGAACTCGGGAATACATCATCGTCTCCGCGTGCCTCGGTTATTTCTATACCCGAGCTCTTTACTTATGCACTTTACATTGTGATAGTCTTCATGCTTGAAGTATTATATTGCTATCACCTTGTTACTTATCTTGCTTAGCATCAGTTGTTGGTGCACATAGCTGAGCCTAGTATATTTACTTTGTTGGCTTGTTAATTTAAACATCTAGTTTTATTTCACAATTATCAAACCTAAACCGGAAAAATTTTAATCGCCTATTCAACCCCCCCCCCCCCCCCCCCCCAACCACCTCTAGGCGACATCCTTGTCCTTTCAAGAACAATTAATGGTATTATATTATCACTGAAACATCAATACAGTATATGCCTCTCACACTCAAAAAAGTTAAATAACAAACTTGAACAACAATAAACACACAAGGGTAGCACAGATATTTCCTCCTCAAACCTCTCTTTTATGGACCCTCACAGACTACTCCAACTCCATAATACAGTAGCTCCACCATGGAGTTTCTGGAGTTGCACTGCTCCACGTGTAGTGGAGCTGTGCCAAACAGGGCCCTAGTTTAAGTGTGAGGGCATCGTGCGAGGCCAGAATTTAGGAATATTGCAGCACACCAGTATTGCAGTTAGGGTTGCAAGCGGGGCAGGCTGGCGGACAACGTGACATTACAAATGTAGTGTTATTTTTTCATGAGTGATCGATAGATTTTGTGCTAGCTGAGAGGCCGCTTGCAACCCTAATTGCAGTCAAGCGTAGTACAAGGAAGGTGGCTAGCGGGGTGCTGGCAACAATGGAAATGACGACGTAGGCAGGCCACTTCTGTTTGGGCTCTATGGTGATGTAGAGGGCGGCCACAAAGGAGACAAGCATGGAGAGGCATGCAATGATGTTGCCTTTAGAACCATACCCGACCAGATCTTGTTTTTGTGTCAGGGCATCCTGCAAGCTTAGAAGGTAGGAAAGGAGGACAAAAGTAGAGCTGCACATGGAGATTGTGTTGGACATGAGGAATATCTTGAAGGCGGGAGAATGGCCGTGGATGGCAGTGCCCTCGGTTTGGTTGTAACCACCGGGCATGGTGAAGATGGCGGCGAAGGAGACGGTGGCGACGAGTGTGGCGATGATGAGGTGGATGTCAGCACTCTCCTTATTGAAGTCCTCACCTTGGTTTCTGCGGGGGCTGAAGGTTACAGGCGGCATAGACTGGTCGCAGCACCTGAAGAACTCCTCCCGATCGAGGCCGTTCATAAGATAAAACTCGTTGACATCCATATTACGGCCGGCCGTGTTGATCTTGAGGAGACTACGCGCGGTCTGGCCGTTGCGGTCGGCAACGCAGGGGTCGACGTACCTGTCCCATATCAACAGCCGCGCGATTTGAACTCGTGACATTTTGACGGCGAGGTGCAGTGGCGTGTTGCCGTCCTTGTCAATGCGGTTGACCAACCCTGCGTGGTGGATGTGGCTGAGAAGGACACTGATGAGCTCAATTGCTTGGCCGCTGGCAACCGAAACGTGGAAGGCAGTTTGGCCGGCGTTGTCCACCATCTCAGCCACGTCGGGGCAGTGCAAGAGCAGGGCCTTGATGGCGTCCGTTGAGCCGTAGAGCGCGGCAATATGCAGCGGAGAGTGTTGGTCATGATTGCCCTTGTAGGCCAGCTCTGTGCTCTTGTTGAGCACCAACTCTACCGCCCGGGTGTTGTCCTTCCGCGCCGCATAGTGCAGGACATTGTTGCCGTTGGAGTCGGTGAGGTCGACCAGCTCAGGGGACTTCTCCAGCAGAATCTCCATGACCCCTGAAGTATTAATGCAATTAGTCCAAAATGTAGGGCATATATCGTACGTCTTCATGCACGTCATCTTGACGGCAGTTAATATATTTTTTAGAAAGGGGGGCAAAAGCTTTGCCCCATTCTATTTATTAAGAAGGAGGGGTATAGAAAAGTAAATGTTGTTTTTTACAAGGGCCACTACTCTCGCGGCAACAAATTACCCAAACACTTCGCACCCTCGGTAGCCCAAAGGTAGGCCTCCCGCTTAATGATATCTAGTACTATCGTCGGAGGCGCATGCTTCTTGCGAAAGACGCGAGCGTTGCGCTCGTTCCAAACTTCCCAAGAGGTGAGCAAGGCTAGGGACGCCATGGCCTTCCGGTTAGGAATGGAGTTTCAATGACGACTTGTCTATATACTTATTGTCTTGATAGTTTCACACAGTCGATTCTACAAAGGCTTAATACCATATACCATATATATGGGGTTGTTAAATATCATTGATATGAAGGTTATATCTTATTCTGCCAATAACAGCGTGACCTGAACTACTTAGTTCAAACTTGATGCAACAATGCATGCATATATTCTACACCTCATATTTTCTCTATGTCAATAAAGTTGTTTACCTGCTACTTCCTCCATCCTTTTGTCGTTGACGTTGGTTATCTCAAATTTGAGCTAATCAACGTCATCAAAAGAAGAAGGAGGAATCATGTTTTATCCGCGGCACCATTGAATACCTGGTCTAGACTTAATCTCCTGATACATTACGATTTACGACTAAACATTTTAACATCCTTAATGTCAACTTTCTCCAGCCTAAGTGTGAAATCTCCTATTATAGCTGTGTGGAAAATGGGGCAGCCAAGGCAACAACTAACTAAATTGCCTATGTCGACAGGAAGGAAGAGAGACTATATCAGTAGACACTTTATTATCTTGTCATTGGATATATATTTTTTATTTTGTTTCAAACCTCTCGTACAAATACTGTGTTCTTTCTCATCTTGTGCTATTAAATTTGAAATAAAAATCCAATGGATTGCAAGTTTTGGTCTCACAACTACAATTTACTCTGCAACAAACTTACACATTTGCTAATAACAGCAGAGGTGGGAAATGCAGAATTATATATATGCATATTTTTAAATTGTTGTAGAATAGAAAGTGGTGGGTAATTTACAAACATGCATAGGGGTATATTCTGGTAAAGTTTTTTTATATAATGGCAGCAGTGGGTCATTTCCGGTGCTAGAGAGAATGAATATGATGGCTTAAGAATTAAGATAGATGCAGGCCCGCAAGTACTATGTGTAAAACTGCTTAAAATGGTCATGCAGAAATATTACCATTAGATTATTAGCATCAATAATTTCAACATAAGAAATGCGAGCTGAGGGTGGAGGATTTTGGCTCCTTGCCATAGATGAATAAACCCGTTGGCAAGTGGCTATGAATGGTTTTATCCAAAAGCTAAAAGTGGCTCTGGATGGTTATGCTTCCAGGATTGTTATGTGGATGTGGCGTTCTACGTTGTCCTATCCATATCCGAGACGGCGCGTGAAGGTTGACTGTCAGATCAATGCAGATGAGGACCAAGCTGGAAGGAACTTGAAGCCTTCTCCATACGTTTTAGTTTCAAATCTATTAGTGTAATATGGATATATAATGTGGATTTATTTTGGCATAATTTCCTTTCCATCGCAAAGAAATAAAAACTTATCAGGAATGCTTATCATGTGACATATAGTGGATAAAATTGGACCATCTCTGCTTTCATTCCGTTTGCCTTGTTGAAGTTTGAACCAACAATAAATTTAACGTGCCCCTTGGTTACATGTTTACGAGAGAGTTGAAATTGTTGTATGCATATCTTGGAGGCACGAAGACCAACTACTCTAATATAAGTTCTGCCGCATCTTACTTTTTGAGAAGTTTTATGGTGTATAATAGCACAAATATAATACTGGCAGTATCACGAAGGGCGCTGTGGTCATTTTAGTCTATCAGCTAATAGCACAAATATAATACCGGCAGTATCACGAAGGGCACTGCGCCTCTACCGATTTCCCCTATGCCGCCTACGATTTCACGCAGTTATTTTTTTCCTGAAATACCTAGTATTACTGATACTACTCAAGAATATTGGAGGTATTTTTCGCAAAAAAAAAAAGAATATTGGAGGTATTAGTGTAGGAAGGAAAATAATCTGGATCGTCAGATTCTAAATACCACCATTATATATTGGTGATATTGTGCATTGTAAAACTCCTCAAACTTTTGCTCTAAGAAAAACTCCTCAAACTTCTTTTGCTACACTAAATTAAGAGGAATTTTACGGTGCACGATATCATAAGTATATACTAGAAATATTTAGAATTCGATGATCCCGATTAGTTACCCTTCTACCCCTAATACCACCGTTATTCTTGAGTAGTATAAACAATACTAGGGTATTTAAGAAAAAATGGCGCCATGAAACCGGTGGCAGCACGACGGAAACTGGTGGTTGCAAGGTCATGGGCGGTGGCATGGCGAGTTCATGGTAAGGGAGGTGACGAGGCAGGGATTTCAGTGGTTGGCGGCGCGGCAGAAAGTGGACCGATAGGACTATAGTGACCGTGGTATCCTTCATTTTTGTATAAATACCACCAGTATTATACTGATAGTATTGTGTACCGTAAAACTTGTCCAAATTAATGGCATACGGGGTGGTGGTGTAACTTACGAATATGCCCGCCTAGCGCGGCCTGGTGTAGAGCAGTGCCATGGTTGGAGGGGATGTAGCGCGAGTGTACCCAAGGGACGTCAACGATCCTTTGGACGACTTGGACGAGTCCTTTGCGAGCGGCCATGTCCAGCGGTGACTGGCCCTGCATGTTGCGGTCATGGCCGCGGTTGGGGTCGGCATCCAGAAGCAACAGCGCCATGGCGCTGCTGCGGTACCGCACCTCCGCAGCTATGCTGTTCTCTCGCGCTCTCATGGGGATCGGTACAGCCACAGGCGGCCAGGCCATCATGCAGGCTGCCAGGTGCAGCGGCGTATCGCCGTCGGCGTTCCTGGTGTCGAGCAGCTCCTTTTTCGCGTTGATGACTTCGCGGGCGACGTCGGTGTGGCAATGCAAGGCGGCCAGGTGAAGCACCGTGTTATGCAGCGGCGTCGTGGATTCAAGGATTCTGGGGTTGGCAAACACAAGCTGCCTCAGGATCTCAACGTCCCCCTGTGTCGCGGCCTTGTACAACGATGGGTCCATGCCTTGTACACCTCGTTCCTGAAATTGATGGATGTGGATTAGCTACCTCGCTGTTCAATCGTATCTGCACTTCTGCAGAGCTTGTGGATTTTACATGATTTGTTTTGCATAGTTACCTGTTACCTGTACTACAGAGAATGTGGAGAGCAGCGGACGTTTCCTAGCTACGGACTCTTCTCGCCTGTTTGCTCCGCTCTGCTATGCTACTCCTATATATACACATTGTAGGGACATAACAAAATGTTAAACTAACGCGCTGCTGCCGAGAGTTGATCCCTGCTTACGCTCGGAACATGAATCAGACGATTGCTTTCGTAGCGCTCTTTAACAACCGAGCAAACGAGCCACGATACATGTTCTAGCTCCTCCGGACAAAGCTACTAGCTACGGACATGTGCTTTCTGCCAAGCTTTTCTTTAGCATATTGAGATGGCCCCGGTTTGTACATAGCAATCCCAAGATCCAGAGTTTCATATTGTGAAAAAGTACCATGTACGTGCCATGCACATTATGAACATCCAAATTTAGAAGAGAGAACCAAAATGACCACATGATCAAAACAAATGATTTGACGAAACAAACAATAATTTCTGTAGTCACAAGTTTAAGACATTATAAAAAGAAAGCACAAGGTTATAATCCTCAACCTGCTCTCTCCTGTGATATCAGTTTTTCCACTTTCAACGAATAGCTAGAGGCTTGTGACGTGGTGTGGCCACGGCAAATCACAGGGTCGAGTACCCCAGGTTGATTGAGAGGGAGGTTGGAGTGCTGATAGTTACCACGGCTGACAAGCAAGGCGATTTACCCTGGTTCAGGCTCCCGGAGGATAATATCCTACTTCCAGCTTGTCTGTTATTGATGATTTGGAGGTGTTACAATGGCGATCCCGGCGAGATGTCGATCTCGCTAGGGTTTCGGTGGTGGTGGAATATGAGCATACCCTAGATCGGCAGCCCTCCCAGCCTTTATATTGGAGGCTGGGTCTCGAAAGTTCGCAACCGACTAGATTTACAGGTAAGGCAAGTCTCTACCGACCTACACTACACCTTCCTTGGGGCGCACTATGTCTTCTTTGGGCCCCCTTTGGGGGCCTTGCATATTGTCTTCTAGTAGGCCGTCCGCCAGGCCCTAGTCCTCGCGTGCATCAGGTATCTTCATGGTGGGGCACCCGATAGGTAGGCCTACGTCAGCTTGTTTACGAACAAAAGATCTAATGGCTAAAATCACTTGGTGGTGATTCATATATCAATCAAAGAGACCAAAATACTTGGTCTGAATAAAGTTGGACAAATGGGTCGTATGTGAAGCATTTCCCTAAGTCTTATAACCTATAATAATCACAGACTATTATTATAAGCCATCGCAATTCCTTTATGTTGTTTATCTTCCAACTAGGTGTCCTGCTGTGTTGCGTTTAACCTATGACTCAAAGCTGCACTAGTTTGCAGGTGTGTTGTCCCTTAGGGGTTCAGGTTTGAGCCAACGGCGTACAAGGAATTATTGCTTGCTACAAACAAGGAAGCCATTGTGCGGAAGGTGTTCTTTGCTACCGACCGCCAGTGCTCCCTCCATTTAAAAAAATTAAAAATTATATAGTTTAAATTCTGAAAAAGAATTACGGTCGTAGCCAATGGTATATCTCATAAACGTGCAAAATGTCAATTTGAAATACTTTATATAATGGGCTACATAAAATAACAAAATCTGGTAAAACTTAGAGATTTCAAAATATGCATATTTAGATCCACACTTTCTCATTTTTGTGTAGCACAAAATACAGAGTTTTTGAAGTTGATAATTTGCACGTTCGTGGGATGTACTATTGGCTACACCCGGATTGTTTTTAAGAATTTTTTGAAACTAATAAATATGATTTTAAAAAATTGCATTGGAGGGAGCACTGGAGCTCGGGAGCCAAAAATCTCTACTCGGCGTTGTGGCGGGGGCATTAGGGTTGGAGAGGAGGGAGGCGACGCGGCGCGGAGCTTTTAAGGGGGAGGGAGGCGTGGAGAGGTGAGGGGGCATGCGGGGAGGAAGAGAGAGAGAGAGGAGAGGTGACGGGGCCTGGCGTCCGGCAGGGACGCGAGAGCGGGAGCGTTCGGTGCGGCACGCACTCGGCGGGACCGGGGTGACAGCGGGGACAGCGGGGGTGATGCGGCAGCGGGCTACCGCACCCTACGCGCGGCGCGCGCTAGGGGGAGGCGGTGGGGTCCGGTGGTCAGGGAAAGAGAGGGGGGCGAGCGGGCTGGGGCGCAGCTGGGCCGGCCGGCTGGCGAGCGGCCCAGAGAGGCGCGGTGCAGATCGGCGGGTGAGGCTGGGCTGCGTAGGCGAGGGAGAACAAGCGGGCTGGGGCTGGGGTGCTGCTTTCGGCCAAAAGCAAAAAGAGAGAAAACAAAGTTTAAACATAAATGTGGAATTATGTTTACACGATTTTAAATGTTTTTGAACAACTTTCAAAAGGGATTTGAAAACAAGGAGTTTTGTAAATGAAATAATTTTAATTTGCGAAGGGTTTAAACTATTTGAAGTCTTTTTAAATGGTCGGGGGCTTTTAACTTTTAGTTAAAACGAAAGTGAATTTGAAAAGACTTCAAATTCACGGAGCAAGGGAGAGAGGTTCCTATTTGAAAGGATTCAAATACAAACAAGAACAATAGAGCAAAACGACAACAAGACCCAAATGCATATGTTCGATTGTGCAGTTTTGTTTTCGAAACGGTGTTTTGGATACAAGCCAATTAGTTTAACCAAGTTTTAGTTGGGCTTTAGAAAAATTTAAATTTGGAGTGAATTTTGGGTGTTAATTTTCAAATATGAAAAACAGGGTGCCCACCATGGCCGCCGTGTGCAGCGGTGTATCGCCGTCAGCGTTCCTAGCGTCGAGCAGCTCCTCTTTCGCGTTGAGGACTCCGCGGGCGATGTCTGTGTGACCGTGCAAGGCGGCCAGGTGAAGCGCCGTGTTATGCAGCAGCGTCGGGGAGCCGAGGATTATACGGTCAGCCACCAACAGCTGCCTCACTGCCTCCACGTTCCTGTGTCGCGGGCTTCTACAATGTGGGATCTCTCTTTCCTGCAAGTGTTGGATGGGGATTAGCTACCTCGCTTCTGAATCATATAAAACAAAAGGACAAAAGGTAAATTAAGATGCTGCTGCCGAGTACGGTGATTTGGCTCCCAGGCTCCAGGTAGCTCTTTTTTATTATATTTTGAAAGTTTCAATTTTGAACCTACAAAAAAATTCAAAACATATATCATATGATGTAGTCAATACAAGTGTGCAAATTTTTTATGCAAAATATGTTGTATTCTAGACTCAGCAAAAATAACAAATATTCAGATCTTAGACGTGAACAGTACAACTTTTGTATTCCTCGGAAATTGTTGGATTTATCTTTTTTGTTGATCCTAAAATAAGAGGTATTTGACATTAAAAATTTGCATGCTTAAAGTACATAAAGTTGGCTACATCTAGGTATTTGTTTTCGAACTTTTTGAAACGTTTTTAAAAAGTCAAAACGGGCTACGTGAAGCCCGTGCTCCATATCAACTATTCTTCGTGCTGCTGCCTGGAGTTGATCCTTTGCTTCCACTCGAAACACGAATCTGCCTATTGCTTTCGTAGCACTCAAAGAACATCTTGCCAAAACCAACCAGGGTGTATATAATCCAGCACCTACGGACCAAGCTGGCATACATGCTTTATGCGAGGCTTTAATTCTCTCCTTTTTTTTTCCTTTTTTTTTCCTTTTGCAAAACATAGTACAGACAGACGCACATACTTTTGTTTCGTACCAGATCTAGATTTGATACTGTGAAAAAGGCCATGGACATGCAAGTTATGAACGTCGAAATCTAGCAGAGAGAACCAAAATAACCACATGATCAAACTAAATGATTTGATGAAGCAAACAATAATTTATGTGACCACGATACGACTGTATCGTGAGGAGGCGAGCGAGAGCGATCGTCAGGCGATCCCAAAACACATCTAGGTTTCATCCCCTCGCCGGCGACGCCGCCAGTCCGCTCCGCCTTCTTCGATGGCCTTAGGGCCTTGGAGGCGTGGCGGATCTCGGCTTCTCGCCGGCGCGAGGGTTCCCGTTCTTTGTTTAGCTTTTTTCAGTGTCTTCTTCGAGATGGTGAGGCGACAGCTACATCTTGAAGTCAGAATAAGGTCCTTCCCGTCCTATCCTCGCTCTGGTGGTGCGTCTAGTGCTAGCGGAGAGCGCTTGGAGGCGTGTGTCCGGTGGATCTCCTGAGATCTTGTTCGTTTTTGTGTTCGTCGGTGTGGTTACAGGTCTGGCTTTTTCAATCTACGGTTGTCATCATTGGCGATGGTTACTGCTCTGGTGCGCCGGTCACTCAGGCCCTTAGCACGAGGACTTCTCGTATGTATACTACAACAAGCTCCACTACGACAAGCTTTACCTGGCTCCGGTGAAGGAGGGGTGAGGACGGCGGCGCGCCTTCGGCTCGCTTCAGTGTTCGTAATCGTCGCTAGGTGGTCCGAAGACCAATTTGTAATTTATTACTTTTAGAATTCTTTATACCTTCGTTGATGATCAATAGATTGGTTGGTTTTTTTAAAGAAAAAAATACGACTTTAAAAAAAATCACAATGGTGTATGTCAGTTTGGTTTTCCTCAACTTCGTCTGTGTCAACACACAATTCGAAATACCCCTCCGCATGTTTTTTAAATTACCCATCGCTGTCATTATGAAAAGAGAGCATAGAATAGCCCTTCATATGTTTTTTAAATTCCACATTGCCATTATGATGAAAAATAGTCTTAAATACCCATATATAATTTTATAAATTATCTATAACTCCCTTATGAAAAATTAATAAAAATAATAGTGGTAGAAAAATAACAATGAAGGATATCCCCATCCCCGCATCGCTCATAGGGGGCGGCTCGGGTGAAACCCTAGACGACGCCGACGCCGCCGCGCCTCCTCTCCTCCATCTCCCCGCTGCTGCCGGAGGAAGTCAGCGGGCAAAGCCCGACCCGGCGGACGGCAGACAGTAGGCCTCCGTCTCCCTCATCGTTCTCGCGGCGATGGGGATCTTCGGCCGGAACGCGGCGGCGGCCCTGGACACTGGCCGTGTATGGCAGAGCACGGATCCTAGGCGATGGCCCTGAGATCTTTCGATGGTTGCTGGTGGTCGTGGCTGCATGGGTAACCGGCACTGGCCCAGCGGCGGAGCTGACGGCGCGGCAGTTGGGCTCCTCGGGTCGGTAGGCTTGTGGAGCAGGGATGGCTGCGGCGTGCGGCGGGTCTGGTGGTGGCCATCTCGTCGGCGAGACGGGAGGTCGAGCAAGACTGACCAGGTGGGGACGCGCGAGGGATTCGGGCCCTTGTGCCCGGATCTGATGGTCGCGGCGGCGGTTGCCGTTGTATGGGCGACAACAGCGGCTGACGCGACGGTGGATGCTCCTTTTAGCGCCCGGAATCGGGGCGGCAGCTCCTCTTCTTCATCGGCGGCGGATTCCGGGGTCATGTGGCGACTCGGAGACTGGATCTCCAGGTGGTGACGGCCTTTCTGGGGCTGGCAGCGGTATGGGACGCCCCCTCCACTTCGAGATCGGGTTCGATTCGACGCAGCAGGTGCTATGCACTATAATTTTGGGGTGCTGTCAAGTTTTGCCTGGCCGGCGGAGGCGATGTGGCGTCTCACACGGAGGCATCATGTTATTCCTAATCATGGCAGGTGCTACGCACGACGTCTCCTCTACGGTGTCAAGTCATGCATGTTGGTGCTCGATAGAAGATGGTGCGACAATGGCTGGAGGTGTGGCGGTATGGGACGTCATCGGCTTCCAGTTTCTCCTCCAGCGGCATCTGGTCAGTGATGTGTCATTATCTAGACAAGTCATGATGGTAGTTACTTCAACTTTGAGTTTGCACACTTCAGTGGAAACATTATTGGCAATGTTGACGCGCGTTTGCGTCGTGCCCTTGCTGAAGTTGGTGGCTTAAAACTCGTCTTTGGGGATGAAAATCCCTGGTCGACCTTAGATTAGACTCGTCACTAGCGGCGCACGTGTGACTTTTCCTTCTTGAATGATTTGCCTAGAAGTTGTGTATTTTCTCTTTGTTTGTCGTATACCATAGGGCTAGTGGTAGTCTGGGAGAGTTTCTGTCGCGAGGCATGTGGGCTCGGATTTATTTTCTTTGTATCCTTCTGAACTATGCAATAAAAAATGTTGTGTGCATCGTTTCGATGCAGAGGCTAGGGTTTCGTTCCCCATTTCAAAAAAAAATAACAATGATAAGAGAAGAATAAATTAATGAGCGACTGAATGTAATATAAAACTAATCGGATTGTTGAAACTAACCACGCAAATGAGCGTGCCACCCTACTAGTTTAGGAGTACGAGCCGACTTACACATCATTATATTCAAAAGCGATCGAACTGTCATAGCGCCTTTGAATATTCAAAAGCGATCGAACTGTCAAGGTGTTCCCCAAACCCTAACAGTTCAAAAATAAAAGTTTCATTGCGCCCCCAGACAGACCCCTCACGGGAGCCCGCCGATCCTGGTGAAGGGGAGTCAGCTCCAGCCTTCAAAAATTGAGTGTTCTCAATCTCAGGTACCTCTCCAATCCGTTATGTGGTCATACCTTCAGCAGACAGAGAGACTCCTTTTCTTCCTCAGCATCTCTCGTATCAACTACATTACCATTATTTACCTTCAGCTTTTTCTTATTCAGACTCTTTTGCGGAGTAGCAAGAGGGTCAACACTTTCATTTGGTACTGAATCAAAATGATCAACAGTCTGATCAACCATTGGATTTTTTTCTACAGCCACAATTGCCAGGTCGATGCTAGGAGCGAAGTCCATAGCAAGCCTTTTCTTTGCTAACCGGGCGCTTCCAGACATAAAGGTATCATGTGATCCAACACCTGTATGCTGCATTTGCAAACTTGCATCGTTTTCAGTCCTGAACCATGGAGATTATATGCATTGTTCCTTCTCCAGCTCAGATGTTATTGTTGTAGCATATCATCTCCCATAACATTATTTCCTTCCCATGCACTATTCCTTCCTCCCCGATCACCTCTGCCAAAGCCGCCCCGACCTCCTCAGTCACCAAACGGCTCATTCGGAAAGTTATCTCGTCCTTGGCCGGTGTCCCGTCCTTGACCTGCACCACGACCAACTCCTCTCCCCTTCTTGGTGCCAAAATAAATGGACCCCATTCCAGCTTGTCCTCCTCAAATTCTCCCGTACCACACTCTTGGTACCAATGGCCCATCTTTCCACATGCATGACAGGAAGTATTTCACTTGATAAAACTTCATTTTCCCCTCTAGTGAAGCTTACAAAACGAGTCAGTTTTTGATTGACATCAAGTTTCACTCTGACCCGAGTGAAATGGCCTACAAAACCACTCGGAAGTGTAATCTGTAGTTCTTGGATCTCTTCGATCTGTTTTACCATGTTCGTCACAAACACCTCATTCTTGAGAACACCATCAGGCAGCTTCTGAATTTGAGTCCAAGTTTCTAGCTTGTCAGTTTCTAGATTAGAAAACCGATAATATTCAGCAATAACGAGAGCACCAAACTCTCTAAAATCCCACGGTCCTTGATGCATTGCCATGTTCCAGTCAGCCAAACAATGGAACTGAATCGAGAAGAGATTAGTGTTTATCGTTCTCCAGATTACCTTCTGCACCGGATTCCACGCAGCCCTCATATCTGCGATCAGAGCCCCTTGACTAAAGGTCTTCCCGGTGAGATCTCGCGCTAGGGCAAGCCACTTCGCTCCCTCCATCGGGGCTTCTACCTCCTCTTACCAGATCAAGTCATCTAGTTCGTTTTCCTCCAGGTGGAGCCGCTCCAACAGATAGCTCGGTTCATCCATTGATCCCGCACGGGCACTGTTACTACCGAACCCACCATAGATCAAGCGATCACTCAGATCCTCGATGATGAGGACATACCTACTATAGATGCAACCACGACAAATACACCTCCTCAAATGCAAGGACCGTTAACTCGTACTCGTGCCCGTCAACTCCAACAGCAGGTACTTTCGTTTCTACGAGCTACTCCTAATGTACATGAGAATATGATGCTGCCTAAAGTAGATGTATTTGTCTCTCTTAGGAATGATGGACCAAGCATGGATGAGAAGGACAAGCTATGGAGCATGTACGTGGATGGAGATCACAGCCGGAGTGGACGCGATGGAGATGATGATGCCACCAATGGAGGCTAGGCGAAATAATCAAGTCTACACTTCATATTTTCGTTCATAGTTACATATGGTGTTGCGTCACCTTTATTAATGGGCCAGGGCCCATGTAATTTCGGACCAGGAGTTTTAGTGCGTTTTTAGAGTCCGTATTAGGGAAGAAAAGTCCATCTAGGGAAGGATTCGGCCAACTCCCAAGGCTGGCCGAAAACCCCCTCCTTTCCTCCTTATATACCTCATCTAGGGTTTCGTTTAGACTCGGATTTTGTTTAGTTAAAAAGAACTCAGATATTGTTAGTCTTCGCCATAGGCACGAGTGTCGGCTAGACCTCCTGTACTACGCACTTGCAGAATCCCGCCTTCATCAATAAAGCTCAACTCCCATCCGCAATTCTTAATTGCAATATTTGTTCTTACTTGTTTCTCGATCGCAGGAAGAACTAGACCATCTGGTCAGGCTGATCGTGCTTCTGCAGGATCGGTAACCTCGGGAGATTGGTTTAGCGATTGCATTGGCGCTGCGTACGTGTGCGTAGTAGTCGGATCGCCAAGGTCGAACTCCACCAGAATCGACGTATCTACATCTCATCGAAAGATCGGACACCTTTGCCCTATCAAGTGGTATCAGATTTCAGGTTGCTCGGTGAGATTTACTGTTTACTAGTTTAGATTGCAGCTTCATACCTACAGTCCACGAAAAAGCCCCAAATACAATTAGGGTTAGATCATCCCGTCCTACAACCAGTCCGGGCCTTCGCATTTTCTTTTCAGTGCATTGCATTGCTGAATTTTCGTCTGCATCGTCATGTCGAGTTGCTGGTCTTAGCGTCTAGTTCCTTTAGAGTTTCGAATTCTTTGCATAGTTGTCTCGCCGCCGCCGCACGACTCGCACCTCGCCACCATCCACCAGCCTTCCGCCGCCATACATATCACCGCCACCATCTACATACCCCCCACAACCATCTCTACCGCCGCCACCACAACCATCTCTACCGCCGTCACCCCCCATCTGTTTAGGGTTCATATTTGTTTCGGTTTAGACTTTAAAAAAAGCAAAAAAAAAAAGTCAAATCCGCATTCAAGTCGGGTTGACCCTGATTTCTACTAGTCCAGTCCGATTTTAGTCCGAATTGGGCAGTTTTTCTGTCCAAACTTTGACTGGCCATAACTTTTGCATACGAACTCCGTCCGGACCGCTCAGAATTGCCAAAAAAGGCCGGGAACATTGAGTTTTTGCCACTTTTGTGAAAAAAGTTCGGGAATTTCTGTGATCTTCACTTATATCTTGCTTTTGAGTTCTCCATTTGTGCTTGTTGTTGCCGCGCCTTGATTTTGTTGGTGCTATAGGCTCGCGTCTCTAGTACGGTCTACCCTAGGACCAGCACAGTACCGTCTTTGAGCGTTTATTCAACTTGCATTCCTGATTTGATTATTGCTAATCCTTGCTACCATAAAGCCTCCTATAGCTCCACAGATTTCTACTACGTGCATTGTGCCTTCCTGGTAATCGCTTTGCCAATCTTTGAGGTACTTGTCCTCGCGGCTGCCGTGACGCTCTCCTGCGTGGTAAGGAATTTGTAAGGGCTTTGTATATTGCTTCATGGTTTGCGTGATTTTCCACCATATTTGTAGTCCTAGGAACATATACTTGTGTTTTGTCTCCTGTCTCTACTAACCATGTCAGGCGACGAGATGAACAAGATGACGAACAAGGAGCTGTACAAGCACTTCGAGAAGATGGTGTCCAACCATTTTCTGGACATCGAGACACGGGTTGGCAGCGCCATGGACCGTCTCGATGGTCTAGAGGGCACTTTCAACACCAAATTTGACGGCGTCAATATCTCCTTGACTGATCTGACTGGCAAGTTTGATCGCTTGCTGGAGAAGCTACAGACACGCATACCTGAGCTGTTTCTCGTGCACGGCAACACTGTTTCACGTGCAGGCCGGGTTCGCCGCGAGGATCCAGGAGCATCGACGGCTTCTGCAGCCACCCCCGACGCCGCCACAGACCTAGACGGCTATGAAGCAGAGGTAAACCATCCTCCACAATCGCGGGGCCGTCCACACCAACACCCCCGCAATACCATACAGCATAATCAGGTGCGTGATGATGACCATGTCGCTAAGCTAAAACTGAACATTCCACCTTTTGAGGGTCGATATAATCCTGATGCTTATCTTACATGGGAATTAGAGATAGAACAACGTTTTGCATGTTTAAATTATCCTGAGGATAGACGTGTTTGTGCTGCCACTTGTGAATTCACTGGTTTCGCTTCGGTTTGGTGGTCCGAGCATACTAGAGTTAATCATGATAATATGCCTACTACTTGGGATGCTTTGAAACGTGCTATGCGTACTCGTTTTGTACCTCCTTATTATCAGCGTGAAATGCTTCAAAAATTGACACGTTTGCAACAAGGAAAATCGGTAGAAGAGTATTATCAAGAATTACAAACTGGTTTGATTCGTTGTGGACTTGTAGAAGATAATGAAGCCATGCTTGCACGTTTTCTGAATGGGTTAAATAAAGAAATTCAAACAATCTTAGATTACAAGGAGTATACTACCATCACTCGTTTATTTCATCTTGCTTGCAAAGCTGAACGTGAAGTGCAGGATCGACAACCGCGGCCAAGACCTAACTTTTCTGCAGGGCGTACACCGTCATGGACGTCACGCCAGCCGGATGCCGCATCACGTAGCGCTGCACCACCTTCTTCGGCAACAAGTCCACCATCTCGCCCTCCGCGCACCTGCACCAACCCCACCTCGACATCTGCTGCTCCTGCCAGGAGTTCGGCGTCTTCCGCGGGCTCCACGGGCAGGACACGGGACATTCAGTGCCGCAAATGCTGGGGTTATGGTCATATTGAGAGAGAGTGCAGAACACAACGCGTCATGATCGTGCGTGAAGATGGTGAGTATGATTCTGCTAGTGATTATGATGAGGAAACACTTGCTCTTATTTCTGCGCAGCAAGGGGACGATGGCCATCCGGAGCAAGATGTGGAGTTTATGGCCGCCGAAGCTGCGGATACCTACAAGAGCTTGGTTGCACAGCGTGCTTTGAGTGTGCAACTAAGTCAAGCTGAGCATGATCAACGCCATAATTTGTTCCAAACCCGTGGTGTTGTGAAGGATCGTGCTATTCGGATCATTATTGATGGTGGGAGTTGTAACAACTTGGTAAGCATTGATATGGTGGAGAAGCTCTCTATAGCCACACGACAACATCACCATCCATACCACATTCAATGGTTCGACACTACAGGTAGACTTAAGGTAACTCGTACAGCGAGAGTGCATTTTTCCATTGGCACATATTCTGATTTTGTTGATTGTGATGTTGTGCCCATGCAAGCTTGTTCGTTGTTACTTGGTAGACCATGGCAATTTGATAAAGAATCTGTTCATATTGGTAAAACTAATCATTATACTCTTGTGCACAATGGTAAGAAAATTGGTCTTAAACCCATGACTCCTGAACAAATTTTGAAAGATGATCTTGCTAGAGCTAGTAGAGCAAAAACTGAGCAGAAAAATATGAGTGAGAATCAGATTGTTGCTAATGAAGTAATGCCACCTCCAAAAATTAATAAATCTGGATCTTCACTTCCTAATGAAATTCGTTTGAAACATCCATCTTTACTTGCTACCAAGTCTGATATTTCTGAATTGGATGTTACTACTTCTGTGTGTTATGCAATTATTTGCAAAGAAGTACTGTTTTCATTTGAGGATATGCCTCCTTCTTGCCCCCTGCCGTTGCTAACATTTTGCAGGAGTTTGCGGACGTTTTTCCCAAAGAGATGCCACCGGGGCTGCCACCCATTCGCGGAATAGAACATCAAATTGATTTGATTCCTGGAGCTTCACTTCCTAACCGCGCGGCATACCGTACCAATCCTGAGGAGACTAAAGAGATTGAACGACAAATTCAAGAACTACTCGATAAAGGTTATATTCGTGAGTCTCTTAGTCCTTGTGTTGTTCCGATTTTATTGGTACCTAAGAAAGATGGATCATCTCGAATGTGCACTGATTGTAGGGCTATAAATAATATTACAATTCGTTATAGACACCCTATACCACGTTTGGATGATATGCTTGATGAGCTGAGTGGTTCTACCATATTTTCTAAAGTTGATTTGCGTAGTGGTTACCACCAAATTCGTATGCAATTAGGAGATGAATGGAAAACACATTTAAAACTAAATTTGGCCTCTATGAGTGGTTAGTAATGCCTTTTGGTTTAACTAATGCTCCTAGTACTTTCATGAGATTGATGAATGAAGTTTTACGTGCTTTTATTGGACGTTTTGTGGTGGTCTATTTTGATGATATCTTGATATACAACAAATCTTTAGAGGATCATGTCAATCATTTGCGTGCTTTTTTGATGCTTTGCGTGCTGCACGTTTATTTGGTAATCTTGAGAAGTGCACCTTTTGCACCGATCGAGTCGCGTTTCTTGGTTATGTTGTCACAGCGCAGGGCATTGAAGTGGATCCCGCAAAGATTGAGGCTATTTTGAGTTGGCCAACTCCTCTTACGGTCACCCAACTGAGGAGCTTCCTTGGCCTTGCTGGGTTCTATCGGCGTTTTGTCAAAGATTTTAGTTCTATTGCAGCGCACTGAATGAGCTGACAAAGAAGGACGTGCCCTTTGTTTGGGGCGATGCACAACAGGATGCTTTTATGACATTGAAAGATAAGTTAACACATGCTCCATTACTTCAACTTCCTGATTTTAATAAGACTTTTGAACTAGAGTGTGATGCTAGTGGAATTGGGTTGGGAGGTGTGTTGTTACAAGATGGTAAACCTGTTGCATATTTTAGTGAAAAACTGAGTGGGGCTAGTCTGAATTATTCTACTTATGATAAGGAATTATATGCTCTTGTTCGGACTTTAGAGACTTGGCAACATTATTTGTGGCCCCGAGAATTTGTTATACATTCTGATCATGAATCTTTGAAGCATATTCGTAGTCAAGCTAAACTGAATCGTAGACATGCTAAGTGGGTTGAGTTTATTGAGTCTTTTCCTTATGTCATTAAACACAAAAAGGGTAAAGACAATATTATTGCTGATGCTTTGTCACGTCGATATCCATGCTTTCTCAGCTTGATTTCAAAATATTTGGATTGGAAACCATAAAAGAACAATATGTGCATGATGTTGAGTTTAAAGATGTGTTGCAGCATTGTAAGGAAGGAAGAACATGGAACAAATTCGTCCTCAATGATGGATTTGTGTTCCGTGCTAACAAGCTATGCATCCCAGATAGCTCCGTTCGTCTTTTGTTGTTGCAGGAGGCGCATGGAGGAGGATTGATGGGCCATTTTGGCGTCAAGAAGACAGAGGACGTGCTTGCTGCACACTTCTTTTGGCCACGCATGCGTCGGGATGTTGAGAGGTTTATTGCTCGCTGCACTACATGTCAAAAAGCTAAGTCCCGCCTTAATCCACATGGTTTATATATGCCTCTTCCTGTTCCTAGTATACCTTGGGAGGATATTTCTATGGACTTTGTTTTGGGATTGCCTCGTACTCAGAAGGGGAGGGACAGCATTTTTGTTGTTGTGGATAGATTTTCTAAGATGGCACATTTTATTCCTTGTCACAAGAGTGATGATGCTGCCCATGTTGCTGATTTATTCTTTCGTGAAATTATTCGTTTGCATGGTGTGCCAAATACTATTGTTTCTGATCGTGATACTAAGTTTCTTAGCCATTTTTGGAGATGTTTATGGGCTAAGTTGGGGACGAAATTATTATTCAGTACTACATGTCACCCCCAAACTGATGGACAAACTGAAGTAGTGAATAGAACTCTGTCTACTATGTTAAGGGCTGTGTTAAAACAGAATTTGAAAAAGTGGGAAGATTGTTTGCCTCATATTGAATTTGCTTATAATCGTTCTATGCATTCTACCACAAAGTTGTGCCCTTTTGAGATTGTGTATGGTTTTGTTCCTCGTGCACCTATTGATTTATTGCCTCTTCCATCTACGGTGCAAAATAATTTTGATGCTACACAACGTGCTGAATTGATTTTAAAGTTGCATGCCACTACTAAAGAGAATATTGAACGAATGAATGCTAAGTATAAACTGTATGGTGACAAAGGAAGAAAGCATATTGTGTTTGCACCTGGAGATCTTGTTTGGTTGCATTTGCGCAAGGACCGTTTTCCTGATTTGCGCAAGTCTAAATTAATGCCACGAGCTGATGGTCCTTTTAAGGTGTTAGAGAAAATAAATGATAATGCATATAAACTTGAGCTGCCTGTAGAGTTTGGGGTTAGTCCCGCATTTAACATTGCAGATTTGAAGCCATACTTGGGAGAGAATGATGAAATGGCGTCGAGGACGACTTCAATTCAAGAAGGGGAGGATGATGAGGACATACCTACTATAGATGCAACCACGACAAATACACCTCCTCAAATGTAAGGACCGTTAACTCGACTCGTGCCCGTCAACTCCAACAGCATGTACTTTCGTTTCTACGAGCTACTCCTAATGTACATGAGAATATGATGCTGCCTAAGTAGATGTATTTGTCTCTCTTAGGAATGATGGACCAAGCATGGATGAGAAGGACAAGCTATGGAGCATGTACGTGGATGGAGATCATAGCCGGAGTGGACGCGTTGGAGATGATGATGCCACCAATGGAGGCTAGGTGAAATAATCAAGTCTACACTTCATATTTTCGTTCATAGTTACATATGGTGCTGCGTCACCTTTATTAATGGGCCAGGGCCCATGTAATTTCGGACCAGGAGTTTTAGTGTGTTTTTAGAGTCCGTATTAGGGAAGGAAAGTCCATCTAGGGAAGGATTCGGCCAACTCCCAAGGCTGGCCGAAAACCCCCTCCTTTCCTCCTTATATACCTCGTCTAGGGTTTCGTTTAGACTCGGATTTTGTTTAGTTAAAAAGAACTCAGCTATTGTTAGTCTTCGCCATAGGCACGAGTGTCGGCTAGACCTCCTGTACTACGCACTTGCAGAATCCCGCCTTCATCAATAAAGCTCAACTCCCATCCGCAATTCTTGATTGCAATATTTGTTCTTACTTGTTTCTCGATCGTAGGAAGAACTAGACCATCTGGTCAGGCTGATCGTGCTTCTGCAGGATCGGTAACCTCGGGAGATTGGTTTAGCGATTGCATTGGCGTTGCGTACGTGTGCGTAGTAGTCGGATCGCCAAGGTCGAACTCCACCAGAATCGACGTATCTACATCTCATCGAAAGATCGGACACATTTGCCCTATCACTCGACAAAGCCAGGGTACACCAACGATGAAAGGCAGATGGAACTCACGGCGGCGGTCACCGGAGGACATGAAAACCCTAGGTTTTTGCCCTAGGGGACACACGTCCAACAGCTGGCCCCATCATGATCTTCTCCAATCCCAGCAGCTAACTGCAACCACACTTAAATCATACGAGTCCATCATCTAAAAAATATATAAAAACCACAAAAGCGGCGTTTTGGCACCCGGGAGCACATGCTCCTGGTATTTTCGGAAAAATAAAAAAATAGAAAAACTTTCAAAAAATTCCGAAAAAAATCACAGGCGTACCTGAGTATGGTACGCACGAGCGTGTGAATTTTCATAACAAAATGACATCGTGGCCGACCTGTGCAAAAAAGACAAATTTCTGACTTGTCTTTTTTGCACAGGTCGGCCACGATGTCATTTCGTTGCGAAATTTCACACTCAGGTATGCCTGTGATTTGTTTCGGAATTTTCTGAAAAGATTTTCTATTTTTTTATTTTCCTGAAAATAACGGGAGCATATGAGCTCAGGTGCCATTATGAATTTCCGCAACAAACTCGTGTTGTATCCACGTCGTTTTCAGAACTTTTTTCCGGACATCAGTTGGCAGCCGGCCGTTCCAACCATATACCCTCCAGCATATATAGCAACCAATCACTTAACGCCAAACGTTGATCGGTCAAAAGGTCACTAGTAAAGCTGGTCTTCAGCGTTTCACCGTTAACACCCTACAAAAGGATCAAATATTTGCTTGGCAGAGATGAAAAAAAGATGATGGTTCAGAACCCAGAAATAGATTCAGATCTGCCAAAAAATGGATCTAAAAAAACGTTTATGATCAATCTCAGTCCTAGCTGTCTACTTGAGCAGAGATAACAGTTTTCCTGCTGAGAGGTGCTGAAACGGGAAAAAAAATGGCAGTTGGAGTGAGAAAGGTTGCCACCACCTACCTCTATTTACACAGCGCGTACAGGGTAAGCAAAGTCACCAATGGGAAGCTACAGTTTCAGAGGTCCTCTTCGTTTCTCAGCTTTCTGAACTAGCAGCAGACTGAGGTGGTCACAGCACAACTCAGCGACGCCGGTTAAAACTTAAACTATGCGTAAAAAAATTCCACAGTTCATCATGAATGGATAGTAGCAGTCCCGTTTCGCCACTGCTGCACCCTTCAGCTTCAGCATGTTATCATCATCAGTAGAGGTGGTTTTTGCCATACGGACATCGGTGGACAAAAATTTCCTAGGTCGAGCGGGAAGCTGAGCTTGGCCATTCCAGATCTCTGTACTTCAGAATATCGACCTTGTCCAAGTCGTACGCCTGGCAAATCGTTGAGATGGTGTCGCAATCCAAACCCTCATCCAAGCCTCTCCTTTCCAGGTACCCGGCAAGCTTCTTTGATGGCTGCAAATTCTGTTGAAGGGACAACGCAGTAAGCATTTTTTTAAGTGCACATGCAGGAATTGAGAAACAGGGCACAAGCCACTGGAACATATTTTTGATCACACGTTAAGCTACATGCTAATGATCAGAAGGCTGCAACCGTGCAGGCACAAGAACTTGATCCCCAAACCCAAAACACGCAAGAGACGGTAGTACAGAACGAAAAATGAAGAGGCTAACGGTCACTGAAATCTAACAACCTCTTCTAAATAAACTTGAGGATATCCAGCAGATAGCAAGAAGGGCAGAGTGCTAGGAAACCATTACCCAAGGAGCAATCTCTGAATCGCCATCCTTTCCCGCACTCGTTTCTTTTTTCTTCTCAGCAAGCGCTTTCCACTGCCCTGGGCAATCAGAAACTAGCAACTGGAGCCTCTCACTTCCCTGCATCAAAACAAATAAGCATAAATTTGATTTCCTATTTTGCTATGTCTGTTATAATGTCATCTCTAGCTCTGTACCAACAGCAAAAACAACATGCCAATCTAGGTCCATCTAACAGTCACCAAGTAGAAACTGTATCATCACCAACAACTCTACCTAACAAACTTCTAACTTGCAACAACCTATTTGATTTGCATGTCCTCTATAACTTGTATCCTCTTGGAAATAATGTTTTGGGTAAATAATACTCTCTCCGTTCCTTGTTATATGAGGTATATTAGGTTTCTGAAAAAGTCAAACTTGACTACCTTTGACCAAGATTTTTAGGAAAAACTATAAACATCTAAAATACCAAGAAAGTAATACATGAAAATTTATTTGAAAATGAATCTAATTATAATGATTTGGTATTGTAAATGCTAATAATATTTTCTAACATCTTGGTGACTGTTAAAAAGTCAATTTTGACTTTTTAGCAACCTAATACACCTTATAATAAGGAACGGAGGGAGTAACCTATAACACTATACACCACAAACAAGTTATGAGAATAAAGAAAATCAATCAGAAAATATGCTGACTGCTGAGAGAGTACAAGTTCATAAGTTGAAATAAAAACAAACGGGAATAATGTTCGACATGTTTGGAATATCTACACCAAAATGCGCTGGAAAAGCCTAAATTTGCCCTCTATTCCATTCCACAAAAAATATGGAGTTTGGTTGGAACAGAAGAGAATAGGTTCAACAGAACAATAGAGAATAGGATTAGTTCACGTACCTGTAGAGCTCTCCAATGAGAATAAGAGCGAAACAGCATCCAAAAAAATGGTATGTTTGGTAAAGGCAGTATCTGCAGGTGAATAAATAGTATCCTATTATGAAACTTATTTACCTTATGTAGTAACAAAGTACAACAATGCAACATACAATCAGATCCGTTGATGAATCAGATGATGATAAAGCCAGCAAGCATCATAAAATACGATAACTGCAGTGCAAGTGATAGTACTAAACCATTAACTAGATAGGATGAACCAAACTTGCACCAAAACAATCATCATACAATTTACGTGCCATGACCTCATTTTTCATTAACTGAATGAACATTGTGAGTATGCGGTGCGGACACGGGACGACCAACTCCCACTTGCTCTTGCTCGATGGGACTAAACAGGAGAAGTGGGATTTTATGAAGCGGGACAGGGGAGTCCAACGCAAACGGCCCGAGAATGGAGGGGCCTGCATCACGCATGCATCCGCCTGGGTCTCACTCCGTGTAGCTAGCTGGTGCATGCGTCGCTGTACAATCTGAGATAAGTGGGCGGTAGCTGCTAATCCCGTCGGCGCTAAACGTGATCTAACAAATGGGATAAGTAGATCTTGCAGGCAGGATGGGAAGCGGGCTGGCCCATCACACTTACATCGTTATGATTATGAACTGTACTTCCACAAATCTAAGCCTGGTCCCTTAATCTTTAACACAAAATGAGCTTATCATTTTTCTTTTCTCAGTTTGGAGTACTAACTACGAAGTCACAAAGTAGAGCACACAAGAGTTGCTCCAAGTATTAGACCTCAACTAACTGAGGTGTGTGCAACCTAGAAGGCTAGAACACAGCAAGAACAAATATTAAATGGTGCAACCATCACAACTAAGATCTGATGTTCTGTGATCAAGCATGACGGCAGTAAATCAACGGAAAAAAATTGAAATAACAATATCTTCGGATTTCTTTAACAAATCATGGATACATTATCATCAATTGTAACCCACGCTTCTTCAAAATGTCTTACCATGAACACACTGGTAACAGGTAGCATGCAAATAGAGCCGTAAAGCAATTTCTTGTGGACTGCTGCACCCCTAACAGCAATGTGCCGCAACCGCCGACGCACAAGACGAGGATTTATACTGCAAGTTACAAATTTTGGTTTAGAGTAAGGTAACGTCTGTTGAGGCCAGATTTAAGCACAAACTTAAATCGCACGGAACACACTTAGAGATACTCAAAAACATATATATTTCTGTCTCCTGCTCAGTGTAGTTAACTAGTTCTATCATTCATGACAAAGTTTACTTGCTAGTGCTTGCTGGTAATAACAAAAAATACAGCTTACATTCAAAGTCACAAACATAAGAAAAAATTCATTACATGACAAACTGTTTCGACGTCTGAACTTCTACTTTCAAGAATGAAATTCGATAGCCAAAATCAGCAAGCACTAGCACCTCCCTGACATTTAAACACCCACAAGACAAAACAAAAACAATAGCACGTCCCTGCCAAACCCCCAAAGGACAAAAGAAAAACACTAGCACCTCCCTGTCATTTGAACACCGAATAGACAAAACAAAACAACGCAAGTGCACGCGCATTGTAAGCACAAACTTAAATCGTATGAAACCCACTTAGACATACTCAAAAACATATCTATTTCTGTCTCTGGCTCAGTGTAGTTAAATAGTTCTATCATTCGCGACAATTCCGACTTGCTGGTATATCGCTCGTGTACCTCCAATAACAAAAGACATACTCAAAAACATGTCTATTTATGTCTCCTTCTCAGTGTAGTTAACTAGTTCAATCATTCGTGACAATGCCTACTTTCGGGTAATTATATATTGCTCGTGTACCTCCAAATAACAAAAATGCACTTTACATTCAAAGTCACAAACATCAGAAAAAAATACAATACAAGATAAACTGTTTCAACGTCAGAACTTCTATTTTCAAGAATGAAACTGGATAACCAAACTCAACACGCAGTAGCATCTCCATGGCATTTTTACACCGACAAGACAAAAGAGAAACACTAGTACATCCCTACCATTTGAACACCCAACAGACAAAACAACGTTCATTGTACAGCCATGGAGGAACAGCAACACAAACTATCACCACTCACCTCTCTGGATACACAATGTCGAGCTTGGTCACGTCCTTGGTCACCGACTTCAGCAGCGTCTCCGATGGCCGCACCCGCGACAACAGCTTCAGCCCAAAGCTGTGTCACAACAAAGTAAAAGGGCGAACGGGTTCAGCATCCAACTCTTAACACACGCCCAAACCTTAAACCACGGACCTGTGGATCCGGCTCTTGACGGACCCCTCCGGCGCGCTCCCGAAACCAAGCCACGCGCGGTTCATCTGCACATACGAATCCCAAACCCCATCACAAATCCATATTCCCCAAATCAGGCCACAGGAAACCGCCGCGAGCATGGAGGTTAATACGGCGGGTGGAGGGGGGAGGCATTTCGTCGAGTACCTTGTCCGCGACAAAGTCGGCGACGGCCTCGGCGTGCTCCGGCGCAGTGCGTCCTCCGGCGGAGATCCCGCGCCACAGGTCCTTGAGCGAAGGCGGCGGAGGGAGAGCGCCGTGGGAGGAGGCGGAGGCGGAGGCGGCGGGAATGACGTCGCGCGGGCGGGCGAGGCACCAGGCCCGGCCCCTGATCGGGAAGACGACGACGCGGGCCTGCATGGTGGTGGTGGTGGAGGGAACCGAAGACGCCGGCGGCGATACGGGGAGGGGCGGGAGTGGCGGCTGATCGCGGCGGCGGCGGTCGGTGGGCGGCGTCGAGTGGAGTCTTGCGAGTGGGGGCAGTGGCGAGACGGACTGTTTTGTTAAGGGTCGCTCTGTCTCAGCCGTTCGATGCGGATCCAAAGGCGGGGACAAGTTATGCGGATCGAGTTCAGCCTCTGACTGAGGTTCAAAATCTGGGAGTTCGTGGAAAACTTTTTCGCATGAAATTCTCCAACGTGTACAATTAAACCAGAAACTTGTCTGCGCGAACGATTTTAATCATTTCTAAACATTCAGGCAAAGCACTGTCAGAGAGTGTGATAGAGTTGCACGTGTTTACGGAACCGATCTCTCATCGTGCGATTTGTGTTGACTTCGGGAACCGGTTCATTTAAGCTATCTATGCATGATCGTGTCCCAAAACAAAAAAGAACAAATCACAGCTCTCACCTGCTAGCATAAGCATACGAAGTGGATGATGACATTTCCCAACAAGCTTTGGTGTTCTCAAGAACAGATACGGACCGTAAAAACGACAGCACAGAGTGGTCCAACTGAAACTTCAGTTCAGATCAGTGCATGTAAACAGATCATTGGAAACGAAATTTCTATTAACTGAACTAGATCGAGAACTAAATCATAACGGAATAACAGCATCCTATTCGCATCAACAGGAACACCACCTGACTTTGGTGCAGTGACTGAAGATCAGACCAAAAATGATACTCAGGGAGTTGCAGAACACAAGTTCTACTCCAATGGTTGCCCGTATGCTCAGAACAAGGAACTGCCCTTGCTCAATCACAAGGCAGCACCAAGTCGAGCTCCCAGGCTCTGCGAATTTCGGCAACCACAAAACAAGGTATAGAAACTGGGCATCACAGCATTTCACAATACTGCTATCCAGCAACCAAGAAAGATCAAAGGGTCGAAACTAGTCTCGATATCACGGAAGGCAGCATACCACATGATCCCATCCCCCAGAATGTACAGAGTTCGCCTGGAAGATGCATCAGACACGGGAAACACCGCTACTGTCAACTCCACTACACCAAGTCAGGGCAGACCAGAAAGGTTTTTAGCACTGGGATACTAAGAGCGAAAAGCTAGGCTGCATGTATTTACAGAAGTTCAGTTCTACGCATTCTAAGACATCGTCAGCCCCACTTATCATCGTCAGCTCCTGCGCCCCACGCTGAATCTGGCTTCTCAGCCAACTTGTCGACAGTCTCTGTCGGGGGAGCCGCTGGAGTCTCTTCTTCTTGAGTCGCCACCGGGGTCTCTTCTTCTTGAGTCGCCGCTGGGGTCTCTTCTTCTTGAGTTGCCGCTGGGGTCTCTTCCTGGGTCGCTGACGGAGAAGCTGGAGCCTCCTGTGAAGCTGCTGCCTCTGGTGGGGCTGGAGCCTCTAGCTGAGCCTCCTGCGCCGGAGCGGCCTGCGAGGTCTCCGCCGGAGTTGACTGAGAAGCCTCGGCTGGAGTTGCTGGTGCTGTACCTCCACCAGCTGCGGCTGGTACTTGATCACGGTTACGCTTCATGAAGTACATCTGGGAGACTAGCTCCGCGTGCTCTTCTGCGTAGTTCTTCCTCACGTAGTTTTCCATGCACTTGTTGTAGGAGAAGTCTGTCTGCGTTGCACCATCTGATGACACCACATAGAAGCATCGACTTTCCTCAAAGATGTGGTGCTTGTTAACCTGCCAAATCAAATGATTCCATCACACACACCATAAGGAAAAATTATGATCTTTCATACTTTATTATAGCCGATCACGGTAGACAGAGAAAGCTAAAAGTAGCGCAAGAATCCGTACCATTATTTGATCAGTTTCACCAGACGTCTTCTTTTCCTTTTCAGGATGGTGCTCCAGAATTTTCTCCTTGATGAACTTTTCATCCTCCAGCGAAAGTCTCACACCATCACTGCAACATTTTAAGATAAGATCAGAATAAATATCTAGGACGTGTAAACGGAAGTTCTGCATACGGCATACTTCCATACAGCATCCATGAGTATAACTTTTGATCTATAAGCAACTTGCATGCCGTGAAGAACACAAAGCACAAGAAATCATGAGACGTTTACCATGATTCACGGAAGATCTTTCTGACCATTGTTACAATGGGTTCAATTTCGTGTAGAATCTTTTTCGCCTCAGCTGGTAGTTCAAACCGTGGTCTTGGTGGCCTCTCAACAGGTCTCATTGGGGGCCTGCCGGGATTATCTCTTTGGTCTCTCCGGTTTTCTTTGGCAGCCCATTCATCAGATTTCCAGCCTTTGCTGTTGTTAGAAGCATTGGTCTTGTTCAAATTATCAGTACTGGAGTCCCCGGCTTGAGCAGAACCCCAGCCATCCCAAGAATCTGGCTCCTTTGCATCTGAATTCTCGTTTCCCTGAGAAACTGGAGCAGAACCCCAGCCATCCCAAGAATCTGGCTCCTTCGCATCTGGATTCTCGTTTCCCTGGGAAACTGGAGCAGCATTCCATGCACCGTCTGACGCCGAAGCAGACACATTATCCCAGGGCTCCTGCTGTGCAGTAGAAGTTTGAGCCTTAGCTGCCACACTTCCCCAGGAATCCTTCTCTGCATCCATATGCTCTGCAGAAGATGTTTGAGCCTTGTCGCCCCACGTATTTCTTGACGGTGGCTCTGGCTTGTTTCCCCAAGAGGCCTGGTCAACATTTTTCCTGCAAGAGCTGGCTTGCTTTCCCCAGGTACCATCACCTCCATCTGAATTCTTTTTGTCCCATGCACTGATTGATGGTGATGCTGGCATGTTGCCCCAAGAGTTACCATCCATATTTTTCTCCGATTCCTCACGAGGGTTCAGCTGCTTACCCCAGTTACCACCACCTCCATCTGTATCATTTGTCTTATCCTTTGCCTTTTCAGTGCCCCAGCCCCCCCAGTCAGCGGAATCGTTCTCCACTGTTGCGGGCACATTCCAAGATGGATTGCCTTGATCTGCTGGCTGCTTCCCCCAGTTACCACCACCCCCGTCCGTATCCTTCTTAGCACTCTGATCAGCCCAAGTATTCTGTTCAGCTGTTTCTTCGGGCACAGTCTTCTTATCCTTTGCCTTTTCGGTGCCCCAGCCCCCCCAATCAGCAGAATCATTCTCCACTGTCACTGGCACATTCCAAGATGGATTGCCTTGATCTGCTGTCTGCTTCCCCCAGTTACCACCATCTCCATCTGTATCCCTTTTAGCACTCTGATCAGCCCAAGTATCGGGTTTAGCTGGTTCTTCGGGCACGGTTTTCTTATCCTTTGCCTTTTCAGTGCCCCAGCCTCCCCAATCATCGGAATCATTCTCTGCTGGTTTTGCAGTTCCCGTGTCAGCAGCTGCATTACTCCAGCCTCCCCAGTTATCAGAATCATTCCCAGCACTTGCATTTGCCATTGTGCCATTTTCCCATGAACCGCCCTTCTCAGTAACTTGCTGTTCAAGACTATCTTCAAAAGTGGGCATACCAAGGCTCCCATCCAATTGAGGTGATAAGCAGATATCATCCATCGCGTTGTCTTCATCAAGGTAGTCCACATCGTCCAAGAATGTGTGTCTAGCCTTTTCTTGGTCGGTCCTCACCAAGGCCAGGAAATCATACAAGCCATCACCATACTCCTTGTTGCTTTTGAGCTGCACAAAGGTCAAATTAAAATATAAAAGTGCAATTTCACATGCTTAGATTAGACCACATCATAAAGTAGCACATCTTTATAGCAACGTCCAAATCAAGTGTTGTGGTAAAACGATAATTCATTTGACTGGCCCTAACATCTGAAGACCTTTAAGCCCAGTTCATGGGATTAGTCCTCAGTAAATATTGCCTCAAGCTCCATAAATAATATGAACAATAAGATACGGTGGGTTGAGAGATCAGGCTTACCTGATTTTCGTTCCAAAGAATCTCAAAAGATGACCCAGTGCCAAGTGCAGCATGCTTGCCCCACGAACATGATGAGACCACACAACCCAACGAGTCAGAATGGCATTTTTCCGCAGCCTTCTCAAAGGTTTTCATAGGGGTCTACAAAAGAAGACAAGGTCATCAGCATAGTGTATTTTTTTTTTGCAAAAAAGCATAGCATAGTGTATGTTGTGGTAAAAACAAATAAAAAAGATCTTAGTAATAAACTTACGAGCAAGGTGGACTCTGTAAAAGGTACTTGAACTTTTAATGAACGGAAGGTCGCCTTATAACCAGCAATGTTGAACCCATTCAAGTTACCAGTGCATGTCATGCTGTTCGCCACAAGTACCAGATGGTCCTTAAGAATTCCTTTAGCAACCGTCTTCATAGTTGTCGAAAGGCGCTGCACAAATCATCAAACAAACAAAATATATCTATTCAAATAGGACGCAGAGATAAAAAGTTGCCAAAAGGCGCTGCCCAAACGCACAACCATAAAAGTTGCAGAAAATTGTTTGTCATCATAAGCATTACATAACACTTGAGTCAAACAGTATGAAAGGTAAATTGTTAAGTAGCAGTACATCTCAGAACTAGCCTGCTGAGATTAACTAGACATTGATCCTAAAGATGGTACTATCTAGCGATGCCTAATTTTTTTATGATAATTAGCTAGTCCCTCCATTTACAAATGAATGATAAAACAGAACCAAACTATCTGGTTAGGCCCGGCTTGGGAACCGTGTTTAATTTTACCTCCGTGAAATACGGTCGTAATCCTTCGGGAAAATAGCGCGACCTCTCGAGGTCCGTATATTTTCCAGCAGTTTCGGCTAGATTACCGGGAATCCAAGCGCGGCCTTAGTAATATTTTTGCTTTACAGCATGGTATGGAAATCGAAAAGCATATTGGCCTCGGTTAGTTCAGTATAAAACTGAAAAAAATCAATAAAAAAGACTGCCGGACTCCGCTTACGCACAAGTTTCTCCAACCATTGCAATTTGCGCGACTGGCCTCTGGGCGGCCAGCCCAGCAGACAACAGTGGGTCGGGGGCTCTTGCCTACCTCGCTGCTCAGCTGCTCCTAATCTCCACAAGAAACAGATGACACACAGAAGCAGAGCTAGAGAGGCAGCAATGCAGCAGAGCCGTAGCTCGCCCCACCTGGCCGCCTGCCCTAGCACTACAGCGTCGTGCAGCCGCTCCCTGCCTGCCTATCTCTACCTACCATTGCATGTTGATTGCACATTCGGGGTACAATCTGGTGCAAGGTGTGACATATGCTTATGCTTGCTGATCAAGCTATGTAATACATTGCCACCACATTTTTTTACTTCACGGCAACTTTGCACCACCTGGCCGCCCACCCTAGCACTACAGCGTCGTGCAGCCGCTCCCTGCCTGCCTCTCTCTACCTACCATTGCATGTTGATTCTACATTCAGCATACAATCTGGTGCGAGGTGTGACATATGCTTATGCTTGATCTGATCAAGCTGCGTAATATATTGCCACCACATTTTTTTTACTTCATGGCAACTTTGCTTAGTTTGATAAATCACCAATACCAAAGCGTATTTTGATTCAATAACTTATTTACCAAAGATTTAACAAACCAAACTAATTGAACACTCACACCTAATAAAATTAGCTGGTCCCTATGGTACAGTGAATCTGACCAACTTGGACTGATAAAAGATATACTATAGGATAGACGATCGCAGCAAAGATAACACTACTCTTTCTTCACCGTACTAGTCCATGTGCACATAGCCCAGAATAGGTAAAATCCAGCAACAATGTACCTCAAATAAATCCAAACTTGCGATTCCTAAATGAATGTTCTAGCATTCAACATTCTCTGTCAGCGTTAAAACCGTTGGAATACATCAGGGAAAAAAGTAACAAGTGATATCTTAGAAGGAACCCCCTGGTAACTTAAAAGTAATTAAGTTCTAACAATAACACTTAATAACATAATATCATCACGTTGTACCCAAAACAACTTCATTTACAAATGGCTGGGGTCATATTTTCTTTCCTACTTACGAAGTTTTTTAGTTAGTGGTCGTCCACTCCCTTGGGCCATCCCAACGCCAGAGCAAAGCCCATGCCCTTCAGGGGCCCATACCTCATACATACACAATATTGATAGTTATACACAATATTGATAGTAGCAACTCCTATGTAGCAAACTAGCTCAGCACCTCCTGGAAACTGAACCGATAAACCTAGAAAAAAAAGAAACATTGACCGGCCAAGAAGGTCTACTCAGCCCATAAACATGGACACGAGCTAGCTGGCTAGCTTTCCTAATGACCTAATTTCCTTCGGCTTATCTTCCATATGAACGACCAGTGCCTATGTGATTCTGTTTCATTCTCCCTTCTCACAGCCACATTAATTACCAACAAAGTAACTTTCCCACTGGAGCTCAAGAATGGTGCTAATGAAAGCAATTGTCTTAGCGTCTTTAAGAAAAAGCGTTGTAGCAATGATCTCGTCGAATTTGGAAAACTATTCTACGTAATAACAGTTTGTCACAAGATAAGTTTCAAAAAAAAAAAAGTTTGTCACAAGATAGATTCAAATCCTCATACACCGACTCCAAATCTAAAAATACAAATATGTTAGTGGTTCCCACAGGCAAACCCCCATATGAGGGATTGGACGAGAGATGGGACAATGCCCAGTGCAATGAAGCACAGCAACAGTTGTTTGATATGCTAAGACAATCTAATTTGTTGATTCGTAGCGAAGCACGAGCATTTAGCTACTATTTACTAAAAATGGACCAAGCAAGTACAAGGTAGGAGATCAAACTGTATCTGCTTGCTGATTTCTCCGGGGGATCTTGGGACTATTTTTAAAAGACCATTCTAATTTACGAAAAAATGGAGCCCTAAAAAATGCAAAATAAAAACTCCAGATGCAAGAAGGCGAACCTGGACAACTTGATCAAAGGAGCATGATATGCCAAAAAGTTCTCGCATTTGCTGAATACCATAAGGTATGGACCTTCGTGTGTCAACGAGGTTTATTACTGGTATACATGCATCCATCGCTATTCTCCATGCATCACCGTTCTGCAAAGCTTCATTTTTTTCAACGACAATTTCTACTGCTGGCTCGCCCTTTAATACCTTCTTTGTGTGCTTTACCCAAGAAGTTGCATCAGACCCAACCCACGTAATTTTAGCCTCTTGAATTCGAGGATCGCCTGCAGAGCAAATGAAAAATAAAAAAGATTAGCTCGAAGTCCTTCGCAAACTTATTTGTTAAACACCACCTAAATTGTTAATTGAGAAGAATTAACCTGAAAAGAGTACATACATTTATATCTTGAGCATAAATTTGCACACAAAAAACAGTGGTATCCAAAAATGAAACGGATATGTCTAAATCACAGCTATAGCACTGCCAATAATGACCCCTTTTAAAAACACAAAATGCCATGGGACACCTACTGTTTCTTTGTTGGCCCAGATACAACAGGTACACCATTTTTATATATAGTGATTAAAAGATGATTCGTATCTGGGCCAACAAAGAAACAGTAGGGAGGGCGCCGTGGCCGGCCGGCGGAGACGGGAGGGCGCCGTGGCCGGCCGGCGCTGGTTGACAGCAGGGGTTGGGGAATCACCGAATCAGAGAATTAGACTAGGTCGGGAAAGCACAGGGAAGATAGGGTTTTCTTATTGCTTGCCTGTACGTTACAACTATGGGGCTTATAAAGCCACCCCAGGGATAGGTGTCCTGGAGGACACGGACTCTTAACAGACTTGGACTCAATCTATCCTTTCCTAATAACTTCTAGACCGATTCAGACTTGGACTCCTCCCACGCTGCTACCCTTGCCATGATACAGTGAACCCACGTCCACAACAGTACCATATCTCAATTAAGTGCCTTGCATCTATTGCATAAAAAGATGCATATTCATCATCAAAATGTGCCGGTATACCTATAGGAGGACACCCAAAAGGAATAGGCTTTAGTAGACAAGAGTGTACATTTACTGTTTTGGTTCTTCCGTGGGTTCAGAATTAAGTACCCCCAAATCATCTTAGAATACAAAGCCAAAGGCACACACAACTACAGGTCCACTGAAAACAATAGGCTCATCCAAGAACACAGTTATAGGCGAATATACTGATGACATTCTCTAATTTATATGCGAGTCAGTGTTGACAAATTAATAGGTGCATTGCATAAGATCTTTTTTCCAATAAAATAGAACAAAAAAAATTTAGCAAGAGAATGATTGTAATTTGAAAATATTTAGTGACCGAAATTTCCATGGAAGAGGGTTTGTGCAGCTTACAATACCTTTAATAATTGTATCCAGAAGCACACCAGAGATAGAATCGGCTAACACATTCACAGCTTTCTCAACAGATTCAGATAACATAGGGATGTCCTCAGAAAAAGAGAATTGCAAACATGGAACCTTCCCATCAATCGGCTTTTGTGTGAAGGAACAATCACTGCCAAGATCAAGGAGAAAAGTTTACACATTAGATTAACTCTAATAAATATCAGTAACCAGAGATTATGTCGCATCAAACAGGCAACACTGAATCATATAAAAATGCCAACACTGAACAGTATGCTAATAACAAAGAGTGGTTATTCCCAAAACGATAATATTGATACTCCTTATGTCCAAATAAATCCCCATTATTACATAAATGAACTATGCCCCAGCCCCAGGGGTTGCAGGATGCCAAATAATTACAATGAATACCTTCAAACTGATTTGGGATGCAAATAGAGATTAAATATACTGCAACCGAGAAAATAGTACCATAACTCAAGCATGTTCTGGCATCATTACTATAGAACAGATAACTTCATGCTAAACCTAGAAACAGGCTGAAAACACTGTTCTCCCTCCGATTGCAAATAAGCCAATGTAGACATTCTATGTAACTGGTGACTACTCCATATATAAGTTGTCCAGTAACTGGCACATGTTACTCCTTCCTATCCCAGCAGCCCACACACAGCTGGCAATTATAATTCTGGGATGCATGCCAGTGGGTGAATTTTTGTTTACATAATACAGTACCACTAAAGAAAGGTTAGCAGTACCTCTCATCCACAAGACGCCCCTCTCCCTAAGCATTTTACTTCCTAACATCTAGGGTATTTGCATCATCTTTGTCTCGGTGTATGTTTTCAATACGACATGCATGCGCTAGGAAGCATGTTTAAGAATCTATGCATAAAACATATAAAATAGAAGAATTACGAACAACATCAAATATTCAGCTCAATATTACTCATCTTGATCAAGAACAACACAAGTATAAAATACCCTGAAGGAAAATTATTATGTCACCAACATCCAGGAACCGTTACCAGCTAGGCCTACCTCATTTTCTGAGCAACAAGCATGGCATCTAAGATGTAGCACGAAAATCATTGCAGAGTAGAGAATAAATAATTTACCAAGTAGAGAAAGTAATCTTTTTGAACAGGTGCGCAAGATGTCCTTTCTTCATGCCATGTTTCCCAGAAACTTCTTGGCATTTCTGAAGAATATCCTCGGTGCTAATGTTTATCCTTTCTAAATGTGCCTGCAAGAAATACATAAATACATATGTTGATATGTATCATATACATTTAACGAAACACGCTTCCCATGTGAAAAAAGCTAGAAAACATCACAATACCTTTTGAAGGTGAATATGGCCAACAAACGCTGGGGTGGCTTCTGAAGTTCCATCTAAACTTGTTTGCTTCTGATACCTGAAATGAAAATGTCATATTTCATGTCATAAAGGGCAAACAACAACAAATACTAAAAACAATGCATGAAAGTAACTCTAGAATTGACTGCAAAAATATACATACTCAATGCAGATATCAGTGGCACAATCCTCTAGGGTGACTCTCTTTAGACAGCCCTGTACGGCAATAGCAGCCTTTTCTTTGCAGAACTTCTTGGGACAAGAGCAGTCATTCAGAAACAGGATAACTTTCCGATCTTTCGTATCGTTTTTATAGCTAACTTTTGTTTGAAGTATTTCCTGTTAGGTTAAGAACATGGTAAACAGTAGTTACGACATAAGTTGAGTTACCAATGCATATAATATTGACTCTACAATAATTTACAACGTTATTACCTTCATCAACTCCCATGAAGTATTATTACTCTGAGAAGCATCCAAGACAGCCTTATAGGCAGGGTCGGAGATAGCAGTGGCAGCTAAGACACCCACCGGTTCTCCAGGAGTTATAGCACTTGGAAAGTCTGTGGCATCATCTTCTTGGTACTTAAGCTGAATGATTGAATTGCTGCAAATGTTTCTCACAGTTCCATCGTAGCATACAACTACGTCTCGCAAGATGGCCATTAGATTCTTAAACAGAGTTCCTGGTTCTGTCAAGCCTCTTGAGGAGCGGACAATAGTCTCTCTTGCAGATATAGCATGTACCAGCTCTTCGTAAGGATTGAGACCATGGAAATATGAACTTTGCACAAGGCCATAAGCCTCTGGAGGATGCTGAACTTCATTTCCAATTGGTGGGTGTCTATTCACAAAATTTGAGAAACAATCCTCCACTAGTCGGCTTGAGTAGAACTTCCCCTCACGGTAGAGCTGCAGACCAACAAAACCAAGTTGTTGAACTACTTTTGACACCGAGGGGTCGCTCTTTGGGTCAATAAGAAGACCGAGATTAGAGGATTTCACAACAAAATCTGAAATTTGTTGTTTGACGTCCTTTAGATTGTTGTCAACCCGCATTTCCACAAACTGGCCTTTCGAGCACCTCGATTGCTCCAGTACAGCAGACTGTTTTTTTATGCTTTCCTGTGCTTCTTCCAACAGAATCTTGGGCACACTAAAATCTTGCAGACTTACACTAAAACCATCCAGAAGTAAAAATTCCATCAACAGGGGTTGCAGTGCATTCAAGAATTGGAGCGCATCTCCTGGACCCTTCACACCAAGAACGGAAGACACTAGATCCGAGAATGAGGCCTGAACGGATTCTTTGGCAAGATCAAGTTTTACGACAGTGCTGTCCTTGACTAGGAATCTGTCCCCTTCACAAGTCAATTCTGCTGGCAACGCACTTTGCAACACCTGTGAGATTGTCCAGTATGGCTTTGACTTCACCACAGCAGGGGCAGGAAGAGAAAGCGACAGAAGCATGGCCAGCTGGTTAGCTGATTCTTTGCTTAACATGGTTCTTGAAGACATGTGTTTCAGAGCTAGCAAACTGTCTTTAGATAGCTGGAGGTTTACTTTCCCGTTGTGTGAATTTGTTAGTTGCTTCTCCACGCTGAAAAGCTCCAAGGCTTCCGCTTTTGCAGCAAGTGACTGAGGGTAATAAATATGCACACAATCACCGTCAAAATCTGCTGACAAAGGAGCGCATATAAGGGGATTGATTTTGATTGTATGATCATCGTGGATGTATACTTTAAATGCCTGGAGAGAATGCTTGTGAGTACTAGGTGGCCTGTTCAGGAAAACAACATCTCCATTAATGATTCTTCTACTGATCGTTTGACCCACTTTAAGTGTGGTATATCCTTTCGATCCTACAGTGATTGCGTATGTTGTTTGACCATCTCTATAGGTCAAACAGTCTCCCTTGTCAACAACCTCTTGCAATTTGTTAATGTTGATGTCTGTAACCTGTTCTTCAAAAGTTATTCTTTTTGCCACTTCAGACGGCAGTCCAACTACATCTACTCCAATGTAGGGATCTCCGGTAAGTACACTGCGTGATGAAAATCCTGACCCTTTGCTGATGAACAATGTCTTCATCTTATCTAGCCATTGTTTTGTTGATAAATGAGATGAATCAGTGCTAATTGCAAATCTCTTTGCATCTTGAGGACCCTTCAAAACAAAAGAGTCAAGTTACCATGGAACATAAGAAAACTAAACTAGACACCACTGATTCTGATCAGAACATAAATGCAAATTGCACTGATAAATTATTGTAAGCAGAGGTTATTTAATCAGCACACCAAGAACACTGCAAATGTGCACGAGTTTTCTAATTCTGATGGCTAGAAAAATATGTGGTCAGGTTGAAAAATTGAAAGAGTATCAACAGAAAAAAATGAAGCAAAACATGTATCTGGGCCTTGAGTGCTCAGAAACTCTTCACTATGGTTGTCTGGAAAGTCGTTTTGGAAGTTTTTAATGCTCAGATGAGGATAGACACAATCATATTGTCTACACTGCTAACTTATTCTGTCAACAAGCATCATGATGTTCAATTGAACCAATCGTAATCCTAGCTCTTAACTAGGTGACAATTTAGAAACAAGCTTGAACAGTCTGACTCAAGCTTGGTTCACTTGAGCTAGAGCTTGTTTGCTGCTAATTTAATTCATGCACCGTGTTTTACCAGTAAACATGATTAATTAGGTTATTTACTTCAAAATCATGACACATACCTTTGTAGTACCCCTGAGCTGTATATATTGGCCAATAGGAAGTTGTAAATCACTTGATTCAACGTCATGTGATTCGAAGTTTGGGGAACCAGCTCTTGATTTTTTTATCTGCTCTATCTTTTGAAGTATCTTTTTCAATAAAGATATAGAGATGTCCTGAAACAAGAAGCAAATAAATATGGAATGATATTTATAGGTATTAACCGGTCAGTACAATATGAAGATTCAGTAAGTGCACAGAAAAAAACTCACGTAGGACATGATGCTCTGCCCATCTGTGAACTCTGGAATATAGAGGCAGTTAGGGGGTACTGGAAGATATTTCAACACATATCCAGACTGAGCAATGTATCCCCGTGCAGCTAGTTTTTTTCTCGTGTCATCCGGAATCTTCTTTAGTATATTAAGAGCCTGGAAAATAATACAGGAATGAGATAGTAGGTTGCTGGATGCAAAAGAAAAGTAAGTGAATTGGTAAAATAATCAAGGATTACTGTAAGCTCTTGGGCCTTGGGTACTGTGACCCTTGCTCTAGACATTACCATGTTTTAAGGGTAAAGAATGCATAACACCCATGAGACTAACGTTCCAGGATATACCACCCTAAAGGCTGTAAGTGTAGAAATGACATTTCTGAGAGATGACGGATTGTTAATTTTCCATAAAATAAATGCATATTTCTTCTTGTTTCATCAACTAACATTAACATGCTCATTTGAAGGTAATTGACCTTAACAAGGGATGAACAAATTTCGCAACACAATAAGCCCTCATGTTTGTTGCAAGGAGTTGGGTCAACTAACTAATTTGTATTTGTGAACCATGACACAGCCAAAGTATAATGTTTGAACTAGATCATTTCTGCATGGCTCAACTGGGTTATATGTTTCAAAAGTAAGCAGCAAAAATAAATCTCTCAGGAATTGAGCCAACATGAGCCACCCTAGTTTTATCTAAGCCAGACAGAGCCAGAGAGAAAAAGGTTATTCATGTGGGAAAGATGTAAATGGAAAAAAACAGAAAATGTATCCGAGGCACGTGCTCCAGCTAGTCTTATCCCGTGAAGCTTCCCAAACATCCGATCTGCTACGATCTGAAAACCGTTGGTGATTTGCATTTTTGTATTCAAAAGGTATGGGAAAATTCCGTACTATTTGAGATAAGAATACCCGATACCCTCAGCTCCAGAGAAACAAATTAAGGAACGTAGCAGCAAGTATATACTTCACATATATCAATACCGCTTGCCTCTTTTGAACACACCACAATTTTGGTACAGAAAGTTCATGTTCACGATTGTACCAAGATGTACTGCATCGTAAATTTCTTTAAAAAATTCTGTGTGTTTCTAACAGCATGAAATTCTGCCCAAATTTTAAGCGCGTAGATAAATCCATGCTTACAGATCTTTAGCATCAAAAGAAGCTACAATAGAATCTTGAAAATAGAAAAAAGATAAGATTATTACCTCTTCTGGAAGCAATGCCCTACAGTGGGAGTCTCCACCATAGTGAAATCCATATTTATCAAGGAAGTTCCAAGAGTTCACAGACATATGTTTCTTAGGGGGTGCTTTCAGCTCTAAACGAAATGCACCATCTGCCGTCTTGATTTCCTTCACATTTAGTGCCGGGACATCCTAAATGAAGATGAGAAACATCAGTTGACACACATCCAGATAACACGTGTCAAAAGTGATAGTGCTGGCACAAAACTAGCAGCAACAAAGGCTGTAAAGTAGGAAGCCATCCACTGATTAACATATATAATGTTACGGATGATAGTCTCTGATGCTATGGTTGCTGGTAGTATCTTCCAAGTTTCCGAAGTACTCTCAATAGAGGACCTCAATAGATAGCACTACTGGATTATGCGTACTGTAAATTTGAATCAAGCACACTTATGGTATCCCATTTCTCTAGAGTCTAGAATAAGAACTTCCCAATCGATGAGCAACATGTGTCTTATTTCATGACTTCAATTCGACACAAAAACGAACCTACAATCATACTCGAGATTACCAAGTCAACACTACTATACAAGCAATATGCTCTCTCCAAACGGACTATTGGTTAAGTTGAATACCGGTAAGCTATATTATTTGGACTAAATAGGACCGAGGTCAAATTAAAAAGGTGTAAAAGGAATATATTAGGGTTGACAAATACCCGACAGGTGTGGCATGCCGTCACCGAGACATTTTCCCTCCCATTGCTCTGTTTGACCTGATACATGAAATGTCTCGATTTAGATCAAAACAGCGAAATCTGTCTAGAAGACTGACAGAGTAAGATTAAGCTATTTTAGCCTACACATACCTTTCCTTTCTTGATACGAAGGCACTTCAAACATACCAAGCTCAGTAGCTGCCTAAGTTCACTGACATGACTTGGATGATAGACAGGTACAGGCAGCTCAATGTACCCAAAATGCCCTACAAGGTTGTATCGATTTTATTAGTAATAAGAGAAAGGGGAACCTGGCCACTAAAGGACAACATTTGAGGCAACAAGAAAATCCGATCAGAAGTTGTTGTTTCAGAACCTTCGCACTTCCCGCTTTCCGAGGCACCACATGACTCACACTTGCCGCATTCCAGCGGTAAGCCGAGGAAAGGATTCCCAAGCTGACTAGGATGAGTGACAGGACAGTCATTAATCGAATAAGTACACTGCAGAACATAAAAGGTTGCATATTAGTAATATTTACAGATAACAAATACAGTTAGAAAAACTCAAAAACTGTGCAGAATATAACCATTAAGTTGATTATATGAAACAAAAAGATGAAAGGTTTAAATTCATCTGGATGGAGGCATAGAACAAGTACTTCAGTCCAAGATATGCACATTTATAGCTTAGCTAATGGAGTAAGTGACAATGCCCCAGTATCAATCATCTCCAAAAGGAAAAAAGGGAAATGTAAAAATTCAATATTATCCATGACACATAGACTGCAGGAAGCTCTCATGGCATTCATCTTGCAAATCCAAAGAATTTACTGCAACAGCCCTAAGGTTTGCAGGCTGATCTCAAATACAAATGAAACAGAATAAGAATGATTCCCGGGTAGACGCAGAAGCAGCTCTATCGACTGTGCTCCCCTGAACTATGCAGCCACACACTCAGCAAGAAAAAGAACGTACTATCTCATCCTCGGTGGATAGGCTGAGCTTAATTTTCTTGATGGCGCCTTCAGCAACCAGCACTGCAGATTGGTCCTCCTCCTCCATCGCTCTGCAACAGACAGGAGAAAGCAGTGTCACGGGCTACCGAAAGAAGATGATTTCCTTACCAAAAAGCGCCCAAACTCAAACCAAAGCACCCTACGAAATAACTGATCAATCCACCCAAGACTATTATGAATCCACATTGCCCCAACATTGACCACGAAAAAAGGACAATTTTTTGGTACCGAAAGAACATGATTTTCCTTACCAAAACGCTCCGAAACACAAACCAAAGCACCCAAAGAAATTGATCTATCCTCCCAAGAACACTATGAATCCCTATTGTCCCGACATGGACCGCCAAAATAAGAACATTTTTTTCCTACTCACATAAACACCGCAAACACCCAACCCGAAGCGCCAATCAACCACACCCCCAAACCCCGAAAACCCCAAAACCATAGCACCGCCCAACATTAAATTCGGCAAAAATGAAACCAAAAGCACCCAAAACAAGGCCGCCTAATCGATCCTCCACGGATCATTCGTGAATCCTAGTGCCCAGCATAAAGAAAGAAATATTTTGACCCTGCCAAGAAGGCAAGAACCATCCAAAACTCACAGAAACAAAACAAAACAAAAAGCCTACCAAAACCCGCCCCAAAAAAAACCCAAACCCCCATTTCCCAGCGGCAAGCAGGCCCACCGCCCCGTCCCCCGGTCGCCGGAATCCACCTCGCATTGCGGGTACGGGATCGAAGCCCCGGCCTCCGCAGGATACCAAAAGTCCGGGTTCTTACCAGCCGTAGAACCTCGCCGGCGCCGCCGCCGCCTGCCGTCGCGCCCCGAAAACCCTAGCCCCGGAGGAGGAGGCGGAGAGAGGGAAGGTTTAGTCTTTCGTCAACAGTGCGCCTCGGAGAGACCGAGGAGGAGCGGTAGTGGAGGTGGGGTGGCGTTTGGTGTGTGTGGGGACTGGGGCGCTCTGTTCTTCCGGCAACAAATGGAAAGAGGAGGAGGAGGGGAGCAGGTGGCAGGTGAGGTTACCGCCCGATCCCGCGGCGGCGGCGGCACCGGCGCTCGCGCGCGACCCTCTCGCTGGCCGGTGGGGGCGGCGGAGGGGTGGTGCCCGCCTGTCGGTGGAACCGCGGGTGGGTGAGTCAGGCCGGTCGGGGTCGGGATCTCGCCGTTGGAGGACGGTCCAGCTTGGCTTGACCGGGGGCATTGATTCTCGGCTCCACCACAAACGTTGGTAAAAATGCGTGTCACAACCCTTTTCCCTTAGGTGAACAGTAGAGAGGGGAGAAAAGAGGGCGAATCCAGTTTCTCTTCGTCTCCGCCGGCGGGGCCGTGGGCTCTCTCCTCCTCCGTCGCTTGTTACGGCGGCGGGGGGATGGGGGAGATCCGGTTCTTGGCTGTGCGGTGTACATAGTAGAGTAGTTAGGTGTCCAGCCGGCGGAGCTTGGGAGGTGGAGGCGATGCCGGATTGGAGTGGTGTGCTGCTGGTCTTTCTCCTCTGTGCCGGCGTCTTCTGGGTCGCTGGCGCGGGACCAGTGTCTTTTGGTGTTCGGGGATTCTCGGATCCGTCGAATCCCTGTCCCCAGCGAGCGGGCGGAGAGGTGACGCTGCCGTCTGCTCGTTTTGGGGTTCCTGTCCTCCGGCCTGGTCGTCGCTGCGCTGTCGTCTCCTCCTGCGGCAGCGCCGGGCTTGTGGGGTGGTGTGTTCTGGAGGAGGGATGGTGCTGTTTTGCTGCTCTGTGTTCTCTGGCCGGCCGTGGTGGCGAGGGGAGATACGGTGGCGGCGGGTGGCGCTGGGGTGATGCTGAAGCTGCTGGTCTGTGGGCTGTGTTGGTGAGGGAACTGGCTGCTTCCTTGGAGGTGGTGCGCCGTCGGGCCCAGTTCTGGAGCAGGAGGTGCTTGGGGTGCGTCCCCGACCGAAGTTCTACCGTCGTCGCCATATCCAGTTCTCTGCAGCTGGTGTTTCTTGCGGTTCGTCAAAGCCTTTCGGCTAGGAGCTCCTTGTGCTCTGTGGTGCGACCATGCAAGGCTTCTGCGCTTCTCCGATGCCGGTTTCGTCGGGGGATGGATGAGATCCATGGTCGTGAGGAAGAAGAAGGAACCAGGGACTTCGTTGGAATTTCTTTTTTCTTGCGGGTTCTTTCTATTAAGGTGGAGCAGCTGTATCTGGCCCGGTATCCTTGTTGTTTTTCTTTTACTTGTATACGTTTCTGTACTGTCTTCCTTATCGTATGAATACAAGTAGAAAATCTCAAAAAAAAAAATGCGTGTCACAACGGACACGTACGTGATGATTATGCGTGACAACAAGTAAATCCCAGGTGCATCCCACAATTTTCAGCTGCAAATCGAGTGTTCATGTTGATGTTTATACGCTTAGGATGACTCCAACGGGGCGACGCATCGAGTCCGCGTCGGTCTGTTCCTGTCCCCAAGGGCCAAAAAGACGGCCCAACGGGGCGACGCAAACGGACCGCGCGTCGCATTGCGTCCGCCCCGACGCAGGCCAGGGATGCGTCGGGGCGGACGCACGGCGGATCAAAAACGCGTCCGCGCGGTGACGCCTCGTGTCCGCCCCGTCCCCACCTGGCAGCGACCCCGCGCCGGTCAGCCTCCCCTGCCCTGGCCCAGTCCTTTTTAATGGCAGGGGATAGGGACGGGCAGCCCCCACCTACCCCCACCCACTCACTTCACTCCACCACCGCTCCCTTTCCGGCGACCAAACCCCTCCCAAACCCTAGCCCTCCCGCCGCCCAGCTCGCCGCGATGCCGCGCCGGTGGTGGGGCAAGACCAAGAACGACCACGAGGCCTCATCGTCATCAGGCCGCCGCCGTCGCCGCACGCGGTCGCCCACCCCGACGCCATCCCCTGAGCGTGCGCCCTTCCCCGCCGTGTTCCAGCTCGCGCCGCCGGGCGCGGCGGTGCGCGAACGCGTCTACGTGCGCAAGGAGGACTGCCAGTGGTACTGGGACCACGCAGTCCCGTTGCCGTGGCCAGATGCCAAGCTCCCAGAGCATTGGCATCTGAACCCGCAGCGCATCCCGGTGCCCCCGATACCGATGAGCGACCGGGCACGGGAAGAGGAGATCGAGCGCCGCCGCCGCCGCCTCCCCCGCGAACTTCGGAACGACCCCGCTTTCGCGGCCACGTCCCGCAACTGGACGGAGTGGTTCCGTGACGAGCACAACCTGCGGCGGCAGGCGCTGTACACGAGGGCGCCGACGCCGCCATCTGGGCGGTGGTCTCCGCCACCGCACACACTGCGCCGCGACGCGCCGCCGGTGCCGCGCCGCCAGATGCGGATCGGGTCTCCGCCACCGCCCCCTGCGCCCGTGAAGACGGAGCCGGAGCTCACGGAGGAGGAGCAGTTGGAGGCCATCAGGCTGGACTCCCTCAGGACAATGGCGGAGGACGAGGAGCGGCGCTGGGCGCTGGTCCTCGCCCAAGTCGCCGAAGAGCAGCAGGCGGCGGCGGAGGCGCAGCAGGCGGCTGTCCTCGAGCCCCAGGAGCAGTGGTACGAGGACATGGAGGTGGAACTACCGCCTCCGCCTCCGCTGCCGCAGGGGATGATCCCGCAGCGGTGGGTCTTCAACGGCCACGACTGGGAGGTCGCACAGGAGGCGCAGGAGCCGCCGGCCGTTGTCCCGCAGCGAGGAGGGCCGCCGGCGCACCTGTGGCAGGAGCCGCCGTACATCATCCTCGATGATGATGATGAGGAGGACAAGAAGAAGAAGTAGAAGCCCGCGAAGGGCAAAAAAATTAGGCTAATATTTTTATTTTGAAAATATTACGTAAACAGGCCGTTTGTGGCCTATCTCCCCTAACTATCAATGAAAAAGGCCCATATAGGGCCTGCTTAGTTGCAAAAAATACTACAGGGCGAACTTGATGCGTCGCCCCGTTGGGGGCACTGGCACCAAGGGCGGACAGGGCCGGACTGGGCCTGTCTTTTTGGCGACGCAAACGGACCAAACGCGGACCAAACGCGCGTCCGTTTGCGTCGCCCCGTTGGAGTCATCCTTATAACTCCAAGATTTTCTTATGTCTCAGTCGACATGGTGATGGTCTTCTGATATAATCTTTACTTCAGATCCATCCGGCACCTCAGAGCCTCCACCGAGAGAAAAGGAATTGAGTAATGCTCGCAAAAGAAAGTATACCAATGAAGAGAAGAGTTTATTAGACAACAAAAATACAAAAGTACGCGCAATAGAAACATCCAACAGAGAAGAGAAGAGAACAACATGAATGACTACCCGCATTGCGTGACCGACCACGAGATAAAAACCTATCTCTGAAGGAGATAAAAATCCGCACTTACCAGATCTGCCACCTTGTCGTCGTGGCCGCCCTCACTGTCGTCCCCGCATGATCACCTCCGAATCGGTGCCCTGAAACCCTATTCCTGAAGGAGTAGACAGGGGCATGAGAGAGATATTTAGTTGATGTGCCTCGGAGAAGCCGATGAGGCTGCTTTACTTTGGGAAGTGTAGCAATGGAGGTGGCGTTTGGTATTGTGTGTGTGCGTAGGCGTTCTTTCTGGGTGCATATGGGACGGGGAAGGGGTGGGTGGCACTACTACTCGTTCCCATGTGGAGCTCCTTGGCCGATGCATTGGTGAGGAACGGGATACACCCTGGGCGTGTGATGGTTGGAGCGTCAAGTTTGTCGTGATTAGTTTGCCCTCACTGTTGGAGCACGCACTAGGCCATTGATTCCGCTAGTCGACACCACTTTGTCCGGTGCAACAAACAACGCCAACAGAATTGAGATGATGCAATAGAGAAGGAAATGGTAGAACTCGATGGGTATTTGCTTATGTTTATATCGATGTTTCGTTGTCTCATTTATTCTCGAATCTTTCTACATATGTATCGATCTTAACTTGTCAACATTGCACGGCTCAAGACATCAACTTAGACATATGAAAATAAAATTCGACAGGAAAATCAAGAAGTAGTTGTAGCAAAAGTATGAGAACGAAGGTGGTGTGAAATTTGACTGAAATTGAGAAAAGGAAATCGAGAAGTACACGTAATAGAAACATACCAGCAGAGGTAATGTCAGGTGCTTGGGGATTAGATCGTAGGTTGTAGTTGTGCTCTACGGGAGGACGAGGCTTGAATCCTCGTCGCCCCGTGGCAGGAAGGAGAGAGGCGCACTAGGCGCGGGGTAACAAAGTTGTGTTTTATTGCTTGCCTCGTTCCTCCACAGGGGGGAATATAAGTAGTCAATTACATCAGACTCCTGATAGAAATAGGACTCCTACTTGGTATAGAAACAGAAGGGAAAACCTTCTTTGGGCCAAAAAACCCTTCCGTTTCCAAACCTGACTATACTATAATTCTAACTGAAACTAATTCGTATCTCTGGCTATACGTCTCTTGTACGTACGCCCCCACATGACATCTCCCCCTCCATTCTGAAATAGCTCGTCCTCGAACTGGAAGCTTGGATAGCGTTCTTTGAAGGCTGGAACATCCTCCCATGAAGCATCAGACGCTGGATGGCCCTCCCAATGGATGAGGACCTGTTGCATACCCCTGAACAGTCGTGCACGCAGCGTCTTGGAAGGAGTTGGCTGAACACGTCCTTGGAAGATGGCTGGAAGTACCGGCGGAGCATCTGGAGGAGGGCCTTGGTATTTTTTTAGAACTCCCACATGGAAAACATCATGGATGCGGGCGCGGGGTGGAAGCTCCAAACGGTAGGCAACAGAATCAATTTTGGCAAGGACTTTGTAGGGACCAAAGTACTTAGGAGCGAGCTTTCCCTTTGCACCAGATCCAAGGAACGCTGCTGGACGGTGCTGCAAACGTAACCAAGCCCATTCTCCGACCTCAAACGAAAGTTCCCGGTGCTTGCCATCATAATAATGCTTGTAATGTTGCGCAGCCTGAAGGAGACGGTCACGAAAATCGAGAAGGAACTAGTCACGATCTGCTATGTTGCGCTCCACAGCCTGATTGCGCAGCTCACCCGGAGAGTATGCCCGGAGGGAAGGCGGATCACGGCCATACACCACACGAAACGGAGTATCCTTGAGAGCTGTGTGGTAAGATGTGTTGTAGCAGTACTCCGCCCACGGCAGCCACTGAAGCCACTGTCGGGGCCGGTCGCCAGTGAGGCAGCGTAAGTACATAGCAATTACCCGGTTAACAGCCTCTGATTGGCCATCAGACTGCGGGTGAAAAGCTGAGCTCATGTGTAGGCGAGAACCGAAAGCAGCAAAGAGAGCCTTCCAGAAGCCATAGGTGAAAACAACATCTCGATCAGACACGATAGAGGCTGGTACACCATGTAGACGAACAATATCGGCGAAGAAGGCCTTGGGCACCGTCTCAGCTGTGTATGGATGTGCTAACGGAATGAAGTGTGCATATTTGGAAAAACGATCCACTACTGTAAGAATGACACACTTGCCGCCCACTTTGGGTAATCCCTCGATGAAGTCCATGGAAATGTCCTCCCAAATCCGAGATGGTACCGCCGAGGACTGAAGCAAACCTGCTGGATGGAGCTGCTCAGTCTTGTTACGCTGACAAACCAGACAGTTGCGGATGTAGTCCTGAATAGTTGTTCGTGCGTGTGGTAGATGGAAGTCACGACGCAGACGGTGTAGCGACTTCTGAATACCCTCATGGCCCGTATCATGGGATGCTGCAAGGACATCTGCCAAAAGTGTCGAGGAAGGTGGCACGTAGGCACGACGCTCAAAGGTGACAATGCCATCAATGAGTGCCCATGGAGGTCCCAGCTCGCCATTCTCTAATTGTTCCCGGAATGCCACGAGAGCTGGGTCGGTATGTGCAGCCCGACAAAGGTCCTCAAATAGATCAAAGGCAGGACCGCTGATGGCGCATACATGGGCATCAGAAGTGTCGCGCCGTGAGAATGCGTCGGCCACAATATTCTGTCGGTCGGGCTTGTACTCCACCGTAAAATCAAAGCCTAGAAGCTTGCCAACCCAATGATGTTGTGGGATAGTCGCGAGGCGCTGGTCGAGAAGGAACTTGAGGTTGTAGTGATCTGTTTTGACAACGAAGGCCCGACCCCAGAGGTATGGTCGCCAATGCCGCACAGCTTGTACAAGACCAATGAGCTCGCGCTCGTATGCCGCGAGAGAAGCGTGGCGAAGAGCAATAGGCCGACTTGTTGGAGATATGCCCTAGAGGCAAATAAATAATAAGATTTATTGCATTATCTCTTTAAGTTTATAAATAGTTTTGTACCATGCTATAACTGTATTAATCGGAATTGTTAATACACGTGTGGTATGTAAACAAACCAGAGTCCCTAGTTAAGCCTCTAGATAAACTAGTCCATCAGTCAATGGATGATCGTGATTTCCCGATCATATTGCATTAACAGTTGATGGTGGAGTCATTTTATTGGGAGAATAATTTGATGGACATTACCCAAAGTATTGCAGTTAGGATCGTATCACATAGTTCAACACTGCAATAGGATTATAACGTGGTAGCTTATTCCTTAGACCGTGAGATTACATCAAGTCGCTGCTTCTGAAAGATATGGCTGATCGCATCAAACGTCATGCCTCATAAGCTGACAATAAAGGTGACACTTTCGGGTATTGGAAGGAAGTAGTCGGGGCGAGTGATCAAGAGCGGGATTTGTTCATCCGTGTGATGGATTGATATGCTGGGCCCACTCGGTGAGATTATATCTGTAAAGCTGCGCAGCGTATGACTAGGTCATTGAGATATAATTTCATGGGAACGAGTAAAGCAACCTTGTCGGTAACGAGATAAAACACAACATCGGATGTTGACGATCGTATCTCGGACAAGGAAGTATCAACGAACAAAGGGAATGACCATATCATGTTAACGGTTCAAAGATGATTCAAGGATGATTTATTCTAGAATGCACGGGGGCCGTCATAGTCATCCAGGGCTCCCTGACGGTCATTGGCGGGAGGGTCTCGACCATGTCCGGAGTATTCTCGAACCGAGGGTAACACACTTAAGGTCTTGACGACGCTAGGAGAACGTTTTGGAAACATCGGAGTGGCTTAGGTATAGAGATAGGAGGTTTCGGAAAGGTTCCGGCAAGAACGGAAGAGTTCCGGGGAAGACCGGAAGAGTTCCGGGGAGACCGAAGTGAGTTCGGAATGATCCGGAAAATGTTTCGGAGTCACGGGAGATTAAATATATGTAAATATATTAATTATGGAATTATATATTTATATTAATTTAATATTAAATAAAAAAGGAGAAAAAATGGGGCAGCCACCTTAATGGGCCTTAGGCCCAAGAGGGGAAGCTCCCCCCCCATGAGAGGGGTGCGGCTGGGCCATGGGGCCCATGCGGCACCATGGGGTGCGGCTGGCCCATGTAGGCAGCCGCACCACCCCCTCCTCCTTTAGTCCCACATGGAGAGTTGAGGAGAGGTGCACACCCTTTTCCTCAATAAATAGGGACCCGGATTAATTGGAAAAATACACAGAAAATTCAGGAATTAATTCCGGTTGGCCCAGGCTTCTCCCTAGTCCAATTCCTCCCTCCCCATCTCTCGACGTGCGCGGTCCCAAGTCTGGACAGCGTATACGGGAGACCTATAAACCGCAGCGCACCGTTGTGCTGCGGGATTCCACCCAAAGTTCTCGCTTCCGCTATTCCGGCTGGATCGGGGAGCACGGAGGTCATCGTCAAGGTCCGTACGTGTGCGAGTACTCGGAGGTGCTGCTCTCTCACGAGTTCGGCACTAGGAGCTTCTTCATCGCCGCGTCTCCTTCTTCTTCGTCGCGCCAAGTTCTCCGCGACCTTGAGGTCGGCTACGTACGTCTTCATCGGCAACGCTTGTGCGGGAGCGTAATTCCCGCTATCGGTCTACAAGGGTATGTTTCCGATGACTTCTCCGTTACCGCATTACTAGATAGATAGATCCTGGCTAGTTTCGGTGTTGCGATAGTTAGAAAAATTATTGTTTTCTGCTACGAACCCCATCAGTGGTATCAGAGCCGATCTATGCGTAGTATTGCTGGTACGGTTAGAACACATGTTGAATGTGGGCATCGATTCTGTAATTGTTACCCTCTCGCGTGCACTTGCTAATGTTGTTGGCATTGAGTTGATGAAGCGGCCCGGACCGACCTTACGCGTACGCTTACGCGAGACTGGTTCCGCAACTAACATATGGCTTGTACCATATATGCGGCTAGCGGGTGTCTGTCTCTCTCTCTTTAGACGGCATGGCATTTTCAATGGAGGGCCCTGAAAAGGGTGTAATAGAGACAATTATTTAATCGTGTTGTGGTTGTATGTTCGTAGGTAAGAAACGGTTCTTCACGAAAGCCCTAGCAGCCACGTAAAACATGCAAAAGATAAAGTAGAGAGCGTCTAACTTTGTTTTGCAGTGGGGCATTTTAATATGACATGGTTACGGTAAGTTTTATGTTATCGGAGGCAAAAGGTGGCACCGTAGACTCGGAGCATTGCCAGGTGGCGCGCCATGAAGGCCAGGCGCGAGGCCATGTCATATCGCACTTCATTACATTATTTTGATATTGTTTGTTTGTGTGCATCCTATTTGATTGCTTATATTAAGTATATATACAACGGTAGCAATATTAGGATGATCCCAAATTAATGCCAAAATTGTGTTCGCCTTAGTGTGCACCACCAATAAAGTTCTACGTTACGGGGTACGCCGCTTGCGGTTACACTCGTCTCTTCGTTCGCATACAGTGGGTGTAAGCCACGTTGCACACGCAGAACACTAAGGTTAAATTGGCGAGCCTAGTATGTACAGACATAGCCTCGGAACACGGGAAGATCGAAAGATCGAGCATGAGTCGCATGATTGTTGCGATTGGTAATTCGTTGCCTACCTTTGAAATTATTCGTCCGCCTGATCGATGGGGGTAGTAATGGATTAGGATCGTGTAATCACTAAGTTATTTTGTTTGGGATGAATTTCTTAGTGGAGTGTATTTTGATAATGTGATTATAAAATAAACTCATATTTTATAAACTTAGCCTTACCTAGTCTTTGCAAATTATCTTGTAGATCATGCCTTATCCTAAGGAAGAAAGTCTTGAGTTCAACCATTTTATTAGAAAAGAAATCTCCGGAACGATGGATCCAACTTCATGACGTGGTACAGAAACCTGAAAGACGTCCTCTACCAGAACGACATTTCTTACGTGATAGGAGAATTGTTAGGAGATAAACCAGGAGACTCCGCAAGTGCAGAGGCGAAAGAGGATTTTCGTCAGCGTCGTGAGATTTGGAGAAGTGTTCAGATCACGATGTATGTCTGCATGGATCATGAGCTGAAAAATGAGTTTCGCCATATGGAACCCTGTGATGATAGGTGCTCTTAAAGTTCGGTTCTTGAACCGAATGAAGCATGAGCAGTACAAGCAGCTGGACAAGTTTCTTTCACTCAAGATGGAAGAACATACCTGCTTGGAGACACATTTGTGTAAGATGTTTGACATTCACGATGATCTCACAAACACATGCGATTACTGGATGGCGGATACTTTTGCAATACAGGCGGTGTTGCGTTCTCTACCTCCTAGCTATGAGGAGCTTGTCGATGAGTATATACTTAAAGTGATTTCCTCCTCTTCAATGATTTCCTGGTCGAAATCAAAGATGTGGAGGTGGAACCCATCGAAGGAGAAATAGATGACACGCAAGGTATATTTGATATACAAAGTTATAATTGTTATTTCTTACACTTGTTATATTAAAGTATTTGATGCTTATGTTCTGTTTTATTGAAACAGCACCAGAATATAACAGGAAAATTGCAGAGTTCGACATGATGCTGCGGAATGATGGCAAGGCAAAGTAGTTGATGGCCAAGGAGTTTCACGCCCATAGTTATCAAGTTTTGATTAGTAGTTTTGAATAAGAGTTTTGTAGTCGAATTTGAGAGTGATTGTAATAAGTATGTCTTATATTCGATGAGACAAGTTATTCATATTTGTAAGAGACAAGCAAGTTGTTTTATTATGAATAAAGTTTTCTTATGATCATATTTCGATTATGAATAAGTTATTCATGTATTAATCTTTTTGATAGCAAAGTGGATTTGAATGTTAAAATAAATATCCTAAGTCAATAATAAAATGCACTACCGAATTTTAATCATTGCAAATATTTTGGATATTTGATCTTGTGTATTTGCATGCAACATGATGATTGAAAATATTGATAAGTCAATATGAGAAGAAATTTGATTTGAGATCATGCAAGATGATTGTTAAATTAAATTGTGTAGTGGAAATTATTATTGAAACCTTTGTTGTATGTCTAAGTAAATAATAAGTATTTACTAAAAGATACAATTATCTGAAATTATTTGATTTGATCAAGAAAGATTTTTCGGATAGAAAAGGAGGATATAAAATCAAGTCATTGTAATTGGATTATAATAGCAAGGATTTTAAAGATTTATTTTATCATGAAGGTTTGTGAAAATTCGGTTCACAAAAGGACTTGTGAAATTCGGTTCACAAAATTATGATGCTATTATCAAACATGTTGATGTAGACATTATGATCATACTCTATTTTGAATAAAGTATAGTCCTAAAAATATCTCTTAATATTTTAGAAATCACGTAGAAGGTTTTTCCGTTAGAATTAGTAAACTCCCTATTTTGAAGTCTTCACCCAAAATTCGTATGAACGACAATAAGTTGTGGTCATGGTTTATAGATTATATGATAATACGAAACTATGTACGAAATAGTTCTTTGTAAAATATTCATAGGAATGAATATATGTTTCATATGGTAAACACCAACAAGGGCAAAACTAGTATTGCTAACTTGGTGATTCATTGAAAACAAGTTTCAAGAAAGGATATGAAATAAAGAAAAGCTTAAAAGGGGTAATTGACCTTACTCGATTTGTGAGAGAAATATTGTTTGGAATTTGATCCGACAACAAAACTCCACAAATGAAATGAAAAATGATGATATTTGATCATGGTGTTTTCATGCAAGGAGCTTTTTATAAATAGTAGGCATTAAAGAATATTTTCTGTCCGGTCACAGATTAATATTTCATGATTTAATGAGCTTGTTACTAGAACAAGGGATACCTACGAAATACAAAGAAATTGGGGTGATGCCAAATTCGAATTGTGACTATAGAGTCATAAATCCAAAAGGTTGCATTCAAGATTGTATTAGTAAATGTTGCTTGAATCTTATTAAGTAAAAGGGTTACTTGATTTTTCACATGACAAGTTGTGTGAAAAGAATGAAACTGTGAGAAGGACATAAAGCTAATTTTGTCATGAAGAATGTCTTTGACAAAATCAAAATTGTTTTGACTACATTGGATGTAGACATGCCTAAGTCTTTTGGATTTGTATTAACAAGTATAATACATCGTATTTGGAATTTTCGAATTGATACATGATCAAGGATTTCGGTTATGACCGAAATATCGAAGGAAATTATATCCGTATAATTTAAGTGGGAGTAGGACAGCTTACCGGAATAATATGTAAGTGACATATTGTTAAGTGGGAGCTTGTGGGCTACACAATATGAAATGTGTTTGACATTTTGAGTGGGAGCATTACAAGTTACACAATCTCAAATGTAATTGACATTTTGAGTGGGAGCTTAGTCAGGTGTTTATATGTAAATGACATATAATAGATAGGTACTAGGAAAATGAATTAGAAGTAATTATTGAATTACGATAAAATCATATATGTTTAAAATGTGAGCATCTGTTTTGAATAGATCATTTTAAAGAAGTCGAGGTGTTTTTCCAGATTAGATTCTGATGTGTCAGAATAAGACGTAACGAGGAATTGGTCCTTGTAAATCTGGATAAAGTAATCATGGTTGTAAAATATGCTGCACTTCTATGCCATGATAAGGTGGCAGCATATTAACCATATTATATACTCGAAAAGATATGATTAGTATTCTTACAAGAAGAATAAGCGCTGAGATGAATTTGTGATTCATTATTAGTGGAACCAAAATTATCCTTCATAGTTTAAAAGAAACTAAGGATATGTGGTTATTTCAAATCTGTAAAGGATGATGAGTTTAACAAATGTTGTGTTAAAAGGATCAACCTAAATGACAGAAAGAAATAAGGATCAAGTCGTTATAGGATAAACTAAAAGGCATTAGGCTGACAATAGAATGTCAGGATCTACTTAGGTAAATATAGAAGTATAAAGATACTGCAAAAGTACATAGAGTTGGTAGAGAAAAGGTATTCTCTAAAACTGAGTGTGTTTAATGCAATTAACTGATATTGGATCAGAGTAAGCGCAGGGAAACAAAAGTCTCACTTAGTTGCCAAATATGTATATTTGTTATTAAGATAGCATGATGATATCAAATAAGGTGATATCAATGGTTTGCAAAGAGCTTATGGTTATGAAAGGTTCAGGCCGAAGGAAACCTCTTCCACGAGCGAGCATTATCATAAACACTTATAAAAGATAAGGTTGTATGATTGGTATAGAAAATGCAGCTAGTGTATTTGTACTCTAGTGCAAGTGGGAGACTGTTGGAGATATGCCCTAGAGGCAAATAAATAATAAGATTTATTGCATTATCTCTTTAAGTTTATAAATAGTTTTATACCATGCTATAACTGTATTAATCGGAATTGTTAATACACGTGTGGTATGTAAACAAACCAGAGTCCCTAGTTAAGCCTCTAGATAAACTAGTCCATCAGTCAATGGATGATCGTGATTTCCCGATCATATTGCATTAACAGTTGATGGTGGAGTCATTTTATTGGGAGAATAATTTGATGGACATTACCCAAAGTATTGCAGTTAGGATCGTATCAGATAGTTCAACACTGCAATAGGATTATAACGTGGTAGCTTATTCCTTAGACCGTGAGATTACATCAAGTCGCTGCTTCTGAAAGATACGGCTGATCGCATCAAACGTCATGCCTCATAAGCTGACAATAAAGGTGACACTTTCGGGTATTGGAAGGAAGTAGTCGGGGCGAGTGATCAAGAGCGGGATTTGTTCATCCGTGTGATGGATTGATATGCTGGGCCCACTCGGTGAGATTATATCTGTAAAGCTGCGCAGCGTATGACTAGGTCATTGAGATATAATTTCATGGGAACGAGTAAAGCAACCTTGTCGGTAACGAGATAAAACACAACATCGGATGTTGACGATCGTATCTCGGACAAGGAAGTATCAACGAACAAAGGGAATGACCATATCATGTTAACGGTTCAAAGATGATTCAAGGATGATTTATTCTAGAATGCACGGGGGCCGTCATAGTCATCCAGGGCTCCCTGACGGTCATTGGCGGGAGGGTCTCGACCATGTCCGGAGTATTCTCGAACCGAGGGTAACACACTTAAGGTCTTGACGACGCTAGGAGAACGTTTTGGAAACATCGGAGTGGCTTAGGTATAGAGATAGGAGGTTTCGGAAAGGTTCCGGCAAGAACGGAAGAGTTCCGGGGAAGACCGGAAGAGTTCCGGGGAGACCGAAGTGAGTTCGGATGATCCGGAAATTGTTTCGGAGTCACGGGAGATTAAATAGTATGTAAATATATTAATTATGGAATTATATATATTTATATTAATTTAATATTAAATAAAAAGGAGAAAAAATGGGGCAGCCACCTTAATGGGCCTTAGGCCCAAGAGGGGAAGCTTCCCCCCCATGAGAGGGGTGCGGCTGGGTGGGGCCCATGCGCCCATGGGGTGCGGCTGGCCCATGTAGGCAGCCGCACCACCCCCTCCCCTTTAGTCCCACATGGAGAGTTGAGGAGAGGTGCACACCCTTTTCCTCAATAAATAGGGACCCGGATTAATTGGAAAAATACACAGAAAATTCAGGAATTAATTCCGGTTGGCCCAGGCTTCTCCCTAGTCCAATTCCTCCCTCCCCATCTCTCGACGTGCGCGGTCCCAAGTCTGGACAGCGTATACGGGAGACCTATAAACCGCAGCGCACCGTTGTGCTGCGGGATTCCACCCAAAGTTCTCGCTTCCGCTATTCCGGCTGGATCGGGGAGCACGGAGGTCATCGTCAAGGTCCGTACGTGTGCGAGTACTCGGAGGTGCTGCTCTCTCACGAGTTCGGCACTAGGAGCTTCTTCATCGCCGCGTCTCCTTCTTCTTCGTCGCGCCAAGTTCTCCGCGACCTTGAGGTCGGCTACGTACGTCTTCATCGGCAACGCTTGTGCGGGAGCGTAATTCCCGCTATCGGTCTACAAGGGTATGTTTCCGATGACTTCTCCGTTACCGCATTACTAGATAGATAGATCCTGGCTAGTTTCGGTGTTGCGATAGTTAGAAAAATTATTGTTTTCTGCTACGAACCCCTTCACGACTGAAGTAAGCTACAGGTCCCGCGCCTTGGTGTAACACTGCACCAAATCCTGAACCAGAGGCATCACATTCCACGATGAATGGAACGGTGAAGTCTGGAAGCTGAAGCACTGGTGCTGTAGTCAGGGCGGTCTTCAACTTTGTGAAAGCATGTGTGGCCTCCTCGGACCAGAGAAATCCATCCTTTTTGAGCAATGCTATGAGGGGTGCCGCAATAATGCCAAAATCGCGGATGAACTTCCGGTAGTAGCCGGCCAACCCCAAGAAGCCACGGACTGCACGAGCTGTGCGTGGCACCGGCAGTTAACAACAGCCAGCACCTTTTGACTATCCATGGCAACTCCGTCGACGGAGATGACATGACCGAGGTAGGTAACTGACACCTCCCCAAAAGATCACTTGGAGCGCTTGAGAAATAACTGGTGCTGCCGCAAGAGCTCCAAGACGACTCGGACATGCCGAACATGCTCTGACCATGAAGAGATGTACACCAAAATATCATCAAAAAAGACTAACACAAATTGGCGTAAGTGGGGTCGAAGTACGTCGTTCATCAAAGCCTGGAAGGTTGCCGGTGCATTTGTGAGTCCAAAGGGCATGACGAGGAACTCGAAGAGGCCCTCGTGTGTTCGGAACGCCATTTTGGGAATGTCCTCCATATGCATGCGCACCTGGTGATAACCAGAGTGCAAATCCAGCTTTGTGAAGAAGCGGGCACCCTTTTGCTCGTCCAATAACTCATCTACGACAGGGATAGGGAACTTGTCCTTGATGGTGTTGGCGTTTACTCCATGAAAATCGACGCAAAAGCGCCAGGAGGTGTCAGGCTTCTTCACCAGGAGGACAGGCGAAGAGAACTCAGAAGTGCTGCGGCGTATAATGCCACGCTCCAACATGTCAGCGCACTGTCTCTCGAGCTCGTCTTTCTGTATGGCTGGGTAGCGATATGGTCGAACAGCCACCGGTGCGGTACCAGCCACCAAGCGGTGCGGTGGTCGTGAGTGCGAGGTGGGGGCAGGCCCCGAGGCTCGGCAAAGACGTCAACATATTCGGCGAGGAGGCTGTCGAGAAGCTCCCAGCCGGAGCAAGCGTGAATGTGGCGGTGTTGGTTTGACGCCGCGATACCATACCACTCCACACGATGGTCGGACCGCCAAAAGGACATCCACAGACGTGTGAAGTCCCAAAGTATGGGCCCAAGTGTCTTCAGCCAGCGAGTCCCGAGAACGACGTCAAACCCACCCAAGGGAATGTCGTAAAGGTCGAGGACGAAGTCTTCTTGGCCTATGGTGATGGCAGCCTGGCGAAGAAGACCGCCACACGTGATGTGATCTCCATTGGCTACTGTCACGCGGAGGCGGCGTCCTGTTGAGACGTGGCTGCCTACTTGTGCAGCAAGCTCCTTGTTGATGAAATTGTGAGTGCTACTAGAGTCGACAAGAGCGACTAGCTCGCGCTCGCCTACGTGCACCACCAATTGCATTGTGTCGCTGGTTCGTACACCGGTGATCGCAAGCAGCGAGATCCATAGGTTTTCGCCTTCGGCTTCGTCATCGTCGTCTGCGGACTCGATGTAGAAGAGGCGCTTGCAGCGATGTCCCCGGGCATACTTTTCATCGCAGTTAACACATAGCCCCTTACTGCGCCTGTCCTCCATCTCAGCGGCGTTAAGCTTCTTAAAGACAGGACCGCCCCCAGAAGAGGGGTCCCCTGTGGCAGCGCCTTGGGCTGTTGGAATCAGGCGTGGAGGACGGGAAGGGCGCGTCGGAGTGGCAACAGCAACCGTAGTGACTGCAGCGAGGTGCTCGTAGGAGACGGCCATGTCCATAGCATCCTCAAGAGTAGCCGGACGCAACAGCTCGACCTGTGTCTTTAGTGGCTCGCCCAAATTATTGGTGAAGATGTTGCGCTCCTCATCGTCAGGGATGGGTTTGATGCGTGACAACAGTTGGAGGAATTGTTTGGTGTACTCTGCCACCGAGCCTGTACGCCGGAGGGAAGTCAGCTCGCCGAAGGGATTAGCACGTGTGGGGGGGGGGGGGGCTGATGGCTACGTGTTGGTGAACCCCAAGAGGAAGGTTATGATGTAGACAGCAGAAGTTTTCCCTTGAGAAATCTACCCAAGGTTATCAATCCAGTAGGACTTGACGATCTATCGGAAGGTTGTTGATGTTGACTCCCCCTGGCGCTAGGGAGCTTGCACCAACGTGGAATCTGCACAGACACAAACCAGAACTTTGCCCAACACGAAACAGAGAGGTTGTCAATCTCTCCGGTCTTGCAAAAACAAAGAGTTAAACGTATGGTGTGGAAAACAGCAGGAAAAACAGCAAGTAACAGGAAACAGATGATTGCAGCAGGTTGTGTAAACAGTATGAGGAAATTGGACCAGGGTCCACAGTTCACTAGTGGTGTCTCTCTCAGAACAGATAACTAGCATGTTGGGTAAACAAATTACAGCTGGGCAATTGACAAATAGAGAGGGCATAACAAAGTAATACATGCCAAGATGTCTACTATGAAATCTAGTTGGACATTACAACAAAGTACATAGACCGTTATTCCAACCGCATCTATGCCTAAATAATCCACCTTCAAGGCAGCATCCGCATCCTATTCAGTATTAAGTTGCTAACAACAGATTATTGCATGAAGTAAAGTGTGTAATGTAATCAATACAAGTGCCCTTGGACACTGCACCAATGTTTTATCTCTAGTAGCAACAACACATCTACCATCTTAGACCTTTCTGTCACTGATCCAGATATCTAGAGACCGAACCCACTATCGAGCATAAATACCCCCTCTTGGAGTCACAAGCATCTACTTGGCCAAAGCATCTACTAGCAACGGAGAGCATGCAAGATCAAGAGCACATAGATAAACAAGTTGAATAAACATGGTATCAATATTCATCGGATCCCAGCAAACACAACATCTAGCATTACAATAAGATGATCTTGATCATGTTAGGCAGCTCACAAGATCTAAACATGGAGGCACAAGGTAGAGAGACAACCATCTAGCTACTGCTATGGACCCATAGTCCAGGGGTGGACTACTCACGCATCACTCCGGAGGCAGGCATGGTGATGTAGAGCCCTCCGGTGATGATCTCCCCTCCGGCAGGGTGCCGGGAAGAGCTTCAGAACTCCTCCGATCTGAGATTGACGATGACGGCCGCGACGGAACTTTTCGTGGAATATGATCGACCGTAATAGGGTTTTCGCGTCGCGGAGAATATATAGGCGAAGAGGCGGCGTCGGTGGCTGAGGGGGGCCACCACGCCATAGGGGGGCGCGGGCCCACCCTGGGCCGCGCCCTAGTGTGGCGTGGCCCCCTGGTGGGTCTGCTCCGACTCCCCTTTGGACTCCGTGATCTCCTCGTGATATTATTGAGGATGTCTTTTGTTTCGTCCAATTCCGAGAATATTTCCTTAATAGATTTTCTGAAACCAAAAACAGCAGAAAACAGGGAACTGGCACTGTGGCATCTTGTTAATAGGTTAGTCCCAGAAAATGCATAAAAATGATATAAAGTATAGCCAAAACATGTAGCAATTGATATAATAACAGCATGGAACATCAAAAATTATAGATACGTTTGAGACGTATCAGGGGCAAAGTGTTGGCTGACCCTGGCAACGAAGTCCGACCAAGTTGGTCGACCAATCTTCTCCTCTAGATGGCCATACCAAAGGGCGGCCACATCCGTGAGGTGGTATGAGGCCATCCAAGTCTTGTCCGTGTCCGGCGTGCGCTGGCCAAGGAAGAACAAATTGCATCTTGTCAACCACGGTCGAGGATCGCCTTCGCCGTCGTACGTTGGGAAGTCGAGCTTGTAAAGGCGAGGTGGACGCTCGTCGGCTGGACCAAGTGGCTGCAGCCTGCGTTGATCTCCGGTGCGGGCAGCCATTAAGTCGTCGTCGTTGCCGAGCGGAGGCTCGCCACGGCTGGCACGTTCAAGCCTGGTTATGGCCAAGTTTTGTGCGCGCTGCTGCTGGGACAGATTGCTGAAATCTGTTCGGATCGCCTTCAGGGTGTCTGTGACGTCCTGCAGGGCTTTGGTCAGGTCGCTGCGGAGCAGCTCGACGCCCTCTGCCAGATCGCCCAGATTTTGCTGAACATCCTCAAAGTCGGCGAGTTCTTTGGCAGCGAGATCTTCAAGAGTTTGAGGAAGATCAGATTTCTTGGGAGAGGACGACATGGTTACAGGCGCAGTGGAGATCGATGAATCTGATACCAAATTGTCTGGTGCTTGGGGATTAGATCGTAGGTTGTAGCTGTGCTCTACGGGAGGACGAGGCTTGAATCCTCGTCGCCCCGTGGCAGGAAGGAGAGAGGCGCACAAGGCGCAGGGTAACAAAGTTGTGTTTTATTGCTTGCCTCGTTCCTCCACAGGGGGGAATATAAGTAGTCAATTACATCAGACTCCTGATAGAAATAGGACTCCTACTTGGTATAGAAACAGAAGGGAAAACCTTCTTTGGGCCAAAAAAACCCTTCCGTTTCCAAACCTGACTATACTATAATTCTAACTGAAACTAATTCGGATCTCTGGCTGTACATCTCTTGTACGTACACCCCCACATGACAGGTAATGGGAGTGGTAACCCACTGAAGATGTAGTGGATGGAACTGAAGATTAGTAAAACTCTTCAGAGTCTTTGTGCTTGGGATGCATAGGTGTTCGCTAGCCCTCTCGCCTTGTTTTTTTAACAGGGAGTCGGTCCCAGAGGACCGAGAGCTTCATGGATAGTCAATATTGGAGTTAAAATTTACACATAAGGCCTCAAGAAACTTGGAAATTACACACAACCACATACCATTTGCACTAATGACCTCTGAAAAATAGAAGAAAACACGGTCAGGTCCCATTCCTTCTCCCGCGCGATGGATCACGGAGCCAACCTCAACTTCGCTAGGGACGCACCACTTGGTACAAAAAGAGGTGGGAGCTTGTTATGCGCGAGCGAAGGGACTCTGAAACAGCAACAAGGCATGGAGGTTGAGGTTTACCATCTGAAGCCGTCCGGAAGATCGAAGCCGGCATGAGAGACGGAGCGGTCGCCTTTCTACCATGAAGAACAGTGGCGATGACAACGACGTCGTGAGGGAACTCCCAAGATAAGCACCAAATGCTCCCCTGATGCAGCTCTAGCCACCAGCAGGTGAAAGAGCATGCTAGCTCTTAATCAGTTTTGGAGTTTAATAACAACACATTAACAGGACTAACAGTGTTACTAAGTTGTGCAGGTTTTCACAGATTAAACACTTAGTCCGAAGGTGGAGAGAGGGGTCTCAAAGTCTGAAACTGTTCCAGGCTAAAATTCACCTAGCGGTAGTACCGCTGGGCGTCGCGGTAGTACCGCTCCTCCTGGAGCTGAACTACTGCAGGGTCCCAGTGGAACTCCCTGTGGTGGTAGTACCACGGTCGGTACCGTTGCCATCAGGCAGTGGTAGTACCGCTGGAGATACCGCCAGAGGTACCGCTAGAGGACTTCTAGCCCCGGGTATGCCAACGGTACCCGGCGATAGAGGCATCGTAGTACCGCTGGAATTAATTCTTTTAATCCCAGCGGTAGTACCGGCCGCGCCGGCGGTAGTACCGCCATCTGGTGGCAGCGGTAGCCCTTGCGGTACCGCAGCCACTGGACAGCGATGCTACACTGGGTACCGCTGGAATACCTGGGTCTAGCGGTAGTACCGCCGTGCAGATTTTTCTGCACATAACGGTTCGATTTTGGGGCCCCTATATAAAGGCCCCTTCTTCTCCAAGGAGAAGCAGCGATTTACATTCTCTATCCTCCATTACTGCTGAGCTTCAACTTCCTAGATCTCCCACTCCAACCAATCAATCGCCTTAATACTTTAAGGAGTGAAGGAGGAGGTCTAGATCTACATCCCCACCGCAGGAATTTCCAATTCATTCATCCCCTTTGTTGTTCTTGTTCCTCCTTGGGTTGCTTGTAACCCTAGGAGGCCTTGGTGCATTTCGGAAGCCTCAACTTGTTTGCGAGGTGCTCCGGGACATTGTTGGGAGGCTCCAACTCATTGTGGAGTTCCCCGACCTTTGTGTACGGCTTGGTCAACGCCTCAAAGGTGACCTCATAGTGGAAGAGCCGAGCCCTCACGGGCAAAGCTCATGGAGAATAGAGTGAGCACATCTGTGCTATTGGAGTGCCTAGGTGGCTCCACACTCCTCCAACGTAGACGTAGTCCCCTTGGGAAGGAACTACGGGAATCATCTCCGTGTCTCTACTTTGCAGTTACTTCTATCCTTTACTTGTTGCTTCCGCTACGCTTTGTATCTTGCTTGTATCACATAGGTTGTATTCATCTAGTGCACATCTAGTCAACCTTGTTATACTTGCTCAAAGCCCTATTTAAAAAGGAAAAAGAATTAAAATTGGTAGTCGCCTATTCACCCCCCCTCTAGACGACCTTTCAGCAGGCCAGAGAACAAAAGCCCCTTTCAATCCTCTACCGCCGCTGCTAGATCCGCCAGCAAGAGCAACCTTATTTGAGAAGTTCAGCTTCATTCCTCCGGTGCATCTCCCACCATGGGAGCTCGCCACAGATTCTATTTGCATCGTGATGCGGCTGTCGCTCACCAGCGGCCACATCAGGCAACAAGAGGGGAGGACGGCTTTACTGTCGAAGATGCCTCTCTCGAGCTAGCTCCTCCACGTGCCACCGCATCCACACCGGATCAGGGCCACAGGGTGAACCAAGCTAAGGGAGCACCAGTGCCTCTCATCCACCATCTCCGAGCGGCAACGCCGCCTTAGAGGGCTTCGGTTTGGCCAGGGGCGAGAAGAGAGCTCTCAAGCAGAGGGGGTGAGGAGTGAAAGAGAGGAAATGAGTAGAGATCCTCTTACGCGGAGTTTTCCTAGATCTAAAAATGTGACCTTGTTACAAAAAGGGCGTTTTGGAAGATTGATGGGTGCCTCGTTATCCATCACATCAATTTTCTTTTCTCCTTGCGAGATCTACTTATCCTCAACTGGTTGTCGATCTCCACCCCACATTGTGTATGGGTAAGAGATAAATGAAATATGTGTGACAATAATACGACGGGATCAATGCAATAGTTGAATAGTTGGAATTATGCTAGATAACAAACCCAACTAATGCATTGCCACCAAAATTTCTCATATTAGTTTCATGATATAGATGTATGATTGGAACCAACAATTTCAACTTAAACCTCGGTATTCCCCATGCCGGGATTTTTTGCCTGATTTTTATTAGACCCGAGCTCGGCTAGCCTGAAACAGGTTAATATTAAATTTTCCTATTGATTTAATTTTCTAAAATAGTAAAATGCATTATGGAGTCTAATATTAAATAAAATAGTACTCCCGAAGCCTAAGATTGTTTGAAGTATATATGATGTATTTGGTGCCTTCGGGGCGGCAGAAAGCTAGCCTTGCGCGACCAACTGGCTTTCAGGGTTGAGTCGGGCTGCCCATGCACGGACCTAATTTCAATAATAAATGGTAAGTAATATCGTGGTATACATTTATTACGTTCCAAATGATGTTGGTACATGCTATATAAGAATTTATATATACCCAAATATAAAAAGTAGTCTTTAACTAGATTCCAAAACTATATATCCATTGGTTGTGGTGGGCTACTACGCCCCCTCATAATCACCAATATTTACCTATATCCCCTTAATCATATTGATTGCCTCCTAGATACACCTAATTTCCTTATGTATGCTTCTAGCAAAACGGAATCCTTATGTATGCATAAGTATTCTCTTATTGTTCTTGCATTTACCTAAATGGAATATTGTTAAGGCTTAGTTTGGCAGTGAAGTATATAATAAACCAAAGTATTATAATACTAAACACAAGATACTTTAGTTTTTTCAATTTCTCCATTTCAGAAAAATGAGGTCCCTGGTTGTTTCTCCAATGCTTCAAAAATATCACTATTTGAGCAATACCTCATTATTGACACCACAATTTTTAATCATAGCCAAACACATCAAATTATTTAAAACTGTGGTATTTCTAGTATTCTTGAAAATAAAGAGAATAAAAAATATCGGAGAGAGATTCAGAGTGTAAAGACAATCGTTGCCAAAATTCTGTCAACTTTTGAGTCCTATGTAGTATGTACATAAGTATGAACAAAATAAGGCGAATAAAAGAACTAAATGTGAATTGCTCAATCAGTCACATATCATGGAGTAACTTTCCTGCCATATACATAGGGATTAAATAAGGTGAATAAATATAAATAAGATTAGCTTTTTTAAGTGACTTTCGTTTCATAAACTTAAAATAAAGCAAAAAGATTTAGGAGCCTGTCAGACAACCTGTAGGCCACCCTGGTCAGCAAAGGCGTTCCAGGAACGATCATCTACAGCCATATACCATCATCATATGATCTGAGCCGTCAGTCACGCTCTGGCCCACAGGTCAGACTTCATCAACCAGGTTTAAGTGCTTGCCTCCTTATTAGTCAAGGATGCAACGGTACGATTCCTATAGAACAGATCCTGTTCAAGTAAGGTCGTGCTAAACAGCTGAAGGTTCTACTATTTAAGCTAGTGTTGTCGTCTCTAAACTTCCGAGGTGGTACTATCTTTCGCTGGGTACTGCATCCCGCTGGTGCTGCGTGCGGCGTGCCTGCGTGATGTTGTGCTCCGGTTCAACATCTGCGTAGATAACACTTCATACTGGGCCAGGCCCATTCACCCTGTGACTATAAGCCCAAAGCTTAGCACACATCGACAAAAAAATATGGACTACATCAAACGCTGTTCAAACACTAAGAAGTTTGAAGCTTGGAACAGATAAAAATAGGACGTTAAACACTCAGTTTTTCTTCCAGGAAACGAGAAAATCCATCAAAGAATGCCTTCAGAAAATTACGGAAAAAAACTCCATCAAATCGCCTCTGAAAAATCACATAAAAACCCATAAGATCTTCCAAAATTTACAGTTCATGCTGAACCAGGCAACTGGGGATGGCCATTGACTTATTTTGACAAGTTATATCTAGTATCTTGCCATCATTATTAAGACAGTAAATCAGTAAAGTGTAGGCTTCCTAAAGTAACTCCAAAAGGGTGTCGCTCTAGGCTTGGAGAACATTACTATAGTTTGCTACTATACCGACGCTATCTGAAGATTGAAGTGTCCGATCAAGGTAAAATGTGAAGGATACCCGTTTGGCACACGTAACTGTCGATCTCTCAGCTGTGAAATTAGAATTGCACACTGATCCTATCGCAGTCTGCGTTACAGTATGTAACCAAGGCAATGAACTGCCGTAATCATGCTTGGCTTGTCCAACTTTAAGTATAGTATCATATCGGATTGCATCTGCCATAGGAGAATTATATATGTTTACTGATGACAAGTGTGCTTCCTGGGTCTAGCATAGATGCCTGCACAGAAGATGATTGTCGGGTCTATTCCATGAAGAAAATGAATGTTGGGTGTAATTGGCAAGAACATATCACTAGGGATAAATCTCAACTTCTTCAGATGAACATAGAGCTTGTGGATTGTCACCCATTTCTAATCGTCACAAACCAAACAAGAACTTGTTGAATTGTTCTCAGAAATTCTGTACCATATTTATCTCAGGAAATTGGTCCGTAGCTAAGTACCTTTGCACTAGATAAGTGGAAAACTCTATGAAATATCAAGTTGTATGCTCGTTCAAAATCAAAGCAAGTACTACAGCAGTATAATAGTTCAAAAATTATAACTACAATGGCCAGACTAAACAGAGCATTTCTATGTTGCATATGTTCAATTTGGCTTGGGATACGACAGAAGTCAGTTTTATCATGAGGACATATATATAATGCAACTGCTGTAGGCTGCACAATAAATTTGGAAATTAGACTAACATACACGAAAATCAAGCGATCAACAAGATAATCAGAACCCTAATCCTCAGTTTTCATGCAGTAAACTCGATAAGCATGAGCAACCTTTCTGATCTCATATTATTTGACAGTTAGTCCTATTACATATACATGAAACTCTGACAAACACAAACTGCTCATCAGAATTGTCAATCAAACATTGGGATGATGCATTAGTCTAGGACAAGTTATAAGGAACTTCATGGGATTATATAAGTATGAATGTCAGAATGAACTGTAAGATCTCATCAAGATAGCAGAGTGCATGGAGAACAAAGTCACATACCATTAACATAGTCAGGAATCTGCTCAACAGTATCTCTCACATGATCAACTGTGATGAAAACTGGCATAATTTCCATTTTAGCTTTTTTGGAAAGCAATAAAAGGTTCTTGTATTCCCCGCAAAAAAATCAAAGATCCTTATAATAATTGGCATACATCACCATGACCAAAATACAGGAAGAGAGTAAAACGAAAGTATGTTATATTGTCATGAAACTGTCTAGTAGAGTACAAGTTAAGAGTAAACTTCCTCTAGAAAGTCAAAAAATATCGTTAAGTCCAGTTAAATAAACCAATGAAACTCGCAGGTACACTTTACTCTCTCATACACACGCGCCAACTGATATTGGCATTCACGCCTTCTAAGTAGTAAGGCAAGCATAATGATAGCATTAACTCCTTATGTTAGCATGTGACGGCATCATTGGTACAGAATAAGGACAGTAACTAACATGATCTATCAACATAACTGTATCCAGAGCATAGAAATCAACTTGACGTACTGATTTTCTGATTGCCTTTTTTTTTTAATCGAACACACGCCTAAATGCGCGCCATTTGTATCAGGAGAGCACTAAAGTCTACAGCCAGCTCAGCAAAAAAGAAATAAAGAGAAACTGCAAGAGGAAAAGAAGTGAAAAAACAGTAGAGCTAACTGAGGAGTGTTCTCATAAATACTACACACAGCAATTCTGGACCCAACGAGGAGCGGACAGCATTATGAGACTATACCAGATATGGTTTGGACAAAGTATGCAAACATTGCTTCCTCTGATGTACAAGAGTTCTGCTTATGTGTTAAGCAAACCAGGTAAGTAACAAGACGTCAGCCTTTACACTTCTTATTTAATGGTTTTAACTCTACTGTTCTTCCTAAGCATGAACATGCAATTTATGTAAGATTTTTCGCCAAAAAGAAACTTATGTAGAAAGCTGGGCAGACTGCAGCAGAGAGTATTATCAGTACCTGTCATAGATCTATTTTCCGAATCAGCAGGTAAAACAGTCCTATCTGACTTGGTACAACACGAATTCAGTAGTCAGTCTTGGCAATGACAACAGATTAACAGACACAAACAACTCACCATGGTAAATTTAGATCTTCCTTCAGTAGTTCAGTGTGACCCTTCTCCTTGGCGTAGTAGACATGAGTGTCCCCTCCTCCAGTCAGCTGAAGGAGATGTAGACAATCTTTCTCGATAAATCAGTCGATCTATTTCATGGTATTGGTACACAAGAGAGACCATTTCTTCATGCAATCGCCTCGATTTTGCACCTATGGAACCCAGCAACGCATCTGATTTCAGGACACATCGCACTCACCGACGGGTTTCCCCTTGTCCGGATTTGCCGAACAGCACACCGACCCCTCCGCCGGCGCAGCTTACGTTGTCCAGGCTGGGGAGAAGCAGATCCTTCCGCCGCCGCCGCAGTCCAGGCTGGGGAGAAGCAGATCCTTCCGCCGCCGCCGCCGCAGCGTACTTGCGTCCAGCGCCCGCCGCCGCAGGCGCCCCGAGCACGCACCTCCGATTCAGAGCGAGGCTTAGCTATCCGCCGCCGCAGGCGCCCCGAGCACGCACCTCCAAATCAAGCAGAGCTAGGCTAAGCGATCTGCCGTGCCTCGACGTTTTGCTGGTCGAGATAACCTCGCTTCCACCTATCAGTAGTTTCTGGTCGAGATAACCATTGCTACAAACAAAATCACTGTATGTTAACAAAGTGGACTTAAAGATTGGATTAGTATTGGTTGGGGGTGCGCCACACCCGGGCAGTAGTGCAACGCCCGGGGAACACCTGAGGACCCCAGCTGCAAGCAACTGTGGTGGACCCTCCCCCATAAAAAATAAATTTAATATCGTTGTGGGCACATGGCCCACATATCAGATATTAAACTTATAAGAACAGATATTAAACTGATAAGAACAGATACTACACTTGATCTTAGCCAAAAGGCCGAGAAAGGTATGCTTCAAACCGTTGCCCTACGCCTCCTTATATAGGCTCCCTCGACCGCCTCTCCTCTCCCCGGGAGCGAGGTGGGACTAAACCAACGAGCAGCGAGTCTCCTGCGGTTCCGCAAACCAGACGCAGGCACTCTGCGCGTCTCGTTTGTAAAGCCCAATAGGAAGACCAGGGCCCATTGTCTTTGCCGGTTCGTTTCGCTGGGCTGGCTCTACCGATCGATCGGGCCTGACGATTTACGTTGCAGGTAGCATCCTTCACTTACCCCTCAAGTCAAAAAAAAAAGGCAGTATCCTTCACTTGCTGGAGTGCTAGTACAAAGCACTGTCCCGATCTACTCAGTACTCGGTAACAGTGGACAAACTGTCCTCCTGTTACAATCGGTAGATCATTTCCGATTCCGTTTGGTTAATCTGTTGCAGAAAATTTGACCCCGCGATAGAGACAGTTAGCAAGCACAAGCAGTTGGTAATGAAAAAACGTGCGCAAGCTATGAAACCACACGTTACCATGCTCACCGGATGCTCCACCCAAACCACACGTACACCCATGCTCGTCTCTTGATATGGAGTATGTATCGACTTTTTGGTGCTGCTTTCCTCTGCGAAAGTAAAATAGACAAATCATACTATTGCTGCATGGAGATACTCGCTATTTTTTTTAAATAATACATTTTTTTTATTAATTTCAACAAATAATATTCATTTTGAACATTTTTCAGACATAATACAGCCTCGGCTGCAATATAGACGAGCAGGTCTAATCGGCCGCACCGTAGCCGATAGGGCCCTATCGGCGGCAGTAAAGCCGAGCAGGTCGTGGCCCAGGCGAGGCACGCGGTCGACAGGCCTGTCGGCCACCCGTGGCTACCAATCGGCCACGCCGCTGCCGATAGCCTGGTCGGCTACAGCGCAGCCGATTAGTCGCAGAGAAAACCACGCCCGCACCCTTTCTTCCTCCTCCAGTTTCTCTCTATGTTCTTCAAACTGTTGCTCTAGTCCGGCGTTTTTCGAGCGATTTCCTCCAACCAGCCACGAAAACTTCATCCTAGAGGGTCCTAGAGTTAGTAGGGAGCAGGGGCAACGCCGATCTGTTCATGGGATAGTTTGGGACACGATTTGGTGGAGCTCGTTTGGAGCAATGGTGGAGATGCGGTGGAGGTTCGGGTAGCTCGAGCAGGAGGTTGTGGTACGGCTGCTGGTCCTTGGTGTGGTGGTGGTGGTGCTGCTCCGGTGAATAAAGTCACGCTTCAAGGGTATGTGTTCTTTGGCTAATTAAGGTTTGGATTAATTAGGTTTAAGTTAATATTTAGTTTGTCGTGCGTTATTATTTAGTTGTTCGTGGCGTGCAGAATCGTACAGATGTGTTAGTTCAGCCTTTGTAATTGGTTGATTAGTCAGTGTAATATTTTGTAGTTGTTTCAGAAGTAAAATCCAGTATGTCGTCTGCTATTATTTAGTTTTTTCGGAAGTATGCTTATTTGGTGGCACTTACTTGATGACGAGTCTTAAAAAAAAATTAGGTGAGCAGAGATGTCTGATTTAGTGAAGTGTATTTTTTTACTACGGTGCTGGAACGGTCCAAATAAATGAGTTGGGGGCAGATCTGAGTCAGTTTCAGCACTCAGAGTTGGAACTTAATTCCCCACAAACTTGGTCCATTAGTCAGGTGAAAGACTGGTTGGTAGGATGTTTGGGGCTTAATCCTGAAACAGGCACTGTCGGTGTGCATGCATTGTGGACGAAGTCAAGGTCAAGGTCAGACATTTTCTTCTATTTGAGGCCGATAGATCGGACCTCTCAGTGGGTGCGGTGGCTACAAGGTTGTCAAAGCAGGGGAACTAACCCTGTCGCCTTGCTGATCCCTGTCCCGAAGGAGGTGAATCCCCCTGAGGGCGAGGGTGGGCACGATCCTGGCCAAAGCAGTTAAGAGACCACCGTTCCATGTCCTCCGGACCTCTTCTAGAACGGCAGTCGCATGTGTCCTGGGTACGGCGGCTGGAGGACAGGCTACGAGGTTATCACGTGCACACGTATTTCGGACGTTGATCACCCTCGTGCAGCATAGCGCCCACCGCGTCCTTCCCAGCAGCTTCCGCACCGACAGCAGCCGCGTCCACGTCTATCACCGCAGTCGACGCCCAGACCACCCCATCCTGACCAGGCAGGAGGTTCGTCTTGGCAGCAGCAGAGTCCTACGTCGGGCTACATACTCCGTCCACCACCCCAGCCACAGGGTATGTACTTCGTTATCTTTAATTTCGCATATCGATTCGCTATGCTCATTTAGTAACTCAGTACTTATGTCCCACTGCAGGAGCCTACGGACATCACCCGTCTATGTCCTCACAGCAGTCATCCGGATCACCGTGGGGGAGTGATCAGGAAGGTAGGACATACCAAGATCCATAGTCACAACTACACACTTGGATGGCATGTACAACACTCCTCCACCATACCCCGCTCAGGAGACACAGTATGACCAGGACGGGTCCCTGATTCCTGCGCGTGACGTTCGCCCACCCCACAGGTTAGGATGGACGACGCCGAATCCATCACCTCCGCGTCGTGGCAGACGTCGCGGCTGACACTTCACTCTACGACTACAGACATGCCTATATATCCATGTACGAGACATGTTTTCATGCACGAGACATATTTCTGTGTATCAGACATCTATGTATCCTTCGATGTAATACTATGAGACATATTTCTATCTTCCTAGTGATGGTTCAGACATTAATTAAGATTACTAATAGATAGGACACGGTTACAACGGGAATTTAAGATACATCGGCATTCCGAAATGAACTACTACAACTGAAATTAAAAACTACCATAAAGTACACGACACGAAATCATCTGTCGTCGATGCAACCTCCAACCTCCGTCGATGGAGCACTCTTGCCCTTCGATGATGAAGCACCTTTGCCCTTCGATGATGAAGCACCTTTGCCCTTCGATGATGCTTCACCCTTAATCTTCGCCGCTAATGCACCAATCGGCATGAAGATATCGTCTTCGTCCTCGCTCTCGCTCACCCATAACCATTGATTTTTTGCAAAATTCATGCGGGCTTCTTCATTCCTAAATTTTCCACTCGCGATTCGCTTGTCAAACCTTGCACGGATCCGGAGAAGTTCTTGCCGTATTTCCTGGGTGGATCTACTAGGCCACCCATGACGTCGGTATGAAGCCCCAACCTTACTGAGAAGACTATCACTACTAATGAGTTCCTCCCATGGAACTTCCTTATTGTCTACCCTCAACTCGAACGCACAATACAAAAGACGCTCGGACATTTGAATTATCCAACTACGATCTATAGGGCAATCTTTGCTAGGAAGACTCGACATGTTCGAGTGTGCTTACCCAACTTGGTGGGAAGGGGGTTTTATAGGATGAGAAGCGAAGCATTGGCGGGGAAAAAAGGCGGGAGCGACGGTGGCGGGAGAAAAAGGCGGGAGAAAAAATGGCGGGAGAAAAAGACAGGAGAAAAAATGGCGGGAATAAGCCCAGACACGGGTGCATGCAGCAGTCGGATTAATAGCAGCCGACCAGAGGCAGTCGGCCACGTCGCAGCCGAGCAGGTCCAGTCGGCCACAGCGCGGCCGAGCAGGTCCAGTCGGCCACGACGCGGCCGATCAGGTCCAGTCGGCCACGGCGCGGCCGAGCAGGTGGCTCGCATGCATGCAGCCGACAGCCGACCAGCTAATCGGCTACGGTGCGGCCGATTAGGTCCTATCGGCTGCAGCGCGGCCGAGGCTGTATTATTTCTGAAAAAGGTTCAAATTGAATATTATTTTTCGAAATTAATAAAAAATGTATTATTAAAAAAAAAATAGCGAGATACTCGGCAGGGGTAGTGCACCGTCGCCATATCATGTTTCCTATGGTTTTTGCCATTAGTAGTGCTTGACAATCTTTTTTCTTTTTATATACATACGCCTTTCATTCAAACGAATGTGCTCCAACCGGCGGCATGGGGGCCTGCCGGTGTGCTCGAATAATGGCGGTGGTCCTAGGGTTCCAATTGTGCCAAGACAAAGAGTTGGCTCATGCCTGGCCTCCTGGATCTGGCCAGAGTGACGGGTTCCGGAAGGCTCCGCCGGTGATCTTTTATGGGCGTTAAGACCTAGAGAGTGCTGGATCGGGTGGGATTCGGTCGTGCTGCGAGGAACCGGCGTGAAGCTCTGTTTCAGTTGCCATCATGGGCAAATCCATGGTGAAGTCTGAGGCGGGGAAGGCCATGGAGGCTGAGATTGGAGGACTGGCAGTGGAGCTCGAATTCTTTGCGTCGATGAGGAACTGGCTTTGAGTTTCAGGAATCATGGAAGCAGTATGTATGTGGGGGCGACAACATTGGTGAAGTTCAAAGTCCTACCTCGCAGCGTGAAAATCTAAGATCTGGCCTTAATTGGTTGTGTCTAGCAATGGACTTGATGAAGGCATTGTTTTGTGAGTGCGACTATCTTCAGGGTGAAAACCCATGATCTCGATCGGGCGACGACGGCAGTTGTGCACTGTTTCCTTCTTGAAGGCGTTACTTTTGGAGAGCTTGGACATCAGGTGTTGTCCTGGTGGTGGTTGTGCTGCTGCTGCAAGGACTGTAACTCTGTAGCGGGACTTTTCTTTTTTAATTTCTTCTTCTTATTGTATTTCGGCTGTGTGCATCCATAATACCTTCGGTTATTACGTTGTTGCAGAGGCTGGGTGTAATTGGTATCTCCGCGATATTAATATATACTCTTTTTCTATTCAAACGAATGTATTATCATATATCAGGCCTTGACAAAAATGTCTAGGGAGGCGAAAGGCAAACACTCCGTAAAAAATAAAACGGTTGCAACAAACACAAATTTGTAGACTTGAGACAAATTTATACTGACATTGTCATGTTGGTTACAAAATACATGTATATGAACATATGTATTAAACTACCCGCCTCAAAACCCCACCAATGATCGATCATTACTTTCCGTAGGGTATCATACATAGACTGGGATCTGAAAACAACTCATGATGTATGTCGAAATTGCCTGAATAACAGACTTAATCATCGTCTCCTTGTCAGCGCGAGATATCGGTTTGTCTGACTATCCATTCATGAATTTCCAGGCTCGATCAACAAGAGACCAAAACGGACCTCTAGGAGAGCGACCAATTCCGGTTGGCATACCCAAGTAAGTATCTTGGAGGGCTTTATTAGAAATACCCAACCGGTTCATGACATCACTCTTTAGTTGATCGGCACACCAGGGACCGAAGAAAACTGAAGGTTTATCGATGTTAATTTTCAGCCCAGACTACTGACAATACACAAACAAGGTTTCCTTCAAAGCTTCCACCCTTTTAACATCACTTCATGCGAAGAATATGCTATCATCTGCAAACAAGAGATGGGAAATAGGTGGGCCTGAACAACCGTTACGCACACCTTGGAGCACCCCCATATTCTCCTTGTGAGACAGCAGACTTGACAAACGTTCGGTACAAAGCAGGAAAAGGTGTATGGACTAATTAGATCACCTTGTCTAATCCTCCTGGTAGGAATAACTAGCGAAGTGAGTTTCCCATTCACCCGAACTGCACATCGAACATTGGTAACACATCTCATAACAATGTTGATCCAATCCGGAGCGAAACCCAACTTGCGAAACCCACATCTCATAAGCTTCAAACGGTTGGCCAAAACCTTCGAAACAATTTTGTATAGCATGTTATATAAACTGATAGGTCGGAAATTCTTCAGTAGTTCAGGAGTTGTCACTTATGGAATGATTACAATAACATAATCACAGAAACCCGAAGGTATATCATCGCCCACCAGAAATCCTCTCACCGCGGCGCACAAATCCTCTTTCAAAATATCCTAGTGTGTTTAATAAAAGAGTGCCGGAAAACCATCCGGTCTTGGCGCCTTTGTGGGCCCCATTTGAAACAAAGTTGTCTTTATCTCATCATCAGAATAAGGTTTTAGTAGATCATCATTCATCTCAGTAGAAACCTTAGGCGGAATTGCATCAAGGACATCTGCGGAGTCACAAGGTTATGAAGATAAGAGGTCTTCGTAAAAACGTTTAGTCATACCTCGCATCGTGTACCATCCTCTCGGATCAGTGCACGTATTTTTTTTGCGAATTAATCCAGCTTCGACTCATTTACCTTCCCTCAGAATAAAAAGCTTTCAACTCATTTTCCAGCCCATGGGCCATGGGCACGGGTGTGAATCCAGGCGGCAGCGAGAGCGAAATGACCACACCCCGTCACCGCCCCATCTCGTCGCCTCCGGCGGTGCTGGAGGACGACGACCTCCTCGCGGAGATACTCCTCCGCCTCCCCCCGCAGCCGTCCTCCCTCCCGCGCGCCTCCCTAACATGCAGGCGCTGGCGCCGCCTCATCCGCGACCCTGGCAAACGACCGACGTTAGGACCATGGGACGGAGCCAGGACTGATTTTCCTACATAGCCTTTTCATAGTGCTAAATTTCAATTCCCAAAATGCTGCAATGTTATATGTGCCTTCTAAACCCACCACGAAAAAAGTTGCTAAAACGATGTTATAGTAACAAAAAATGCTACAAATGAAACTTTTTGCTTTGTGGGATTGGGGACGAAAATAGATATTTGCTACTCAGTCCGTTCCTGAGTGTAATATGTTTAAAATTTTCTGACCCACATATATATATATTTGACTTGACCCAAATATATATCTAGACATGTTCCAAACACGGCCTAGTTTTTTTTTTTTTTTTTTTTTTTTTTTGAGAATAAACACGGCCTAGTTGAGGTGAGGTGTGTGTTGGCAACGAAACACGGCCCAGGCAATGGCAGGCTGAATCCAGCTTCGACTCTTTTCTTTTTTTGCGTCCAGCTTCGACTCATTTCTCTATGCCATGGCCACGGGTGTGAATCCAGGCGGCAGCGACAGCGAAATGTCCACCCCGCGCCGCCGCCCCATCTCGTCGCCTCCGGCGGCGCTGGAGGACGACGACCTCCTCGCGGAGATACTCCTCCGCCTCCCCCCGCAGCCGTCCTCCCTCCCGCACGCCTCCCTCACCTGCAGGCTCTGGCGCCGCCTCGTCCGCGACCCCGGCTTCCTCCGCCGCTTCCGCGCCCACCACCACTCCCGCGGCAATGGCACTCTCCCCGTCCTCGGCTTCTTCACCGAGGGAGACAGTGGCATATCCTTCCACCCTACCCTGGATCCCCCCGACCGCGTCCCGCCCGAGCGCTTCGCCCTGCAGGTCACCGGCCGCGCGCATAACTGCCGGGTCGTCTGCTGCCGCGACGGCCTCTCGCTTCTCGTCAACGTGCATCCGGGACAGGCCCTGGTATGGGACCCCGTCACCGGTGACCAGCGCCGCCTACCCCTTCCCCTGGTTTTCCGCAACTATGACAAGATCTACCATGGGATGGTTCTTCGCTCTGCTGCTGCTGCTGCTGCTGCCGCCGTTGGAGACGGTGACCGTTTCCGGTTCCAGGTGGTGTTTGTGCGCTGCGTCAAGGGGCGTCATGCTCGATCGGTTGCTTGTGTTTACTCCTCGGATACCGGCGCATGGGGTGATCTCATTCAGATATCGACGCCGCATCTGCGCACACTTGCTGTTGCTGTGGCCACCTCCTGCTCCTTGGTTGGGCGCTCCCTCTACTGGTTGCTTCATGGGAGTTCGACCAACGCCACCCTTGAGTTTGATTTGGATAGGCAGAGCCTAGCTGTGGTTCCATTACACTTGGAGGGATGGATTATGTCGGCGGAGGGTGGTGGACTTGGCTTGGTCTCTGTTTTGGGTCACAGAGCAGAATTACGGAAGAGGGAGACTGATTCTGATGGTGTGGCGACATGGCTGCTGACAAAAACCATTCATCTGGACAAACTTCTTCCCCTGAGCGCAGGGGACAGATTCGCCGTACTCTTCAAAGAGGAAAATAATATGCTCATCCTGGGGACAGATTACGATATCTTCACGGTCCAAACCGTGTCAATGCAGTGGAAGAAACTTCCTGTAAACTTCGAATTACCCCAGGCCTTTCAACCATTTGCAAGTGTCTATACTGCAGGTAATATAATAACGTGCCTCTACATTGCAGGCAATACCTTTTCGTTGGTATACCATTGATTGTTTGACTTATGCTTGTAGAAATGGGCGTTGGTGCTGAACATGCTGGAGCTGAACCCTTGCACAATAGATAAGATGTTCGGCTAGATATGCTATCCAGATGCATTGGTTTAGCAGGTAATGTTCTAAGTTCTGTAATTAGTCGTTAGCTCCTTATAATATTTTCTAGAACTTTAATGTGGTATGGTGTACGTGAGGTCCAGTTTCTTCGTTGTTGATAACAATGAACTCTTCATAGTTTTTGTTTTTGTTTTGACCTGGCCTCATAGTTTTTGTTGACCACATGACATGATCAAAGCAAAAATGACTAGATTCATCATGAAAATGCCATTGCCATTTTCGCATTCTCATGTTTACCATGACAAGTAAAGCAGTGGCCAAGTTGTGTTTTGAATACTCTACATGATGGAAAAAACTGGGTCAATTTTGGACCGAAGGAAATGCCATGATCGCTTTCTCGAGGGTTCTACTATATGATTGCAATTTTTTTTGGCTTGTTAGTAACTTTGCTAGTAATTGGATTTCTGAAAAGTATGCCTATGAGGTAGGCAGTAGGCACCATATGTTTCTACTATCTGGTCCATGAGCTTTCCATGTGCCCATGATGAAAAACAATATTTTGAGTGATTAGCCAGTTCATCATTTGCCTCTCATGGAGGCGTGTAAACCTCTGATCTTTTAGCTTCTACTGAGATCTGCCGTGGCCAAAAAACTTCAGAACATGTCAGTAATAGAAGATGAAGGTGTGTGCCAGAATAGACTAATTAATACCCATTTTACTTCTATCTCTCATTCTAATGTTCCTTTTGTCTAGTAGCGGCTGTAGTGCTGATATTATTCAACCTTGGGATTTTAGTATAAGCTACAAGATGAACTTTGATACTTATACTGTTCGAGCAATATGATTCAAACACTCTGAAGTATAAATCCCAGCTTTTGCAGCAATGAGTAGTGCAGAATTTTTTGACAGGTGGTGCTCATTGTTCCGCAGGTATCCCAGAGGTGTTTGGCCGTCTGAAATGCAGAAGCGGCTTAATGTTATTGATTCAGGCTCCATCTTTTGTGAAGTAGAATTGTAGGATCTAGCGGTCTAATTTGGAGAAGTGTTGACCTCCACGCGACATTGTAGCATTTAGTGATCGACTCTGAAGTAGCATCGTAGGATTTAATCCTCTAATTTGCAGACTTCTTCTATCTACTGTATTATCTGTAAGCTATTTAGCTGGCATGGCATGACATGATGATGCAGTGACTTTGATAGACAGATACCTTGTTTTTGTTGATCGTTGGTACCGTTTGGTCGGACTATTGATCGACTGTATAATGCAATGGTGTATTTGCTCTTGGCTTGGCTTGGCTTATTCTTACTCTGTGGTTCATTTGATTTACAGCTCGATATCTTCTGAGCAAAGCTCATTTCTATGTTTTTTTTATCTAGCAGCATTGGTCTTCTTACTTTGTGGTTCATTTGATTTACAGCTCGATATCTTCTGAGCAAAGGGTGAACTGAATATCTGAATATGGCGTTTGTGTCTGAATTTCGCCATCCACAATATTTCCCTCATATAAATATTTCTAGTTCTTCCATGCAACACACTGAATCAAAGAGGGAGATTCTATTGTTAATTAGACCAGTATATCATACGGATTATAACCTTGCTTATGTTAGCATTTGAATACAAGGCGTAACAAGGATAAACATAGAAGCATCATTTACTTCCCCTGTCATTTACTATTTCTTGTGAAATTTACTCTCATTTTTGTAAGGTAATTATTTATGTCAATCTGTTGCTATGGTATGGGTGGGCGGTGGCCGTTTATTCTCCAGTGAGAACGGTGGCTTTTGGATGTGAATATACATTGGCATGCATTGCACGACACTCATGTATGAAGCTACAACCAGGTTTGTGCTATTTAGTATCTTCTTACTGCTGATTTAGGAGAACTGTGCACATACTCTTTTACGCCCTAGCTAATGAAAAGTTTGCGTGATTTATTCTGGTGCCTCTTATAATGTCTGTAGTTAAACTAATTGTTGGAGTGACTAGCCTTTTGTGTACTTTTCAACTGTTATGTGAATGCATAGCTTATGCCTATTTAGTCTGATATTTTTCAAAATCACTTCCTTTGGAGAGATTTTCATTGGGGTGTGGCACCTTGATAGAATTCTGGTGTTATTTCAGGTCTCTACTAGAACTCAGTCTACTTATAGGCGATCTCCATTCTAGGACACATTTAGTATAACTCTTGGTCACTTTCTTGCTTTTTCACTATAACTGTTCACCAAGGTGGAGTTATTCAGAATTATTGTTTCACTTCATGGTGAGATCTAAACCCCCCTTGCGTAGTTTTCTACTTCGTGAATGTATGTTTTTGATTTATCAAGTCAGATTTAGCTGTTTGATGAACGTCTGCCCACCCTTTTCAAGTGCATGTCATACAAGAATGGAGAAGGGCAGCACACCCACTAAATGTGCTTGGCTTTGCTTGTACAGACTTGCTTATCCTGCTAATGCCAGCGACTTACGGGTTTGTTGTGGTATGATGCATGGGTTACTGGAGTTATTTGAGCAGATAAAGCAATCATTGTCACCTCAAAAGGAAGGTATTGGTTTCGTGGGTGCAATCCTTCCAACATTCAACGTCATCAAATCCGCAATTACTTTAGTAACAGAGCGTTGTTCATTGTGACCTGAAGAGCCAAAGTGTTTGTATTGATAAATCTTGTGCAACTGGGTGTGCTGAAATGATGGAGAACAATTGGGAACCAAGGATTGCTCTTACTGTGGCATGGTCAGCTGGTGGTATTTTCTCATGTATAGTTAAGTAATTATATTTTTTCAAATTCTCTCATGTATCTAATAGAATGGAGAACAACAAGTGGAACCATAAATCATATTCCGGAACATTATAAAATTTTGTTGTTGTGAAGAACTAAGCATTAACTTGTTACACACGATCAATATCTGAGTCATGACGCTTGTCTTACTATGTGTTTAGGTTTCAATGTTGCAGTTGATGGATTCTCTTTTGCTATTGAAACATTATTGATGCCACCTCGAACAGAGAACTCACCACCGTCTACCACTGCTATGACTATCTTGGACTCAGTTGTGTCCTATGTTTTGATAGGGGATAAGGGCAACTTTTATTATTTATGAACTGGCCTTCATCTTTATTTGGTAGTTGCAGCCTTGCAGGTATACCAAGGTGACATTGAACACATTTTTAGAATGTGTGTGGTTTTGTAATGTAAATAGCAACAAAAACATCATGTGTTCTAAACCGAGGCAAAATGAAGCTCTATCTTACACGCATCTTGAATTGATCTAATTCATTATTATGCATCATTTGTGATATAGAGAGGCAAAATCATTAATGTTTTTTACTATCTTAACATGTTTCTGAACTAAGAAATGTATAATCTTATTATAGGTTTTTGCTTATTCCTAGGCAAGCTGAATGGAAGAAAGAACTACCAGGCAATGTGCAATTGGTCACTTTATTTTGTCATGACATATCAATAGTGCTACGAACAAAAGCTAATCGATGTTTCATGTGGGTGGATGTTAGCATAAACTCCAATATATTGTTGTTGGAAACAAGAACTTTTTGAAGCACACATGTGCTATGAAGGGCATCACTTGGAATGCCGAGGAAAACTGAGAAATGATTGTGTCGTGACAAAGTAACTTTACCTAGATAAAGGTTTTCTTTGTTGTTTGTAAATTGCATTGTAATGTGTCTTTCTTATAAATCGTTTACCTATATATATGCGGATTTAAGAATCATATTTATTATATTATTAAGATTTAGAATTTTTCTTTTTAGCACAGTGTGCTTATTTAGTTTGCCACACTTGGAGAAGAATTCTTTACACACTTGGAGAGCGATTATTCATGGCAGAGAAGCTCTTACTAAGGGGCTTATTAAACATGTGGGTGATGGATTAACAATTAAATTCCTGAAGATCCTTGGATACCGAAAAATACAAAGGGAAAACCTTTAGCAAGGAAACCGTAGTCCACGGCTACTTTGGTGAACGAATTAATTGATACAGAGCTGATGGCGTGGGAGGCATGCATGCTGAGGATGAATGGGCTTGGAGTCGAATTTGGGTAATCAAGTACATAACTATTGGAGGAAATTATGGAAGCTGCCTGTCCTTTCAAAAGTACGTTGTTTCTGGTGGAGGGTAATCAAAATTTTTGTCCCGGCTAGAGCAGTTCATAAGAGCAGACATGTGGAGCATATCTCACATTGTGAAGAATGTGGTGCATCAGAAGAGTCAATTTCACATGGACTCTTTGATTGTACTTGGGCTCGGATCTTTTGGCAAGAGATGAGGTCTATGTGGTGTCAAACTGCCTTCGTTCCATCCAAACTCATGGGTCAGTGACATAATTGATCACTAGTCTATGAATGAGAAAAGCTACCTGTCTAATTGTTTGTGGCTGCTGAGCAATTTGCAAGAAAGAAATGCAAAGAAACACAACGGCAGTAGCAGGTCAATTACTGAGTCTGTTATTTGGGCTTTGGATACCACGACTGACTTGTCGAGGATGGGAAAAGATAAATATCGGTGGCAGACAAAAAAGAAGGCTCGATGGATTCAACCTGAGGCTAAAACTCTGAAGTTGAACACTGATGCTAGCTTTGATGTGGATAATAAATCGGGGAGCATCGGTGTGGTTGTCTGAGATCATCAGGGAACTATGATAAGAGGACAAGCCTTATGGTATGATCATATACCAAATGCTAGAGTTATGGAGGCCGTGGCGATTAGGGATAGTGTAAAGCTTGCAGCGGAGAGGTGTGAAAGAGCATTGTTGCTCTTAATCGTGTTTTGGTGATTGATAACAATGCAATAATAGTTTTTAACTTGTTGTCTAAGTTTACACAAGTTCTATAAACGATTCTATGTCGCTCACACTTTAAAGAGAAGAAAAAGGAGTATAAATCTGCCAGGGGCGGTAGTACCGCTGGCTTCTATTGCTTCCGGTACAGCGGCAGTACCGCTCGCACTTCCGCTTAAATGGCATTCGGGCGCGCACAGCGGAAGTACCGCTAGGGAGCGGCAGTACCGCTTGTGCGGAGAAGACGAGCGGAAGTGCCGCCAGTACTACCGCTTAAAACGCGTTCTGTGTCGCTCAACGGAAGTACCGCCGGGGAGCAGCAGTACCGCTTGTGCGGATCCTGAAGACGGGCGGTAGTGCCGCCAGCACTACCGCTTAAAGCGAGTTCGGTGCCGCTCAGCAGAAGTACCGCCAGGGAGCGGCAGTACCGCTTGTGCAGGATCTGAAGGTCGAAGACCAGGGCGTTGACCGCCCAAATGAAGGCTCCCGCACCACCGGTACTACCGCCCCTTCATCAGCGGTAGTACCGCCATGCGGGAAAGATTCCCCCAACGGACAGAATTGAAGGGAGGGTATTTATTGCCCTTCACCTACCTTGGGGCATTTGTGCTTCACGAAAATATCTTGCCACCATTGTTGAGAGCTTCATTTAAGAGATCTCCCACTCCCACCAACCAATCGCCTTGATACTTTGAGGAGTGAAGGAGGAGGTCCCGATCTACATCTCCACCGAAGGAATTTCAAATCCATCATCCCCTTTGTGGTTCTTGTTCCTCCTTGGGTTGCTTGTAACCCTAGGAGGCCTTTGTGAGTTCCGGATACCTCAACTTGTTTGCGAGGTGCTCCGGGATATTGTTGGGAGGCTCCAACTCATTGTGGAGTTCCCCGACCTTTGTGCACGGCTTGGTCAACGCCTCGAAGGTGACCTCATAGTGGAAGAGCTACGCCTCACCGGCAAAGCTCACGGAGAATAGAGTGAGCACATCCGTGCTATTGGAGTGCCTAGGTGGCTCCACACTCCTCCAACGTAGACGTACTTCCCTTGGGAAGGAACTACGGGAATCATCTCCGTGTCTACTTTGCGGTTACTTCTATCCTTTACTTGTTGCTTCCGCTACGCTTTATATCTTGCTTGTATCACATAGGTTGTATTCATCTAGTGCACATCTAGTCAACCTTTGTTATACTTGCTCTAGCCCTAATTAAAAAGGAAAAAGGTTAAAATTTGGTAGTCGCCTAATCACCCCCCCCTCTAGTCGACCTTTCAATTGGTATCAGAGCCTGGGCTCTTATCTAAGGCTTCACCGCCTAAGAGAAAATGGTCGATGAGAAGGATCCCGAGGCTCCCGTTTCCAACGCTCATCTTGATGACATTGTTAGTGGCCTTGAGACCAAGATCGAAAATCTTGATGTCAAGATCACCACCAACGTCATTAATGAGATGCGGAAGATGTTCGAGCAAATTACGGGAAAGCCCCCTCGTGTGGATGACGCTCCATCCTCTCTAGACTCCCCAAACAAAGACGGCGACGTCTTGACTTTGGAAGTCGATCCCGAGAAAGCAAAGGCGCAAGCCAATGCCGACTCGGGAAAAGGAGAGAATGGTACATCATCCACCTCGAAGGCTATTCCGGGGGTGTATTCACAAGTTCCACCGGAACAAGTGTATAACCAAATCCACCGACAAGTTGACAAGCCACACATCGCCAATATGGGCGCACCTCCTAAGCTTGACACAAAAGACTTTCCTAATTGGCAATTTTGCATGAAGTCACATATGTCTAGTTCTTGTGTTGATTTGCTTGACATTATAGAGCGCGGCTTCTCTCCAAGGGATCCCGCCAATTTGACTCCAAGTGAGAAGGCCGATCATCAACTCAACGCCACCGCTATGCACATGATCCAAACCGCCGCCGGTCCAACATATCTTACTCACCTCCGAAGATGCACCACGGCGAAGGAATCATGGGCCGCCTCCATACCTTGTTCTTGGGAAATGAGAGCATTCAACGCTCCAAGTATGAAGCGGTCCAAGACGAGGCCGATGAGTTTGTGATGAAGGATGATGAGACTCCCGAAGAGCTTTATAGAAGACTCACCGCTCTTGCCGTCACTTTGGGCGACTTTGGCTATGAGAAGATTGGTGATGATTGGATCAAGCGCAAGTTTCTCAAGGCAATCACTCCGTCCAACCAAGGATTGGCTCAAACCATTCGATCAAGGCCGGACTTTGCTCTCTTAGCTCCAACACGGTGGTCAATGAATTTGTATCTATTGGAATGGTGGTCAAGAGCTCCATCAATGCTCTTGCTCGCCAAAGAGGACTTGCGGGTCAATCACCAAATGTTGCTTTGAAATCCAAGGCCATTGCACGTGAGGAAGTGGTTGAGCATGAAGATGAAGAAGATGATCCGGAAGAGACCAAGCAAGCCTATAGTGAACACATGGCTCTTGCCGCAAAGGCTTTTTGGGGCAACCGCTCTAAAGGTGCAAGATCTTTCGCAAGAGGACAAGTCAAGAGTTGAACGTCCAAGGACGTGCTATAATTGTAGCAACCAAGACCACTACATTGCCGATTGCCCGTACAAGAATAGAGAAGACACCAACGGCAAGCTGTGAGAAAAGACAAGACATCAAGACCGTCGGCAACAAGAACTTCGTGAAGAGGAAGGTTCCAAATGCCTTATGTGTCCAAGATAGGAAAGTCTTGAAGAGTACATGTCCGGTGATGAGGATGATGATGTTGAAGGTGTGGCACATGTGGCCATTGCTACTACTTCCACTACACCGGCATCCCTCTTCGAATCCCCCAATGAGAATGAGGCCATTCCCTACACATGTCTTATGGCAAAAGCCGGCTCGGTAACCCCTTCTCCTAAGCCCATTTTTCTACACCTCCTTCTTTGTTGGATTGTGTAGAAAATGTTGAGAAGGAGGCCCAAGGTCCAAATGTGGTGGACTTATGGCTAGCTAAGCTCAAGGGGGAGAACAAGGTTCATGTGAATGCTCTTATTGAGCAACTTGATGAGACTAACCTTCTTGTAGATGAAAAGGAGGAGAAACTCTTGACCATGGAGGCTAATGAGTGTGAGTACGCTAATGAAATAGCGGAGCTATCCAATGCTCTTGAGAAAGAGCAAACTCGTAGGAGTGCTCTTGAAGAGGCCCTCTCTAACCAAGAGGAATCATATGCTATTGATATGTCTAGAGTAAAAAAGGATCATGAACATGCTCTTGCTATTCCAAAATTCTTAAGAATGAAAAGAATGAGCTAGGTATTGGCCATGCTAGACTTGAAAGGAAAACAAGAGACTTGATGAGGAACTCAAAGCCCTCAAAAGTCTTTTGATGAACTCCAAAAGTCTCATGATCAATACCTAGGTCAACAAGTGAAACAAGTCTTGCTTCTTCCTCTATAGTAATGTTGCTAGCTCTAACCTTGTTGTGAGCATGCTAACCTTGTTGAGGAGAACGCTAGGTTGAAGGCCCAACTTGAGAAGGGCCTTGCTTCATGCATTCAAGGTGAGAAGAATCTCAATGATCTTTTGAGCAATCAAAAGGATCAAGTTGGGAAAGAAGGACTTGGGTTCTCTACCAAGTCAAAGAAGAAGAACAAGAAGAAAAGAAGTCAACTCCCCTTCCAAGAATATTGTCTTTATTAAGGAGGGGGAGATGGCTAAGGAGAAGGAACCCAACACCATTGTGGGTGGTGAGGCCACAAGGGGCAACGCCACTCACAATGACTTTGCCGGGAAATATAACCCATCTTATGTTCTTTTGAAATCTAGAGATGGACATGTTTATGCTAAATATGTTGGCACTTCTTATGGTGATGATTATCATTGGGCTATTTGGGTTCCAAAGACCCTTGTGACTAACAAGAAAGGACCCATTCAAAAATGGGTACCTAAATCAAAGAATTGATCTCTTGTAGGGTGCGGCGTCCGGTGCGGGTCGATGGACGGTGGATAGTGGCGCATCCCAACACATGACCGGACGCATTGACTTGGTGGATGATATTGAACCTCCTTTACCACAATATTCCCATGTCAAGATTGGTGACAACCGCGAGCTTAAGGTATTGGGACGCGGCAAGGTTGTTGTTGCGAGAGAAATCTCGATCAAGAATGTCCTTGTTGTTGAGTCCCTTGGTTACAATTTGCTTTCCGTCTTTCAACTTACTAAATGTGGTTATGGGTGCTATTTTGATGACGAGAGTGTGATCATCACCGTGAAGGGGTCTCTTAAAGTAGTCTTTGTTGGGCATGTCGAGTTCGGTATGTATGTGCTTGATTTCTCGAAAGAAAGCACCTCTACCGCGACTTGCCTAATGGCTAAAGTTGATGTGGGTTGGCTTTGGCATCGCCGACTAGCCCACACCAATATGAGAACCTTGCATGACCTTCAAAGTGGTAATCACATTCTTGGGCTAACCGATATTAAGTTCTCCAAAGATCGTGTGTGTAGGTCTTGCGTTCTAGGCAAGCAACATGGAGAAGCCCATCCACAAAAGATGCATATTACCACCTCCAAGATTCTCGAGCTCATTCACTTGGACCTTTTTGGTCCTCTATCTTATGATAGTCTTGGAGGCAAGAAGTATTGCTTGGTGATTGTTGATGACTATTCAAGATACACATGGGTCTATTTCTTCAAGAAGAAGAGTGAGACTCAACAAAGAGTCATTGACTTCATCAACATGGCCCAACGTCAATTCAAGAGAAGATCATGGTGATTCGAAGTGACAATGGGTCCGAGTTCAAGAACTACACCGTGGAGGGATTTCTTAGTGAAGAGGGATTGCACATCAATACTCTACCCATACACCCCTCAACAAAACGGTGTGGCGGAGAGGAAGAACCGGACGCTCATGGATGCGGCAAGGACTATGATTGCGGAGTATGCTTCTCCGTACAACTTTTGGGCCGAAGCCATTGCCACCGCATGCTACATCACCAACCGGGTCTATCTCCGTAAGATCACAAACAAGACCCATATGAGATTCTCCTCGGCAAGAAGCCGGACCTTTCATATTTCCGCGTCTTTGGATGCAAGTGCTTCATTCGCAAGAAAGGTAATCGCTTGTCAAAATTCGAAACTAGATCAATTGAGGGCATCTTTGTTGGTTACTCCACAAACTCTCACGGCTATAGAGTCTACAACAAGACCACCGGTCAAGTTGAAGAGTCTAGTGACGTGAAGTTTGATGAGGATAATGGCTCCCAAGTGGGGCAAGTTGATTCTAATGTTGTAGGTGATGTTCCCATGGAGCTCGCTTGAGGAGGATGGCAATTGGTGATATCCGTCCTATTGAAGAGGACCCTCCTCAAGTTGAGCCACCTCAAGACTCATCACCTATCCAAGTTCCTCGAGTGATCCAAGAACAAGCTACGAGCCCTCAACCAAACGAGCAAGTTCAAGAACAAAGTGATCCCATTGTTGAACAAGATCATCCCATTATTGATCAAGTCCAACCCAATGATACTACACATGATGTTCAAGAACAAGCTCATGATGGTGCACAAGGCCAAGAACAACTTCATGATCAAGAACAAGTTCAAGATCAAGGTGGTGCACATGACTCCCATGATGAAGGTGATGATCAAGCTACATCTCAAGAAACTTCGGAGGAAGTCAAGGCAAGAAGAGCAATGAGAAGAGAACGAGACCTCGTCCTCAAAGAACATACTTTGGATAAAGTCCTCGGAGATGTTAGAGGCAAGGTCGTCACAAGAAAGCAATTGGCAAGCTTTAGCACCAATCATGCTTTTGTCTCCTTCATCGAGCCCAAGAAAGTATATGAAGCCCTTGAAGATCATGATTGGGTGGAGGCCATGCATGAGGAGCTAAACAATTTCAAGCGCAACAAGGTGTGGAAGTTGGTGCCAAGGCCAAAAGATTGCAAGAACGTCATCGGCACCAAGTGGGTCTACAAGAACAAGCAAGATTCGAACGGCATTGTCATTCGAAACAAGGCAAGATTGGTGGCACAAGGCTTCTCTCAAGTCGAAGGTGTTGATTTCGGTGAAACCTTTGCTCCCGTTGCTCGCCTTGAGTCTATTCGCATCTTGCTTGCATATGCATCTCATCATAACTTTAAACTACAACAAATGGATGTTAAAAGTGCTTTCTTAACGGTCCAATTAATGAGTTGGTATATGTGAAGCAACCTCCCGGGTTTGAAGACCCCAAGTATCCCGATCATGTCTATAAGCTCGAGAAGGCACTCTATGGCCTAAAGCAAGCCCCACGTGCGTGGTATGAGCACCTTCGCGAGTTTCTAGTCGATCGTGGATTTCAAGTGGGTGTCATAGATCCCACCCTTTTCACCAAAAGGTTGGAGGGAACCTTTTCATATGCCAACTCTATGTTGATGATATCATATTTGGTTCTACTAACAATGCTTTCAATGATGAGTTTGCCAAGCTTATGACTAGCAAGTTTGAGATGTCTATGATGGGGGAGTTGGAGTTCTTCCTAGGTTTTGAAGTGAAGCAATATAGGGAAGGCACCTTCATCAAGCAAGCCAAATATACCCAAGACATGCTCAAGCGATTCAACTTGGCGGGTGCCAAGATTAGCAAGACCCCGATGTCCACAAAACATGATCTCCACACCGACACCGAGGGTAAAGATGTTGATCAAAAGCTTTATCGTTCTATGATTGGTTCTTTGCTCTATCTTTGTGCATCTAGACCGGATATCATGTTTAGTGTGGGTAAGTGTGCAAGGTATCAAGCGGCTCCTAAGGAAAGCCATATGATGGCGGTTAAGCGCATCCTTCGATATTTGATTCATACCCCGAACTTTGGTCTTTGGTATCCCAAGGGTTCAAGCTTTCATCTCATTGGGTATTCGGACTCGGACTATGCCGGAGAGAAGAAGGATAGGAAGTCCACTTCCGGGGTTGCCAATTTCTTGGTCGCTCCTTGGTATGTTGGTCTTCCAAGAAGCAAAATTGTGTTGCTCTCTCCACCACCGAAGCCGAGTACATCTCCGCCGCGAGTTGTTGTGTTCAATTGCTTTGGATGAGGCAAACCTTGAAGGACTATGTGATACGTGCATTTTATATCATCATTTATATAACTTTTAGTATCATACTAAAATGTTATTTGCATGATTATATGATTGTTTCTACATGTTTTAGATGATTTTGGGAACTTTCATACAAAGTCCCTATTTTTGGTATTTAATTTCTGGGAGACAGAAAAACCCCTTTTCTTGTCTTTAATGTTTCAGGAGCTACAGGAACTCAAATAATAAAAGGAAAAATACTGCGTCAGTTTTTCATCGGGAGAAAGGCAGAGGGAAGAAGACCGAAGAGAGGAGAGCCACGAGGGCCAAATGGGGGTGGCCCACGCGGCCCATGTACCTGGCCGCGTGGGACCCACCCAAAGGTGCCTCGGGCACCTCCTCGCCTGGGGCTTTTTATCGACGCCTTCATCTCACCCGAAAAGTAACGCCCTAATTTTTCCAAATCCATCCGAGGTCGCGGCGGCGAAACTCCTGATCCCTTCTGAGGGGGGTCAGATCCTGCTGCTTCGGAACTCCGGAGAAGGGGGAAATCATCGTCATCGTCATCATCTCTCCTCCTTGGCGTGGGAGGAGGCCTCTACATCATCACCCCCATCAAGACCAGCACCATCATCATCATCATCATCATCACCGTGATCCACTCCGTTCCCCTCGCAGTTTGAGAGTTGCTATACCCTAGATACTTGTCTTGTGCTACTATTCATGTTTGTGATTGAGTACTTGTCATTATTTGGTGGTGAAGTTATAATTTCAGATTGTGTTGTACCACTTATGCCACTGAATATGATCATGTTTGCACGTTGTGAGTAGTTCCCGTATGTTCCTGAGGGCATAGGATGAATTGGCAATGATTTATATATGACATGTGTTGGTATTTTGTCAAGAGTTTATCTTTTATGTGATTCTATGATGGTGTTGTGCGAACGTCGACTGCACAACACTTCACCTTTATGGGCTCATAGGAGAACACCGTAGTGTAATGAATTGATGGAGACTTGGGAGGACACGTAAACCTGAGACCGAGTCATGAAGTTATATTATGAGGGTATTAGTATCGGGGACCTTAGAGTTTAATGCTATGGTGGGACTTTATGTCTTAATAATTCTTGTGCAGTCATTTACTTGGCCACATGATCCATCATAAGGGGTTGTAGTTTATTTATTTAGCTATACCTAATTATGGCTCCGTCCAAAGAAGATTAAAACTTGACAAGATATTCAACGTGTTGTTTAATAAATCTTTATGCCTAGCATCATCCATGCCGCCCTCGGGAACGTTTGCCACATATAAGTTACACATCACTTGAGTTTGTCCTTTTGCTACATAAGAGGATTGGGCTTTCTCTCTTTGAGAGCTTTCACTTGCTACTATCTGTTATCTGCTTTGCAACTATACAACCAAAAATACCAAAAACACTTGCATCTTTCATTGTTTTATTTATCAATCTTGCTAACCGATACCTTCAGCTCCTCGTGGGTTCGACAACCTTTTCTAATTGAAAGGTACTACAATTGATCTCCTGCACTTGGGAGTCATCACTATGGAGTCAACTTTGACAAGGTGCCTCTCTTGTGTGACAATGAGAGTGCCATCAAGATCGCCCACAACCCCGTGCTACATTCCAAGACGAAGCATATTGAAGTGCGTCACCACTTCATCCGGGAGCACGTGGAAAGGGGCAACATTGACTTGTCTTATGTAGGTACCAAGGATCAACTCGCGGATATCTTCACGAAGGCCCTTGATGAAACAAGATTTCGAGAGTTGAGGAATGAACTAAATGTCATTGATGCGAGTAACTTTGCTTGAGCACCGCGCACACCAACCCATAGTGTACTTGATAACTAGTTTGGATGTAGGCATAGTTTTAGGGGGAGTGTAGCTCAATTCATGAGTCAATGCTCACCCTATGATGCCCATATAGACAATTCGTGCTTCATTGATCGCTTTTGGCGACACTTTGTGCTTAAACGATGAGTTTCGGCCGGGAATCCAAGATATATCTTCGCGGTTCCGGGTTGAGTTTGCTCATACATGGTGGCTACAGCCACCGCCCTCCTCTGTATGAGGAGTTGGATCTTATTTGTTTCTTATTTGGGTTTCTTAGACCTTTTTGGATTTTGTGGAGATCACCCCCATTTGGCCTTTCTCTTTCGACTCTTGCAAATTCGGGTGATTTCTCCTCTCTCAGTTTGTGTTCTAACCTAAGCCAAAATCTCATCTCTCAAACCTCTCTCTTTCTAAAAATGCCTTTTATTTCGTGCTCTCGGTGTTGTTTTGGTCGAAACCGGTGACATCGTGCTGTTGGAATTTTTTTTAAAAATTCCACAGCACTGTGCCCCCAGGTACCGGTACTACCGGCCTGGCGGCGGTACTACCGCTGATGCGGGTGCGACAGCACTCCGGGCCAGCGCGTGGGACCCTGCCAGGCCTGTAGATCGACCGGGAGCGGTACTACCACTGGATCGAGCGGTAAAACAAACGTTGAATTCACTTTTTCCTCCCCCGCCGTCCTCTCCACTCCTGATCCGCCACCGCCGGCCACCTTCACCGCCGGGAATGAGCTCTCCCGCCCTTGGCCCTTGCGGTTCTTGTCTCGGGAAGGCTCGAGCACCTCTCCTCTCCCTCGATCCTTCGCCATGAGCACCGGTACGCCTTCTCCCTCTCTCCTATCTAGTTGATGGATGGAGATGATTAGATGGGGTTCCCTAGTGTGTTCTTGACGAATTGGTTTGGTAGAGATGCATCCTAGGGATCCTAGAACCCTTGTGTAGAAGTATTGTGACGAATCATGGGCTAATTTTGTAGTTCTCCATCTAGATTCATTGAAACTACCCGGGCTGTTGTTGGTGTTCCTCATCGAATTGTCTCACCATCCCGTGGTACTTTCAATCCTCCTAGTTGATGTACTTCACCTTAGCCCTTGTTTCCTTCAATTTTTGTACCATTGTGGTCTTGGTTTCCTAGTCATGAATTTTTTTTTGGCATTACTCGTCTATGCTATCCCTCCTCTTGCTGATCACAGGTGATCTTGGTTCGGTAGGTTCTCGTGCTACGGGCAAGAAGCCCAAGAACTCGGATGTTGATGATGGACCAAGCAAGGGTAGGGTCAAGCAAGGGGTTCGCAAGGCTCCTCCCTCCTTCGCGAATCTGACAGATGCACAGTATGTTGATCTGAGGAAGTCCAATCCCTATGAGTTTGCCCGCATGGACTTGGATCCCAAGGTTCGAGGGACCAATCCCTATTTTCACACAGTCTTTCGACAACATTGCTATCTTACTTATCTTCACAAGGATTCAAAGAACAATGTGGTGAAGCAGCAATACATTGACATTGCCCACATGGAGAGGCCCCCCGAGTATTTTGACGAGGCTCTCTGGATTTGCAAGGAACTTGACATCCTCCGCTTTATTCAGCTCCGTGCAAACTATGATGACGATCTTGTGTGTCAGTTCTTTGCCACCGTGTCTTTCAACTTGCTAGACCGCTCTATTACCTGGATGACCAAGGCAGAACAGCTCACGGCCTCGTGGAGTGACATTGGGACATTGCTAGGGTATGTTGATCATGGTATGGTTCCTCCAGCTGACTTTTCTGCAGAATGGTTCCGTGTTCATACGGAAGACAAGCCTCTTGCCAAGCATCTTCTTGCTCCTCTCTATTTTTGGGAAAAGTACACTCCGGGTCACTCCGAGGGTCTTTACCCTCCTTATGAGATTATGCACCGGATTTTCTGGGAAACCATCAACCCAAAGGCGGGAAACATTGATGAGATTCATGGGTTCCTCACCACCCTTTTGATAAGGATGCACGAGTTCAAGACCAAGGGGAAGAAGTTGGATGTTATGGACTATCTATGGAATGAGTTTTGGCATATTTGCATCAACAAGAAGAATGCAGCTTTTGGTCCCTATGTTATGAAGATTATCATTTGGGCTTGGAGCAAGGATCTTCCCATGGCGGGTCTCTCGAATCCCAACTCTTGGACCACTCACAAGCCCAAGCAGCTTCGAGCTAGGAAGAAAGCCAAGAACAAAGCCACTGCTGAGGCTGCTGCTGGGGCTGCTGGCCCCTCTCTTGCTCCCAAGAAGGAAGATCCAATGACTTGGATGGGTCGTCAAGTCAAGAAACTTTTCTGCATGACCAAGGCTCTTGAGACAAGGGAATTTCATCACCATGTGGCCCTTAAGGAATATCGTCAACAAGAGATTTTGGATCGCCGTGCTCGTGGTGAAATTGTGAAGTCCGGATCGGAGAAGGAGATCACCGTGTCCGGTGAGTGGCGAGCCAAGGATTCCCAAGGCAAGGTTTGCGTGTGGTCTGACTATGAAGAAGAAGTGTCATCTCGTCGTCGTCCCCGTCCTGCTAGCAACGAGAACCTCTCCGATTGACCTTTGGGACGCTAGCATCGATTTCTTCTCTTTTTGGTGTCTTGATGCCAAAGGGGAGAAATATCTATTAGGTTTCCGAGGATTTGCAAGGGATAGTCACAAGCTCTCATTGTTTTAGCTATTTGTGTCTTATGAGCTTGTGAACTTGTTTATTTTGTGTTTGTGAACCTTGTGGCATGGTGTAAGACATGTTAAAACTTGTTATCTATGTTTCCATGCTTATTTGCTTATTGTTTTGATTATATCTTGCACGATTTGGAAAACATGGGGGAGTGTTGATCCTATTTGGTATGCATTTGCGCATTCAAAAGCTACTCTTGAATAATGCATACTTCTAGGGGAGCTCCGTCCATTTTTTCAAAAACCGTTTTGTGGCAAATTGTTGTATTGTCATCAACCCCAAAAAGGGGGAGATTGAAAGAGCATTGTTGCTCTTAATCGTGTTTTGGTGATTGATAACAATGCAATAATAGCTTTTAACTTGTTGTCTAAGTTTACACAGATTCTATAAACGATTCTATGTCGCTCACACTTTAAAGAGAAGAAAAAGGAGTATAAATCTGCCAGGGGCGGTAGTACCGCTGGCTTCTATTGCTTCCGGTACAGCGGCAGTACCGCTCGCACTTCCGCTTAAATGGCATTCGGGCGCGCACAGCGGAAGTACTGCCAGGGAGCGGCAGTACCGCTTGTGCGGAGAAGACGAGCGGAAGTGCCGCCAGTACTACCGCTTAAAGCGAGTTCTGTGCCGCTCAGCGGAAGTACCGCCAGGGAGCGGCAGTACCGCTTGTGCGGGATCTGAAGGTCGAAGACCAGGGTGTTGACCGCCCAAATGAAGGCTCCCGCACCACCGGTACTACCGCCCCTTCATCAGCGGTAGTACCGCCAGTGCGGGAAAGATTCCCCCAACGGACAGAATTGAAGGGAGGGTATTTATTGCCCTTCACCTACCTTGGGGCATTTGTGCTTCACGAAAATATCTTGCCACCATTGTTGAGAGCTTCATTTAAGAGATCTCCCACTCCCACCAACCAATCGCCTTGATACTTTGAGGAGTGAAGGAGGAGGTCCCGATCTACATCTCCACCGAAGGAATTTCAAATCCATCATCCCCTTTGTGGTTCTTGTTCCTCCTTGGGTTGCTTGTAACCCTAGGAGGCCTTAGTGAGTTCCGGATACCTCAACTTGTTTGCGAGGTGCTCCGGGATATTGTTGGGAGGCTCCTACTCATTGTGGAGTTCCCCGACCTTTTTGCACGGCTTGGTCAACGCCTCGAAGGTGACCTCATAGTAGAAGAGCTACGCCCTCACCGGCAAAGCTCACGGAGAATAGAGTGAGCACATCCGTGCTATTGGAGTGCCTAGGTGGCTCCACACTCCTCCAACATAGACGTACTTCCCTTGGGAAGGAACTACGGGAATCATCTCCGTGTCTCTACTTTGCGGTTACTTCTATCCTTTACTTGTTGCTTCCGCTACGCTTTATATCTTGCTTGTATCACATAGGTTGTATTCATCTAGCGCACATCTAGTCAACCTTTGTTATACTTGCTCTAGCCCTAATTAAAAAGGAAAAAGGTTAAAATTTGGTAGTCGCCTAATCACCCCCCCTCTAGTCGACCTTTCAAGGTGCTATGTGACTGTCATTACGAATTGGATGCCAAAGAGGTTATACATCAGATAGGTGATGAGGAGAATGATAGATCAGAGTTGAAACCTATATGAAGATAGTAGAGAGATTTTGAGAGCTTTTCCTAGCTATAGTGTGAGATTTCTTGGACGTGATGCTAATCAAGCAGCTCATATTCGTGCTAGATAGGCTAGTTCGACTAGGAGGAGGTGTCTGTGGATTAATTATAACCTAGCCGCTCCCGCCGAGACTCTATTGAGTGATTGTAATCCTATCGTTGATTAATAAAGCTCTCGGGAATTCGCAAAACAAAAAAAAACGTGTCAATGAGGCGGCGCAACATCTTGACTCAATCGACCACCATCATATCATGCAGCTACAGACATAAACGTTTATGCATAACCCAATATAGTACACTCGGTAGTACCTGATGTTGATATATTATCCCTGCAATTTATGTGTCTATACTTCCCACGTGTAAGTTGTAACACACTCGTCCATGCACTTGTTCCATGTGTTTCATTTTTAAAATTTTGATACAACAACAAATAATACATTGGGCTAATTATCTCTAGATGTTTATTACTGATATGATAACGTGCTGAGAGACGGTGCATTGGTATATTCCTCTCATGCACTCGTGGAATCTCGACACGGGCCCATCGGGCTGAGGTGGACACAAAATATCAATTGCCAGTTTAGCACATTCAATTATTAATCTATTTTTTCATGCGAATTCTTCAAATGTTAATCTCATTAAGACATTAACCATGGTCAGTTATAGAGCAAAGCATCCAAGGAGTTACCTTTTCATATTGGCAACTTTTACACTACCATTTACTAGTCGTGAGTCGTGAGAGAGCCGCGATCACTTGGTGCTTCACCGTGAACAGGATTTACTCGACAAGATCTGCGTAAAGGGTCTTCTTCTTGGGCCGAGAATTAGCACCGGGCGAGCTATGGTCATCTAGGGCGCATCTTGCTCTGAAGCTGCACATGTGGTTTGCAATGCTTAGCAAGAGGGGCCTATAGCACCCTCCGGTGTGGCCTCTCTGTTGCCAGGAGGCAGAAACAACCAACCATCTCACGCTGCAATGTTCTTTTGCTCGCCAAGTCTGGTTTGAGCTCCTTCAACCTTTCGGTCTGCAGACCCGACCTCCATTTGTACCCTGTGGTGGCCAAGGACTAGCAACGCGACGCCGAAGAGTAAGCGGAAAGAGGTAAATGGTCTGATCATCTTAACAGCCATGTTCCTCTAGTTGGAGCGAAAGAGTAGAGTTTTTGACAAAGTGGCCACCATGGCTCACGAGGTCCGCTGCAAAATCAGAGCTGAATTCAAGGTGTGGAAGCGTGCCAAGTTGTGTGGATTTACACGAGCAGTTCCTTAAGCTTAGGGCGCGAGTGTGGAGTACACTGACATATTGCTTGTGATCTGATCGTAAACGAAAACCCTTCCTTTTATCTTAATATAGAAGATGGGCATGACTTATACTCCCTCCGATCCGTAATTATTGTGGTGAGATGTACTAGTACTAGCAAAATGTCCGTGCGTTGCAACGGGAGAGAGAAAATTCATCAAGAAGGGGCACAAAGTAATGATACAACACAGCTATCCACTTATTGATAATGATAAATAAATAAATTACAATTTTAAAATAATTTTAAAGTATGTTTTAGTTTGATCTAGTAATTGTGTTATTATTATTTAAATTTGTATTATCTATATAAATTGATTTATTCTTTGCCGCTTAATTTTAAATTTGTTTTTTGTTATCGACTAAATCAAACATACTCAGAGAATAAATGTTATATGAAACATAGTTTAATAGTTATTTCCTTAAAATAGCTATTGTTATGAAGTTTTTTTAAAGAAATAGATATGTTGCTAAAGACATATTAATCAAGCCAATTTAAACCATATCCATAGAAATCTGCCTGACACATCTATGTGCAAGTGAGTACTGAATAGTTATACCAAAGGCGGCATGGCCTCCTTGAGCAGCGCGGCATCGTCTGGCTCCAATCCCTACTCTCCTTGTCTTCGCCGTAGTAGTCGTTGTCGCTTGCCATTGCGAGCCGCCGCCGGTGTGGCCTCCTCGAGCAGCCCGGCGTCGTCCTCCTACGGCTCCAGTCCCTACTCGTCATCGTCTTCGTCATATTAGTCGTAGCACTCGTCGCTGGCATGGCGAGCCTCTGGCTGGGTGTTTGATCGATCACGTGTGGCGGCTATTTGAGGACAGTATCGATCGCGTTCCAGTTGGACTCTGTTGCCGTGTCTAGCCATCACCTACGATGGTTTTAGGATTGTGTCGATCGTGCTCGAGCCGGACACGTACGAAAGATTAGACGGACGGAGAGATAAACTTTTGTTTAGTTTAGCAATCGTTTTCTATCGAGCATGCGACGTACGTACGTACGTACGGTCGCTTAACAGTATTATATAGTAAAAATATATATAGCAAATTGCCCGTGCGTTGCAACGGGATATGCTATAATTGTCATATGAATTTCATTTCTTGTACCAGAAAATCATCCAACGAATGGCAAAAATATAGCCCTATGTGTCTAACTTGCAAGACTACAACATGCATAATCTGAATATGTTCATCTCCAACTCAAAATATGTACACTTGCAATTTCTGGAAATTGGAAACAGAAAATACAGAACAAGCATATGTACATGATTTTACACCTCAAATAAAAAGAGCACACGGGCGTTGCTACGGCCGGAGTGAATAACAAACAACTATCGGTTGAAATCGATCGCATATTATCTCTTGGTATACATCGAAGATCTACATCTACTAACTTCCTCTTTTGATTCGACATATGCAGGGTTCACCATTGCAATTGATTCTTTGCATGGCGTGTTGTGTCTAAACTCACGATTAGCTCTAATTTGCTCTATTCTAGCCTTATTTCTACTAACTTCCTCTTCTGATTCGACATATGCAGGGTTCACCATCGCAATTGATTCTTTGCACGGCGTCTAAACTCATGATTAGCTATAATTTGCTCAATTCTAGCTTTTTTTGTTCTGGCTGCATATTTGCATATTTCAGCTTTTCTCGCATGCATTTTTTTGTCTTTTGTTCAGCCTTTACATATTTGCATATTTCAGCTTTTCTCGCATGCACTTTTTTGTCTTTTGTTCGGCCTTTAAATCTGCATATTTCTTTCTCCGCCATGTGCATTTTTCGTACAACTGGGTTAAATTCTTAATTGTTTTGCTTTGCTGATAAGCTTCACGACGCCTTTCCAATTTTTCTTATTTTTCTTCATTGGTCATCCATGCGTACCTATCTCTATCTTTTTTCCTTCTTTGCTCCTTGACATCTATGATTGGAGATTGGGTCCCAAATTTCTCGTCTGCATCAGTGTTTTTCATACTGCATAAATCTGTCATCAATTAAAAGATAAACTTGATTAGATCTTACAGCATACGTTTAAGCTTTAGTCCGCGAAATATGCACCTATTGAAGCTAGCCTAGTCGATCTAACTGATTCATCTAGTATTGTTTGCATTGCACACCCACCCATACAGAAGGGTAATATTTATGCATCTAACGATGCCCACATGCACATACGTAGAGGGCTGGCGTGGGTGCTTTGATTAACTGTCTGATTCTTCCGCGCATTGGCCGTCTCCATCGCGGCAAGTTGAGAGATGACTGCGACGGCTGCCTCGCATACATGACCACCTAGGTAGCAGCCATCGTACCATAGCTAGCTTGAACTAATTAGCGGGCAACTTTAATCTCATTCACTACACAGACTGCCAATTAAGCTAGCTCAATATCATGCACGCATTGCCATGGCGATCGATCGAAACGAGGTGCGCCGCGTACATACCTTTGCTTAGCCGCCTCTGGCTCCTTGTCGCCGCCGCGTCTCTTCCGGAGCCACGGCGAGCAAGTCGAGAGAATAGTGCAGAGTGGATTGTTGTGTTCTGGTCTAGGCGACCGTGTTCCTTTTTAATAGCAAATATCGTTGGCTGATCAGTAGTTTTAAATCGGATATAGCAAATAGCGTTGGGCTACATTTAATTTCCTTTTTGTTAAGTGGGCTGCTTCATGGGCTGCTTCCTGGGTCGATCGGAAGGACACGTATATGGAGTCGAACTCCAACCCGATTACGCTGGGTCGTTCGTAAGGACACGGACATCGTTTTTTATCCTGATCGGTTCGTGCGTGAGCCGTTTATCAAGCGTGCGATGTTAGGTAGACCATGACGTACCACCGAACGGAACGGACGAAGGAAGAAACGCTTCTCGTATCAACTTTGTATTGTCGCAGTACTACTTCCACGATAATTAAAGTGGACCGGCGGTAGTATAAGGGATGCAGCCCAACCGGCCCAACATTTGTAATTTGCTGGAAAAAAACAATGACAAAGAGTTCCTCATACTCGTTGAGGAAGACCTGACGCCGCTTGTGCTATATATATGACGGACGTAGCCGGCCCTAGCGCGTTGTGTTCAATTCCCTCGAACAAATCTCTATCGTATTACTTCAGCTCGCCAGATCAGAAGCAAATAGGAAAGGACTACTCCGGTTACCTGGGCGTGAACAAGGCCAGCGGCGGGAACGGTAAGCGCACAGGCGGTGGGAGCGGAGGCGGCAACATCAGGAAGCAGGCTTACCAGAAGCCACCGGAGAAGAAGGCCCAGATCAGCAAGGAGGTAGAGAGGAGGTCCGAGCAATCGTCCGGGTCCAACTCCTACTCCCTCCGTTCCAAAAAAGATGACTTTCATTTGTCTACATATGGACGTATCTAGACATGTTCATGTATAGATACATTCACATGCACACAAATGAAAGTTATCCTTTTTTAGAACGGAGTGATACAAGGTAATCAACTAACTAATCAAGTAGTGACCGATCGATCCATTGTTCTCGTAGATCGATCGTCCTCAATGGGCGCGTTCGTTCATGGTTGCGTTAATCCGACATTTGTCGTGCGTGCCTACTGTAGGTTCCAAATGACCCGGATTACGACAAGAACACTCGCGCCGAGGAGAAGCCCAGGGAAAGCTGCCGCTGCCGGCCGCCGGTGGCGCGGGCCAGGGAGGCGTGCAGTACTTTCCCACCGGCGGCCCCTGGCTGATCCGCAACATGGTAATTAAGGCGAACTTACAGACCACCATTAAGCATTATGTGTGGTATGCATGCTAATTTGATGTTCTGCGATTTTGGGACGATTTCTAGGATGAGGCGGACGCCACCGGCTCTGATGCGGAAGTGGACTACGGTTCGACAGATGACTCTGAGTAGTGCTGATGACTGGTGGTAGTGAACTACTCCCTCCGTTTTTTAATATAAGATGTTTTAGGTGGTATACATGTTGTCTAGGTGCATACTAAAATAAGTGTGCATGCACACAAAAATGTGTCTACATACATTTGTGTGCATGTGCATGTGGACAAAAGTTAAAACATCTTATATTAAAAAACGGAGGGAGTAGTTATCGAGGACTCCCCCGACGGAACTTTAGGCTATATTGTGGCGTATGTCGAGATGAAGTGCACTACTTCATCGAGTTTGCTTTTCTTATATATGTCATCTTAGCTTCGGTGTTTGCATTTTAGCGTTTGATGCAACCAATTGATTTTGTTGACTGTTAACCCTGTAATTGTTGATGAGTGTGTCTTTGTGTGACCCAGGCTTTGATGCTGATTGTTGAAGGGACAAGACTAGGGTGTGTAGCGTCATCTACAGCTGCTGCCATGTTGGATTTTTTTACAAATATAGCCCCCCGTTCAATGGAATTACCAAAAGTAGCCCCCTTCAAATTTTAGTGTAAAAAATGGCCCTCGCGGGAAGAGGAATAAGCGACACGTGTCCTCCAGCCAACTCTGAAAGCGGAAAGTGACTTCCCATCGTACCAATTGGCGGAAAGCCACCTTTGAATGTCACTTTGTGCTGTTGCAAGTACCATATGTTGCACCACTTTGCGCCGAATAAAAACTCGACACGTGTCTTTCCGCCGCATCTATTAGCGGGAAGCCACTTTACGCCGGCTTGTTTGGCGGGAGGACACGTGTCGCTTTTTGCACTTATCGCCAGAGCCATTTTTGACAATAAAATTCGGAGGGGACTACTTTTGACAATTATTTTGAGCAAGGGGCTATATTTGTAAAAAAAAATCTGCCATGTTGTAGGCAGTAGGATGTGTATGGACGTGTTGTCATGATCAGCAAGTTGTGTAGCTGGTCATGGCAGGCATGGTGTGCTTCTGTGCACATCGTGCTGCTACTGTTGCTGAGCAAAAGGTTGAAGAGAGGGGAAGCACTGTGTAGCTTCTCACTGTGAATGAAAAAGGAAGGCTCCCAAAGTCGTAGGGGCTGGAACCAAAACCAAATCGAGTCTGTAGCTTGCCCTGTTTTTTCCTCTCTGTTTTCCCGTCAAGATTCATCTGCTCCAGCGAGCAGCTAGTCGTTCCGGCGAGTCCACAAGTCATAGTAGCTTTGAGAGAAACTCTGGACCTGACCGAATTGCACATAAATTGCATCAACATTGTGGTTATATCAAAGAAGATATTTAGAAACCATTTTTGACATGCAGATATTTAGAACTTGAATGAATGCAAACATGAATTGTTTCCTTGTTTTAAAAACATGATATCCATGAATATGTAATGTATGGTACTTGAAAATGTATTGTACGTGTAGGTCATTTCCCTAGCCCGCTGCCTCCCTCCCATACCCTCTCCATCGATACTGCTTGAGGTGGTCGTCAGACAAGACTGTGCGGCACCGAGGAAGGTGGCAACGAGACCCTCATCGAGTTGTCGTTACCGCCTCGCGTGGGGGAGTCTGGACGTTGGGGCGGCGTCCGCAGAGGCGAGAACGCCGTTGATTTCATGGCAGCTGCGTCCATGAGTGCAGGTTGGTGACCTTGGCAATGCGGGCGGCGCTGTCGCGACGAGCATCGACGAGCATGCTGCGACGCGTGGGGCTCCGCATCAATCCTAGCATCAGATTTGAGGAGATCGATACCCAGGGCCTGTTGGCCTACTCCCGATGGCCCGCGTCAAGACCGAGCCGGTGTCACCTTGAGCCTAGAACCGGCGGTGCCAGCAGCTCCCTCCGCCGGCTGAAGACGGAGCCAGCGTGGTCGCCGCCGCGCGACTAGTCCGCTCGGCCCTGAAGACCCCAGCGTGGCCCAAGGCCGAGCGACGTTGTTCCAGCAGACATGGAGTTCGCCTGTGCTTGATCCAAGGCCGAGCACGAACACGAGGAGATCGAGCGCCATCGCCGCCTTCTCGAGCAGGGCACGCGCCGCCAAGCTCGCCTCAACTTTGCCGCGCGCCACGGAGTCATCGTCCTCGACGACTCCGACGACGAGTGGGGCGGCAACGACGACGGAGCAGGCCCCTCCCGTGCCCCGGACGCGCCGCCCAGCGTTGACGACGACGGCGGCGGCGTCTACACGGTGTTCTACAGCCAGCTGGACATGTAGATGTCGTGTCCTAGGTTAAATTTATGTTTTTTCAAGTCTTCTATGTATTGGCCGAAATATATATGTATGAATTTTCCCTATATTAATGAAATTCGTCTAAATATGAATGTGTTTCCTCCAAAAATCTTTTTTAATGCTTGGGCCGAGCCTCTTGGGTTCACGGCTGGGAACCAGCGCCCCGCAGGCCGAGAAATAGCGCTGGCGGCCCCCATAAGGCACATTTTAGCGCCGGTGAATGGCCTTGGGGGCACGCACGGCTGGAGATGCTCTAAGAATCATCAACCCACCTTAAGCTTGACAATGGCATGTCCTCAAAATAAAATTAGCATGCCTTTAACTCTGTACCCGAGACACGATAGAAACCCTAGCAGCTTCCCAGGTCGCACTCGCCCGGGCGACTCCGGAGGAACTCCCCCGACCCCTCCAACCCTCCTCACCGGCGTGCTCCTGGCCGGCGCCGCCGCCGGTGGCGGAACCCTTCTCGTCAAAGGACAGTCTGGAGGAGAGTGCACCGCGGTGGCGACTCCATGGGCGGTAGTGGAGTGGTGGCGGCGGTTCAAGGGCGGTGCGCCCATGGAGCCGGGGCCTGAAGCCAGAGCGGCGCCCTGGCAGCGGGTGGCGCGCAACATCGACATCAATCTCTGGCGGCGCGGTGGTGGATCGGATCAGGGCCTTAGGGCATGATCTGGGCCGTCTCCTGCCATGGACGGTTTGTGGTCGTGCGCTGCGACCGCCTTCTCCATTGCTGCTCCGATTGCACTCGAATAAAGGCGACGGTCCTAGGGTTCCTCTTGCGCCAAGACGGAAATCTGCCTGACACATGTCCTCCTCAATCTGGCTAGAGTGTCGGGTTCCGGAAGGCTCCGCCGGTGAACTCCTATTGGCATGTTATGCCTGAAGATTGTTGGATCAGGTGGAATTCGGTCATGCCCATTGGGTTCTCCTTTAAGGAGAGAGCGATGTGAAACTCTGCCATATGTTGCCATCATGGAATATGTTTAACTTCATGGTGAAGTCAGAGGCAGAGAATGTCATGGAAGGCGAGATTGGAGAACTAGTAATAGTGATTGGAGCATTTGCGGCGATGAGGAACTTGCTTGGAGTTTCGGGATTCGTAGCAACGGTATGTGTGTGTGTGGGGTGGGGGGTGGGGGGGGGGGGGGGGGGAGGACAACACAGGTGAAGTTTAGGGCCCGTTTGGTAACTGATGCATGTAAAATGCATACATGAATTTTGCATTATTTTTACTTATATTCCAGTCATATTTGCATCATATAAGGGTTATATCACTGTTTTATAATGATTTTGGGAATATTTGATATGTTTCCTATTTTTTATGGAATTAACCCTGCACAGGCAGAAAACCCTATTTCTATATTTTAATGTTTCAGGGACCCAAACGACGTCCAAATGACCTGGAAATTTACGAGCATCAGTTTTTGGAAGGAACAAAGCGTGGGAGCGAAGGAAGCAAACAAGCGGAGGCCCGAGGGCCAGGATGAGTGGACACACGCGGCCAGGTACATGGGCCGCGTGGGACCCCCTCATCCTGGCCCTCGGGCCTCCGCTGCCGTCGATCTTTCCTCCACCGACTCCGTTTTGACCTAAAACCGCCTATAAAAATAGTCTCCGACGCCATTCTGAAAGGAGCGCCGCAGAAACACCGAAACAGAGACCTGGAGTTGCAGATTGGAGGGGGAAAACTCCGGCGGGGCGCTGCCGGCGTGGTCTCCATCTTCTCCAACGACTTCTCCACTGTCTCCATGATGAAGAGTGAGTAGTCCACCTCTGGACTATGGGTTTGTGAAAGTAACTTATGTATCTCTCTCTCTCTCTCTCTCTCTCTTGAGGTTCACTAATTAGTACCGTATGAGCTGCTGAACATGTTTACGGTCATCTATGTAATACCTTTGTGGTGGATCTTTATATGAGTTAATATATGTTTGAGATTGCAATGGTTTTGTTTCAGTTATGAAAGTAGATGCATATTATTTATCCCGTCCTTATTTACTTGTCATGATCAAGCATGTTTATGAGAGCGTGTGAGGGGGAACGTGTGCATTAGTTGGAGTAACGGGGCGTGGCTAGTGCAGTGAACGTGAGAGAAAGTTCTGCGATCCACTTGAGTGTTTTACCTTACTTTGTTGCATCACTAGGGATAAAAAGAAATACCATGCTACCGGAGATGTGGGTGTGACCATTGCCACTTCCTCCATGACTAGATCTAGCATGTTCTTATTTTAACTTCATGTCATGATACTTATTGCTATACTCTGAGTTATCTTAATTATCGAGGTGTTATGATTTAGTTCGCATCTTGGTGGAGTATAAGAGAGACTAATAACCAAAAGGTCTCTATGTTAGGACATGATGCCCATATAATTATAACTTGTCATTAAACTGTTATGTTACAATCTCATATGTCAACTCTAGTGTTCCATTGTCTACCACTTTATTAAAGAGAGAGTACATTTGTGAAACCATGAACCCCGGTCCATTTTTAATCATAAGAAACACCTTTCCAACCACTTTACCCATTTACCATTTTCTGTCATTTAAAAATCCGAAAATATAAAAACACTTTTACATCTTGCATTCATCATATAAAACCCAAAAATATCATTTATCATTGCTACCATCATCCTTGCATATTTATTTACCACCATTGCATATTTATTTCTTGTTTGCATTGCATATTATCTTGATATCATTCTCACACCTTGTGCTTGACAACCACTAGGTGAGGTTGAGGACCAAAACATTTACTTTGTTTTGTAGGTAAGCAAAAGAAGGATAGGAAAGATAAATCTTCACTACTGATTCCCCGAGAGTTCAATATTAAACCCTCGAGTCACCCCTCGTGGGGAAAACACGTCTTCCACTTACTACACACTCTGCACTTGGAGTCTCAACCTAACCCATTTACTTTTCACGCAGGTAACTACGTGAAGGGCCATCAGTAACTCAGTTTTTTCAAAGTATTTTAGGAATACTATAGTTTTCAGAATTACTTCAGTATTAAATACTGCGAGCTGTTTGGCTACCAACGAAAACAATAGATTTAATACTTCAGTATTACCAAAACAACATTATTTTCTCAGTTTTGAAAAAAGAACCCCCGACCACTTTTTTTTGGAAACTGAGAAACGAGAAAACGACCGCGATGCCTCTGATCTATTCCAAGCCACTGCCTGTCGAGCTGTCGTCGCTTGTTATCACCTCGCCGGCGTCATGGAAATACCAACAGGAGGACACGATGGTGGATTGTTGGTAGGCGACGACGAACGAGGTGGACGAGAGCAAGACGTTTGCGTTCTGCACTTCCTCCAAGAAGCAGCAGGCGGCCGCGCTGGGGCGCGCGGCCGCAGGCATCCAGCCCCGCCCTGTTGCCCATCGTCAGGTCCAAGGCGAGCTCGGGGCGTACGCATTCGTGCTGTTGGCGCAGCAGTTTGCAACAGAATATTCAAGGCAGAAGCTTTTTTTTTTTTTTTTTTTGCATTTTCCACCACATATATTCAACAAACACCACATACAAAGTACACGGATGAACTACGAGCAACAATACGCAGAGGAAAAACGAAACCAGGAGCAACGAGAGCACCGACCACGCCAGCGTCGGAGACGAAGGCGACCACCTTCCAACATGCCGCTGTCAGGGAACAGTTTGCCCTATGAGAGACGCCGCCATTCCCGTCCGCCGCGCCGCGGTGGAGCTTGAAACGATGAACGGCCGGGGCGAGCGCCCCCCTGACCCATCCACACCACCTTGCCGGAGTCGCCATCGTAGCCGTCGTCGGAGGAAGTCGAGGATCCCGGCGAGCCCCGAGTTCCGACCAGTTCCGCCGCCAGGACGGAGGCCGCCACTGGATCTGGCAGGGGAACGAAGCACGGCGCGGATCCACCGATCCGCGGGTGCCAGGGAAGCAGACGCGCCAGCCCGGAGCTCCACGAGCGCCGCCGCCGGAGAGGACACGCGCCTGCAACAAACACCACGCCAGCGACACCACCGCCTCCACGGCGCCGCCGGCTGCCCCAAAAGAGCCTCCCTTATGTACACGCGTGACGCGGGGATCCCCCACCCTCCCGCCGCCGAGGCGGCCGCCGGAGGGCGAGGGATCCGACGGATCGACGGCGAGAAGGTGGATCGACCGGGTGGATCTCAAAAATCGCCCTACCGCTACAGTGAACGGGGAGGGGAGACGACCAGTGCGCTTAGTAGGCAGAAGCTATTTTACGTTTCTAAATACAACACTAGCCAAACAGATCACAGTATTCTCAATACTTCAGGATACTCTAGTATGTCAAAACTGTGGTATTCTGTGCCCACGGGCTAAGATACTGCAGTTTCCTATTAACTCCTTGAATTTGGGGTCTGTCCAAACTTCAAAAATAATAATCTATTTTTTAATCTGTTTGGTCCGAATCTAGACAAATGCAAGACATCTATTTCCGAACGGAGGGAATAATACTTTGTTTTTCGGATACTTTGCTACCACACATAGCCTTAAAGTATTACCTTTCAGCCTGAAAATTCAATGTCTGGACTTAATTGGTTGTGAATGGAAATGACCTTGTTGAAGGCATTGTTTTGAGAGTGGTGATATCTTCAGGATGAAAATCCAATATCTACGATCGGACGATGACGGTGCTTATGCACAGTTTCATTCTTGGAGGCGTCGTTTTCAGAGAATTTGGACATCATGTGTTGTTTTAGTGGTGGTTGTGCTGCTAAGCTAAAACTTTATAGCGGGAGCTTTTCTTTTTAACACTTTTTTTTTTGCATTGCGTTATTACATAGTCTCGATGTAATTGGTATCTCCCAGTCCCAGATATTAATATATGTTCTTCATCTAAAAAAAGTCCGTACCAAGATTAAACATGCTCACAATGTGATTTTCAGTTGACGAGCAAACACGAATATATGTTCTTCATCTAAAAAAAGTCCGTACCAAGATTAAACATGCTCACAATGTGATTTTCAGTTGACGAGCAAACACGAATAGGTACGAGTCAAGAGGGTTCTTTTTTTAACAGGATCACATTCACTCGGGCCTTCTCTTTTCCTCTCCCACACCTCTGCCCCGTTGAGAGTCGTACCGAGCGACCTGCTGCCGCCCCGCTCCTTCTCTCTCTCCGGCGACGCTGCCGGCCGGCGAGAAGATGGATCCGGTGGTTGGCCTCCTCTGTATATAGTAGCTATAGATTTCGTGGTAGGTTTTGCCGCTATGGCGCTTGGCGTTATGCCGTCTTTCCTCTCTAGGCACCTGGTTGAGTCATCCCCGAGCGATGACCTTGGCCTGGAAGAGCTCCGATCCGGCGTGCTCCCATGGTGGTGGGCGCGGTGGAGGAAGGATTCCGAAGGTGCGTGCTTTAATAAGCTCGAAGAACTCTCTTCTTGGGGGTTTGGTCCGTGTGAAGCCGTGCTGTTCTTCCTGCTTGCTGCCTCGGGTCACCATGGAGGTGACAGGGTGGAGGTGGATCTGGATGGTGTGGCTTGGGAAGATGAAGCTCGTTTGTGGAGGAGATACGCGAAGGACAAGCTTGCCGGAGCGATTTGTGGTCAACGGAGGCCTCTCCGCGCCGTGGTGGTCAGCTGCAACCACGGTATGTTCTTCCTCCAGGCCATGATGCCGATGCGGAGGATCTTCGATCGCAGCGTGACTCTCCAGGCTGACGACGACCCAAGTGGTTTCGTCCCCGGTGTCGGCGCCGGCCGTCGCGTTTCGAGGTCTTGCCAGTGCTGCGGCAGAGAAGAAGGGCCTGATTGCTTTTTTAATTTCTACTCTGAGGTCTTTCTTGTAAAAGCTGAGGGCTTGTTTGTAATTTTTTTATTCCTTAGGGTCCTCTATGTAATGTTACCTGCTGCTTAATAGAGCTTCTGGGGTTTTCGGACCCCTTCCCCTGTTCAAAAAAAAAAAAGAAAAAAAAAAGAGGGTTCTTTAATTTCCTCAGGCTCCTCTCCAGCACGCGGTTAACCTAGGGACGGCGGCGGCGCAGGTCCTGAGGTCCAGCCTCCCTCCCTCCCGCCACCCTCGCTACCCGCCGCTGCTTTCTCTCCCTCCCCAGCGTACTTGCTCTCTCCCCCTCCACTCTCATCTCGAGCTGTTCCAGTACAGGTTCGGGACAGATCGGAGGGAGACCCGGCGGCCGGTGCATCTCATCCCCAGCTCCGGCGACTGTTGCACCTGCATCTTGAGCTCGGCTTCCCAGTGCAGGTTCGTTCCTGCAGGAACCGTCCTCCCCTTTCCCTAATAATTGTTGTACATGAATGCTAGTTCCTGCAGGTTCGTTCCTGTTAGTTGCCGATGAAAGATATGTAATTTGGATGCTAGTGTTTTTTTTTTCAATGAAACTGCGTAGGTACATATATTACATATTGCTAGTTGCTGTAGATTGATGTCAGTGTGATGTGCTGAACTTTTGAAGTGCTGTTTTGCTTAACATGCTTGTGAAAATTCCTGTTTTGATGATGCTAAAATTTCTGAAATCATAACTGTACATTGTAGTTGCAAAATGTCGGGAGTTAGACTTGGTTTCTTATGTATCGGAAGAAAACAAAAGAAGAAAAAGTAGAAGGGTTGTGTTCATGAAACAATACTTTGAATCCACTCTTCTTGCGATGGCGAAATAATGCTTTGAATCCACTCTTCTTGCGATGGCATACAAAGGGGAGCGAGGGACTTGGGGAGCTTTGCCGTGCCCTACTGCTACTAGACTACCGTTCCGCTGCCTGCTCACCGGGCCCCACACGCCGCCGCGTCGCAAAGCTAACCACGCCGCCTTTGTCTGCACGGAGGCCATGGGGGAACCGAGCAAGGAGCTGCTGGACCTCCCCTCGGGGACTAAACCACCATCCTTCATCGGTGCCTCTCTCATCCCCGTCTCAAATTCCTCTCTGGTCGGTGTTTGCCTTCCTTTTGTAATGTTAAGGGTTTGTGTGATTTGCAGAGTCGCTGCTCGCTGGCAGAGAGCAGAACAAGGAGGAAGGAAAGCGCAGGGTGGGGCCTCCCACCGATCCAATCCCCAAGAGCCAAGGTACCTATTCTTGTTGCTACTCTCCGCAGCTCAGGAAATAGGAGTATGTGCAGCTGTGCTTTCCTGATTGTAATTTGTTTGTTTAGCCCAAAGCTCATCAGAGAATCACACCAACACGTACGTGTATTTGTTCACCGTAGCTCTTCAAAGCCGTTAGTCAACGGCAGTGTCTAGCTAGCCGGCTGTTAAAAAAAACGCCTGACTGGAAAACTGCCTTGGTGGGGCTGTAGTTTGACATAGTAGGTAGTTGTGTGAAACAATTTCCTCTTGAATCGGCTCATTTTCCTTTTTTTACTGAAAGGGTTTGACAGATATTTACATGTCCAAAAGGAGGAAGATACAAGAGGAAATTACTTTTTTCAGCTTCTGTACTTGCTCACTGAATTTTCCAATTAATTTGGGTGTTGCAATGCTGCCCAGTTCTCGGAAAAGTGAAGGATTTCTTGGGAGAGATGGCAAAGGCGAACGAGAAATTGCAGCTCGATGCGCAGGTAGGCTTCTAATTGATTTTGTGTTGGATCAGTGTCTGTGCGGTTATTTGACTCCAAATCATGTTTGCGCAGAATAAGCCTCCTGAGGAGTATGACATAGAAGCACTTACTGGAAATGAAAAGGAATATATTGAGATGGTAAAGCTAATCTTTGAAATATGGTGGAGAAATTATATTGTGCAGTTTGACTGCACTAACTGATGACTGATGAGCACAATTCTCTTTTCAGGATTTGCTTCTCGGTGTTGCTGATCTTCATTCGGAGCAAGCTGTAGATGCAGCTGAAGCGACAATGAGTGGCTTCCCACCCTCAGGAGGGTCATTTGATAGCAGCTCATCTGACTCAGAAGATGATAGCGATGACCGTGATGATGATGAGCCCAGCATGTCTTGCAAAGATAAATGCGACAATCCAGATAAACCTGGGACACATCCAGTTAAAGGGAAGAAACCGAGTAAAAGGCAGAAGATTGTTGTCCTCAACTAGGATCCTTGTCATCCTTCACAGACAAGGAAGGGCAGGAGCTGTGCTGCTGCGTGAAGATAGTTCGGCAGAGATGTAATACCCCAATACCTGATGCTAATTAAGATGCTAGGCTAGAATATACAAATATCAGGATCACCTCATTTTTGTGTTGTGACAACGCTCAGTTTAACTAGGCGTAGGGGCTAAATGATGCACAATGCGTGGGAATATCGTCTATTCTAAATTAGTGTGGCGATGACCTGTTCTGCAAGCAAATATGCCGTAGAGTTCCTTGGATCGACACTCTACTCTACTAGTAGAAGTATGTTAGTTCTTCTCTACAGGCGTTGTAGAGAAGAAGCATTCAGTCGTCGAAAAACCTGCATACAGTCACACTGAAGTTGAAGTAACCATATGAACCCTGCTTTCCTCTTGCATAGAAGAGAGATGGGAGCTGCAGGCCTATCTCAGATGCAAATGCTCGATCCAGTAAACAGATGACGTTTATATATTCAGATAGTAGCCCTCTAATTTACAATGTAGATACAAATTTATGACTATCACAGGCAATGCTCCAATTTCAATGAATACATAATCAGATCGGACACACAATTTGATCCAACAGTTTTCATCTTTCAGGAACAACAACAATGCTACACCTACGGAATTATCTTACGGACCAGACTTACAGAGACACGTGGTTCTGCCAGACTGGTCAGTCTGCAGTGGTTGTTCCGAATTTTACTCACCCAGCTTCATGTATTGATTGCCACGTCCGTCCGTAGGTCTAACATTATTGATGATTAATACGCCTCCCAGGGTGTATTCTAGAAAAGTTACGTGTCGTGGTTGATCTTTGCCCTCCGCGTCCAATCCAATGGCCAGTGGCGGAGCTTGGGCTGAATTTCAGGGGGGCAAATGGGCTGGGGGGGCTAAAGTATAAGGTTTAGTCTGATTTTCAGTTGATAAGTGGGCCAAATACATGTATATATTAGGCTGAATCTTCATGGGCTGGGGGGCAACAGCCCATTTCGCCCCCATGAAGCTCCGCTACTGCCAATGGCTATGGTTGCTACTCCTCATTTCATTTTCTCACCAGTAATTCTAGTCTGATAGCACTGTTTGGCAAGGGGATTACACATCACGGGACTGTCTGTGAAAGTGAAACAAGCTACTTGTCAAGAAAAACAAAAGGCTACTGAAAACAGCTAACTACTGTGGTGCGAGCCCGCTGTCGTAGTCGCTGCCCCTCGGTCCATTCTGCAAGTTCCTCTCAAACTCCCTCAGGTAGTCCAGAAGCAAGACGATCACGAAGAGGATGAATCCACCAGAGGAGCTGCTCCCGCCGCCGCCACCTCCACCACCTCCTCCTCCAAAACGAAACGGCGGGAATCCAACGCCCCCGTCGTCGAGCCTCGGCTTCACCTTCTCTGCGACCAAGCAAATAAACGAGTGACAAATGTCAGTGGAAGCAAAGCTCTGTCATTGCACTTCAACTGAACAGCAGGGTTGTGTGTGCCAAATGATGCAAATGCCTTTCATTACCTTTAACTGAACCTGATGGTGGAGAGGTTGGTCCTGAGAACGATTTGCGGGTGGCGGTCTGCGTCTGGTTAGCACAGCATGTTATGTTCTGCAGAAGAAGAAAAATTCAGAGACGATCCGGGTGAGATGCTTTCCTGTTTGCTGGTAAAAACATTTCCCTAGAACTAGACAGCATCACTTGGGTACGTACACCAGCCATGCGATTGCAGGATTTCAGATTTGCATAGAGAAACGAAACACTTTTGTATAGAAACAAATGAATAAGCTGGTTCTGTATCGATTTTAAGCCAGCTCAGGTTAACTCTGAAGCTTAAAATTCACCAGGGCTTCAGATTTCGCCCTTTTTTGCATTCTTTTTGTCTACCTAGCACAAATTGTATGCATGGAAAATTGGAAATGGATGACATTGACATAATCTGAATACTAAGAATATACTGATCCCTTATGTTAGCAAAGCTGAATAATCTTCGAGCTACGCAATTTTATATGAGATGGTATTTGTTATATTATGCTGCATACACTATTGATTTTCCAACTTTGTGGTGAATTTCTTACATAAAGACTTCTCCATGCCAAATTATTTTGCAAGTCAGAAACTCGTGGCTTCCACTAAAATCTGAGGCCTTAAATCTGTAACCTATTGGCTTGATTTATTTTTTAGGCCAGGAACTATTAGATTCCTTTACTTTTTTTATGACTGAAACTTATTTGATTTCTTTCTTCCTTTGCATTTCAAAACCTATTGGGTTGTTTTATGGGTACTCTTACAAATTAAACTTAAGTTGTAAAGCATTTTGACCAGATAAAATTGTAACATCGAGAAAACAAAACAAAAGAGCATGTCACAGCACTGCACAAAAAATTAGGCACATCTTACCGCTTTGGCAGAGATGGTGTTGCTGAGTTTATTCCTCCGAGATTGCGAACCCGAGATAGATGGAACTCCCCAACTTTGTCCTACACCAAATATTATAAGTTGTGCACGAGCTTGGAAAACAAAAGCTGTGCCATACTTGGCAGTAAGCACCATCGTCTACTATTAAATTACAATCACGAATGACCATCTTCCTTAATAAGGTAATCCTTTCGGCGAAAACATTGGTGGAATAAACTTAACCCGCTGTCGAAACGCCGCATTCCAGCATAGATGCAACGCAAGGTACTGTACTAAAAATGTAACTCCAAATGTTTCCCCTCGATCAAACTTTTCGAGGGCCGAGGTGAAGTGGGGCAGTGTGCCGGAGTGCAAGAAACTCTTAGCTCCAACCGAAATTATACTCCCATAGCTAAGTCCAAGTGAATGCCTCCTGATTCTTAACTCGACTATGAGGATGCTCAAACACAGAACCCCTAAAATTTAACTCAACGTGCATGCAAGTATAAAATCACAGAACGGCAGCAATTTTTATCCCTAAAAAATGTATTTTTTGTCAGAAGGAGGAAAAACTGAACGGCAGCAGTTATTGGATAAGGTAGATAGAGGCGACGCGACGGATGGGTGGTGATTGGTGAATGAGACGAGCGGCACCAACCTCGATCTCCCCCCATCCGCAGGTACGCCGTGGGCCGCAGGAGAAGCGAGCTCGGCGCGGACATTGTTGCGAGCGGAAGCATGGCGGCCGGCGGCGTGGACAGAGGAAAGGCCCTGGATAAGAATATCAAAACAACATGGAGGATGGTGAGGAAGGAAGGAGGAGGAGAAGTCTGATAGCAATGGAGGCTGAGAGGCGAGGCTACCTTACAGGAGCTCCAGATGAGAGCGCGGCGGCGATGGGGGTTTAGGGGCTTGCGCTGTGGTCAGAGTGAGGGACGGCGACGAGCAGGGCAGCGTGGCATGCAGCCGGGGCAGAGAAGGTTATCCAGTGGGGCCTTTTTTTTGTACAAACTGAACTTTTGAAAGGATTTTTTACTCAACTTTTAAAAGAGTTTGTAGTATTAATATTACGAAATATTTTCTACAGAAGTTTTTTACTTGTTTTGAATTTGTTGGAGGTTTTTTTTTTATGAATCGCTCTGCACATTCCAAAAGAAACTTTGAATAATACCCCTAAGAGGAAATTTCTAGGTTGATGTAACATGTCCAAAAGAAGGACAACATCACATCATACAACTCAAACCACCACAACACTATCTAGGGGAGTAACTGCGAAAACCTCGGGGCCCTGCATTTGCCCATAATTGTGACTCATATCTAATCGTGTCAAGAAGGGATGTCACGCAGGGTCGAGCATTGTCGAAGTCGGCCGCGTTCGATGCTTCCATATCCACCAAGTCCCTATGAGGAAATCACGAAATAAAGAATTAGCCGATATTTTTTATAGCTGCATGTTGGTAAAAATATATTTTTTCATAATAAATATTACTCCCTCTCTTTCTTCTTATAAGGTATATAGTTTTATTAAAAGTAAAATGTGACTATCTTTGACCAGGTTCTTAGAAAATATTATTACCATTTATAATACCAAATCAATATCAGTAGATTCTTTTTGAAAATAAATTTTCATATATTATTTTCGTGGTATTTCGATATTGATAATCAAGTTTGACTTTTTCAAAACCTAATATACCTTATAGTAAGAAACGGGGGGAGTGTAGTATGAGTGTTATTCAACAAATGTAAATAGTTTTTTTTATTAAACAATGGTCAACAGTAGAAGAGTTTGTTGTTCTTGAAAAAATATAAGAGTTTGACTACAAATCTACAAGATTTATATGACGCCTTGGACTTTGGGATAGGGTAGTACATTTTTTCATCACAATATATGCTTTTAGTCCTATAGGATTTAGTAGGACAATCCATTTAATGTCATTTATTTGCATGTTTTTACATTTACTAGTGCCACTAAGTGATGAAAAAGGAAACCGAATGCAACCGGAATAGAATAAACAAAGAAAAGGGAGATCGCCGGTATTAGAACAAAAAAATCTAGAAAAGGGAAACAAAAACCGAATGCCCGCATCTACAATGTCGCCCGCCAGGAAAAGGGGCACACGACGATTTTTTCGCAACTAACCCAATGCAAATTGCGTCATCTATAGTGATGTGAATCACTAAAATGAGGAGAAACATAACAACTTTAAGATGTGCATGTGCAAATCCCGGGGTATACTATGTGAAGCAACAATCGAGGCGAGCTATACATGTTTGCTCATGTTTTTCTTAGTTTTTAACAAAGATGTCCATGGTTTTGTTAGTCGAAATACAACCGTAACTAGATCCACATAAGCTTGATAGTCTTACACTCTCGAGATATGTACGCATCGTTCGTTCGACTAGCATTTTTCGATTTGAGCAACGTAAGTGCCTCAAAAAAATCCGTCTTTACGGACTGTTCTGGTTTTGACAGATTCTGTCTTTGTTTTGCATTCTCTCTTTTACAAGTGTTCAGTGAAATTCTTTAAAGGAAGAAGAGCTTCACATAAGGCTAGTAACATTAGCTAATGTTTAAAATGATGTGCATGTTTGTGTCTTTATGGAACAAAGTAATTTTTGTGTTTCGATGCACTAATCCGCTAAATGAGAATTATGGTGAGTTTTGATGTGAAGGAAGTTTTCAAGTGTTAAGAGAGGAGGATGATATAATAAGATCAAGAAGAGTGAATAGCTTAAGCTTGGGGAGGCTCACTTGGATCTCCCCAACATATTTCAAGAAGACTCAAGCATCTAGGCATCCCCTTCTTCATCAACAAATTATCAGGTCATCTCTAGTGAGACTATATTTTTATTTCTTCACATTATATGTGCTTTTCTTGAAGTGTCTGTGTGTTTTACTTTCAGTTTATTTTAGTTTTGTTCCCTGGTAATAACTAGTTGGACCCTAACATTCTTGTTTGGGAGAGAGACACGCTCCGCTTTTTCATGAGAATACTCCTATTCTTCACTTATATTTGTTGAGTATTCCTGTCTAGCACTGCTAAAGCTTCTAGTTCTTTGTTTTCATGTATCTCTTGTTCAGAGCTATTAGTTGTTTTGTAGAAAGTACTCTCTTGCTTCACTTATATTTGTTTGGAGAGTTGTTTAAATAAGTTGATTGGTGTTTGGTTGGAACAGAAAATGCTATGCATGTGGTAATGGTATAAGAAAATGCTTACATAGTCTTGTAGATCACTATCTTGAGTAATTTGATACTTGTCAATTGATTTGAGTTACCAAGTAAGTAATGTTTAAACTTGTGCATCATGTAAGTAAAGGTTATTAGTGAAGAACTACCGTAAAGCTTGTTGATGTTCGGTTTTGTATCATTGGTAGTTTCGAAGGTCTAGATATTTTCTAGTAAAAGGTTTTGGTTGACAAGGGAGACAATGTGGAGTCTTATAATCTTTCAAGTATGTTTATCATATAAGTTCTTGCTGTACCGGTTGACAGTCTGTGTTTGCTTAAATAATCTTGCTAGTCTAAACTCTGTACTAAGCAGGAATACTGATTGTGCATCCAAATCCTTGAGCCAAAATCCATGCCATCTGTGTCCACCGTATTTTCCTGCCACTCCAAGTAAAATTTTCATGTGCTACCTTTAAAATATTCAAAGCTGTTACTACTCTTTTTTGTGTCACTGTTTACAAGCTCATGAGGATGTGGTAGATGATCTTTATTTCACTTGTTGACCAGACTTTACACCTGGACTAGTAGCATATACATCCGCTTATCCAATGATTTTGCAAAAAAAGCTGGCAACAGGGTGCCCAGTCCCAATTAATTACAGGTTTAACCAAAAATTCTCTTCACATCTTTTTGCCCCTGAGAAATCAGTCAAGCAATGTTCACAAGTGTGTAAACAAAAGAGAAAGAGGGATGATCTGCCAGCTTGGTAGAAATAACGTCCTTCATGGGAGCCGCTCTTGTAAGGTCTGGTTGGCTTGTGACTTATTGTATTATCTATTTACTGATTCGTTGACCACTAACACACACCTCTCAAAATATATTTTTATACTCTCTATATGCTTTCAAAAACTTAAAAAGCTCTAGCACATGATTTAATCCCTGCTTCTCTCTGCGAAGGGCCTTTCTTTTACTTTTATGTTGAGTCAGTTTTCCTACTTCTTTCTATCTCCACAAGCAAACACTAGTGTCAACTTTGGTACAACAATTGTTATATGCTGATATGTTTGACTTATTATACTGCTTTGCCATTGACAATATCCATGAGATAATTATGTTGAAGTTGAAGCAATTGCTGAAACTTAAATCTTCCTCTGTGTTGGTCAAACACTTTTACTTTGAATCTATTGCTGGGTGAGCTAACTCTTACGCAAATTCTTATAGCTCCAATGTCTTCAAAGTACTATTCATGAAAGTTTTTACTTGTATGATTCAGTTTGTTTACTCCTTGTTTACTTGTTAGCAAACTATAGACCATTGACTTGGATCACTTCATTCAGTTCATATAATTTACATTATTACTTGATCAAGATTGTGTTGGTAGCATGTCACTTCAAAAATTATGTTGTTTTTATCGTTTACCTACTCGAGGACGAGCAGGAACTAAGCTTGGGGATGCTTGATACGTCTCAAACGTATCTATAATTTTTGATGTTCCATGCTGTTATAATATCAATTACTACATGTTTTGATTACACTTCATGGCATTTTTATGCATTTTCTGGGACTAACCTATTAACAAGATGCCACATTGCCAGTTCCTGTTTTCTGCTGTTTTCCGTTTCAGAAAAGCTAGTCGGGAAATATTCTCGGAATTGGACGAAATTCAGCGTACACCAGTTTTACACCGACACGATCACGATGTCCAAAGGGGGAACGGAGAGGCGCCAGGGAGCGGCCACACCACCCCTGGGCGCGGGCCCCATGCCAAGCGCGCCGGGGGTGGTGTGGGCCCCTCAAACGTCTCCAGACGTCGCCCTTTCGCCTATATATTCCCGATGTCCCAAAAACCCTAAATACCCGATCATTATTCCACGAAAAGTTTCGTCGCCGCCGCCGTCGTCAACCCTAGATCGGGAGGGTTCTGAAGCTCTTCCCGACACCCTGCTGGAGTGTAACAGCCCAAAGTTCGGAAACCTAAAAACCCGAGTAAAATTTTCGCTTTTGTGTTGCATTGCATCATGGCATTCCATATTAAATTGCTACACAACTAAAACAATTGGTTTTGGCACCATTTAAAAACAAATGCCAAACTTGTTCCAACAAAATCTCAAATCAATGGAAGTGTTCAAACTTGCAAAACAAATTACTTTGACATGTTATATTTGTTAAGGAGGTTCCAAGATTTCAAAACAATATTTTGCACTTGCTTTTAATTTTCCAAAAGAGCAACCTTTTGTGAATCGAGCAAAATGCCCTATTTTGAACCTATGAACAAATGTGGTCCAAAACAATTTATTTGGCAATGCCAATTTTTGTGGTGCTTCTACTTGTTGGTAGGAGGCTACTGGATTTTCTCACAATTTTCAAAAATGGTTTAGTGCTCTAATAAATTCCCCAAAGCTGCTGGAATGTTTTAAAAGAAACAGAGGACCAATCGGTGATGGACTAAACTCTGCCAGGGGCTTCTTTGTAAAATCGGTTTCTTCTTCCTCCAACTGTAGCGACCGAGAGGAGCTCGACCGCACTGGCGCCATCGCCGTGCTCGCGCCGCACTCGACGCCGGGCCCCTCCTCCTCTGTCCTACACCGCAAGGAGACAAGCCACACGAGGACCACCTGCCCACTCCTCCTTCCCCGATTTTTCCTGCTTCCTCTCCCTCGAAATTCACCTCCATGGCCGCAGCTCCACTCGAGCTAGCCGTGCTCGTAGCCGCCGATTGACGAGTTCCCGGGTAAATCGCCGGGCACCACCATCTCCGCCGCGTCGCCTGCTTCAACTCCGCCCGAGGAATCGACCGGAGGAGGCGTGAATCGACCGCGCCGTCCTTTTTCCTCTCCGCCACCGCCGCGGCTCCGCCGCCCGTGTTCGTCGCCGTTGAGCCCTCCCCCGCCACGCCGTCTGCACCAACGCGACCGTGGTGAGCATCCCGTGCTGCCAGCACCCATCTTCCCTCTCCCCTCGCGCTAGCTCGCCTCGTCGTAGCCGTCGCGTCGTCGCCGTGTTTCCGTCACCGTCGCGCATCGCCCGGCCGTGGAGACGGCTTAGCCGGGCTGCGAACCGGCCTTCTCGGGCCACTACCGGCTGCTGGGCCGGCCCAGACCGGGCTGTGTGCCGGAGCCCTCTGGAGCCAGACCGGCCTCACAACCGGCCCAACCGGGCTGGAGGCCGGCTAAACAGTTTTTTTTCCCCTGGTTGTTTTTCTATTTTCTCCCTCGTAGTGTATGATCCCCGCTCCCCCTCTCGCAATTAGGGTTATCGAACTACGATGATTCCAACATGTCCATCTCCTTCCTCGAGTCGAGTAACTAATTTAATTATCGTCGGATTTAAAATAATTAAAAGTAAACAATTAAAAAGAGGAAATTCTAAAAGTAATAACTTTTTATCCGGACTTCAGAAAATTGTGTTCCTTATACCAAAATGTTCGGAAAAACATGAGTTATCCAGAATCATCACCATCATGCATATTTGTTCACAACTACAACAATGTACTCTTAGTAGCACTAGAATCATTAAGTTTAAATATGGGGTATATTCCAAATAAGGCAATAAATATAACGGGGACCCCAATTAACTTGTTGATCATGTTCAAAGCTTCTAGGGTGCATCTAAAATGTCATATCATCATTTTTGTATGCATTGCACAATTGCCATGTGTTGATTGTTGTTCTTGCTTTCCGGTGTTGTTTGCTCTCCGGTAGATCACGAGTTCGGAGTTGAGCATCGTTACTCCGACGATCAGTTCGACTACTCCGCTCAACAAGGCAAGCGTAATCCCCCCTCTGAGCATGTCTTATCCTATTTTCCGCAAATATTTTCTCCACTATAATATTGCATGCGGTTCCAAATGTCAATTTACTTGGATTAGAGTATCCTATAGTTGCATTAAGATTCCGATGCCAATTACCTGTTTCCCCTCCTATTTATCCATAGGATTGTACTGTTGGCCTGAAATAATTAACTATGCAGTGTTGATGCTTAGCCATGCTTAGTTAAAATGCTTAGCAGTCCGGTGGATGTTTCATGGTTGGAAACAGGTGATGAGATGTACAGATGATGGTGGAGAATTTGTGGTGACAGGTAATAAGATGCTTAAAGGTGGGGATGAGAGGCCACTCGGTATGGTGGTGTTTTGTCTCACTCTCGCCGCCTAGGTGCGAGTTCTTTACCTCTTGAACCAAGAATGAGCGCGCTTCCTTTCGGTGGGGTATATGGAGCCCTCGTCGACCGACTAACTTGTGGCGGACTAGCCGAGGGTCCTCTAGTTTGGCTTTCCATTTGCGCGTGCGTTGAAGATGGTGGCCAAGACTGAGATGAGGATGGTTGTGTCAGGAAAAGAAGTGGCCGCTGGACAGGGTGCGAGAAGGTACCTCTTGTCCTACCGCCACTGATGATCCTGGGTTAGTCTCAAGCGAGGTAAAGGTTGTAACCGTTCCCACTCAGCCGGCTTTCCCCGGAAGAGAGCTAAGCGTAGGCAATGAGCCGGGCGGTACCGAAGGTAAACACAGTGCACCCCTGCAGGGTTAAATCTTTTCGAAAAGCCGTGTCCACGGTTACGGACAACTTGGGAAAGGACGATAAGATCATAGAATAACTTTAACGGAATGATTAAAAACTGGGTACTAGAGGTACCACTCAAGATTGAAGGTGAGCTTCCTCGAGGGTGATTCGGGGAGGTGCCTTTGATGAACAGGTACAGTGGTTGATGATGGTAGATGTTGAGAAAGTTGATCAAGGAAAAGAGTTACTTCTTACCCCTTTTGAAAACTAATCTGATTAGTCGATGCCATGGGTTATGTCTTTCCAAAATAAAATCAGCTTTATGCAAAACAGCCATAAAACCTTGAAAGCCAATCATCGAGCATATATTAGCTCTTAATCTTGCGAGTTCGTCGAACTCAACGTCGTTTGCTTATTTCAGGAAAAGACTTCACCGACCTCGAAGGTGGGTTCTTTGTGGACGTCGACGAGTAGTCTGGGGTTCCCAGGTGGCAGCTTGGGACATCCCGGAACAGCTGGCGCTGGATGTTTATTTGCAGGCCTCTTAGGCCATAATTTGGTTCTTGTTGTTTAGAACAACCTATTTTTGCTTCCGTTTGTTGTACTGTTGGGTCTGTGACCTCTGGTTGTCGTTTGCTATCTTTCTCTATTATAAGAGTTGAACTATAATGATTTGAGTCGTAGAGTCTGTGATGTGCCAGTTGTTCCACAAGTCTTGATCTCTCTATTATGCTTTGATAGTGTGTCTGGTGGTATCGGATAACCGGGGACACAGTATCACTGTATAACAGTCGGGTCGGGGTGCCACAAGTTGGTATCAGAGCAGTACTGCCTGTAGGAAACCCTTCTACTGGTCGATGTTGAGTCTAGTGTTTGTGAAAATATTTTAACCTAAAAATGAGTTGTGAAAACCATCTTAGGATTCTTTTTACTTCTTATCTGGTTACCCTCTAATATCGGAGCAATCTTATCTCGATTTGAGTTAAAAGTTTTGTTTCTCGTCTGTTACTTCAAAATTAGGAGAAACGTGGGTGGGTTCGACCTTTAGTGTTATGTGTCACGTTGCTCCCGCTGCGTTGCAATCCCAAATCAACTCAGATGTTTGAATCCTGTTACCCAACGAAGGAGCAAGTGATTATCCTCGATTTTGCCGGATTTCATCCCAAGGTCTTGAACATAAGGTCCCGAATTGTGCTGTGGATCTGGTATGTTGAGTTGCGTGGGTTGTTACCCATGTGATCGTTATGCTATTTATGATTCTCGACGCATGAAGCTGACCTTTAACCCAAGTCCTTTTTGTGGTATGTGTGGTAAATGGTTGAACCTTAATTTCCCACACCTCAGTTGGCTATGTAACTTTAACTCTGCCATAGCTGGAGATTCTGTCTTGGAATCATCTGGGTTATGACCAGAATTCTCTTAGCAAATCCCTAACTATGTTCGTGACTCTGCTGCATCTCTCCTTTTCTGTCATGGTTATCACAATTGAGTAATAACCGGTGCATCCCCAACATCTTAGGATTCTCCTGAGCATGTTTCTTACTCTGATCCGCTTCCCGACCTTTTGTCTGTCAGTTGACAGTAAAGTCATATCGTGCATTGGGTGTTCCGATGCAAGTCACTCTCTTGATCCGTCAAGATTTTCCACTGCGTCCTGTTAGAAGAAACAACTCTGGTACCTTGTCCACTTCTCGGACCAGGTTAAAGTATTGTAATCTGCAGAAGAAGGGCCTTGTTTTGCTTCTGTTTTGCTCCACCTTAGAGTGTCACACTCTTTGGTATCAGGGTATCGAGCTAAGTATCATGATCCTCTTGATGAAGTGATGCTCCTCCACTTCATTACTCTCCGTTGTCTGAGTAACTTGTTACTCGAGAATGGTAATACGTGAGCAATGATGTGGCTATCGGATATTCTTAGCAGTCCTTACTGTGCGGAAATCCAGGGATATCCATTGCCCTTCTTAGCATGATTGGTTAGCCGATCAATGAGCTAAGTTTGACAGTGCTATCAAGTCAGTTGGCTCTGATGCACTCCCTCGGTCAAAGAGCTAGGTTTGTGCCAAAGCTTCCAAGACCACCTCGTTGTGCCTGGAAAGGCATGATCCTCTCTTGAACTCAAGATCCACCGGTATGTCGTGATATCCTATATGTGGATCGTGACATTCTGGAGGTCTTTCCAGAAGTATCGCCAGGTTGTCACCTGACCGTGATGTTGAGCTTATGAGTAAGCTGGTTCTCTGAACAACTCCCTTCTCCAAGAAAATCGTGCTGGATGTCCAGAATTATTCGGTTGAGATTAAACAACTTGGAAGAGTTGAAAGACAAGAGCTCTATTCCGACATAGTTCATTTTCAATGGGATGTCTAGTCTGTTCGTGTTAAAGCAAGGTGGTATCTCCTTTGTGGATATGCTATCCTACAACCTTTGATTTGAGTTGGGCTATCGTCAAATCAAACTCAGACCTACCTACCTGAATGTGTTAGTCTGACCAATACTAAGGCCTCGTTCTGGTGAAATATGAGTCCACCGTCTTGGAGTATCTGGATAAGTTTGTGGTTGAGCCCATCAACTACCTTCTTATCTTCTCCATGTTTGAGGAGATTTATATTGGATATTGGGCGTTAGCATTGGAGAATTGTTGAAACTAACTTTGTGTCTTCACAAGGTATGTGTTCTGGAGTTAGAAGTGACTTTCCCTGGTTCACGTGCAATTGCTGAAAGATGTCGCCGTGGATCCGAGTGAATTGTCTGGTTCCCCGAAATCATCTCAACTCGATCGTGCATGTGTAGAATATTCTCGGAATGGTATGTAGTTACATCCATTCTTTGGGAATTCATGTCTGCATCCAAGCCACTGATTGAATTGTTCCAGAAAGAGAGGAAGTCTGAGAACTTCTTTGTCTCCTATGGTGTTTCCCATCAAGTACTAAATCGTGTCTCGTTGCAAGTAAATCAAGTAGGGCAGCTGTCCTCTGACAAGTTGCTAATACTTGAGTTCCGCAATCTCGTTCCTCCTTTGGAGTTTGACATTGTAGTCCGACTCTTGGGGTCCTAGCAATTGTAATCTGTTGATATGCTTTGCAAAGATTCCCTATTCATCCATGTTGAGTCTGAAGTATCTCTACCCCTGATCAGATCTGAATCTCAATCAGAAACGATAGTTGGTGATCCTCAAGAAGTTTCTCCCGATGTCTGGAAAATCAAGAAGTGTTCCCAATACTAACGTTGCGAAGTTTCTGAAGTTCTCTCGATCTAGCTCCCCCACCCTTCTCCAGTGATCTGAAATGCTCCTCCGTGAGGAAAGTTCTACTCAAGCCGACTAATACAAGTTATCTCTTCATCTGTTGGAAGCTTGTTTCGACACTCTCCCTCAAAAATTCTAGGCCTTGTGCAAAGTTCATATTCTGAATCTTTGGGAAACAGTTGTCTACCAACTGGAAACTCTTATCAATCTCCCGTCAAACGCATGTGTCTCCTAACTGTCAAATCACGGGATGCTTGAAGTCTCATCCTAAATTCTACTAGGAGGTACTCGTCGTTGTATCTTTACAAAGACCCATCCTTCCGGAGAGGTTTCCTTCTTTCCTATGGTGTACATGGATAGTGACCTTGAAGTGAAAACGATGGAGATCTCCATGATGCCCTCGGTCAACCTCTTCAAGAAAGAAGCCACCCGAAGAGAAGGTCGTGTAGTACCGTTGTAACCCTTTCCCTCTTTCCTACTCTAAGAATCTCGGGACGAGATTCCTGTAAGGAGGGTAGAGTTGTAACAGCCCAAAGTTCGGAAACCTAAAAACCCGAGTAAAATTTTCGCTTTTGTGTTGCATTGCATCATGGCATTCCATATTAAATTGCTACACAACTAAAACAATTGGTTTTGGCACCATTTAAAAACAAATGCCAAACTTGTTCCAACAAAATCTCAAATCAATGGAAGTGTTCAAACTTGCAAAACAAATTACTTTGACATGTTATATTTGTCAAGGAGGTTCCAAGATTTCAAAACAATATTTTGCACTTGCTTTTAATTTTCCAAAAGAGCAACATTTGTGAATCGAGCAAAATGCCCTATTTGAACCTATGAACAAATGTGGTCCAAAACAATTTATTTGGCAATGCCAATTTTTGTGGTGCTTCTACTTGTGGTAGGAGGCTACTGGATTTTCTCACAATTTTCAAAAATGGTTTAGTGCTCTAATAAATTCCCCAAAGCTGCTGGAATGTTTTAAAAGAAACAGAGGACCAATCGGTGATGGACTAAACTCTGCCAGGGGCTTCTTTGTAAAATCGGTTTCTTCTTCCTCCAACTGTAGCGACCGAGAGGAGCTCGACCGCACTGGTGCCATCGCCGTGCTCACGCCGCACTCGACGCCGGGCCCCTCCTCCTCTGCCCTACACCGCAAGGAGACAAGCCACACGAGGACCACCTGCCCACCTCCTCCTTCCCGATTTTTCCTGCTTCCTCTCCCTCGAAATTCACCTCCATGGCCGTAGCTCCATGGTGGCTCTAGGTCAATAGTGCCAGAAACAATGCTTGTACGTCACACGTCAGTTGGGAACCCCAAGAGGAAGGTATGATGAGTGCAGCAGTAAGTTTTCCCTCAGTATGAAACCAAGGTTTAATCGGACCAGTAGGAAAACGAGGTTTGCTTCGAAGGTGTTGGTGAAGGAGTGTAGTGCGGCGCAACACCAGGGATTCCGGTGCCAACGTGGAACCTGCACAACACAACCAAATTACTTTGCCCCAACTTAACAGTGAGGTTGTCAATCTCACCGGCTTGCTGAAAACAAAGGGTTAAACGTATCGAATGGAAAATGATGTTTGTTTGCATAAAACAGTAGAGAACAATGATTGCAGTAGATTGTATTTCAGATGTAAAAGAATGGACCGGGGTCCACAGTTCACTAGTGGTGTCTCTCCAATAAGATAACTAACATGCTGGGTAAACAAATTACAGCTGGGCAATTGACAATTGATAAGTGCATATAACATGCATGTGTGAGCTGTGGTGTCTACTATGAGATTCATTTGGGCATTACGACAAAGTACATAGACCGCTATCCAGCATGCATCTATGCCTAAATAGTCCACTTTCCGGTTAACATCCGTACCCCTTCCAGTATTAAGTTGCAAGCAACAGACAATTGCATTAAGTAATGTGCGTAATGTAAACAATACATTCATCCTTGAATAAAGCATTGCTGTTTTACCCCTAGTGGCAACAACACATCTACAACCTTAGAACTTGCTGTCACTATCCCAGGTTAAATAGAGGTTGAACCCAACTATCATGCATAAATACCCCCTCTTGGAGTTACAAGTATTCACGTGGCCAAGGCTTCAACAAGTAACGGAGAGCATGCAAGATCACAAATGACATAGACATGATAATATAATATTCAGCTCCACATAGGTATCAATATAAGTCAGATCCCAGCAAACACAACATGTAGCATTACAATAAGATGATCTTGATCATGATAGGCAGCTCACAAGATCTAAACATGATGGCACAAGTGGAGAAGACAACCATCTAGCTACTGCTATGGACCCATAGTCCAAGGATGAACTACTCACGCATCACTCCGGAGGCGGGCATGGCGATGTAGAGCCCTCCGGTGATGATTCCCCTCTCCGGCAGGGTGCCGGGAAGAGCTTCAGAACCCCCCGAGTTAGGGTTGACGACGGCGGCGGCAGCGAATATGTTCTGGATGAAAGGCTCGGTGTTTTAGGGTTTTCGCGTCTCGGGGAATAAATAGGCGAAGGGGCGATGTCGGCGGACCCCCGAGGGGCCCAAACCACCTGTGGCGCGGCTGGGCCCACTGCCGCGCCTGGTGTGGTTTGGCCACCTCGTGGCTCTTCGTCTCTCCTTCGGACTCCGTGTACGTGCTGGAAAAATAGGGACCTGGCCTTTTGTTTCGTGCAATTCCGAGAATATTTCCAGAAGTAACTTTCTGAAACCAAAAACAGCAGAAAACAGGGAACTGGCACTGTGGCATCTTGTTAATAGGTTAGTCCCAGAAAATGCATAAAAGTGATACGAAGTGTATATAAAACATGTAGCAAATGGTATAATATAAGCATGGAACAGCAGAAATTATGGATACGTTGGAGACGTATCAAGCATCCCCAAGCTTAGTTCTACTCGTCCTCGAGTAGGTAAAACGATAACAACAAATAATTTCTGAGGAGACATGCTTTCACACAATCTTGATCAATATATTGCAAGGCTCATGTCATGAATGAAGTGACTCAAAGCAATGATCTATAGTTTGCTAACAAATAGATAAAGAGTAAACAATGAATCATATAAGCAAAAACTTTTCATGAATAGTACTTTCAAGACAAGCATCAAAAAGTTTTGCATAAGAGGTAACTCATAAAGCAATAGATTCAAAGTAAAAGGCATTGAAGCAACACAAAGGATGATTAAGTTTCAGCATTTGCTTTCAACTTGTAACATGTATATCTCATGGATAGTTGTCAACATAAAGCAATATAACAAGTGCAATAAGTAAATATGTAAGAATCAATGCACACAAAGTTGACACAAGTGTTTGCTTCTAAGATAGAAAGGAGTAGGTAAACTGACTCAACATAAAGTAAAAGATAGGCCCTTCGCAGAGGGAAGCAGGGATTAAATCATGTGCTAGAGCTTTTTAAGTTTTCGAAAGCATATATAGAGCACAAAATAAGTATTTGAGAGGTGTTTGTTGTTGTCAACGAATGGTAGTGGGCACTCTAACCCCCTTGTCAACCAGACTTTCAAAGAGCGGCTCCCATGAAGGACGTTATCTCTACCAGCAAGGTAGATCATCCCTCTTCTCTTTTGTTTACACATGTATTTTAGTTTCTTTATAGATGACACTCCTCCCAACCTTTTGCTTACACAAGCCATGGCTAACCGAATCCTCGGGTGCCTTCCAACATTCACATACCATGGAGGAGTGTCTATTGCAAAATTAAGTTGCTTACTGATAAATCAGGGCAAAACATGTGAAGAGAATTATTAATGAAAGTTGTAATTAATTGGGGCTGGGCACCCCGTTGCCAGCTCTTTTTGCAAATTATTGGATAAGCGGATGTATATGCCACTAGTCCAGGTGAAAGTCTGTCAGAAGTAAATGACAAGATTGAAAGATAAAACACCACATACTTCCTCATGAGCTATAAAACATTGACACAAATAAGGAGTAATAAAGTTTTGAATAGTTTAAAGGTAGCACATGAAATATTTACTTGGAATGGCAGGAAATACCACATAGTAGGTAGGTATGGTGGACACAAATGGCATGGGTTTTGGCTCAAGTTTTGGATGCACGAGAAGCATTCCCTCTCAGTACAGAGTTTAGGCTAGCAAGGTTGTTTGAAGCAAACACAAGTATAAACCGGTACAGCAAGAATCACATAAAAACATATTGCAAGTATTATAAGACTCTACACTGTCTTCCTTGTTGCTCAAACATTTTACCAGAAAATATCTAGACCTTAGAGAGAACAAATATGCATCCCAAGTCTCAACAAGCTCTACGGTAGTTCTCCACTACTAGGCTTTAACTACATGATGCAAGAGCTTAAACATGATCTACTTGAGAGCTCAAAACAATTGCAAAGCATCAAATCAAAACAAGACAATGATCTACAAGAATGCATATGTCTTTTCCAATACCAACTACTACATGTAGCATTTTCTTTCTTCCAAACAAACACCAATAATTTATTTAAACATAAACTCTCCAAATGATAATATAATGCAGCAAGAGAGTATTTATAAACAAGTGCTAACAGCTCGAAGAGATGCATGAAAAACAGGAGCTAAAAGCACTGCAGTAGCTAGTTAAGAATACTCAACAAATATAAGTGAAGAACATGAGTATTCACATGAAAAAGCGGAGCGTGTCTCTCTCCCACACAAGGATTGCTAGGATCCGAATTTATTCAAACAAAAACAAAAACAAAAATAAAACACACAGACGCTCCAAGTAAAGCGCATAAGATGTGAAAGAATTAAAATATAGTTTCACTAGAGATGACCTGATAAGTTTGTTGATGAAGAAGGGGATGCCTTGGGTGTCGTGGGTTTGTCACGTCAGGTGTCATAGATGACTTCGTAGGTGTGGGATTACGCGAGTCAAGCATCTCCGAGCTTGGGATCGCAGGAACAAAGATCAACACAGATTTACCCAGGTTCGGCCCCCTCAATGTGAGGTAAAAGACCTACTTCCTGCCTACCCTAGATTGGTATTGATATGATAATCGAGGTGTTACAATGGAGGCGATCCGATCTGGTACTCGCCGTATGAGCTAGGGTTTGGGCTTGATAGCTTGACCCGCTCTAAGTCCTGCGAGTCCTCTTTATATACACAGAGGCTCGCTAGGTTACAAAAGGAAACTTCCCCATAAGGAATACATCCACAGAGGCCTACTCGGAGACTACTTGGTCTTCACGTCCTCCGGGATTGTCTTCTAGATCTTTCCTTATGGCGGTTCAATATTGGGCTTGTTCCCAAGTGGGCCTTCGTCCGTGCGAGTAAGTTAAGTCGCACTGGGCCGCGGGTTAATCCAGAAAGTATTCCCCCGACATTAGCCCCCAAGCGTGGCCTGAACTTCATAGTATTCTTGATCTTGAATGCTTAGGCCGCGCTTTTCCTTGTTTCGCGGCTTATAATTGTGCAAGTTTGGCCTTGACTCGCACCTGGAAGATCATCTGACTTCGTGAGCTTTTAGAGTATCCTGATAGCTTCAAACTTGATGACGATCTATCTTCAAATTTTTGATGATAATATGATATAGCCCCCAAGGATTGAGAGGATGTTATGTGGTAATCATCTCAATTCTTCTCAGAGAACTCTGAAGGTCATCACCTGTAACTTGATATCATGAATAAAACAATTGTTAAGTTACAAGTAATTGTAATTGGTGTTGCCGTACTATAAGCAGTACATCGACCTCTAGTTAGGCCATCTGAATCCTTAAGTGGGCACTCGCGCGACTCAGTATTTCCTAGGAATATGTGTGTTCAGGGTCGAGAGCGGCCATGATAGGCAATCAAGCTCGATTGACGCCACACCCCAGTACTTTGGCCACATAATGCGAGTAGCAATCCAACTTAAGGTAAATTTGATAATTGCCAATAAATCGGCTGTTTCAGGGTAACAAAGACCCCAAGAAACATAATGATATTGCCATGATAGGCTAAGCTATGATAAGCTTTGATTATGATGACACATAAGGTCGCGCCTAGGTGGCAACCGAGTGTTATACATAGGGTTGGATCGCGCGTAGGTGGCGATCCATGGTGATACATGGGGTCGGTCGCGCCTAGGTGGCGACCAGAGATGATACAAAGTTTACGGCCGCGCCTAGGTGGCAGCCGGTTTCTGATACAAGGGTCGATCGCGCCTGGGTGGCGATCAGATGTTGCATAGGTCGCGCCTAGGTGGCGACCAAAGTTGAAGTTCTAGCCCTGAGTGGCTGTGATGATACTCAGCTATAAAGCTGGAAAGGATGATGCTTGGCTCTGATTAGCCTTTTCTTATGTATAGTACGGTCGCAGGTGTGCGACGTTCCAAGGGCGAGGTGCCTCGAGACGATCCTCGAAATCATGGCGTTCGCTGCTTTCTTCCCTTACATCCAGCAGGTAGTACGACCCATTGTTTAGCTTCTTGCTGATGATGTAGGGTCCTTCCCATGGAGAGGACAGCTTATGCATTCCCTTGTGATCTTGTTTAAGTCGCAGTACTAGGTCGCCTTCTTGAAAGGTGCGGGTTTTGATGCGTCTGGCATGATAGCGTCGCAAGTCTTGTTGATATACTGCTGACCTTGATGCTGCCAAGTCTCTAACCTCTTCTAATGTGTCCACCGAGTCTTGCCGAGCTATCTCATTATCTGTCTCGATGTAAGCCGCAACTCTTGGTGAATCATGTATGATATCGCTGGGCATGACTGCTTCTGCTCCATAGACCATGAAATATGGTGTAAATCCTGTGGATCTGTTAGGGGTTGTTCTCAAGCTCCACAGTACTGCTGGCAGTTCTTCCACCCAACATCCTGGAGATGCTTCGACCTTTTCAATAAGGCGCGGCTTAATTCCATGGAGAATTTCCTGGTTAGCTCGCTCAGCTTGTCCATTGCTCTGCGGGTGTGCTACTGACGTGAGGTCCAATCTTATCCCATTGTCTGCGCAAAATATCTGTGTAGCCCCTTCAGAGGTGTTGCTCCCATTGTCTGTAATGATACTATGGGGGTAACCGAAGCGGAATATGACCTTCTTCAAGAACTTGACTGCTGTTTCAGCCTCGCAATCTCCCACAGGTTCTGCTTCTATCCACTTTGTGAATTTGTCCACCATGACTAAGAGGTGAGTTTTTCCGTTTGAAGACCGTCTGAAAGGCCCTACCATGTCAAAACCCCATACGGCAAAAGGCCATGTGATGGGTATTGTGCGAAGTGCTTGGGCTGGCATATGATCTTGCCTAGCGTATCTTTGACATCCATCGCACACTCTGACAATTTGCTCTGCATCTGCTAATGCTGTTAACCAGAAGAATCCATGTCGGAACGCCTTTGCCACCAAAGATCTTGACGAAGCATGATGGCCACAATCGCCTGAATGAATTTCGTGCAAGATTTTTCGTCCCTCTTCTGGTGAGACACATCTTTGAATGCTCCTGATACGCTGCGCTTGTATAATTCATTGTTGATGATTGTATAGGCCTTTGATCGTCGTATGATTTTGCGCGCCTCAATTTCATCGTCCGGCAGCACTCCGCGACTTAAATATGCCATGTATGGCTCTGTCCATCCTGGCTGTTCATGCAGGGCTGCGACTAAAGTTGAATCATCCTCTGGCTCTGCAATGTCAATTTCTGCTGGAGGCTTGACTGATGGATTGTGCAGTTCATCCAGGAAAACATTGGGTGGGACTGACTGTCTATTGGATCCAAGCCGAGACAGGGCATCCGCAGCTTCATTTTGTCTCCGATCAATATGTTCAACTTGGTATCCAGTGAAATGTCCAGCAATTCTGTCCACCTCTCTCCTATATGCAGCCATGTTCGCATCCTTGCTGTCCCACGTTCCGGAGACCTGCTGTGCCACCAAGTCTGAATCGCCAAAACAGCGTATGCGACTGATGTTCATCTCCTTTGCTATACGTAGACCATGAAGCAGTGCCTCGTACTCCGCCACGTTATTTGTGCAGTTGAAGTGTATCTGTAACACATACCGCAGCTTGTCTCCCTTGGGAGATGTCAGAACAACTCCAGCCCCCGAGCCTTGCAACTGTCTTGACCCATCAAAATGCATGGTCCAGTATTTGGTTTCTGCCATGCTAGGGGCAACTTGGATTTCTGTCCAATCGTTAATAAAATCTGCAAGGGCTTGCGACTTAATTGATGTGCGCGGCTCGTAGCTGATGTGATGTGGTCCCAACTCGATCGCCCACTTAGCGACTCTTCCAGTAGCTTCTCGATTACGAATGATATCTGCCAATGGTGCTGAACTCACCACAGTTATTGGATGCTCTTGGAAGTAGTGCTTCAGCTTGCGACTCGCCATGAACACTCCAAACACCAACTTCTGCCACTGTGGGTAACGCTGTTTGGAAGCTGTGAGGACTTCGCTCACGTAGTATACTGGCTCTGGACAGGGTATTCCTTTCCTGTTCTTGTCTCTCCACAACCATGACAGCACTCACAGCGCGGGAATTTGCCGCTATGTATAGTAGCATTGGCTCTTTATCTTTTGGAGCCGCCAGAACTGGAGCATTTGTCAATTGATGTTTCAAGGCTGTCAGAGCTTCGTCGGCCTCTGCGTCCCAAACGAAGGTGTCTGATTTTTTCAACAGTCTGTACAAAGGTAGTGCTTTCTCTCCCAATCTTGATATAAAGCGACTCAAAGCTGCTACGCAACCAGTAAGCCGCTGTACATCTTTTATCTTTTCTGGCTTTTGGAGATCCATCACGGCCTTTATCTTGTCAGGATTGGCCTCAATGCCTCTTTCTGATACTATGAATCCCAATAGCTTTCCTGCTGGTACTCCGAAGACGCACTTTGTGGGGTTGAGCTTCATGTTGTATTTTCTGAGATTTGTGAATGTCTCTGCCAGATCACCAATAAGATCCTGGCTAACTTGCGATTTAATCACAATATCATCCACGTAGGCATGAACGTTGCGACCTATTTGCTCATGTAGCAATTCTGAATGCATCTTTGGTAAGTCGCACCTGCGTTCTTCAACCCAAAGGGCATGCTGACGTAACAAAAAGCTCCGAAGGGTGTGATGAAGGACGTCTTTTCTTGGTCCTCCCTCTTCATCTTGATTTGATGGTAGCCTGAATAGGCGTCCAAAAAGCATAACAGCTCGCACCCAGCAGTTGAATCAATTACTTGGTCGATTCTTGGCAAAGCAAATGGATCCTTTGGACAAGCTTTGTTAAGACTGGTGTAATCAACGCACATTCGCCACGTACCGTTCTTTTTCATAACCAATACTGGATTTGCCACCCACTCCGGATGGTATACCTCTGTGATGAATCCTGCAGCCAGCAAGCGAGCTATTTCCTCTCCTATTGCCTTTCTCCTGTCATCATGAAAACGCCGTAGTGGCTGCTTCACTGGTTTAGCCGCAGGGTTCACTTTGAGGCTATGTTCTGCTAATTCTCTTGGTACCCCTGGCATATCTGACGGCTTCCATGCGAAGATGTCTTTATTTTCCTGGAGAAAAGCGACGAGGGCCTTCTCCTGTTCTTCTTCCATGTGTGCTCCAATGCTAGTTTGCTTGGATGAGTCGCCAGGAACAAGATTTATCTGCTTAGTGTCCTGGGCCGCTTTGAATTTCATTGGTGGCTCGGCAGATGGCGTGGTAACCACACTCATATCGTTTGGGTCCACCTGCGACTTATAACCTTTTAGTTCTTCCGCGGCACAGGCGGATTCTGCGAAAGCCGCATCTCCTTTCTCACATTCTATTGCTTTTTCTCTATCTCCGTACACTGTGATGACCCCTTTTGGTCCTGGTATCTTCAACTGTAGGTACACGTAGCATGGCCTGGCCATAAACTTAGCAAAGGCCGTTCTTCCAAACAAGGCGTGATATGGGCTTTGGAATTTTACCACTTCGAAGCTTAGGAATTCACTTCTAAAGTTCTCTTCTGTTCCAAAAGTTACCCCTAGGGTTATTTTCCCCACTGGCCGTGCGGACCTTCCTGGGACAATGCCGTGAAATACTGTTGACGTGGGCTGCAGGCTGGAATCCTTGAGTCCTAGACGCTGGAAAGTATCGTAGTACAAGATATTAATGCTGCTTCCTCCATCCATAAGCACTTTGGTCAGCTTGTATCCTGCAACGTATGGTGCCACAACCAGTGCCAACTTGCCAGGTTCCCGTACCTGTGGCGGGTGGTCGTCGCGACTCCAGGTTACCGCGTATTCTGACCACCTTAACCAAGCGGGTGTTGTTGGTATCACGGCGTTCACCTGCTGACTTCTCCGGCTCAATTTCTCTTCTCTTTTGGAGGTATCGATAACTATTGTGTGATACTGCCCCGTCTGCCTGGGGTTACTCGCGCCGTGCTGCCCAATGTTTGTGTTATGAGCCGCACTAGGGTTTCCTTCATGGGAATTCCCCCCGTTGTGTTGGCTCTCTTCTTTCCACTTTTTGTAATAATGGCATTGCGCCTTGGTATGGTCCGCTGGCCGTCCATCACCTGTCGCATGAAGGTCGCATGGCCGGTTGAAAACTTCTTGCATATTGATTGGACGGGAGCCGTATCCTCGACCCCTTCCACGCTGGCCTCTGAATCCTCCACGCGCATTGGCGACGAGCCCTGAGTGACCATCTTCGCTTTTGCGTTTGTTTTGACTCGTGTTGTTGTGGCTCGTTTGCTGCTGCTGGGGCTTGTTGGAGTTTTTCTTTCCTTTTGCAGCAACCTCCTCTTCTTCTCCGTCTGACGCGTCTCTGGTTTTGTCTGAGCTGGCATATTTGTTAGCCGCAGCCATCACCTCGCTGAGGCTCTTGACTTTATCCTTCATGCGACCCAGCTTATGAATCAGCGGCTCAAACTTGCAGTTTTTCTCCATCACCAGGACGGCTGAGCTTGGTGGTATATTATCTGAGGAGTGTATTATTTCTGCCACCCTTTTCATCCAATGGCGACTTGACTCGCCTTCCTTCTGGACACAACGCTCTAAATCTTCTATATTGCAGAGTCGCTTGCAAGTTCCTTGGAAGTTCTTAATGAAGGCATCCTTCAGTTCCTCCCAAGTATTTATAGAGTTGGGAGGCAAATTTTGCAGCCATATGTGCGCTGCTCCTTCTAGCATCATGTTTAGGTAGCGTGCGCAGATCTCTTCAGATGCGTTTAGGATGCTCATGCCCATCTCGTAATTGTTGAGCCAAGTGGTTGGATCCATGCTGGCGTTATAGTTTGCCACCTTGCGTGGCCCTTTGAAATCTTCAGGAAAAGGTTCCGATCTGATCTTTCAGTGAAACACGCCGGTCCCTTGAGTCGCGAGGACAGGGCTGTGGTGCGCCTGCGGGGTTATCTGCGGGCCGCTTTTGCATCAATGGGCATTCGCCTGCGCTTCTGCGACTTGCTCCTGTGCCTCTGTGCGACTCCTGACACGTCCTCTGGTGGCCTGCTCTGGACGCTTCTTTCGTAATCCTGTGATTGGCTGGTACGAGGGGCAGCTGTGCTTCGGCTTCCGCCCTATTGGCTTGTTGCAGGACTGCCGTACTTAACATCTGAATCGCGCGCCGCGCCTCAGCATTGACCGGGTCATCGCCTGTTGGTACCATCTGAGTCAAGATATTAGCCGCAGCATACATATTATCGACAGGGTTCTGGTAATGGCCCTGTGGGGTGTGAAACCTCCTTGGTTGTTGCTGGGTCTCTTGATTTGTTGGTACCCTTCCTTCCGCAGTCGTCTGGATTCCCGTCCCGCGGCTGGAGTGAGCGGGATTTCCACTGTTGGTTGAGTCGCGCGCAGCTGTGTTTGCGGGTCAACCTGTTGTTGAGTCGCAGCCAGCGCGGCTACTCTCTGCCGCTCCTGTTGGATTCCTTGGTTTATCTGATCGAGCCTGCGGCGCTCTTCTTCCATCCTTCGAACCTCATACAGGAGCTCGGCCCTGGCGGCCTCAATTTCTGTTGCACGGAGGGCGGCGTTCGTGGCTGACACAGGGACAAGAAGTGGGTTGCTTGGGGGTGCCGATGCCTCGGTTTCTCCAGCAGTTCCTGACGCACCTGCTCCTCCGGCCATGTAAACCGCGACTTGTGCCATCTCTTGATCTGGTGATGATGTGATTTCTGGTGGGTAACCCCAGCAACTTTCTTCAAAGGCAGGTATGATGGACCCAAACTCTTGCGAGTCCATGCTTTCCCCGTCATCGGCGACTTCTTCTACTGAATCGCCTTCCTGGACCGATCTAACGGACCTGCCACCGATGAAGCCGACGAAGACGTTGATGGATCCGAACGGGATGACGTGGCCGGTCTCCAAATAATCTGCTTCCGGCCCCCAGCTTGAATCGTCGATGAGGGGTGTGCCATTGACCGTGATGATACGGCCAACAACAAGATCTTCAGCTCCCTTCATGGATCCTGCGCGGAACGTGACGCTCTTGACCGCAGGCCCCACGGTGGGCGCCAACTGTCGTGGGTTTGTCACGTCAGGTGTCATAGATGACTTCGTAGGTGTGGGATTACGAGTCAAGCATCTCCGAGCTTGGGATCGCAGGAACAAAGATCAACACAGATTTACCCAGGTTCGGCCCCCTCAATGTGAGGTAAAAGACCTACTTCCTGCCTACCCTAGATTGGTATTGATATGATAATCGAGGTGTTACAATGGAGGCGATCCGATCTGGTACTCGCCGTATGAGCTAGGGTTTGGGCTTGATAGCTTGACCCGCTCTAAGTCCTGCGAGTCCTCTTTATATACACAGAGGCTCGCTAGGTTACAAAAGGAAACTTCCCCATAAGGAATACATCCACAGAGGCCTACTCGGAGACTACTTGGTCTTCACGTCCTCCGGGATTTGTCTTCTAGATCTTCTCCTTATGGCGGTTCAATATTGGGCTTGTTCCCAAGTGGGCCTTCATCCGTGCGAGTAAGTTAAGTCGCACTGGGCCACGGGTTAATCCAGAAAGTATTCCCCCGACATTGGGCATCCCCAAGCTTAGACGCTTGAGTCTCTCTGAATATGGTTGGGATGAACCACGGGGGCATCCCCAAGCTTAGGCTTTTCACTCTTCTGGATCACATAATATCACCATTCTCGCTTGATCCTTGAAAACTTCCTTCACACCAAACTCAAGACAGTTCTCATTTGAGGGTTAGTGCATAATCAAAAATTCTCATATTCTGTAATGATACAATCAATCCCAAAGCTTCTGGACATTAGCTACAGCCACCAATACTTTGTGGAACAAAGAAATCCACAGACACAGTAAAAGAGCGAATGCAAAACAAAAGGCAGAATCTGTCAAAAACAGAATAGTCTGGAATGACGAATTTTTTCGAGGCACTTAAGTTGCTCAGATGGATCTGGCCTAAAATAATGCAAGTTGCGTACATATCTCAGGAATATGCGTGATTTTTTCAGAATTTTTGAATTTTCTACAGGGAGATAAGCTCAAATCCGTGACAGCTAAAAATCTGTCACTGCGCAGAAATCCAAATCTTGCATCAACTTTCAGTATAGAACTTTACTTGGCACAACATTGCGATAAAAAAAGATACAAAGGAGTTGCTACAGAAGTAACAAAACTCCTTGACTCAAAGAAAACAAAAATAACAACAAATAAAAACGATGGGTTGTCTCCCATAAGCGCTTTTCTTTAACGCCTTTCAGCTAGGCGCAGAAAGGGAAAATCAAGTGTTGTCAAGAGAAGAAGCATCAACGGAGAGTTTAGAAGTTTTCTCAACGATGCATTGCACTTTATCTATGTAAGTTTCAGAAACTCCCTTTCATTACTTTTAGGTAAACTATCCTCATCAAATAAATTTTTAGGCACAATCCAATTAAAGTTCTTTTCTAGTGCCTCATGCATTCCTGCAATCTTAAAAGGAATTGGTATTTTATTCTCTCCTTCATAACTAGTTTCTTTAGTGTACTTGGATCTATCCTTCTCTAATTTTTCAAGTATATTGGCGATATCAATGTAATAACCAAGCTTCCTATATCGCATAAAAACTTTTCTAGCTTCACTAGCTACATCTCCAAATTCTTTGAGAAGGGTTTCTAAACAAAATCCTTCTTTTCCCCCTCTTCCATATCATGAAGTCTAAGAAACATATGCTGCATTATAGGGTTAAGGTTAACAAACTAGCTTCAAGCATGTGGACTAAGGAGGCAGCAGCAATTTCATAATTAGGGGCAAGTTCTACCAAGGATCTATCTTCAAAATCTTCAGCTTGCTAACATGACTTAAAAAATTCTTCAATGTTGTCTCTTCCAATGATAGACCCACTACCCACAGATATTTCTTTTAAAGTGTACTTAGGGAGAAGCATGATGAATAATAAAAACTAAACAGAAAATAAACTAGATGCAAGTAACTAATTTTTTTGTGTTTTTGATAAAGAGAGCAAACAAGATAAAATAAAAATAAACTAAGCAAGACAAATAACAAAGTAAAGAGATTGGGTGTGAGAGACTCCCCTTGCAAAAGCAATTCTGTTTTCCCCGGCAACGGCGCCAGAAAACGTTGTTGGTGGCTCTAGGTCAATAGTGCCAGAAACAATGCTTGTACGTCACACGTCAGTTGGGAACCCCAAGAGGAAGGTATGATGAGTACAGCAGTAAGTTTCCCTCAGTATGAAACCAAGGTTTAATCGGACCAGTAGGAAAACGAGGTTTGCTTCGAAGGTGTTGGTGAAGGAGTGTAGTGCGGCGCAACACAGGGATTCCGGTGCCAACGTGGAACCTGCACAACACAACCAAATTACTTTGCCCCAACTTAACAGTGAGGTTGTCAATCTCACCGGCTTGCTGAAAACAAAGGGTTAAACGTATCGAATGGAAAATGATGTTTGTTTGCATAAAACAGTATAGAACAATGATTGCAGTAGATTGTATTTCAGATGTAAAAGAATGGACCGGGGTCCACAGTTCACTAGTGGTGTCTCTCCAATAAGATAACTAACATGATGGGTAAACAAATTACAGCTGGGCAATTGACAATTGATAAGTGCATATAACATGCATGTGTGAGCTGTGGTGTCTACTATGAGATTCATTTGGGCATTACGACAAAGTACATAGACCGCTATCCAGCATGCATCTATGCCTAAATAGTCCACTTTCCGGTTAACATCCGTACCCCTTCCAGTATTAAGTTGCAAGCAATAGACAATTGCATTAAGTAATGTGCGTAATGTAAACAATACATTCATCCTTGAATAAAGCATTGCTGTTTTACCCCTAGTGGCAACAACACATCTACAACCTTAGAACTTGTTGTCACTATCCCAGGTTAAATAGAGGTTGAACCCAACTATCATGCATAAATACCCCCTCTTGGAGTTACAAGTATTCACGTGGCCAAGGTTTCAACAAGTAACGGAGAGCATGCAAGATCACAAATGACATAGACATGATAATATAATATTCAGCTCCACATAGGTATCAATATAAGTCAGATCCCAGCAAACACAACATGTAGCATTACAATAAGATGATCTTGATCATGATAGGCAGCTCACAAGATCTAAACATGATGGCACAAGTGGAGAAGACAACCATCTAGCTACTGCTATGGACCCATAGTCCAAGGATGAACTACTCACGCATCACTCCGGAGGCGGGCATGGCGATGTAGAGCCCTCCGGTGATGATTCCCCTCTTCGGCAGGGTGCCGGAAGAGCTTCAGAAACCCCCGAGTTAGGGTTGACGACGGCGGCGGCAGCGAATATGTTCTGGATGAAAGGCTCGGGTTTTAGGGTTTTCGCGTCTCGGGGAATAAATAGGCGAAGGGGCGATGTCGGCGGACCCCGAGGGGCCCAAACCACCTGGTGGCGCGGCTGTGCCCACTGCCGCGCCTAGGTGTGGTTTGGCCACCTCGTGGCGAGTCTTCGTCTCTCCTTCGGACTCCGTGTACGTGCTGGAAAAATAGGGACCTGGCCTTTTGTTTCGTGCAATTCCGAGAATATTTCCAGAAGTAACTTTCTGAAACCAAAAACAGCAGAAAAAACAGGGAACTGGCACTGTGGCATCTTGTTAATAGGTTAGTCCCAGAAAATGCATAAAAGTGATACGAAGTGTATATAAACATGTAGCAAATGGTATAATATAAGCATGGAACTGCAGAAATTATGGATACGTTGGAGACGTATCACTCCACTCGAGCTAGCCGTGCTCGTAGCCGCCGATTGACGAGTTCCCGGGTAAATCGCCGGGCACCACCATCTCCGCCGCGTCGCCTGCTTCAACTCCGCCCGAGGAATCGACCGGAGGAGGCGTAAATCGACGCGCCGTCCTTTTTCCTCTCCGCCACCGCCGCGGCTCCGCCGCCCGTGTTCGTCGCCGTTGAGCCCTCCCCGCCACGCCGTCTGCACCAACGCGACCGTGGTGAGCATCCCGTGCTGCCAGCACCCATCTTCCCTCTCCCCTCGCGCTAGCTCGCCTCGTCGTCGCCGTGTTTCCGTCACCGTCGCGCATCGCCCGGCCGTGGAGACGGCTTAGCCGGGCTGCGAACCGGCCTTCTCGGGCCACTACCCGGCTGCTGGGCCGGCCCAGACCGGGCTGTGTGCCGGAGCCCTCTGGAGCCAGGCCGGCCTCACAACCGGCCCAACCGGGCTGGAGGCGGCTAAACAGTTTTTTTTTCCTGGTTGTTTTTCTATTTTCTCCCTCGTAGTGTATGATCCCGCTCCCCTCTCGCGATTAGGGTTATCGAACTACGATGATTCCAACATGTCCATCTCCTTCCTCGAGTCGAGTAACTAATTTAATTATCGTCGGATTTAAAATAATTAAAAGTAAACAATTAAAAAGAGGAAATTCTAAAAGTAATAACTTTTTATCCGGACTTCAGAAAATTGTGTTCCTTATACCAAAATGTTCGGAAAAACATGAGTTATCCAGAATCATCACCATCATGCATATTTGTTCACAACTACAACAATGTACTCTTAGTAGCACTAGAATCATTAAGTTTAAATATGGGGTATATTCCAAATAAGGCAATAAATATAACGGGGACCCCAATTAACTTGTTGATCATGTTCAAAGCTTCTAGGGTGCATCTAAAATGTCATATCATCATTTTTGTATGCATTGCACAATTGCCATGTGTTGATTGTTGTTCTTGCTTTCCGGTGTTGTTTGCTCTCCGGTAGATCACGAGTTCGGAGTTGAGCATCGTTACTCCGACGATCAGTTCGACTACTCGCTCAACAAGGCAAGCGTAATCCCCCCTCTGAGCATGTCTTATCCTATTTTCCGCAAATATTTTCTCCACTATAATATTGCATGCGGTTCCAAATGTCAATTTACTTGGATTAGAGTATCCTATAGTTGCATTAAGATTCCGATGCCAATTACCTGTTTCCCTCCTATTTATCCATAGGATTGTACTGTTGGCCTGAAATAATTAACTATGCAGTGTTGATGCTTAGCCATGCTTAGTTAAAATGCTTAGCAGTCCGGTGGATGTTTCATGGTTGGAAACAGGTGATGAGATGTACAGATGATGGTGGAGAATTTGTGGTGACAGGTAATAAGATGCTTAAAGGTGGGGATGAGAGGCCACTCGGTATGGTGGTGTTTTGTCTCACTCTCGCCGCCTAGGTGCGAGTTCTTTACCTCTTGAACCAAGAATGAGCGCGCTTCCTTTCGGTGGGGTATATGGAGCCCTCGTCGACCGACTAACTTGTGGCGGACTAGCCGAGGGTCCTCTAGTTTGGCTTTCCATTTGCGCGTGTGTTGAAGATGGTGGCCAAGACTGAGATGAGGATGGTTGTGTCAGGAAAAGAAGTGGCCGCTGGACAGGGTGCGAGAAGGTACCTCTTGTCCTACCGCCACTGATGATCCTGGGTTAGTCTCAAGCGAGGTAAAGGTTGTAACCGTTCCCACTCAGCCGGCTTTCCCCGGAAGAGAGCTAAGCGTAGGCAATGAGCGGGCGGTACCGAAGGTAACACAGTGCACCCCTGCAGGGTTAAATCTTTTCGAAAAGCCGTGTCCACGATTACGGACAACTTGGGAAAGGACGATAAGATCATAGAATAACTTTAACGGAATGATTAAAAACTGGGTACTAGAGGTACCACTCAAGATTGAAAGGTGAGCTTCCTCGAGGGTTCTTCGGGGAGGTGCCTTTGATGAACAGGTACAGTGGTTGATGATGGTAGATGTTGAGAAAGTTGATCAAGGAAAAGAGTTACTTCTTACCCCTTTTGAAAACTAATCTGATTAGTCGATGCCATGGAGTTATGTCTTTCCAAAATAAAATCAGCTTTATGCAAAACAGCCATAAAACTTGAAAGCCAATCATCGAGCATATATTAGCTCTTAATCTTGCGAGTTCGTCGAACTCAACGTCGTTTGCTTATTTCAGGAGAGGACTTCACCGACCTCGAAGGTGGGTTCTTTGTGGACGTCGACGAGTAGTCTGGGGTTCCCAGGTGGCAGCTTGGGATATCCCGGAACAGCTGGCGCTGGATGTTTATTTGCAGGCCTCTTAGGCCATAATTTGGTTCTTGTTGTTTAGAACAACCTATTTTTGCTTCCGCTTGTTGTACTGTTGGGTCTGTGACCTCTGGTTGTCATTTGCTATCATTCTCTATTATAAGAGTTGAACTATAATGATTTGAGTCGTAGAGTCTGTGATGTGCCAGTTGTTCCACAAGTCTTGATCTCTCTATTATGCTTTGATAGTGTGTCTGGTGGTATCGGATAACCGGGGACACAGTATCACTGTATAACAGTCGGGTCGGGGCGCCACATGGAGAGGAAATCATCACGGAGGGCTCTACATCGCCATGCCTGCATCCACGGGTCCATAGCAGTAGCTAGACTGTTGTCTCTCCACCTTGTGCTATCATGTTTAGATCTTGTGAGCTGCCTTTCATGATCAAGATCATCTTATTGTAATGCTACAGGTTGTGTTTGCTGGGATCTGATGAATAGTGATATGGTGCCTGGTTGACGGGAGAGTATTTGAGGATGATGATGGTGATGATGAGTACTTCCCCGGCAACGGCGCCAGAAAACAGTTTGATGGCTACGTGTTGGTGAACCCAAGAGGAAGGTTATGATGTAGACAGCAGTAAGTTTTCCTTGAATAATCTACCCAAGGTTTAATCGGACCAGTAGGACTTGACGATCAATTGGAAGGTTGTTGATGTTGACTCCCCTGGCGCTAGGGAGTTTGCACCAACGTGGAATCTGCACAGACACAAACCAGAACTTTGCCCAACACGAAACAGAGAGGTTTTCAATCTCTCCGGTCTTGCAGAAACAAAGAGTTAAACGTATGGTGTGGAAATAGCAGGAAACACAGCAAGTAACATGAAACAGATGATTGCAGCAGGTTGTGTAAACAATATGAGGAAATTGTACCAGGGTCCACAGTTCACTAGTGGTGTCTCTCTCAGAACAGATAACTAGCATGTTGGGTAAACAAATTACAGCTGGGCAATTGACAATAGAGAGGGCATAACAATGCAATACATGCCAAGATGTCTACTATGAAATCTAGTTGGGCATTACAACAAAGTACATAGACCGTTATTCCAACCGCATCTATGCCTAAATAATCCACCTTCAAGGCAGCATCCGCATCTGTTCAGTATTAAGTTGCTAACAACAGATTATTGCATGAAGTAAAGTGTGTAATGTAATCAATACAAGTGCCCTTGGACACTGCACCAATGTTTTATCCCCAGTAGCAACAGCACATCTACCATCTTAGACCTTTCTGTCACTGATCCAGATATCTAGAGACTGAACCCACTATCGAGCATAAATACCCCTCTTGGAGTCACAAGCATCTACTTGGCCAAAGCATCTACTAGCAACGGAGAGCATGCAAGATCAAGAGCACATAGATAAACAACTTGAATAAACATGGTATCAATATTTATCGGATCCCAGCAAACACAACATCTAGCATTACAATAAGATGATCTTGATCATGTTAGGCAGCTCACAAGATCTAAACATGGAGGCACAAGGTAGAGAGACAACCATCTAGCTACTGCTATGGACCCGTAGTCCAGGGGTGGACTACTCACGCATCACTCCGGAGGCAGGCATGGTGATGTAGAGCCCTCCGGTGATGATCTCCCCTCCGGCAGGGTGCCGGGAAGAGCTTCAGAACTCCTCCGATCTGAGATTGACGATGACGGTCGTGACGGAACTTTTCGTGGAATATGATCGACCGTAATAGGGTTTTCGCGTCGCGGAGAATATATAGGCGAAGAGGCGGCGTCGGTGGCCGAGGGGGGCCACCACGCCATAGGGGGGCGCGGGCCCACCCTGGGCCGCGCCCTATTGTGGCGTGGCCCCCTGGTGGGTCTGCTCCGACTCCCTTTGGACTCCGTGATCTCCTCGTGATATTATTGACGATGTCTTTTGTTTCGTCCAATTCCGAGAATATTTCCTTAATAGATTTTCGGAAACCAAAAACAGCAGAAAACAGGGAACTGGCACTGTGGCATCTTGTTAATAGGTTAGTCCCAGAAAATGCATAAAAATGATATAAAGTATAGCCAAAACATGTAGCAATTGATATAATAACAGCATGGAACATCAAAAATTATAGATACGTTTGAGACGTATCATGATACTATGATCAAGTTGTTTATCAATCTATCAATATATGTTGTTTATGATCTTGCATGCTCTCCGTTGCTAGTAGATGTTTTGGCCAAGTAGATGCTTGTGACTTCAAGAGGGAGTATTTATGCTCGATAGTGGGTTCATGTCTCCAGTAATCTGGGCTCGAGTGACAAAAACGTCTAAGGTTATGGATGTGCTGTTGGCACTAGGGATAAAACAATGATGCTATGTCTACGTGTCATTTGCATTGTTTACATTACACACTTTGCTTAATGCAATTATCTGTTGCTTGCAACTTAATACCAACGGGGACACGGATGTTAACCTGGCGGTGGATTTTTAGTCATAGATGCAGCTGGATAGCGGTCTGTGTATTATGTTGTAATGTCCTATTAAATCTCATAGTATTCATCTTGTCATATATTGCATTGTCATGCGCTCTCTATTTGTCAATTAGCCAGCTGTAATTTGTTTACCCAGCATGTTAATTATCTTTTATGGAGAGACACCACTAGTGAACTGTGGACCCCGGTCCATTCCCTCATACTGATAAAACCACCAACTGCAATCATCTGTTCCTATTACTTTCTGCAATTTAATACTGTTTTCCACACCATACGTTTAATCCTTTGTTTTCAGCAAGCCGGGGAGATTGACAACCTTCCTGTTTCGTTGGGCAAAGTAGTTTGTTGTGTTGTGTGCAGGTTCCACGTCAGTTGTGCCACTGACAACCTTCTGAAGAACCTCCGTATCCTCCTGGATTCGATAACCTTGGTAGATTACAAGGGAAAACTGCTGCTACACTACATCATACCTTCCTCTTGAGGTTACCCAACGAACGTGTGTTGTCACGCCAACAAGCAGCCTCTTTTCTGGCGCCGTTGCCGGGGATACTGGAATCTCCAGATAGGGAGTCTTACACTTCCAATCTCATTACTTTGATTTTGTCTTGCTTAGTTTATTTTATTTTATCTTGTTTGCTGTTAAAAATCAAAAACACAATTTTTTAAAATTAAATTCCTGGATTTAGTTTATTTCGGTTTGTTATTATGTTTAGTTGTTTACTTGCTATCAATGGCTTATCTCTCTGAAACAAAATCTTGTTGGCTAAGTGGGTTCACGGAGGAACAACAAAATGATTATAAGGAATACTGTTTGTCTTGAAAAGGGAACACTTATGGGTACAAATATATAGATTGAATTGTTTTGCTAGAAACTTGTGCTCTATTTATAATGAATCCTGGTGCTTCAATGAATGTTTTTGCTGTGGGAGGCATAAACACCTCCCTTTCCAATGTGGGTACAAATATATAGATTGAATTGTTTTGCTAGAAACTTGTGCTCTATTTATAATGAATCCTGGTGCTTTAATGAATGTTTTTGCTGTGGGAGGCATAAACACCTCCCTTTCCAATGTGATTATAACATGATGAGACTTTGGCTTCTTATGCTAAAGGAAACTATGACTTTGCTAATCTTGAAAAAATTGAAGAATTTGTTGTATTTAAGTGTGCTTATGAAATTGCTGGTGCCCCCGTGGTTCATCCCAACCATATTCAGAGAGACTCAAGCGTCTAAGCTTGGGGATGCCCAAGGCATCCCCTTCTTCATCAACAAACTTATCAGGTCATCTCTAGTGAAACTATATTTTAATTCTTTCACATCTTATGCGCTTTACTTGGAGCGTCTGTGTGTTTTTATTTTTGTTTTTGTTTGAATAAATTCGGATCCTAGCAATCCTTGTGTGGGAGAGAGACACGCTCCGCTTTTTCATGTGAATACTCATGTTCTTCACTTATATTTGTTGAGTATTCTTAACTAGCTACTGCAGTGCTTTTAGCTCCTGTTTTTCATGCATCTCTTCGAGCTGTTAGCACTTGTTTATAAATACTCTCTTGCTGCATTATATTATCATTTGGAGAGTTTATGTTTAAATAAATTGATTGGTGTTTGTTTGGAAGAAAGAAAATGCTACATGTAGTAGTTGGTATTGGAAAAGACATATGCATTCTTGTAGATCATTGTCTTGTTTCGATTTGATGCTTTGCAATTGTTTTGAGCTCTCAAGTAGATCATGTTTAAGCTCTTGCATCATGTAGTTAAAGCCTAGTAGTGGAGAACTACCGTAGAGCTTGTTGAGACTTGGGATGCATATTTGTTCTCTCTAAGGTCTAGATATTTTCTGGTAAAATGTTTGAGCAACAAGGAAGACAGTGTAGAGTCTTATAATACTTGCAATATGTTTTTATGTGATTCTTGCTGTACCGGTTTATACTTGTGTTTGCTTCAAACAACCTTGCTAGCCTAAACTCTGTACTGAGAGGGAATGCTTCTCGTGCATCCAAAACTTGAGCCAAAACCCATGCCATTTGTGTCCACCATACCTACCTACTATGTGGTATTTCCTGCCATTCCAAGTAAATATTTCATGTGCTACCTTTAAACTATTCAAAACTTTATTACTCCTTATTTGTGTCAATGTTTTATAGCTCATGAGGAAGTATGTGGTGTTTTATCTTTCAATCTTGTCATTTACTTCTGACAGACTTTCACCAATGGACTAGTGGCATATACATCCGCTTATCCAATAATTTGCAAAAAGAGCTGGCAACGGGGTGCCCAGCCCCAATTAATTACAACTTTCATTAATAATTCTCTTCACATGTTTTGCCCTGATTTATCAGTAAGCAACTTAATTTTGCAAATAGACACTCCTCCATGGTATGTGAATGTTGGAAGGCACCCGAGGATTCGGTTAGCCATGGCTTGTGTAAGCAAAAGGTTGGGAGGAGTGTCATCTATAAAGAAACTAAAATACATGTGTAAACAAAAGAGAAGAGGGATGATCTACCTTGCTGGTAGAGATAACGTCCTTCATGGGAGCCGCTCTTGAAAGTCTGGTTGACAAGGGGGTTAGAGTGCCCACTACCATTCGTTGACAACAACAAACACCTCTCAAATACTTATTTTGTGCTCTCTATATGCTTTCGAAAACTTAAAAAGCTCTAGCACATGATTTAATCCCTGCTTCCCTCTGCGAAGGGCCTATCTTTTACTTTATGTTGAGTCAGTTTACCTACTCCTTTCTATCTTAGAAGCAAACACTTGTGTCAACTTTGTGTGCATTGATTCTTACATATTTACTTATTGCACTTGTTATATTGCTTTATGTTGACAACTATCCATGAGATATACATGTTACAAGTTGAAAGCAAATGCTGAAACTTAATCATCCTTTGTGTTGCTTCAATGCCTTTTACTTTGAATCTATTGCTTTATGAGTTACCTCTTATGCAAAACTTTTTGATGCTTGTCTTGAAAGTACTATTCATGAAAAGTTTTTGCTTATATGATTCATTGTTTACTCTTTATCTATTTGTTAGCAAACTATAGACCATTGCTTTGAGTCACTTCATTCATGACATGAGCCTTGCAATATATTGATCAAGATTGTGTGAAAGCATGTCTCCTCAGAAATTATTTGTTGTTATCGTTTTACCTACTCGAGGACGAGTAGAACTAAGCTTGGGGATGCTTGATACGTCTCCAACGTATCCATAATTTCTGCTGTTCCATGCTTATATTATACCATTTGCTACATGTTTTATATACACTTCGTATCACTTTTATGCATTTTCTGGGACTAACCTATTAACAAGATGCCACAGTGCCAGTTCCCTGTTTTCTGCTGTTTTTGGTTTCAGAAAGTTACTTCTGGAAATATTCTCGGAATTGCACGAAACAAAAGGCCAAATCCCTATTTTTCCAACACGTACACGGAGTCCGAAGGAGAGACGAAGAGGAGCCACGAGGTGGCCAAACCACCTGGTGGCGCGGGCCCACCGCCGCGCCGCCATATGGTTTGGGCCCCTCGGGGGTCCGCCGACATCGCCCCTTCGCCTATTTATTCCCCGAGACGTGAAAACCCTAAAACACCGAGCCTTTCATCCAGAACATATTCGCTGCCGCCGCCGTCGTCAACCCTAACTCGGGGGGTTCTGAAGCTCTTCCCGGCACCCTGCCGGAGAGGGGAATCATCACCGGAGGGCTCTACATCGCCATGCCCGCCTCCGGAGTGATGCGTGAGTAGTTCATCCTTGGACTATGGGTCCATAGCAGTAGCTAGATGGTTGTCTTCTCCACTTGTGCCATCATGTTTAGATCTTGTGAGCTGCCTATCATGATCAAGATCATCTTATTGTAATGCTACATGTTGTGTTTGCTGGGATCTGACTTATATTGATACCTATGTGGAGCTGAATATTATATTATCATGTCTATGTCATTTGTGATCTTGCATGCTCTCCGTTACTTGTTGAAGCCTTGGCCAAGTGAATACTTGTGACTCCAAGAGGGGGTATTTATGCATGATAGTTGGGTTCAACCTCTATTTAACCTGGGATAGTGACAGCAAGTTCTAAGGTTGTAGATGTGTTGTTGCCACTAGGGGTAAAACAGCAATGCTTTATTCAAGGATGAATGTATTGTTTACATTACGCACATTACTTAATGCAATTGTCTGTTGCTTGCAACTTAATACTGGAAGGGGTACGGATGTTAACCGGAAAGTGGACTATTTAGGCATAGATGCATGCTGGATAGCGGTCTATGTACTTTGTCGTAATGCCCAAATGAATCTCATAGTAGACACCACAACTCACACATGCATGTTATATGCACTTATCAATTGTCAATTGCCCAGCTGTAATTTGTTTACCCAGCATGTTAGTTATCTTATTGGAGAGACACCACTAGTGAACTGTGGACCCCGGTCCATTCTTTTACATCTGAAATACAATCTACTGCAATCATTGTTCTCTACTGTTTTATGCAAACAAACATCATCTTCCATTCGATACGTTTAACCCTTTGTTTTCAGCAAGCCGGTGAGATTGACAACCTCACTGTTAAGTTGGGGCAAAGTAATTTGATTGTGTTGTGCAGGTTCCACGTTGGCACCGGAATCCCTGGTGTTGCGCCGCACTACACTCCTTCACCAACACCTTCGAAGCAAACCTCGTTTTCCTACTGGTTCGATTAAACCTTGGTTTCATACTGAGGGAAAACTTGCTGCTGCACTCATCATACCTTCCTCTTGGGGTTCCCAACTGACGTGTGACGTACAAGCATTGTTTCTGGCACTGTTGCCGGAGAAATATTCCCTCGTCAACTAAGAGCTAGCAATATCACGGATCAATTCTCAGCGAATCGCTTTGATGAGGTGGTCAACGCCGGAAATTTCTTTGCTCTACCGATTTGTAATCCGTAGTCCTCGCGCCGCCCCACCTGAACCACAGCCACGCCATCCATGGCCTCCGCGGCGGCGCGGCTGCCATATCCCTCTCCAGCTCCGTCACTGCCGAGCTCCTTATGCCACAGCAGCCTCATCGTCACGCCCCATTCCTCTCATCTCCTTCTCCGTCCAACCCTCTGATTCCCCACGACCTCCACGTCGCCCACGGCCGGCTCCCTTCAGGCCTTCAAAGTGGTGCCCCTCCATCGCGAGCAGGCACCATCGAGGCATCAAGCCTCGCGCGCCCCGGCGGTGTCGTGGAGACCGACCGCCACCCTGCGGACGTGAGCGACAACGCCATGGACGTCATCGACCACTTCGGCCATCGCGTCATCACCGACGACGAGCGCCTCCTGCGCCGCGCTGCAGATTGATCAGGCGGAGGGCTCTGTGGCTTGCCGTCCGGTCCGAGATAATCTGAGCACGTAATTGTTGCGGCCTGTGTAGGTTTCAATGGAAGGAGAGCTGCTTTAGGTCTTCCGAGCTCTCTGGCAAATCATCCATAATGCAGCTCGAGCCACTGGTCAACGAAGTGTTCAAGACATCATGATTCTCCATATGTTCTTATATTTCGAATCACTTAAATTGGCCATTTTAAGTGATGGACTGATGGTGATCGTTATGCATGTATGGCAACACCTGATATGCTAACATAATTTTCTTTGATGATCAGTGCAGCTGAACTTCGTAAGAACCTTGGGATGATCACGTACTGACTTAAGTTCTTGGCCTCTCATCTGCCTCTCTCTTTTTATAAGGAAATTTGTAAGTAGTGTTTTTCCTGGTTCTGCGTTGAATCTAATCATCCATTTCATTAAGTTGGCTTCTGCGAGATGCTCCTTGGCTATGTGCTCTGTGCACCGTAGCCTTGAGGTCAGGAGAATGAATTTGGTATGGAGGCTTTTTAAGGCATGCAGTTTGTGTTGATTGCTGGCCTTGTCATTCCAATCGGGTATCCTCTATTATGGTCAGATTTACCTGAAGCATGTCTGATATGCAGCAGCAACAGCATGGTCTGATGCAACAGAACTATGGTGATGTTTGCAAATTGCTTTTGTCTCAATTTTGCAGCTGCCTTTAGGTGATTTTCATGTGTTATATATATTCTGAGTTATTTCAACATATTCATACTGCTACTGGCTGATCGTTGTCTACTATGAGGAAAATGAAGGAAGGTGAAAGTATCTTTCCTACCATGCATATAAACACTGTTTCTGATCAAAATAAAATGCGTCCTTGTTTCTGTAACTAATTTATGTTTTTAAGGTAAAGTCACTTCAATATACTTCACTTGTTCACTAGCCACCTACAGATTTATGCATTGCAGGTTACCATAATGAATTTAATATGAAAATTTAACGTACGCTTCATATTTGGATCATGAGTAATTGTATTGCATAACTGATTGTGAGTCCTTTTCGCACCACATGTGACATCTTCTTATCCTGATCTGCTCGCTGCCCTCGGGCACAGCGCGGTCAGGTAATGGTTCAGGTTTCTGATCATCTATAGACTACTATCTTGGTGACCACACATAATGTCGTTTCAGTATTCATTCTCATTTCAGATGTGTTTTCCTTCCCAACAATTTCTCTCTTCAATCTTGTCATTTAGACTTGTATACACAATGTAGTTATGTTTAAATTTTGTGTGTATTTTAGTGAACATGAAAGTTCATGTTCAGGAAGTTCCCATCCAGATTTACATTCATTGCATGTTGCTAAATAATTTTGGTGGCACCGATTATAAGCATAAAGCACACATCACGGGTAATGACGATGCTTAGGAAAATATACGTTTGACCGAATATATAGTCTATTCGTGCGTTGCACGTGCACGCTAACTAGTGTAAGTAAAGGTTATTAGTGAAGAACTACTGTAAAGCTTGTAGATGTTCGGTTTTGTATCATTGGTAGTTTCGAAGGTCTAGATATTTTCTAGTAAAAAGTTTTGGTTGACAAGGAGACAATGTGGTGTCTTATAATCTTTCAAGTATGTTTATCATATAAGTTCTTGCTGTAACCGTTGACAGTCTGTGTTTGTTTAAATAACCTTGCTAGTCTAAACTCTGTACTAAGCGGAATGCTGCTTGTGCATCCAAATCCTTGAGCCAAAATCCATGCCATCTGTGTCCACCATAACTACCTATTATGTGGTATTTTCCTGCCACTCCAAGTAAATTTTTCATGTGCTACCTTAAAAATATTCAAAACTGTTACTACTCTTTTTTGTGTCACTGTTTACAAGCTCATGAGGATGTGGTAGATGGTCTTTATTTCACTTGTTGACCGGACTTTACACCTGGACTAGTGACATATACATCCGCTTATCCAATAATTTTGCAAAAAGAGCTGGCAACGGGGTGCCCAGTCCCAATTAATTACAACTTTAACCAAAAAATCTCTTCACATCTTTTGCCCCTGAGAAATCAGTCAAGCAATGTTCACAAGTGTGTAAATAAAAGAGAAAGAGGGATGATCTGCCAACTTGGTAGAAATAACGTCCTTCATGGGAGCCGCTCTTGTAAGGTCTGGTTGGCTTGTGACTTATTGTATTATCTATTTACTGATTCGTTGACCACTAACACACACCCTCAAAATATATTCTTATACTCTCTATATGCTTTCAAAACTTAAAAAGCTCTAGCACATGATTTAATCCCAACTTCCCTCTGCGAAGGGCCTTTCTTTTAGTTTTATGTTGAGTCAGTTTTCCTACTTCTTTTTATCTCCATAAGCAAACACTAGTGTCAACTTTGGTACAACAATTGCTATATGCTGATATGTTTGACTTATTATACTGCTTTGCCATTGACAATATCCATGAGATAATTATGTTGAAGTTGAAGCAATTGTTAAAAACTTAAATCTTCCTCGTGTTGGTCAAACACTTATACTTTGAATCTATTGCTGCGTGAGCTAACTCTTATGCAAATTCTTGTAGCTCCAATGTCTCCAAAGTACTATTCATGAAGTTTTTACTTGTATGATTCAGTTTGTTTACTCCTTGTTTACTTGTTAGCAAACTATAGACCATTGAGTTGGATCGCTTCATTCAGTTAATGTACTTTACATTATTACTTGATCAAGATTGTGTTGGTATCATGTCACTTCAAAAATTATGTTGTTTTTATCGTTTACCTACTCGAGGACGAGCAGGAACTAAGCTTGGGGATGCTTGATACGTCTCAAACGTATCTATAATTTCTGATGTTCCATGCTGTTATTATATCAATTACTACATGTTTTGATTACACTTCATAGCATTTTTATGCATTTTCTGGGACTAACCTATTAACAAGATGCCACAGTGCCAGTTCCTGTTTTCTGCTGTTTTTTTTCCGTTTCAGAAAAGCTAGCCGGGGAATATTCTCGGAATTGGACGAAATTCAACGTACACCAGTTTTACCCCTGGGCGCGGGCCCCATGCCAGCGCGCCAGGGGTGGTGTGGGCCCCTCGGACGTCTCCCGACGCCGCCCTTTCACCTATATATTCCCGATGTCCCGAAAACCCTAAATACCCGATCATTATTCCACGAAAAGTTCCGTCACCGCCGCCATCGTCACCCTAGATCGGGAGGGTTCTGAAGCTCTTCCTGGCACCCTGTCGGAGGGAGATCATCACCGGAGGGCTCTACATCGCCATGCCTTCCTCCGGAGTGATGCGTAAGTAGTTCATCCTTGGACTACGGGTCCATCGCAGTAGCTAGATGGTTGTCTCTCCACCTTGTGCTATCATGTTTAGATCTTGTGAGCTACCTATCATGATCAAGATCATCTTATTGTAATGCTACATGTTGTGTTTGCTGGGATCCGATGAATAGTGATACTATGATCAAGTTGTTTATCAATCTATCAATATATGTTGTTTATGATCTTGCATGCTCTCCGTTGCTAGTAGATGCTTGGCCAAGTAGATGCTTGTGACTCCAAGATGGAGTATTTATGCTCGATAGTGGGTTCATTTCTCCAGTAATCTGGGCTCGAGTGACAGAAACGTCTAAGATTGTGGATGTGCTGTTGCCACTAGGATAAAACAATGATGCTATGTCTACGTGTAATTTGCATTGTTTACATTACACACTTTGCTTAATGCAATTAATCTGTTGCTTGCAACTTAATACCAACGGGACACGGATGTTAACCTGGCGGTGAATTTTTAGTCATAGATTCAGCTGGATAGCGGTCTGTGTATTATGTTGTAATGTCCTATTAAATCTCATAGTATTCATCTTGTCATATATTGCATTGTCATGCGCTCTCTATTTGTCAATTGGCCAGCTGTAATTTGTTTACCCAGCATGTTAATTATCTTTTATGGAGAGACACCACTAGTGAACTGTGGACCCCGGTCCATTCCCTCATACTGATAAAACCACCAACTGCAATCATCTGTTCCTATTACTTTCTGCAATTTAATATTGTTTTCCACACCATACGTTTAATCATTTGTTTTCAGCAAGCCGGGGAGATGACAACCTTCCTGTTTCGTTGGGCAAAGTAGTTTGTTTGTGTTGTGTGCAGGTTCCACGTCAGTTTGCGCCGCTGACAACCTTCTGAAGAACCTCCGTATCCTCCTGGATTCGATAACCTTGGTAGATTACAAGGGAAAACTGCTGCTACACTACATCATACCTTTCTCTTGGGGTTACCCAACGAACGTGTGTTTGTCACGCCAACAAGCAGTTCCTCACTGGCATGTGACTTGTAAGGAGAATGATCGAACCACACACCATAAACCCCCCCCCCCCCCCCCAAACTTTATAAAAATAAACCATAAACCCCATATGAAAGAACTCGGTGATGTCGGAGGAGCGGTGAACGTCGCAGAAGCGTATGACCATCTCGGCAAAATTGCCGGGCATGAAGGCAAGGTACGAGGCACGTGGAATATCTTCATGTAAGTAAACAATGCTGACATAGTAAGTGGCTGAGCTTGGCCATTTTATTGGTGGAGAAAAGGTCTTGGGGGTGCAGAAAACAAGTTTTTTGAACAAATTTTAGATAGTATAATGAATATTCTCCATGGCTGGGGGCGGTGGACCAGGTTGGCCCTAAGGAAACTACGCCACTGGATGTAGTCAGGTTTCCATGTGATCATGTCACCAGAGAAATGTAGAGAACATAAATGTTTTGAGTGGTTACATATAAAAAAAACATAATCTGTAATATCAGTTACATGATTTTCATCACTGAAAAGATGGCAAAAAATTCGCTTGGTTGGTTGAAATAATGAAGCACAAAAATAATTGTGGATATGTACTTGTGCATGATTTAGTTGTGTAATTACGTAGCTAGATGATAATCCTCTAATCAATCAGTCGACTAATAATTGGATAGCTAAAATAATGATGATGTGGATAAGTTACAGGTATTGACAGACTTATCATTAACGATTGTTAGTTAACATGATGTGGACAATCGGATAGTTGGAAAAAATGAATAATGTAGATGTTGAGAGACTATCACAAGTAAATCATAGTGGGGTTTTGCTTTATAAGATATGGTATTGCTAATTTTAGTCGACTGAATTAAGTAAATCATGCGAACATTTGATTACGTTGTGATTACTAAGATTTTCATAATTACAATGGTTTACATCTGAGATTTTTTTCCAGCTAAACACGGTAACAACTTACAACCAATAAAAATAGCCACACCATTAGATTTGTGTCGCAATCTATGTTGGCCAAGATGTGACAACAACTAAGTTAAATCTCAGTCGACTTGAACTCTATATGCGCCCATAAGATATATAGATGGCACACCCGCAACCTTTTCCATAGGAATTGCGTGGCTTTCCACCATAGTGAATTACTCTCATCGTACTTTTGACATTTCTTAAGTTACGCATTGAATCGGATATGTTTGTACACGGCATTTATAAATCACGACCGTGACACCCGGTTGGTAAAACCCAAATGTCCAACGCAACAACTCCACAAGCAAAGCAGAAGAGACAACACAAGAGGACGCAGTTAGTTGTTCCCAGCATCAGTCGGACAGATTGTCCAAAGGAGCAGAAACGAACGATCAAATCAAACAAATGTGGTGCTCCCCTTATTCAAAAGGTTCATCATCATGCACCCGTTCGCACAATCGCACGTATGCCAAGTACAGGATGACCATGAACATTGCTGAGTTCGCCATCAAAATTAGTTACAGGTTGACCGGCCGGCGTTGGCAAAGGAAGGTGCCGACCGCACGCCCGCAGGGTCATCATGGTGAGTTTCGTCACACCGGCGCCCCCAGTCGTCACCTTCACTCGCCCTTTTTCCGCCGTACTGCGCTCCCACTCGCCGCCCACTCCTCCCCCCTCCCCCTCCAAAAGTCCACTCTTTCCCTCCCTCGCTCGCCGCCCGACCGCCATAAAGCCCTCGTCGCGCCGCGCGCCCACCCAGCCCGGCGCCTCCCCCTCCCCACGCCGACGCAATGCAGCGCCGCCCGTCCACCACGAGCCGTCAATCCCAGCTCCAATCCGTTTGCTAGGATCGAGGAGGTAGCTCCGCCCGCCCATGCCGTGCGCGCGGGCCGAGGACGCGCTACCGTCCGCCGCCGTCGCCGACAACATGGTCTCCGCCTCAGTGTGGGTGTGATTGAGCTGCTTCTGGGGAGCTGTTTCGCTAGCTCTTATACTGAACCCCTGTTCTGAACTCTGAAAAACCGATGCGTGTCTCCGCGTTTCAGGGGCGGCCTGATCCAGAAGATGGTCGGCGCCGGCGCCGGCGGCCGGAGGTCGGTCGACTCGGGGCGCGCGCTCCAGCGCACGCCGCACGTGCTGGCGGCCGAGGACAAAGCGCCAGCGCCGGCAGCCAGCTGCGAGCGCGCGCTGCACGTGGTGGTGGCCGAGGACGAAGCGCCACCGCCAGCGCCAGCGCCGCCAGCCAGCTGCTCCGGGGTTAGCTTCCTGCTCCGTACTACACCTACCTAGTACCACCGTCTCAGCGTCCAATCACGGCTTTACAGAAACCAATTTTTCTTTTGGATTATCCGGACGGGTGGGGAAAAGCTTAAATTGTTGGTATAGAACAGCGAAATCTCAGCACCTAACGCCGCAAATCGGCGTCTTTTTGCGGCGGTGCCGTCGTGCCCAGGGCGCTCTGTCGTCTTCGGTCCACGGCACGGGGAGCTCAACTGTCCCGTGCCCCGTTTGTCTCCACTTTCAATTAATTACCTCACAGCTCAGGCTGTCTGGTTCTGGTCAACCGGCAATCTTGTTGCTTAGCGCTTCATCCGTTTCTTTATCTCTCTCTAGATTTGGCTAATTAATGGCGTTGTCTTTACTGAATTGTTTTTGTTCTTTGTTGTAGGATGATGGTAAGGGCAGTCGCAGTGGGAGGAGAGGAGAGAGCCGCAGGGGCAGGATGCGGAGCTATCGGTCGGAGCTAGAGCAGGAAGTGAGCGATCGATCACTCTTCTCTTCTTCCATTTAATGTGGGTGCCTGGAAGCTGTTTTCGTTCTCATCCTGTAAAACAAAAAAATGTGCAGGTGAAGAAACTGCAGAGGCAGCTCGAGGAAGAGATCGAGTTGCACGTGGCCTTGGCGGAAGCCGTCACCCAGAACACGGCGCCTGTGTCGAACTCTTCTGTGAAGATTCCACATGAGGTATTTTCTTTGATGTATGCATCATCATTTCCCAGCCAGTCAATGCATTCGCTGATCCTGTTATAACCTTTTCATTGTGCAGACAAATGAGCTGCTCATCAACATTAACTCCTTGGAGAGTGCCGTCTCGGACCTCGAGAAGGAGTTAAGTGATCTGTATTACCAGCTTTGTCATGAAAGGAATGAAAGACTGCTTGCCGAAAACAATCCGAGATGCCTGCCGCCTGCATCCTCAGATGACCGGTCGTTGTCGACTTGCACGTGTACGTGGGAAGAAGTAAGTTTTATCTGAAAAAATTGTCTCAGGGTGCATTATTTCTGAGACAGGTGATATTGACGGTATCTTGTTTGTATTTGTCATCAGCACATATCATCACTGAGGGATTTGAAGTATGGAGGGTCTGAGTCGATGAGATCAATGCAAGAAGATTTTTTCCCTGAGCTTGACTATGAGCAGGGTCTTGGAGAAGAGTCTGAAGATGGACAAATGGTTCCCCTAAATAGGCTGCTAGAAAAACACCAAGATATCTCTTTAAATGGATTGCTGGAAAAGCACCGTGATGAAGAGGTCATTTTCATGCCTATTTGTGTATCTCTCATACCTATCAGTATAGTATCAAGGATTAATTTGTGTTTGTGCAGATGCAAGAGTCGTGCTCGGTGGAAAAGCATGGCAAAGATGATGAAAATGCTTTATCATTTGAACAGTCCATTCAAAAGATAACTAGCATGAAAGGAGGGAATCTTTGGAACTATCCAAATCAGCTCTCAGAGGAGATGGTGCGCTGCATGAGAAACATTTTCCTCCGTTTATCGGAATCCTCCAAGAGATCAGCAAAGGCATCTTCTGACTGTTCATCCTCATCTGGGAGCGTCTATCTGGTTCTACATTGGCATCCTTCTCAGATTCATCCATAATACCTTCCATGCTACGGAGTTCTTCAGTCGACTCAAATCACAATGATGGGATGGTGAATCTATCCATAAACTTAGATCCGTATAAAGTTAATGGAAAGGAAACCCGAAGAGATATTGGAAACTATTGTTCGGCAGCTGAAGTATCTTGGATGTCAGTTGGAAAGGAGCAACTTGAATATGCGTCTGAAGCTCTAAAAAAGTTCAGGTTTGCTGCTGCAACCTCAGCTAAAGTTACCAATTGGGCTGTTGCATACTTACACATATCACTACTGGTTTATGAAACAATGGACTTTAGTTCATGTATATGAAACTGTTAGCATATGATCTTGCATTTTACCATCGACGCTCAAGTAAATGTAACCATGGGAAGAACAGGATACTCCATGTAATCTAAAGATATCAGGAAACAGACTGAAGTATATAAAAGAAATTGGGCTGCTTGTTAAGTCTATAAAAGATATCACAAAGATTCTCCGTTGGCATGCAATTTGCTTATATCTGAATGAGTTAGCAAACACACTTTTGCATCTCCATTTATTTTATTTATCCTCCATTTACAACCTCTAGATTTTGCTACTGAAACCTTAGTACATCTTAGAAATAAAGAATTTCCAACATCTTACTAGAAATATTTTCTTTGCGACAGTTTCCTATTTGGTGTTATTTCTGGAGTATGTTTAAGTTCTTACCGTGTACATTGAATATGTTTTCTGAAACATGTATGATATCAATGATTTGCAGATTTCTAGTGGAGCAGCTATCGAAGGTCAACCCTAATTGTATGAACTCGGATGAGCGACTAGCCTTTTGGATTAACTTGTATAATGCGTTGATAATGCATGTAAGCAATAGTTGTTATTGTAGAGATTGGTTTTGCTGACATAAATTGTACTTCAAAAGAATTTCAACATTTCCCTGATTTTATATATCTACTTCAGTATTCCAATATTTAATTAGAAAATAAGACCACTAGACATCTTTCTTCAAGAAAAACCTTAATCTTCTTCAACTCTATATCAGTTGCATGTTGAACCTTATGCACTAACATTTCTGTATTGGTGTCTACCAGTCATACCTAGCATATGGAGTTCCCCGGAATGACATCAAGCTTTTTTCTCTGATGCAAAAGGTTTGTCGAGTATCTATTCTCAACAAAATGTATGCCATCTTTCTTCAATGAGGCTGTCGTTAAAGCGTGCTAGTGATGCAGGCCTGTTACACAGTTGGTGGGCAGTCGTTCAGCGCAGCTGAAATAGAGTTTGTGATTCTAAAAATGAAGACTCCGGTGCACCGCCCCCAGCTTGTATAACTCTTTTTCTTGATCCATTTCTTTGCCCTTAGTTTGATTACATGCCACTTATTGTTGTTCCACCGTTTTAGTCTCTGATGTTGGCTCTTCAGAAGTTCAAAATTTCTGAGGGGCACAAGAAGTATTCAATTGATGAAGCTGAGCCCCTTCTGCTGTTTGGACTCAGTTGTGGAATGTTCTCTTCACCAGCTGTAAGTACATGGGATTGTCACGATATTCTGGAAATGTGTGTACATTGATTGCTCAGTAAAATATTGCACCTGACAATTATTCTCAAATATTGCACCTGTTATGCAATGCTTGTTTATTCAAACCTTGCTTGTGTGCCATTGTAACATATACTACCTAGGATATTTGAACATGTAGATTGTCTTAGCCAGTTGTAAGAATCATAAAGCATACCCTGCTGTCTGTCATACAGGTAAGAATTTTCACGGCGGCAAATGTCAGGAATGAGCTTCTGGAATCATTGAGAGACTACATCCAAGCGTCTGTCGGTATAAGCGACCGAGGGAAACTACTAATTCCAAAGTTACTGCAGAGCTATGCCAAAGGGGCTGTCGAAGACTCTCTGTTCACAGACTGGATCTGCCATCACCTCTTGCCTGACCAAGTTGCAGCCATCCGGGACTCCTCTTCACAGAGGAGGCAGCGGCTTCTCGGGGCACGCAGTTTCACAGTCGTCGCGTTCGACTCGAAATTCCGGTATCTCTTCTTGCCTGACAGCGGCAGCTCCCAGAAGCCACAGCCCAAACAGGCTTCCTGAGCAGTCCTACAAACTGGGTATATCTGGGACACATATGATCATTCATCGCACATTGGAAAATGGGTTAGCTAATTGTATATGATGTAAATTTTTTAGGAGAGAAGTCTACGACATAGCAAAGCTCAACAGCCGTTCGTTTTGCGAAACTGGATTATTATCTCTGCCGAGTTCACAGCGAAAGAAGGCTGCGCTGGATCGCATGGTGTGCAGTACAGCTTACATACTGGAAATAATCTCGTGGTCTTTTTCATATAATTTTCTCTTTTGTAAAGTTATTTTGTGCTGGTCAGTTGGATTTGTAAGTTGCGCACCAATAAATTGGGCGGCAAGAATTTTTTTTTCCACGGAAAATGTGGTTACAGCTGGAATGAAATGAGCATTGGACGCTTTTTGCAATCCTTAGTTCCTTACTTATACTGAATGCATTCAGATTCGTGCAGAGCAGAACAATACTGAATCAATGTCAGTAATTTATATTAAATATTTTCTTTGACCATTAGTTTATATTAACTATATTTATATGACTAATGAAACTTCGATATAAGGGACAAGTTGCATCATTCATGCAAGTACTTCTCTTCTGGAAAAGATATAAAGGATTTTATAGAACTCGATGAAACACAGCTATAAGGGATTCACAAAGATAAACTTAAAAATATTTATAAACACAGTGTAGCTTGCTTGTCCTAAACAGGTCCATCTCAAACCAAACATAGTTTCCTTCTTGGTATCTTAGCAACAGGAGTAGCAAATCAACTTTGCCAAGATTAAGATTAAAAAGATTCTGAGACAGAAGAAAGTGCCAGGGGACTTCTTCATTAGTCTTGCACTCCTGCAGATCCCTTCTCGCACGGCGCCATGAATGCCCCGGGTTTACATCATGATCTATCTGGACCATCGAGGCTCTAGAGAAAACAAATACACATTCACCAAAGTATGAGAACAACAAAAATGTGTGAACGCAATTGGTGCTTGGTGGAACGCAGCAGCAGTAACACAACATATGTGCCACCAAAGTTCTATTGTGGAGTGTTTGCTGGACAATCACAGTTTAAGTCATCACACAGAAAAAAGCGAGAAAAATATGCAGCTCCAACGATAATATATAAGTATCCGAGAAAATATTCAGAGATGTAGGAAATCGTTCAAAAGAAAAGAAGTGATCACAGGGAGTTGGCTAGCGTTGCTACAACTGCAAGATCTGAGAACAAAGGCATCTAAAAATCATAAGCAAACTGATATTTTGATCTCAGATTTAGAATCCATAGTTCCTTGATCTTTGGGACTAACAAAATTTAGAATTCAGTCAAACCAGCATCTCGAAAAAGAATAGGGATAAGTTTTGCAGTAAGAACAATAAGGTCAGTGCAGAGCAGTACCTTGGGAGAAGCAGCAGAGCGCCGCCTTCCTCACGCTTACATCCTTGCCATTACAGACTTAACTTCACGCAATATCCTGACGTACTGGAAGAATAGAGCACTCTGCTTGCCCTGTAAACCATCGCGGTGGTGCCGGTTGCTGCCAGCGAGATTGTTGCAGGGGCTGCCCCCAATCACAAGGTCAAAACCTCCCAATCTTCTAGTGAGTGTTTCGATCGTTTCTTTGCTCAAATCCTCTACGTCTTCATACTCAATCAACTCGCCATGCTGCTCAATCTGATTCCACCAACTTCTGAATATCCTCCTGTTCACTTCAGATATTTCGACAGAAACAACTGCCTTCATACGTATCCCAAGCCGGTGGAGAGCTACCTCTGCTCCCCCAATTCCAGTGAACAAGGAAAGCACAGTCATGCCATCAGGAAACATGCTTTTCAGCACGGACAAGTGATAAGTTACCGTGTCCACCTGGAAAGTGTTTCCAAGGGACTTGTACCTATCGGTCTTGCCGACTCCCCTTGTGTGGCCACTTGGAATCCAAGTAGTTTCTCCATCTCCTGAGGTTCCAAAGGAGCAGCAATGTTCTTTCTAGTCCACACTAGATTCCACTTGCTGCACTGGTGAATAACCTGTTTCTGAACATTTGCAGGTGGTGGGCTGCTTGAGCTTGAAAGAGCAAACTGAATCCGCTCTGTCACCGTTGAGGGTGCCACAACAGTTTGTAAGCAGTTGAGTTTACTCCTTTTATCCCATGCAGGCCACCAATGACTGTACTCAGGGAAGGTCTCAAGTATTGTCATTGGAGGGAGAGGACGAAGAAACCTGTTCTCGATGGGTAGATTGTGGACGTAACCTCGTTTTCTCGCAGTTGCGCATATGTGCTTTGAATCCACAAACTCTGGTTCGATTTCATACAAAGTGTTGGAAATATCGATCCATGTGCCTTTAGGAGCTTGTGCCACATTCTCATAGTAGAAGAACGGGCGTCCACTTGCTTCCTCGGGAAGTTTTCTGTTGACTGGTGGTAGTCTATGCCTATCAGTAGGCAGACTAAATCCAACCATTGGGTTTGGAAGACGCATTGACCCATCCAAGCGGCGGCGGGATTGATTTCCTTGCGCTCCACCTCCATATAGCTTCCTCTTGTTTTTTCTCTCCAAGATTTGTGCTTTTTTTCTCCCTCCAAAAGAATCAAAGCACCCTGCAAAAAATTATATATTAAATCCGTGCAAGAGCCGGCCTATGATCCCTAAACCCATGATACATCGATCATGCATATGTTGGCTTCCTGTACATGCACTCCGGGAAAACTGATTGCACATTGCACTTACGGTGGAGGTGTGCCATCTCCTCTCTATATTAACTTGAAGTTAAATTTGCTTCCATCACCCGGAAGCACATCAGGAACAACACAATTACACAAACATAGCACATGGATAAATTGGAATTCAAGCGCGAAGACAATATGGTTGTATGCCTTTGCACAACTGCAAGGCATCAGTCTAATAGCAACGACGGTACTAACTTAGGTGAGCGGTGCAACGTTGATGACGGCTTTATATCATGAATTCTTTTGCGTAGCATGCATGGCATTTCTTAATAGGTCATATATTTAAAATTTAAAATCAGGGCCCTTCTAGGTCTGCATATCATGAGCTAAACTACACACCCACATAGGAAGTCCAGTTTTCTATTTCTTATATTTTTGCAGTCTGGTATATCACACTATAAGGAAAGCCATATCTGCATCAGAAACTAGAAGGCACGTAATTCATCATTCTGTGCTGTATACACACTGTAACAGACCGTCCACTCATACCTCTCATTCCATGCCGTGTCAGTTTTCTATCCTTTAATATTCCTCAAGTTATGTTCTATATTCCATACCTCTTATTTGTGCTCCTTTTGCTCTGTTGGTGAAGCACGTGGAATTGGTGGCGATCCAAAAGTTTATTTACAAGCATGTTATCACCTAAGTTTTGGAGGTTCTTTGTGTAAGGAATCTTGGATGATACTTCAGATCATCAGATGTATGTGCGGACTAAAAGTTAGTCCAGTAATGTCCAACCAGCTTCCTGAAGTTATTCTGATTTATGAATGAGGAGCCAACACCAGATAATCAGCTAGACTAATTCAACTGATCTTATGTTCTAGGGGTTTTCCTTAGTGGATTGGTCCTACATTGCTACATAAGGTATAACTAAATTGAAATTCAACTTATCTTCTGTTCTAGGGGTTGAACAGAGACGAATGTTAGGAGAACTCAAGGAATGGATGAAAGAGGAAATATAAAAAAACTGCAAATACTTAGTTATCTATTATTCAGTTCTAAGTATCAATTTACCAAGTGATACAATTCTGCACGCAAACAAATATACATAAACTTCATTACATTAAAAACTATCTCTTTATTAACTTCTTTGTCATATGATGAACTATTTATATTTTGTGGGAATAAAAGAGGCCACGGACAATAAAGAGTGGAGAAGTAACATTAGTTGTTACAGAGCATTTCAGTATGGAATGTGAAGTGCTTCGACTTTACTCCCATTAAAAATAGTAATAACACTACTATTATATAATTGAGATTTCAAATTACTAGAATACAAATTGCAATAAAGTTGTTTGCATCAAATTAAAAGAGAGAAACAATTTTCTTATTCAGACGTAGAGTCAAATGAGAAGCTACCTCATGTTGTGATGCAGATATTGAATCAACTAGAACATCAAGAGGGGCGTCCACACCTAAGAAAATATAGAAAACATACAGCATAAGGTCTCTTTCATCAGAGCATGATCGAATCAAGAAACTGGAAGAGAGAGCCATTACCACATCTCGTAACAGCCATATCGGCTTCATCTCCAGTAAAGCCCATTTTCTGTAGGGACTTGATCTTCTCATCCTTCTGTGCCATCTCTTGCAAGAAGTCCTGCAAAAAGGCACAACAAAAATATCTCATATTCAAATGCATAATAAATGAAGATAAAATAAGTGCTACCGAGACATAACTTCTTTTTTAATCTTCATGATCAAAGATCAGGTCAGGAGGTATTGGTTTGATGGTAGTCAACCTCATTTCCATAGATAGTACTCCCTCTTTTCCGTATTGTAAGATGTTTTAGCTGTTTTCTGATTCGTATGTATTTAGACACGTTTTAGTGTGTAGGTGCACTCATTTTGGTCCGTATGTAGTCTGTAGTGAAATATGTAAAACATCTTATATTTAGGAACGGAGGAAGTACACTATTACATGATAAAAGGATGAAAGAATAGTTGGATGAAAGGAACTAGGTGTGAATGTCATGCTTGTATTTTTGTCATGAGGAATAGTGATACCAAGTAGAGAATAGCGTCAGTTGCGCAGCATGACATTCATGGACTGGTGACACCTATTAAGCACAAACTAATCAGATTTTACTTCTGAGTCCATGAGAAGGAAAAAAAACACTTTACTCGTGCCAGAAAGAAAGCATGTGCACCTCGCAGACTTTAGATTGTTTCATGCCAGCTATCACATTGTTTGTTTTTATTCTTACCAACTAATACTTACACAAATAAACAGGGAAAGTTTTTTCCCAAATATCATCATACATATAATCAAAGAAAACTTAATTATCAAGCTGACGATACGGGATCATGTACCTCATCACCAGAACTATCAGAGTTGGGCTCCCTCCCACCAGCATCCTCATCGCTATCCCAGTCAAAATCAAGATCGTCATCAGGCCCCTGATTGTCATCTTGAACACCCAGGAGGGCGCAACCAGAAGTAGAACAACTACCCACACGTTCATCATCTAGGAGCTACATTTCACATGACCAATCGTAAGACAATCCACCACCATGCAGCATGAGCATTATTGGATAAACTTAGAAACATAACCACATGGACAAATACCTTATATGTGAGAATGTGATTGAGCAATTCATCTCCATCATTGTGCCCTGAAATCATAATAATTTGTTAAAGCAGAAGATGCAAAGACAGACACGAAAAAATGAAATGAAATTGACTACAATAATATTACCTATCTCTTTGATGCCCTTCAAGACATGCTCCTCAAGGAAACCCATTCTCACATACTTGTCAACTAAATCAGATGATGCTTTCTCGTTGACCAACACATTAGCATCCTTCATAAAGTCGCATGACACCACATCACAATCATAATAATAACAAGTTGAAGCTCATATGCTAGATGACAAACTTTTATATCATTTACCACTCGTCGTATCAGCGTAGCATCTACGTTCCTCAAGGCCGCAGCCGACGAGGTCTCAGCCTCACCCTTCATGTCCCACTCAAACGCATCACTATCATCGGTATCACTAATCCAGACCTGTGACATGATTTAAGCATGCTTTGATCAGTACCAGTATAGAAAAAAATCTGACTTATACAGAAGAAAATTCTCCCACTCCACGTCCTACCCATGATCTTCTTCTCACGGTCCTCATGTCAAATCGATGCCTTTGTACATTTTTTATATATATGTGCTTTTAAGAACAAATTGTGATGTTATATATGTTTAACTCCATTACCAAAATCTGGTAATACCTTTGATTTTCGAAATTTTGTTCTTTGTGGTAAAGAATAAAATGACTGCAGAGTTCTGCCTACTATAAATGCCTTGTATGTTTGTAATTTAGAGAGTAGATTGTCCAGACAAGAGAACTAGCACACATAGTTATATAATGACAGCAATACCACATCGACTGTTGAGGAAGATACTTTCAGTGGCTTCTTGCATTGACACTTCAGTCGAAAGATACATGCTTCTTTTAGCTACACACATTGTTTGGGTACTATGATGCACATTTTCTCGCATCTACAGTGCTAGGTGCTATTCCTGTTTCTGTGAGCAGTTGCTTGGCTTTATATCTAAAGGTCAATTCGAGAAATCTCAAACTGCTCTTGCTGAAAGCCATGTGTATTATCTACGATACTTGTAGGTTAAGATAAACAAAATCAATTCCAAGGTGTCCAGCATCGTTTGAAAATTCAATTTAAGATTGACTACAATGAGGGGACTAATCAAGCGCCATATCTCCGGATGGAGCGCCGGATATGCGATATCTGCCTCATCTAATCTACGAAGTCATGAACAAAGAGCTTTCTCAATCGTATGGTATGGGCTGTATGTACATTCCATTTTCCATATTTATATAGGAGTTTAACCCATGCTGATAAATTTTGTGCAATGTAGTTTATTCTGATTTTGGTTGCAATCTATCTCAAACATTTAGTGCTTCTATGCACCCTTATCAATGGTAAAGGTGACACCTTCCTTGCTAAGAAGTTTGGTAAGGATCAGAACAATAACTAGATTCTTATACAGGGAGTATGAGCTTTATTCAGTTCAGAACTAAATTTACCCGGGAAGGTTTTAGGTGCGAGACCTTTTACATTCCAAAATCATAACTATGCCTCTAGATGTCACGTATGCTCCACTGCGTTGTTAATAGAGCTAAAATAGTAAGAGATATATTTTGTTGCCGCTGCTGGCCACATCTTCTAAGGCAAGAGCTGGATAAATCTATTTGGGTAATGATTTGTGTTTCATGCCCTGGATACACTAATTGTTTGATCATTCCGGGCTTAGCAAGGCAATATTGTGGCTTGGAAAAGCAAGTAGTAAAAAGGATGCCAATAAAAGAAATTAGCATAGTTTGGAAATGCTTTTCGTGAACGCCAGCAAAAGACAATAGTATGTTTGGAAATACTCTTTGTAAACCTCCTAAAAAATAGATGCGAGCCAATCAGACCAAGACCAATTAGTTTTCATTACCTAACTCTATTTTTGTGACTCACTGAATTTTCATTTAATATAATGGTTGGTTCCAAGTTAATTATAACATGTAAAGATGATTGCAAAATATTTTTCAATCTATTTATCTCCTGATCCGTGGAATTGTTATGTAGTATCATCCTAACTGTTGCGCAACTTACTTTATGGATGTTTGCTTTTCTTTTGTCTCACAGTTGAGCTTCGGTGGGTCGATGTTGTGTTCCCAGGATTAACCATAATGCTTTGGGAAGAAGGTTTCTCAAGTTACCCTCTGCTTACCAAGTTTGATGATTACATATTGTTACCTTTGTTCTCCTAACTTAGTAAAGTAGTACCATCACAAGTTCAGGCCTTACTATAGTAAATCTATTCTTCTGGTAAGACACTTGAACTATAGCAAAAAAAAAGTACAACACCTAATTAAAAAGCATGGTAAGCTTTCTCTTCTGTTCTGCATCTCCATTTATTTCCACAGTTTTGTATTTGGACGCCATGCCCCCTTAAGTACAATTATACATATCATATTATCTGTTCTATCTAATGCTACCAAGCTACTTCAGAGATCAAACACAAAAGGTTGTTATGGTTTTACTGGCAGCTGAGTTTTCGTATCCTTTTCAACTTGGTCTTTGCCATTTTCTTCTACTAGACTATTATGTAGCAATCTGTCTGTACTGTGAACCACAAGGCTGAGCCAAGAGGAATTATACTGCTGTCAAAGGTGTCTCTAAACGGACGCAGAGATTCCGCCCGGGCTCACATGTACACAAAACCTGAGAAATATTTTTTGAATCTGCTAACTGATGTGCACAAAAAAAGTCTGAACTGAAGTGTTTTAACAAAACTTTGCAAAGTGGAGCGGAATCTATCTATACTTCTAATAAAGCAAAACCCCACTAAGTGGTCATTTAAGTTGTCTATCTCAACATACAAGCTATCCACATCATTCACTATTTCCACCAACCAATTGTCCATGTCATCTCCACTAACATTCATTAATATATTTATCTCTAGATGCAAGCTATCCACATCACTCTTCTTTTAGCCATCTAATTATCCGCATCATCTTTTTTTTTTGCCACCCCATTGATAAGATCATGATATGCAATTACACAATAAAATCATGCGCAACTAAAAACACAATTATTTTTGTCCTTAATCGTTTCAGCCAACCAAGCAGTGTTTTTGACAATTGTTCTCGATGATGAAAATCATTGAATTGCTATTCGAACCTACATGCTCTTTCATGTATAACACTCATGAAATTTGTAAATAAATAAATAAATATTTGACAATGTGTATGACATCTCTTCATGTAATTTATCCATGTCACCGGATTCTCTAGCCCATTGATTTCATATTATATACGATTTTAACTACCATACAGCTACATTCCTCAAGCATAGCTACCATTAATTAGTCAAATACCAAACTATTTCACGTCGAATAAATTTAACCCCTCGACTATTTTTACCAATTGAATCATGCATATTCATGTTTAAAATTTGACATTTCATGCATCTTATAACCTTTACTTGACATTTTTTATTTTTTCAAGATATTCCCGCTGCAACGCGCGGGTGTCTTTCTAGTACTAGATAATGAAAGTGTAAGGTGTGCCCTGCAATATGGGAGGGATCTCTTAATGCAAAATGGATTTAGTTGAGGGGCTTCGTTGCAACTTTACACACGCGTCAGGGAATGCTATGCTGACCAGGAGACGCACGATGGTCGGTCAAGATAAGCCCGGGGTTATTGCCTCTGAACAGAAGTTTAACCATAGTGTTGCTTGAAGATAGCAGCAATGTATTTTGTTTAATTGCTAGATATAGGTATTAACTATGATAAGTAGAAAAATAGGTTGCGGTATTGCTTCTGCCACTTACTGCTACATCCACATCCTTTTGGTCTGCAACCTACTGCTATATCCTCGCTCCAATTCATGTCATTGGTTATTCACGGGTTTAACAAAGGTCCCATCATGCCAAGGGTACAGTTAAGTTATAAAGTCACAGTACAAGTTTTGCCACCTATTAATGCTACATCCATTATGCTATAGGGGTTGCATCTAGCATCCTTAAACTTAGTGCTCTAATTCATGAATTTGCATTACAATCAATAATTCATGTAGGCTGCATACTGTACCAAAAGATTGCATTTCTTTATTTATGTGAAGACTAACAAGCTTTGACATCGGTATGAGGGAACGCAATTGTGATTTGCATCTGTAAATCTGACAGAAGCAGATAGCTTCTACACCCCCCACCCCCCCCCCCCCCCCCCCCCCCCCCTCTCTCTCTTACCGACACTGGTCTCACTGCTAATTTGCTGAGATTATGGGCCAATTCTACAGAGAAAATCGCAAACACAGGGAACGGGCAATTGCTGTATTGACGGAGTGATTTCTTCTATACTACTATTAAAAGAGCAAACTTCGCCGGATACATTAAATTTATGCCGTATGATCGCTGATCAACGAACCAGATCGTTCCGTCCGTGTTGAGCTAAACTTAACACATCTTCCGAAACGTTATTTTTTCTCATTTTTTCTTTCGCCTGGTACGCGACCGAGCTGTTGGAGCTCGCCGTGGTCGTCGCGGAGTCGGAAGCTGTTGGAGCTTGCCGTGGTCGTCGCCAGGGTCTGCGCCGCCGCCGCCTTCTGCTCGCCGCGCCGCCACCGGGAGGCCGCACGCCCGCGCCACCGCCGGGGCCGCGCCCCTCTGCTCGAACCTCCGCCGCGGTTCAACACCGGCCGGCCGGGAAGACGGCACGCCGCCCTGGTTCCTGCCCAGCTTCTCCGTCCGGCGAGCCAAAGAGCCGGCGGTTCCCCTGCTACCCTGTCTTGGAAGCTATCGAAGCTTTGAAGCTCAGATGCGGGTGCGTCACGGCCATGGCGTCGGAGCTTCTTGGCTTCTCGCGGGTCAAACACGCACAGGCGAAACCAGATCAAGGCCGCGGAGACAGGCGCTGTGGCGGCGCGACGAGGATGGTGGTGCCTCGGCCGCGACGACCTCGGTGACAGCGACCAAGGCGGTGCTACGTGCTCTCGCGGGTCCAACGTCGCACGGGCAGAACCACGCGGCCACAGCAGCCCAGCCCTGGCCGCTCATCTTCTATGCAGCAACCTCGCGGCAAGAGATTCTCCGTCGAGCCGCGGCCAGCGGCCGCACTCCCCTCTCCGGACTTAGCACTTCATGGTCGCTCCCACCGCCAGGAGCCTCCGTCCAAATCGCGAGACACCAACAAGAATGCCCAGGTAATCGGCAGGTGCGCGTCACGCAGCGGCCCCATCGAATTTGCCGTCGGCCGCATCTCCAGCAGCTTCTGGCCCGTGGCCACCATGTAGCGCCGCAGCTGGAGCGTCTCCTCCAGGAACCGTGCCAGCGCCACGTTCTGCTCCCTGCCAATGCGCCCACACATTAGGTCGCCTACATCGGGTCTGGTCGTCAGATTCGCTGCCCTCTCTCTCAATCGAAGCATCTTGGTGCTCAATTCTGTGAGACAGTTTGTTACGGATGTGAGTCTGAAGGCTATGCTCAACATGGTCTAGCAGCTGCTGAATCAGTGGGGATTTTCTTGCCTTGCTGCGTGTAGCACCTTGAGTTTCAGCACTCTGAATAGCATGTAGTACTCAGAATGAGGAGTTTTGGCTCCCGGGCACCAGTGCTCCTGGTGCCCCAATTTTTTTTTTCAAAATTTTTTTTGTTACACATAAAAATCTGAAAAAAAATCAAGCATGTAGATTTGAATGTTCATTACCATAGGAAAAATCAGAAAAAAAATGTTAATATTTGCAGGCTGTGTGAAAATAACAAATATCAGCAGTCAACAAAGCAAATTCAAAAATGTGCAAACATGCCCAGATTTCTTATTTTTGCACAGGTCAAATTATTTCGAATTATTTTTTGCCAATTTATGAGTTAAGCACACATGTAGACTACTACATGTGTGATTTTTTGGCAAAAGAATAAAGTTTAAAAAAAAAATTGGGCACCAGGAGCACTGGTGCCCGAGAGCTACTAGGATTTCCGGTAGTACTCAGAATTTTTTATTTGGACGTGCAGTACTCTCGACTTGATGGAATGTATTCTGGATGTCGCTAGCTATGGTAGAAAAAATTTGGGATAATCTCAAAAAAAAAAAAAGGGATGGTATTGTTTGTGGTTTCCATGCAAATTTTGGTCGTAATTGTTTTGTGATTTGATAGGAAATCAAAAATCATATTCACGCGTTTTATATGGGAACTGCCTTGACATGGAACTTTTTCATATTACTTAGAACAATAGCATGTCAATATGTTGTTCTGTGTCGACTCTTTTATCCTGCTGACATGAATATAAGATTGACAATGATTTTTTGAAAAAAATATACATCAAAATTTGGATGTGCTATCACAAGTTTGTGAAAAAAAACTGCCATTAAATTGTCAAAAATCAATGATAATTAGCACACACACAAATGTTACGTACGGGTTTATTTTACTCAATGTAGGTAAGAATTAATATAGCCGTAAAACCACAATTATATAGACGTGCGTTGCACGTGCAATTGTACTATATGAACAAAAAAGAAATGAACGTCCAATTTATGTACGAACGGAACGCCGCCCCTCTCTTCCAAAAGAGAAAACGAATCGATTTGGAAAGCACGGATTTTTATTTTTTTTTCACATGAGGAACAGAAAATATGGTGCGAAATTGTGTAGCAGTTCGATTACGTACGGACTCAATGCGGAGCGGAGAATCGAGGCTTACCACCATCGCGGATGCAAGAATACGCGCCCCCTCCTCTCGCGCACGCTCGCGTCGTCGTTCTCGGCGCGGCCGTAAGGAGGAAGCGGCAGAGGAGGAGGGAGGACGGCGGCGGCGACGGCGACGGCGCAGGAATGCGGCGTCCTCTGGCTTCAGACGAGAGGGAGGAGCGCCCGCTGCGATGGCCACGAAGGAGGCGGCGGGGGTAGAAGGAGAAGGAGGGGGAGCGGTTGCTGCCGATGGCGGCTTCGCCGGAGAGCCTCCTCCGTCCAGCCGCCTTCCAAAGCTGGGGTTTTTGGTTTCTTTCCGGAGAGCTCTGCTCGGGTGCGTGTAGCAAGCTACTCCAGCAAAGCTCAAGCGGTGACGCACTGACGCTCCTCTGCCTTCCAGGAAAAAATACATTCTTTTTTGGGGGTGGGGGGAGAATGGGGAGGATTTCGCACGGCCCACGGCCCAGACAGCGCCCATCGGAACAGACGCGTGCGCCGGCGGCGAACGGCGGCGCCGCGCCGTCGCATCGCGGCCGCGCGGGACCGAGAGACCGACGCGAACGCTACTGACAGGTGATCTTAACGCCTCGCCTCCTGGTCGTTATTCTTACTCCTCGAGTTTCAAGATACATTTTAGTCTGCCCGTTTCGCGGGGTGATTCGCCGGCGCCGGCCTGCCGCCACCGCTGCAAGTATGAATTTATCCGGAAACAATGCCGCCTCTAGTGAGCGAACCACCGTAGGTATGGATTGCTCAAGGATTTGTTAGCCGGTGCCGGGCTCCCATGGCGGCATTCAGACTTCAGAAATAATTAGGTCACTGGTCTCATTATGGGGATGTGTGTGTGGGGTTTGCAAATGCCTGACCCTGCTAACATTTAGCATAAATCTAAAATCGGAAGAAAAGATCACCACGTAAGCTTGTTGGTCGAAATAATTAGTTCTAACTGTCCTCTTTGCATAACCCATAAGGAGAAGGATGGAGACCCATGAACCGAGTGATGAACTACAAGAGTTCCTTGCTCATGAATGATGAATTACAAGAGTTTTGCAATTGCGGTGTTCTAAGTTCACCACATATACTTGTTGGTCGATTGGGCAACGCATTTGGTGTTCTAAGTCTTTATCGAATTTTTTTGGTGTTCTAAGTTCTAACTGTCCTTTTTTACGAAATAGGCCGTAGCCCCGCTATATAAATATAGCAACAACCCGAAACAACCAACAGTCACGAAATGCTGGGGCGGCAGCAAACATACACCCAAAGCAAGGGAAAGAGAAACAAAAAGGAGACATAGGCGGATCGACTAAAACTAGGTGACCCGCAACCGCTGCGCCCTCTCCAACAGAGTACCACCACGCTCCTAGCACCGAATCGACGAGTACCAAGCAGCCCCTTCAAGAAGGGACGCCATGCTGCTGCCCGGACCAGGGCACTGGTCCTATGGTTTCCCCCGGCACGGAGGGAAGCGAAGGGTAGCCTCGACGCCCTTCAGGAAGGAAGGATGCCACCCGGAGGCGGCACCGCGTCGGTGTCGAACATACCGACAAGGATTTCTCCCGAAACCCCTTCCACAACCCCGGACGATCGGTAACACAGGAGTCCCGCAAGGACGAGCCTCGAAACCACCAGACTAGCCGCCCACCACCATGCGCCAACGGAACCGAAGTCACCACCATCGTCGTCTCACCGAAGTAGCCGCCACGAGGTCTGCAAGACGGAGGTGAAGAGAAGAGTGAACCGGGCCAAGCAAAACCGCGGCCTCGCGGGAGGGAACAACCTCCACCGCCAAGACAATAGTCGACCGGACGCGGCAGTAGAGCGCACCAGTCCCCGTCAGGTCCGGCCGGGCCCAGCGGGCCCGTAAAGCCCCCACGGGGGCACACCAGTCCTAATAGGGTCCGGCCGGACCCAAAATAGGTCCGTGAAGCTCGCCGCCGCGCTGCAACAGGCAAGGCGGCTGTCGCCGCTGCCCCTGCATCTTCTTCCACCTCGCCACCATCTACAGAACGAGCTTCAGAACCGGCGGGCCCACCCTGACCCAGATGGGGCTCGGCGGGCCCAGATCTGGGCCGCAGGGCCCATCCGCCGCCGCCCTTCCACAAGCCGATGCACCACGCTGCGCCGCCCCGCGAGCACGCGTGCACCACCGTCGAGACGCCACCCCCGGCCGAGGCCGGACTACCGCCGCCTGGGAAGCACCGCCGCCGGGAGAGGGAGCCCCGCCTCCAGTCCACCACGGCGCGGGGAAGGACAGGCCGCCGCCGCCGGCATCCACCAAGCCAAGCCCGGCAGCCCTTGCCGGCGGCGGCGACGGGAGAACGCGACGAGGGAGCCCCGCGCGAGGGAGGACGGCAGGCGCGCCGCCGCCACAGGGGGCGACGGGCGCGCCGGGGAGGGAGAGGAGGGAGGAGGCGGCGCGAGCCGGCCAGCCGCCGCCGGAGGCGGCTAGGGTTTGTCGCGGGTGGCGGCTAGGGTTGGTCTTGGTCCGAGGTAATTTATTCTAGTCACTTTCACTAACTGTCCTCTTTGCTAGTGTTATTTTAATTTCGCTCTGAGATGATGTTTGCGAAGCATTTTTTCTTTGGTTCACTTCACTGTTTGGATCATCTAAGTCTTGATGTGATTAGTCTTATTTTTGCTCAGCCTGTATTGAGTAGGCACTTCTGTTTATGCCATGGTGCCCCTATTTTCTCCTACTATAGTAGTAGTAAGTGCTGAAGATAGCTTCGATCTGCTGCTGCTCTTTTAATGCACAATCCATAAGGAGAAAGCTCATGAGTGATGAATTACAAGAGTTCCACAATTGCGGCGTTCACAATCTGTACAAATGAACTGATGAGGCCAGTGAAAAAAGAAGTAGTAACTCTTCCAAAAACTATACATCTTATCTGTGAACTGCAGTATAATTTACTAACTACATTGTATGCTGACTGAATTTTCCTTCTGAAGGTCAGCGTCTACGCTGTTCAGGAAAGACACTACCTCCTGTATAGTTGGCCTCATGCAAGGATTATGGTTGACACACTGGCAAGCAGCTTCAAGAACCTCCAGCATCTGCTCTTCGTATCCCGTGCCTCGAAGCGTTGGATCCAGGACTTCAATCTGCTTCCCTTTGGATCTCATCTCCTGTACCCATTGGACAAGCTCTTTTGACTTGGGACAGATTTGAACAGGCCGCCTCCCCGTTAGCAGTTCAAGCAGGACTACTCCAAAACTGTACATATCACCTCTCAGTGTAGCCACCCATCCTTGCCCGTACTCAGGGGGATGTAACCGAGAGTGCCAACTAACTCAGTTGTGACATGAGTTTTGTTGGGAAAGATCAATCTGGATAGCCCAAAGTCTGCAACATAAGCTTTGAATTCTTTGTCTAGTAAGATGTTGCTGGACTTAATATCACGGTGAACAATGTGAGGCTTGCATACATTGTGGATGTAGATAGACCTTGGCTTGCTCCTTGTGCAATCTTCAGCCGCATTGGCCAGTCAAGAAATGTGCTAGCATCATCATCCCTGTTGTGAAGCCAATCGTCCAGGCTGCCATTCTCCATGTAGGAGTATATCAGGAGTCTTGAATCTCCCTGTATGCAGTAACCCCAGAATGGTACAAGATTGCCGTGCTGCGCCATGGAGAGTGCATCAACCTCTGCACTGAATTCCCTTTCCATCAGACACATTTCACTGTTGAGCTTTTTAATGGCTACCTTTGAGCCATCTGGTAGCTCAGCCTTGTAGACTAGGCCATAACCTCCACAGCCAATGATATGCTCCTTGTCAAAGTTCTTTGTAGCTTTCACGAGATTGATGAGGGTGAGTTTGCTTTGTTCCCCTTTGCCTCTTGGAACCATAACCAAGGAGTATACTGAATTGAAGTTGGAAGATGCTGCTTCTATGCCATTGTTGTTGTTCATGTTTCTCTTCATGAAAGTTGTACCCTTGAACGCGACAACGAGCCAAGCTAGCAAGAAAATGATGGTCACCCCTCCGAAAAACACACCAAATGCAAGTGCAAAGACACCCTTCTTTTTCTGTCTTTTATGAGTGATCAGAGGCGCTTCAGCTGAACCGCAGCGGTTTACAAGCATAGGACCACACAACTTTGGATTGCCATCATAGCTAGTATTTGGAAATGTGCTAAGCTGGCCTACAGTTGGAATAGGCCCTTCCAGGTCATTATTGGAAGTGTTGAATTTGGAAAGGAAGTGCAGATTGTTCAGTGCAGCTGGAATTGCACCAGTGAGATGATTGCCGGACAAGTCGAGCACCTGCAGGTTCGTGAGGTTGCAGATCGGTTCTGGGATCTCTCCAGTTAATTGGTTGGAGCTCAAGTTGAGGAAAATGAGTGCTTTCAACTCACCGATCTTCTCAGGTATCAGTCCAGTGAAGTTATTGATTCCTAGATTCAGTACTTTAGGAAAAGCACTGGGCATGAGGTATTGCATAGATGCACTCTTACTATAAACAGGCAGCTCAAAGACCTTTGGTGCCGTCTTGTTTGATTTTAACATTGGCATATCCATTAAGGAACTTGAAATTTCCCCTGTAAGGCTGTTGTTTGATATGTCTAGATAGAAGAGGAAGTTTAGGCTGCTGATCCAGTCAGGTATTGGCCCAGTGAGTTGATTGTTGTATAATAGTAACATCTCCAAATTTGGTAGCTTTGATAACCAATCAGGTATTTTAATATTTTTCCAGACAGTGAACAATCATTTATAGAAAGAACCTGGAGATTTTCGAAACCATCAATGCTGCCATCCTCTGGCATGGTCTCATGCATGAAGTTGAACCCAATAAGAAGGGTAGTGAGGCTCCTGGAAGTCCTAAGGATCTGAAGTGTTCTTGTAAGATTTGTAAGAGAGTTGTTAACAAGTGATAGGAATGAGAGGGATTTCAGATTGCCTATTCTTTCTGACAACTGGCCTTTGAAATTGTTCTGAGATAGCCGTAGTGCAGTCAGCTTTCTGCAAGAGTATATGCTTTCTGGTACTGTGCCCGTGAAGTTGTTGTACAGAAGATCTAAATTTCTTAGATTGGGCAGGTTTGAGAAGTTCACCTTGGTAAGTTCTCCACTGAATTGGTTGCTCTTGAGGTCAATTGTTGCAAGATTTGTGCAGTTGCTTAGAGTTGTTGGAAGCTCCCCTGACATGTTATTGTTTTCCAAATGGAGCTCCTCCAATCTCTTCAGGTCACCTATAGACTCTGGAATGTACCCGCTGAGCTCATTCCCTCCAAGATCAAGGGTGACCAGATTTGTGAGCGTGATGATGCCATTTAGTGCTCCTTCTAACTGATTGCTAGGTAATGAGAGGTGCTCTAACGAGGTAACCTTGAAGAGTTCATCTGAAAGTGTCCCACTGAGCTCGTTGTAGCCAGCGCTGAGCAATTTCAGCACGGAGCAATTACTGAGCCCTGGTGGGATGTTTCCACTGAATTGGTTAAAACTGACTTCAAGCACAGCAAAAGATGGCGCACTAGCACAAGGCGTAGTTGGTATCGGCCCAGTAAAACTGTTGGTGCTGACATTGAGCACGACCAGACTCTTCATCACTTCCCATGTCGTCGTTGGAAACCTTCCTGAAAGTAAGTTGCTCGAGATGTTCAGTACCGCAGAGGCCGCGCAGGGATTAAAGATGGCAACTCACTCAGGCCTCCTGTCAGGCGGTTAAAGCTGACGTCAAGACAATGATGCTGCTGGATGACACCAACTCCAGCGGCAAGCCACCGGATAGAGAGTTGCGCGACAGGTTGAGTCGCAGCAAGCCGGTGAGGTTTCCCAGGGACGGAGATATGGACCCCTCGAGACCTCGAGAAGCCAGCGAAACATCGGTGACCGTCCTATTGGGACTGCTGCAGGTGATCCCTTCCCAAGTGCAGCAATCCGTATCACTCTGCCACGATGCCGCGAGGCCACCGTCCCGCGAGAGCCCCGCGAGGAGCTGGAGAAGGGAGCTTTTGTCCTGCTCCGTGCAGGAGCTGGCCGGAGAGGCCAAGGAGACCAGCAGCACGAGAGCCAAGCCTAAAACTCTGCTCCTGTTTGAGCAATGGCGTGGCTGCATGGCTTTCTCAAGAAGCTAGCAAGGGAACCGATGGGCTGGTGAAGAAAGAGCCCCAGATGAATGCAACGGCCAGCTCATGTCTCCGTTTTGTTTGACCCCTTCAGGCCGTATTCAAGAAAATGAAAACAGTTGGGTCAAGGATTGGCTGCTACTGCTTGTCTGTTGACATTTTCTCCGGAGCACCCTGCGGGTAGGTTGACTTTTTTTTTGACGAAAAAGGCAGCACCATTTTCTATTAATTAAGGAGGAGAAGAATGAATAGTGTTACAGAGTGTTAGTAAAGAATGGATGAGGTCTGAGGTTAGTAACAGAAGTAAGTAATTACAAACTATGAACAATTAGTCAGGAGGCATCCATTGCGCTCCCTTGAGTCCAGCACGCTTCCACTCCCGTAGGTCTTCCGCGATCAAAACACAAACCACGGGGGCATTGCAAGCTTTGGCGTTGAAGATGCGGCTGTTCCACTCCTTCCAGATTCGCCACCAAGTGCACATCACAACCGAACTAAGTTTAGTTGCATTGGCAGAGGCCTGTGCACTGAAGTTTTTCCACCACCATCCATCTAGACTAGGTTCAGAGGTAGAGGGGACATGGCAGCTGACAGCATGGCGACTGAAGACCTGCCGCCAAATTGAGCGAGCAAAGGAGCACTGCGCCAGCATATGCAGGGCAGTTTCAGGATGGATGTGGCAGAGCGAGCAGATGGGGTTACACTGAATGTTCTTCTTTTGCAGCATGTCGGCGGTGGAGCATCTTCCCTTCACAGCCAGCCAAGCAAAGAATTGGATTTTGGGGGGAATTTTGATCTGCCAAATCAGCTTGGGGAAATTGGAGAGGGTGCGAGTGATGAACTGGAAATGGTAAGCTGAGCTTGCACTGTAGGTACCATTGGCAGTCCATTTCCAACGAATGCTGTCAGCTGTGCGTTCATCAAGTGTGAGAGACGATATCTGAACGGCAAGGGCCAAGTAGTCAGTGAGCACCTGCACAGTAGGGTTCGCCTTGATGCATTGGATCCACTTGCCATTAGTAAGAGCATCACGCACTGATAGCCTCGAGCCACTGCTATGCTTGAAGAGAGCAGGGTAAGCCAGCTTGGGTGTCACTCCATTTAGCCAGTGAGCATGCCAGAACAGGGTAGAAGCACCATCGCCAATGGTGATGGAGGTGCAAGCGATGTAGGTTGACTTTGCACTTGTGGATTGGTGTGCTAGTAGTTAGCCGTAAATCCGTAATCCATGATCAAGTCTTTAATGATCTGTTACAGCATGTATTTTGTGTACCTGACCTGACATTACTTCTCTTAACCGGTTTCTCATACCTTGTCCTATTTTGTTATTTGGTGACAGAAACTAAGAAAATTCTCAAAAAAAAAAGGGACCATTAACAATATGTGTCGATGTCACGTCAAATTGAGCACATGATTTGGAGACGAGCAAGTGTATGTGAACATGATTTTTTGGAGAAGAGGAGCAAGTGGGGGGGCAATATGTGAACCTGATTTGTGGTGAAGAAGAGCAGAAGGGTTGCTGCTAAATATTAAATGTATTAGTCTGTATTTTAAGTTAAGATATCGATGGAATAGCCATGCTTGTAGTTTAGATAGATCTTTATTGTCGCTATTCTGTACAAGTAGCTGACACTCCAAATCGCACGGACCAAAACATTACAGAAAATGCAAGTCACAATTGTTTACGTAAGTGCATCTTCAAGGGCCTGACAAATAATTGTCCAGGACAAATGTTCACTTGTCCATTTCTCTTTTCTCACAACTAAGGTAGCATGACCGGATGACAGTAGTAATAGGATCTAGAAACGACGACTCACACCTGCAAAGACTATTTTACAGAAGACCAGGTTCATAGCGCATATGGTCTACAATCTAGAAAGAGGACTCGCTTACAACATCACACTAGCTTGACCTCCTCGTCATCTCCGAAAAGGTAACGTTTAGACTTGTGCTTGATCATCCGGAGACTGCCTGGGCCTGCACTGCGATCAAACTCCACGCCAGTGAGCACCGCAAAGTTGTCAATTCTGCCATGCCTCCCCCGCTTGAGGAAGAACCTCACGACGCACAACTTTCCAGAACCTAGCGGCACGAGGTGGGAGGACGCCTTCGGGATCCACCCATCTGGCACAGGAAGCTCTTCCCAGCTGGAGTTCTCCTTCACCGGCGGCGTCAGCGCGAGGTCAGCCACGCAGAGCTGTTGGCCATCGCTCTCTGCAGAGAAGCCAAACCAGAGACCGTGCTCGGGGACGTACTTGGCGTGGCCCTTGAACGGCAGAGCCCACTCGCCGACCTTGCTCCATGTCCGGCGAGCCGTGTCGAAGGAGTACGTGCCGGCGCCCACCGTGGATATCCAGATTTCCGAGTCACGAACCACCGTGTAGGCGCCGATCGCACAGGGATGTGGCGGGGGGACGCCGTAGCATCTTGGATCGGGCTCGTGCACGTACTGGTCGTAATCAAGCGGAGGCGGCGAGAGAGCGCGTCAGTGCCAGTCCTCCGGCCGGCACTTGCCGAACGGGCGGCCGTAGGTGAAAGCTTGGAAATAGGACACCTTATGCCCGTGGACATCATAGTGTAGAGGCCGCCGCCAGCGGTGAGGGAGATGGAGCTGCGCCTGGGGTCTACCATCGTGTTCATGGCGCAGACGCCGCCGACAGCGCCGTCGTACAGGACGGTGTGGCCCCAGTGGTCCACGGCAATGATGTCGTTCTCCATGGCCATGAAGTCCATAAACCCGGTCGAATTCTTATACGTGCAGGGCTGGTCGAAGGATATGGCGGCGGGAGGCAGCCGAGCCAGAGCCGGAGCCCGAGACGACGCTGCTGGTTTAGGTGATCGGGAGAATAGCCTTGCCGGATCGATGCGGTGCAGGTTGAATTCAGGGCGGCCGCCCCACAATTTACTCACCACCAAATTCACAAAACGGCGACTCATTGCTAAACGTAATGGAGAGATCAAGAATCTGGCTTTCCTTTTTCTTTTGATAATTCACTATCTGCATTCGATCAGGAGGAAACGCCTAATGGGCCGCATCTCGCTGGCCCATTGTCTAGACAAGTTTTTTTTAGAACAATAAATCTTGAAATGTTAATATATCTTGAAATTCGTATACACCGTATTAAAAATGAATACAATTTATTAAAACAAATTATATGAAAAACAATTATATGAAATTTTTGAGATTATAGAGTTCAAAAATTGTTTACAAGATTTAAAAAAATGTTCCAATAGTTTAAAATAAATCTTCATGACATTTTTCAAAATGTTACTTTAGTTCAAAAAAAATGTTTACATGGTTTAACAAAATGTCCGACGGTTCAAAACTATTGTTCACTAGGTTTATAAAAGTTCATATAATATAGAAAATTGTTCGCTCTGCTCAAAATAATTGTTTACGATGTCAAAACAAACTACGGCGGAGACAGGGGGGACCAGCAGGGGCCCTGGCCCCCCCTAACACCATTAATTTCCTGCTAAAAATATATGAACAGTGTTAATTTTGCAATTTTTCCTCTAACCGGCCCCCCTGACAACCAAAATTATGGGATCCTGCCTCCGCCAGTGAAAACAAATTCATGTACTACACAATGAAAACAATAATCATGTGATTTAAAAAAGAAAAAAAGAAAACATGATAAAAAAGAAAATGACAAAATAAAACAAAACCCAAAATAAATGGAAAAATAAAACATAAAATGAAAACGAAAAATGAAAAATCAAAGCGTCAATTAGGGGTTGCCAAGGATAGCACTATGTCACGACGGGAGATAGACTGAGAGCACCAGGTTTCGGCGATGAGAGGTGATGACAGAAGCAATAAGGGCTACGGTCCATAGGGAATAGAGGAACGACGATGGCGAACAACTCACGTAAGGCTCGCTAGAAAAGGGGGTCGGGAGTTAGGGCAGATGTCGGTTGGAGGAACACCTGGCTGTTATCATGACCGTTCACCCGGGATCGGGCGGATAAGCAACATAAGTGAACGAGAGACCTCCGATTTTATTTTGAGAGTAGCGGCTCTCGAGATATCTGGCCCAAGTCCGCCCCACGGTGAACAAAGACGACTCCAACGGCTAGAAACGACATGAACTAAGTAATATGATAGCCAAAATCGTTGATAGTGTGAGAGGCAATGTTCAAGATATCGTTTATCGTTTACCGCTCGGTCGAATTCAGATTAGAGGTTAATCGCTCATCAGCTTATTAATCGATTTTATCAGTCGCCTATTTACCGTCCAACTTTTTTTTTGTAAATCTTGGGCTCTAGACTAGTAAATATACTAAAATATGCTATGCAAAAACTATGTTGGAGTATTGGAACTAGAGAACTAAGTAACTACAAACCTGGCTTACAAGACTGTGACTACAGGTCTATAACCTCACATATTAATTGTCGATAAAACGGATGTACACGACGGAGAGAGTAGTAATAATATAGACACTCTTGGAGGATACATAAGAAAGGGTGCCGGTGGAGAGCTGCTGCTGAAAGAAGGGGTGCCAGCCATCATGCTGCTACATCCTAGACCTGGACAAGCTGGGAGCTGCGCCGCGCCGACCCTCTAGCTGCTCGAGAAGAAGAGAGAAGGGGAGATCTAGACGACGGGAGGGGAGGGGATTGGAGGTCGAGCTAGCTCCGGCTGCTGGCGGTAGTGGGGTGCATCTGGAGTTGGCGGCGCGCGGAGCTGCCCAAACCCTATTGAGCGGGAGTGCATTCGGTGTTTGAGGGAGGCCAGGTGTAATTTTAGAGTTGTTGGCTTGTTGGGCCTCACCAATTTATCATTTTCTCACGATAAATCGCTTGTCAGAGTGATAAATCGATCCAAACGAGAAATTAGGCCGATATGACAAAATCTTATGGCTCACACCACGATTCACGATTAATTGGTCGCATATCGGCTTTTTTTTTCAACATTGGTGGTAAAATGCAAAGTATAACGGGTATGCCCCAATCGATTATAGGGATAAGATGAGAATAGTATATTTTGATCATATAATGTAAACTTCCTACTCCACTTGGTTGAATGGACATGTGTGTTTGATGTCAAATATGTTCACATGGCATGTTGAAGTAGTAATATTTTGAAATATGATGTTGGAATTTGATACTTTTCGAAATTATTGTTGTTCATATGTTTTGTGGGAATGTAATGTTAAAATTTAATTATTTTTTGATATTATTGTTACATCGTATTTGATTTATTTATGTTGCTAAAGTTGCATGTTATATGACTCATCACCTTAATATAACGTGATTAGGGGTGGGCGTTCGGTCTTTTTGGTTAGTTCGGTTCGGTCTTTCCGGTGTTTAACAATTTTGGTCATCCAGAAAAGATACCCGTAATAAATTCGGTCTTTTCGGTTTTATGTTCTTCGGTCTTCGGTCTATTCGGTCCGGTCTTCGGTCATGACCAAATAGACCAAAATATATGGCACGAGAAGGGGAATCGGTGCCCGGGACTGGAAAAGTGGGAAGCGATCGACTGGTCTCTCATGCACGGGAGAATCTACAGTACGCTGGGCTGAGATACCCAGTTGTTGAGTCTAGAGACTAGATGGTATGGTTGGTTTAGTAGTTGGGCCTATATACTAGATGACACATAAGCTGGGCTGGCACACAAATTCGGCTGTTTCCGTACGTAATTCACTCAAAATAAAATAAAATCGGTCTTTCGGTCTATTCGGGTTATGTATAAGTGATTACCGAATTTCTGATCTAACTTCGGTCTTTTCTAATTTGCTACCCAAATTTCTAACGGTCTTTTCGGTCTCGGTCATTTCGGTTTCGGTCTCGATCTTTTCGGTTTCGGTTTTCGGTCTTCGGTTTTTATGCCCACCCCTAAACGTGATCGCCCTACCCAACCCTCCTCCTCGAGCCAAACACCACAAATTTCTACCCACTCGGTCTATGTATACAAGCCCACATAGCAACGCAGCGAATCCAGCGATACAACACCTAGTTGGAAATCCACCAACTATAATGACCATCGAATTTGCATCTAACGAAGACTATGACTCATTCTAATTGATTTATTGATAAAAATAGTGTTAACACGTTGGTTTTTTTTTGTTAATGGATGTGTGGAAATTTCTTGTTAGTACATGAATCCAAAACATAAATTACAACAATCCAAAATTATTGGTAATGCATTGATATTTGAAAAAACATTGATAATTTGTGCACGAATCTGGACGTCCCGGATAAGCGAGGGACATCCAACTAGGTGTAGAGTTGCATTTTCTGCCACATAGTCATAACTTAACTAAAATATGTTTTGACCAAATTAATAGAAAAATATCAACATTTACACTACTCGAATAAATATTATGAAAATGCATATTTTAATGATAGATTGGGTGATACTTTTTTTTCTCAAGCCACAAGGTGCTACAATTTGTACTTTGCAAAACTAAAGACAGGCGATGCTTATGAATGGCTTGAATAAAGTGGCAATTCTTTTATAACAAAAGAGAACCAGTGTGAGTTCCCTGAAAACTTGGTTACTCTGAGACCAGCAAAACAGACACGACAGGAAGGTAATTAATCTGAATATCCCTGGCAAAATTAAGCACATGCACAAACTAGGATTTGAATACAATACAATCTAACAATCTCTCCTATCTAAAAGAAGAGTTTCGTTCCTTAGTCTGTCAACCCGCACTTCGTCAACCCCTTTCGTCCAACTTTTCGTCCTACGTCGCCCCTTTTGCAATTTAGCCCCTCAGAAACTATGCAATTAACCCGCAGTCCAACCCTAACCTACCCTACCTCTTCTCTCCTGTGAGCGGCGGCGGCGGTGACCGCTGGCGTACGTGTTGCAGCGTTCCCGTCCATCCCCTACCAGTCCACCTTATCCCCTCCGCCTCCGCTTCCCTCTACGCCAACCGGAGCACACGGATACACGTTCAGTATGTCAGATCGTGGTCGTCGTGAGTGGCCGCCCTCGCGTCCTACTTTGCCCCGTCTCGTCGTTGTACCACGTTGCCGATCCTGACCAGCAGAGATCGTGAACCCGTTGCCATGGTGGTGTGTGCGACGGTCTACCGCTTCTCCGGGATGCAGGAGGCGGTAGATGCGTGTGGCGTCCAGTTGGGCATCTCCGTGACACCCTTCGCCCGCTACCGACGAGTGCGGCCATGCGCCGGCCACGGGCGACCGTCTACGAGCTGGGCCCCTCCCCCTTTCCCGCTCCTCTTCATCGGCGAGGACAAGGCCGTCGACCTCCTGCGGTGAAACCAGCACGGCCTCGGTGAAGACAACGTGCACGGCAGCTGCCGCCCGCTTCACGACGGAGCCGTTAGCCTGATGCATTGGTCGGGCAAGGGCAAGCCTTGGGACAGGCTCGACGCCGGCAGGCCATGCCCGCTCAACCACACATGGAAGTCCTACCACCACTCAGTTGCGGGAGATGGCAGCGGCGCTGCCTCGCCGGCCTCCGGGCCGGCATCATCGTCTTCGTAGAACCTTTTCTGCTCTCGGTATTCTTCTGTATATAATGCTTCTAATATTCGGTTTTTAACTGTGTTTCTCATGAAAGGCCAACATAAAGAATGATATGCATGTTTGAATATCAGTACACCATAGATCACAAACCTATGGCCATACTACACCTGATTAAGTATTATTTGAAATTTTGAACATTTAAAAACCTTTTAGTGCGTTTTAAATAAACCTAGGTATAGCAGCTTATATGCTTTAAAACTTTGTGTTAGGTATGAAACTGGAGATCATGTTGGGGTTTACTCTGAAAATTCTGTCGAGACGGTAGAGCAGGCTGAAACGCTACTTGGTCTTTCCCCAAATACACCTTTCTCCATTCATGCAGGCATGGAAGATGAAGCTCAATCGAACATTCCTGGCCAACCTGGTAAGATGCTCGATCTCGCGATTGTTATTTATGCTACGCCTCTCTGGTTGAGATGTCAAACACTGTGATATTGTCGGTAGCACCTTAATTCGGTTGCTGTGCTTGGGCTGTACTACATTCTATCAAATTGTGAGTTCTAACTCTTGATTTCTGGAGCTCATACACTAATGAATATGTAATGTTTCCTGTTAACCATGACATGTAATGCTCATCATTTATTGACTGGTAAAGGATCTCCGGCCGTGGTCTTCTTATAAGAAGCTGGATCTTTAAAATAATTGGAAATCTGAAGTCGTTTATAAAAGTTAGCTGTCTGAACCTTTTGATCTTTTGTAAGAGAACTGAATAAAAACTACAGTATAAGCTCCTTTTGTTGCGCTAATAACAAGTTTGTGAAGGTAGAAGTCTCCTTTTGCTGCGCTTATAACAGATTTGTGAATGAAGAAGTCTCTAGAATGAATTGAATCAGTGTTAGTGCTGTTGTTTGTGAATGATTATTTTTTGGAATTTGAGGTTTCATGTGCCATTTGTGGAGTATAACATGATTTAAGAATTCATCTTTCATGTATGTAAAGTGACATTGTATTGTTTGTGTTCTGAGAACAATGACAACACCTAACAAACACATGCTTCAGAAGATGTATACACGAACGTACTGGGCAATTCTCTCTCCAAAATCAGACTATATCCGTGGGTGCTACTGCTATGTTTTGGTCCTGCATTGTGATACTCGGTTTTCCAGGAGAGATTACGCTTTTTGTTGGCTGATTAAGCTTTTTGATCTTTGTTACACTGTCATACCCAGTGAAATTATTTAGGCTAAGGTTATATTTGTCTTGACCCGCTTCCTAGACAAACATGCTTCTAATGTAGTATTTTTTACCATGTATTTAGAGGCATATAAACTGCAAAAATGTTCATAGAGAAGTTCATGTATCGAAATTAGCTTTCTCATATAGTGCAGCTTTCCTGGATCTTGGAACAAAAATCTAATTCGTTGGTTGCATAAAAGTTACAAAAGTAGCAACTGGTTGTGTATTGAAATTACTTATTCTCTGACTATACTGGTAACATGATAATATAATTTATGTTGTACTTGTACCTGTATGAATCTTGTCAACTATGGAGCTGAAATTAAAGAATGCCTATCAACTGAAATATGATGTCTTTGGCAGCTAAATCGGCAAGTCTTAGGCAAGCAAAAGAAGAGGCTAGAGTACCTTGCGCAGATGGAAGCTGGATTGAAGCTTGCAGAGGTATGTACATTGCATGTGCCCATTCAGTAGTTTTCTTTATAAGATAATAACAACAAGGTTTGTTCATTTATTTATATTCTTGTCAGTTCCACTTTCCAAAGTAGCGGTGACCCTAGCGCAAACGTCAAGTGCCCTTGAGCAGGAGACGAATGAAAATGCGCAAAGCATCTCTCCGGAGGTGATTCAGAAGCTTCTGAGCCATGTCACCACTACGAAGACCTAAAGGTTGTCAGACAGTCTGTCCTGCATATGATGACAAACTTTTATTTATTTGGAAGGTGTGATAAGAATTGCCTTTTGTCACTTCCAGCAGTAATTCCTTTTCTTTTGTCTTGGAATAAGCTGTTGTGGTTCAGCACCAGCCATGTCTGATACTACTTGCTAAACCTTTGGTAATTAGTTGGTATTTTTTTTCGATTTTTACTCATATCTACTTGTAAGCTACAACTCCATATTCTTTAAAGCTAGCAAGCATTTATAAGAACTAAGCTTCAACAGTCGCGATGAAACTTGGCAAATTGTGGTTTATTTTGCGGGTGGTGTGGAACATGTGTGAACGACTTGTAATCGGTTTATACAAACACCATGACAATGACAAAACACACAATAGGATTTCTTGTTACCTTTAACAATCCAATAGGTGAGGAATAGATCAAATGATATAGGAGCCCACGGAAAACTTTTAGATCACCGTGTCGCCTTCTAAATTTGGACCCGCTACAACGCATGGAACTAGAACATATTTTGTGCGACCCCATTAGATTTTTATTTCACGCACGGGCGTATTTCCTATATAATTTAAATTAAGTTCCATGAAAGTTACTCTTTAAAATATAATAACCATTTTATCGGTGCTTCTAAATATATTTTACTACCCCGTTGCAACGTACGGCCATTTAGCTAGTCAATGAAACAATAATTCTTTTGAAGAGTGCCTTCTCAGCTGTGAAGAAAGGAATAAGAACACGGTTACGAAAAAATCACAGCGGCGTGACCACGTTTTCGCTGACGGTGTAACACACGGAGTTGTGCTTGATCATCTGGAGGCCTCCATTGCCGGCATGCTCGACGACCTCCACGCCAGCGAGCACCGCAAAGCTCTCAGCTTTCCCATGCATGTCGTCGGACGGGAGCAGCTTCTCCCCGTTACTACTTGTCCGGAAGCACCTGGCTATGCAAAGCTTGCCGGAGCCCATCGGGAGGAGACTGGTCGCCGTCGGTGTCCACGCCTCTGGCAGAGGCGGTTCTTCCCACAGGTGCGACAACGGAAATTTCCGCAGAGGCGGAACCGGTGGCTGCTGTTGGAGGTCGGCGGCGCAGAGCTGGTCGTCAGAGAAGCCGAACCAGAGGCCACGCTCGGCGACGTAGTGAGCACGGCCACTGAACGGCAGGGCCCAGTCACCGATCTTGCTCCACTGGCAAGGAGTTCGGCCGAAGGAGTACGTCCCCACGCCCACCGTGGATACCCATGCCTCTGAGTCGCCGACGGCCGTGTAAGCGCCGAGCTCAAAGGGATCGATCTGCTCCAACCCCAACTTGTACTTGTCATATCTCCAGTCCATGATCAAGTCCAGCTTATCGAAAGTGAGCGGCGGGAAAGGATCCAGCGCCAGTTCTCGGTGAAGTCCAGAGCTTGAAGATGGTGCACCTGACGACACTGGCCGACCTCGCGCGTCATGACATAGAGGAAGTCGTCGCCAACGGTGAGGGAGATGGAGCCGCGCCGGGGACTTTCCATCGGGTTCATGGGCCGCACGGCGCCAACCGCGGCATCGTAGAGGAGGGCGCGGCCCTCGTCGTCCACGGCAATGACGTCGTCGTTGAGGGCCATGAAATCCATCCACCCGTTCCGCGGGTAGAAGGATACGGCGGTGGGGGGCAGCTGAGCCGGAGCCGGAGCCATCTTTGTTGCTGCCGGATCTACTGGTTTTGGTGATCCGGCAGGGCAGAATAGGCTTGCAAGATCGATGCGGTGCAGGTCGAAGGTAGGGCGGCGGCCGATCAGTTTATTGACCAGCAGATTCGCGAAACGGCGACTCATCGCTCCTCTACCTTTGATGGAGAGATAAGGAATCTGGCTTTCCGCTCTATTTTGATTCCAGTTTGTTAACTGAACCCCACGAATTCACAATGCAGCAAGCAAATTCACCCCCAAAACGAAAATTCGTGGATTGGAGTAGCCGCCAGAAGAAGGGTGCATGGGGTTGAGAGAAGGCCCCGTGATATAAGGGCGGCGAGAGGAAAGGCATTGAGCTGCTTCTGACAATCTGACGAGGTGTTTCTGCTGCTACTCCTGAACCCTTTTTCTGAACTCTGAGAACGATGCGTTTCAGAGGCAGCCGGAGGTTGGTCGATTTATCGCACGCGCCGCAGCTGCTGGCGGCCGAGGAGCACCGGCAGGCAGCTGCTCCGCGGTTAGCTCCTCCTCCGTACAGTACTGCACCGCGAAGCTCAAGCAGTGAATCTTCTCTGCCTCTGCCTTCCACGAAAAAAAACAGATTTCGCACGGGCGCACGGCCCACGGCCAGCCCACCAGAGCAGACAATCGCTTGTTGACATGTGGGACCGACGTGTCATCGTCGTGGGCTTCTTCTGTAGCCCATTTCTGTCTACTCCCCCGACTCTGCAGCTCTCGCGCCGGCGAACGGCGGCGCCGCGTCGTCGCCTCGCGGCCGCGCGGGACCGATAGACCGACGCGACCGCGACTACCAGGTTATCACCGCACCTCGCCTCCTTGCCGTTATTCTTACTCCGCGAATTTTAGGTAGTACTATATTTTAGTTCGCCCGTTTCCGGGCTTGCTCGAGGGAGTGGTTCGCCGCCCGCCGGCCTGCCCCCGCCGGTGCACGAGTGGTTTTATCAGGTGGTAATGCTGCCTCTAGAGATTGAACCACCGTAGTTATGGATTGCCCAAAAATTCGTTAGCGGAGCCAGACTCTCGTGTTGGCACTCAGAAATCCTGTAGCATAATTAGGTTATTGGTCTCTGTATGAGGGGCTTGTACAGGCCGGCCCCTGAGAGGATATAGCATCAATCTTGAATCCAAGGTTGCAAGTGCGACTTCAAGTGCAAGAGATCGCTGCAGAGAACTTATTGATGGATTGGGCCTTAGCATTTGGTGGTGAATTTGGTGTTCTAACTTACCCCTTTAGCATGTCTTATTTTCACTCCCATCTGGGTGATATTTAAGAAGCATAATTTCTGTTCATTTCACCGTTTGGATCATCAAATCGGTAAAACTTTGCTTCTTCATTTTATGGTAATTTTTCGAGAAACCATTACTCTATCAGTGTACTTTTTCCTCGGCCCTGTTTTAGTGGGTTTTTTTTTTTGCCATGGTGTCCCTACGATTGTCTCCTAGTAGTAATGGCTGAAATTTTTGCTATTTTTTGCTCGTATTATTATGCACGGTTTATAAGGACTGTGCTGAAGATCGATAAATCGAACCACTCCTCATAATTATTTCTCGTGAGTTGCTCATGGCACACATAGTTTGTGACTTTGTGTTGATGAAAAGGGTAAAAAGATGAATCACAAGAGTTCGTAGTAGCGGTGTGTCACAATCTGTACAAAATAACTAATGAAGCTAGCTCTTGAGAAAATATACATCTAATCTGCGCACTGCAGTATAATTTTCTATTTACATTGTATGCTGACTGAATTTTGCTTTTGAAGGTTAACACCTACACTGTTGAAGAAAGATACTACGTCCTGTATAGTTGGCCTCATGCCAGGATTGCGATCGACACACTGGCAAGCAGCTTCAAGCACCTCCAGCATTTGCTCTTCGTATCCTGTGCCTCTAAGTGTTGGATCCAGGACTTCAATCTGCTTCCCTTTGGATCTCATCTCCTGTACCCACTGAACAAGCTCTTTTGACTTTGGACAGATCTGAACAGGCCGCCTCCCCGTTACCAGTTCAAGCAGGACCACCCCAAAACTGTACATATCACCTCTCAGTGTAGCCACCCATTCTTGCCCGTACTCAGGAGGGATGTAACCAAGAGTACCAACCAACTCAGTTGTGACATGAGTATTGTTGGGAAAGATCAATCTGGATAGCCCAAAGTCTGCAACATAGCTTTGAATTCTTTGTCTAGTAAAATGTTGCTGGACTTAATGTCACGGTGAACAATGTGAGGCTTGCATACATTGTGGATGTAGGATAGACCCTGGCTTGCTCCTTGTGCAATCTTCAGCCGCATGGGCCAGTCAAGAAATGAACCGGCATCATCCTCTCTGTTGTGAAGCCAATCATCCAGGCTGCCATTCTCCATGTAGGATATATCAAGAGTCTTGAACTTCCCTGTATGCAGTAACCCCAGAATGGTACAAGATTGTCATGCTGTGCCATGGAAAGTGCATCAACCTCTGCACTGAATTCCCTTTCCATCAGACACATCTCACTGCTGAGCTTTTTTATAGCAACCTTTGAGCCATCAGGTAGCTCAGCCTTATAAACTAGGCCATAACCTCCACAGCCAATGATATGATCCTTGTCAAAGTTCTTTGTAGCCTTCAGGAGATCAGTCAGTTTGAGTTTGTTTTGTTCTCCCATGCCAAGTGGAACCATCACCAAGGAGTATTCTGAATTGAAGTTTGAAGATGTGTCTTCTATGTCATCGTTGTTTCTGCTCCTCTTTTTGGTCATGAAACTCCTGCCTCTGAACAAGACAAGGAGAGCTAGCAAGAAAAGGATGGCCACCCCTCCACAAAATACACCAAATGCAAGTGCAAGGACACCCTTCTTTTTCCGCCGTTTCTGGGCTATCAGAGGTGTTTCAGCTGAACCACAATGGTTTACAAGCATAGAACCACACAATTTTGGGTTGCCTTCATAGCTGGAATTAGGAAATGTGCTAAGCTGGCCTACAGTTGGAATAGGCCCTTCTAGGTCATTACTGGAAATGTTGAATTGGGAAAGGAAGTGCAGATTGTTCAGTGCAGCTGGAATTGCACCAGTGAGATGATTGACGGACAAGTCGAGCACCTGCAGGTTTGTGAGGTTGCAAATCGACTGTGGGATCTCTCCATATAATCTGTTGGAGCTCAAATTGAGGGAAATGAGTGCTTTTAATTGACCAATCTTCTCAGGTATCAGACCAGTGAAGTTATTGACACCTAGATTCAGTACTTTAGGAAAAGCACTGGGCATGAGGTATTGGATAAATTGACTCTTATAATAAACAGGCAGCTCAAAGACCTTTGGTGCAATCTTATCTGATTCTAGCATTTGCATATCCATTAAGGCAGTTGGAATTTCCCCTGTAAGGCTGTTGTTTGCTACATCCAGATAAAAGAGGAAATTTAGGCTGCTGATCCAGTCAGGTATTGTTCCAGCTAGTTGATTGTTGTGTAGAAATATCATCCCCAAATTTGTGAGCTTCGATAACCAATGAGGTATTTGTCCAGACAATGAACAATCATTCATTGCAAAAACTTGAAGATTCCAAACCCACCAATGCTGTCGTCCTCTGGCATGGTCTCATGCATGAAGTTGAACCCAATAAGAAGAGTGGTGAGGTTCCTGCAACCCCTAAGGATCTGAAGTGTTCTTGTAGTATTCGTAAGAGAGGTTTTAACAAGTGATAGGAATGAGAGAGATTCCAGATTGCCTATTTCTTCGGACAGTTGAACATGGAAATGATTGTTAGATAGCCGTAGTGCAGTCAGCTTGCTGCAGGAGTATATGCTTTCTGGAATACTGCCGGTGAAGTTATTGTAATTGAGATCTAAATTCTTTAGATTGGACAGGCCTGAGAAGTTGACCTTGGTAAGCTCCCCACTGAAGTTGTTGCTCTTGAGGTCAATGGTTATGAGATTTGTGCAGTCGCTCAGAGTTGATGGCAGCTCCCCTGACATGTTATTGCTGTCCAAATGGAGCTCCTCCAATCTCTTCAGCTCACCTATAGAATCTGGAATATTTCCTATGAGTCCATTCTTCCCCAGATCAAGGGTGACCAGACTTGTGAGCTTGCTGATGCCATTGAGCGCTCCTTCTAACCAATTGCTAGGTAACGAGAGGTGCTCTAATGAGGTAACCTTGAAGAGTTCATCTGGAAGTGTCCCACTGAGGTGGTTGTAACCAGCGCTGAGTAATTTCAGCACCGAGCAATTACTGAGTCCAGGAGGGATGTTTCCACTGAATAGGTTAAAACTGAGTTCAAGTACAGCAAAAGATGGCGCGCTAACACAGGGCGTAGTTGGTATCTGCCCAGTAAAACTGTTGGTGCTGGCATTGAGTGCGACCAGGCTCTTCATCGCCTCCCATATAGTGGACGGAAAACTTCCTGTTAATAAGTTGCTTGAGATGTTCAGTACCTGCAGTGGCCGTGCAGGGGTTGAAGATGGCAGCTCACTCAGGCCTCCAGTCAGGCGGTTGAAGCTGACATCAAGGACAATGATGCTGCTGGATGAAACCAACTCCAGCGGCAAGCCACCGGACAGCAAGTTGCACGACAGGTTGAGGTGCAACAGGCCGGTGAGGTTGCCAAGGAACGGCGAGATGGACCCCTCGAGACCTCGAGAAGCTAGCGAAACATTAGTGACCGTCCTAGCAGGACCTCTGCAGGTGATCCCTTCCCAGGTGCAGCAGTCCGTCTCGCTCCGCCATGACGCCTTGAGGCCACCGTCCCATGAGAGCCCCGCAAGGAGCTGGAGAAGAGAGTTCTTCTCCTGCTCTGTGCAGGAGCTGGCCGGAGAGGCCAAGGAGATCAGCAGCACGAGAGCAAAGCCGAGAAAAGGCACATGAAATCCGCTCCTGTTTGAGCAATGGTGTTGCTGCATGGCTTCCCTAGGAAGCTAGCAAGGGAACACAATGGGGCTGGTGAACAAAGAGAACGAGAAGAAGGGAACAGTCATCTCATGCCTCCGTTTTGTTTGTTCCTTTCTGGTCATAGTCAGGAAAAGAAAACAAATGATTCAAGGATTGTCTGCTATTGTCTATCCGTCACAACATTTTCTATGTTCACATGATGACATTTTCGCCAGGCCGCCCGCCTGCTATCACCTACTGGTAAGTTGACTTTGTATGCATGGATTGGTGTGCCGATACTTAGGAGTCATTTGTGCTGTAACTTCATGTATTTGGTTAACTTGATCTGACATCACTTCCCTTACCTGCTCTACCATATCTTGTGCTATTTACCGAATAGAGAAATTCACTTGTTGCTGCACATTTTCTCATGAGCAGGAGAAGACGTGTTTAAGATCGAACCATTTACAATATGTGATCGAGGAGGATGCAGCATCCCGAGGGAGCGCGTAATTCAATGCCGTCGGCGATGTCGCGGTCAACTCGTGAGGAGAAGGGCAAGTGGAAGGCAGCATGTGGACACGATCTTGTAGAAGAAGAGCAAGTGGATGGCAATGCGACATGAATGAAAAGATTAATGGAGCGGTTGCTGTTAAGTATATCTCTCTTACTTCATAGTGTTTTGACTCAAAAGCCTTTCATGAGCTGTATTTCTTCCTATTTTTAGATTGAGACATCGATGTAATAGACGTGTGTGTAGTTTAAATGTGGCTATTATTGTAGCTATCCGAAGTCAGTGATCAGTACTGTTGGCCGATACAATACAATATCCTGTGCAATTATCTGGCGCTCGGGCTAAAAGATTACAGATAAGGCATAATATTAGTCGGAATCGTTTACTTTGCAAATTGCCAGTCAGATATTATTGATGTGACTGATTAACTTAGCGACTAATTATTGGGCTGGGGCAGTTGTTAAATGTCAACTTGACCCGCTCCACGCTGCTTAGCTCTTGTCTGAGACTGGCTTGCAACTTTTTTTTTAAAAGGCAGCATGTGTGTAGTTTAAATGTCAACTTGACGAACAGGGGCTGCTGCGACCTGCGAGCCATCAAAGGAAGAAAGAAAAGTAGGGCTCCTTTTTTTTTAACAAACATGGGGTACACGCAGATATACACCTGTACATACTGATGAGAATATTTCAACATGGTGAGACACAGCAACCTCTACTTTTAGAATTTTTTTAATTTGCTTCAACCTCTATAAAATCCTAAACTTTAGTTCGATTTATAAAACCTCCAAGTACATCCCCATCTCGAAGACGATAAAACCATCACCTTAAAAGCACTGGCAAAAGAAAATTTCTACTCCAGGAGATTTCAACTTCTTTGACTTGAAATTGAAACTTCAACACACAACTTTGTAAGCACTTGGCAGGTTTGCAGTTTTCTGCAATTGGGCCGTGCGGCTGTGGCCTGTGAATGTCGCCACTGGGTCTGGGCCAGCCTCCCTCTCTCTCTCTCTCTCCGCCGGATGAACCCCGCAAGCCGGAACCGGCGAACGGCGGCCGCCGCAATCTCTTCCCCGAGCAGCCGCGCGGAGAGCGCAGGTCAGTCTTCGCCGCACCGTCTCCTATGCTCGCTACTCTTGCTTGTAGATGCTGATTACGCGGTGTAGCGTGGGTCATTTGTGGTTCGGGATGCTGCCATCTAGGATTACCCATTCTAGACTGCTCAAAGATTAGCCCAAACCAAGCGCTCTTAATTTCGGACAACACGAATCGTAGTAAAGCTCTCGTGTAAGCTTCGACTCAGAAAAATACCATAGCAGGGTCAATTGGTAGCTTGTTGGCATAACGTTATGTTTTTACAGACCTTAGGCCTGCTATGAACCCTAACATTTTGTGTCAGTATTGAATTTCTTCTTGTACGACTACATACTTGCCATTCCTTGTATTGATTTAGTAGTGCTTCCGTAGAAGGGTATTTTCCCCATTCAGTAGAATCCCATAACGTGATGGGATTTTGCATTCCAACTCTTCACTATGTGGAGTTCTTAAGGTAACAGAATATGGACTTATGGAGTAGTTCAAGAAAAGGTGGAAAAGGGTGTGAATTACATAACTTGTCAAAAATGGTGATATGTCAGAACTTTTACAAAATAAGTATAAAATTTGTCAGTGCACTGCACTATAAGATAATCGTGTCTAACCACATTCTATCTTAACTGAATTTTGCATATGCAGTTTGGCGTGTACACTCTCCAGGAAGGAGACTAATTCCTGTATGGTTGGCCTCATGCAAGGATTACGGTTGACACACTTGCAAGCGACTTCAAGCACCTTCATCATCTGCTCTTCATACCCTGTGCCCAGAAGTGTAGGATCCAGGACCTCGAGCTGCTTCCCTTCTGATTTCATCTCCTGTACCCAGTTGACCAGTTCTTTTGATGAAGACAAGACCAGGACAGGACGTCTCCCCGTGAGAAGCTCAAGCAGGACCATGCCAAAACTGTACATGTCACCTCTCAGTGTGGCAACCCACCCTTGCCCGTACTCAGGCGGAATGTAGCCCAGAGTACCAACTAGCTCGGTTGTGAAATGGGTTTTACTGTCGATCAATCTGGAGAGCCCAAAATCTGCAACATAAGCATTGAATTCTCTGTCAAGCAGGATGTTGCTGGACTTGATGTCACGGTGGACAATGTGAGGCTTGCAGACACCATGGATATAAGAAAGGCCCCGGCTTGCTCCTTGTGCGATCTTGAGCCGTGTCGGCCAGTCAAGAAATGAGTTGGCATCAACATCTCTGTTGTGAAGCCAGTCATCCAAGCTGCCATTCTCCATGTAAGGATATATGAGGAACCTTGAATCTCCCTGTATGCCGTAACCCCAGAGTGGTACAAGGTTGTCATGCTGTGCCATTGAGAGTGCATCAACCTCTGCAGTGAATTCCTGTCCATCAGACACATAGCATCATTAAGCTTCTTGATGGCCAGCTTGGCGCCATCGGGTAAATCAGCCCTATAGACCAGCCCATAGCCTCCACAACCGATGATGTTCTCCTGGTGAAAGTTATTTGTAGCCTTCACGATGTCAGCGAATGTGAGGTTACTTTCTTCTCCCTTGCCCTGTGGCACTATCACTAATGATTCTTCTGAACCAGTCTCGAATGAAGTTGCTTCCACATCTCCATTGGTGCTGCTCCTGTGCTTGATTGTTGCAAGGAGACACCCAAGCACGGAAAGAATAGCAGTTCCACCAAAGAATACACCGAATGTAATTGCATAAATGGATTTCTTGCTCCTCTGTTTTTTGGAGCTTGACGGTCCTTCCGCTGAACCACAACTGCGATGGAGAACACGGCCACACAGCTTTGGATTCCCTTCAAAGCTAGAACTTGGAAATGTACTAAGCTGGACTCCATCTGGAATTGGTCCTTCCAGGTCATTGTAGGAAATGTTGAATGCTGAAAGGAAGTGCAGGTTCTTCAGTGCCGATGGGATTATACCCGTGAGATCGTTGCTGGACAAGTCCAGCACTAGCAGAGATGTCAGGTTGCAGAGCTGCTGTGGTATCTCCCCTGATAAGCTATTGGAACTAAAGTTCAGTATAGCAAGCAAGTTCAACTGACCAATCTCCTCAGGGATCACACCATTGAAGTTATTATTTCCTAAATTCAGCACTTTAGGAAAGCACTGGTTATACGATATTGACGTGATGGAGTTGAATAAACAGGCAGCTCAAAAGCTCTTGGGTCCAAACGGGGTGCAGTTGTCTTCTCTGAATTTAGCATTGACATCTCCATTAAGGCTCTTGGAATTTCTCCTGTAAGGCTATTATTTGATATGTCTAATGGAAGAGCAAATTTAGTCTACTGATCCAGCCAGGTATTGGTCCACTGAGTTGGTTATTTTGCAAAAATAACATCTCCAACTTCTTCAGCTTTGATAGCCAAAGAGGTATGTTTCCAGACAATGAGCAGCCAGCTATGGAAAGAACCTGAAGATTCTGAAAACCGTCAACTATTTCATCTTCTGGCATGGATTCACCCTTGAAGTTGGTCCCCCCGATAAGCAGGGAAGTGAGGTTCCTACAGTCCTTGAGTATCCGGAGCGTGTTTGTGATATTTGTAAAATTGTTGAAACCAAGTGATAGGAAAGTAAGAGATTTCAATCTGGCTATTCTTGGTGAAAGCTGCCCATGCAAGTTGTTGCCAGATACTCGCAATGCAGCCAGCTTGGTGCAAGAATATATGCTTTCTGGAATTGTGCCGGTGAAGTTGTTGTACAGAAGATCTAAATTCTTTAGATTGGCAGACTCGAGAAGTTGACCTTGGTAAGTTCTCCATTGAAGTGGTTGCTCTTGAGGTCAAGTGTTATGAGATTTGTGCAGTTGCTCAGAGATGATGGCAGCTCCCCTGACATGTTGTTGTTGTCCAAATGCAGCTCCTCTAATCTCTTCAGCTGACCTATTGAATCGGGAATTTGCCGCTGAAATTGTTCCCTCCAAGATCAATGGTAGTCAAATTTCTGAGCTTGACTATTTGCGCGCCATCGAGCACTCCATGTAAAACATTGTCAGGAAGCGAGAGGTATTCCAACGAGGAAGCGTTGAAGAGTTCACTTGGGAGATTCCCGCTGAGGTTGTTGTGTCCAGCCTTGAGCACTGTGAGCATGGAGCAATTACCAAGTCCAGGAGGAATGCTCCCTGTGAATTGGTTGTAACAGAGTGCAACCATGGCTAACGACGGTGAGCCTCTGCAAAAATGACTCGGTATCTGCCCAGTGAAGCTGTTGTTGCTGGCGTTGAGTGCAACCAGATTATTCATCACCTCCCATGTGGTGGACGATGGAAACCGGCCTGTGAACAAGTTGCTAGAGATGTTCAGTACCTGCAGGGCCGGGCATGGGTTGAAGATGGCAGCTCTTGCATGTCTCCGTTGAGCGGTTGAAGCTGACATCAAGGATGATGATGCTGCTGGACGACACCAACTCCAGTGGTAGTCCACCAGACAGCGAGTTGTGGGACAGGTTGAGGCGCAGCAGTCTGGTGAGGTTGCCCAGCGACAGCGAGACGCGCCCCTCAAGGCCCTTGGAAGCCAGCAAGACATCGGTGACTGCCCATCCACGCCGCAGGCGATCCCTTCCCACATGCAGCAGTCGGTGCTGTTCTGCTTCCACGACGCCGCGAGGCCGCCGTCCTGCGACAGCCCAGCCAGGAACTGCAGGAGGGAGCCCTTCTCCTGCACCGTGCAAGAACTGGCTGGAGAGGCCATGGAGAGCAGAACCACCATCACCACAAGAGCACAGCCAAGGAAAGGTATGGGGAATCCATTGCTCCTCTTCTTGCATGAGGAATGGAGCAGCTGCTGCTTCTGCATGGTTGCCCAATCAAAGTCTTAGCATGCAAACCAGATGCTCAAACCTGATTCTGACCGGACCTGCTCAGGAAAGAGCATGAGGAGATGGGAGAAGAAGGCTTGGATACTCTATTGACAACAAATGAGAGGACGTTTGGGTCAAGGATCAGAGGATCCACACTGTTGTTCCACGCACTTACCTCAGGCAGCAGCTTCCTGGTTCACACCAGCATGCACGTTTTGGTTGAGCTGGCTGCAATAATCTACTGAAAAGCACAAGCCCCTTGCACACAAAAAATTAGCTGCGTTTGATTCTGTGATTATTGAATTGGTAATGGTACATGATGCACTTGTTTAATTGCATTATGATCAGGTAGATACGATATGCTATGATATGAAGGACTTTTACCAACTTGACTATTAAAGTCTTTTTCTTATGGCATGGCAGCAATTCTTGAGTGCTATTGTGGCCAGTGCTGGCCATATTTTTTTTTGGTTTCTTACTGTATTTTCTTTGCTAGTCCTGTTCGCACACAAATTTGGCACCTAGCCAGATTGACCCAGATATTCTTGTGTTCGCACCCAAATTTGGCACCTAGCCAGATTGACCCTAGATATTCTTGATCCAGGCTAAATGTACCCGAAAGACGCCAAGACATGGAGAAAGAGGAAGAAGACAAGCTATGTCCCAATCGGCAAGCCACCAGGCTGTAGGCCACCATGTCCCGGCAATAAGTCGTTGCCATTATTGGGCCAGCCTCATCCAGAAGCCGGCATTCTCTCAGGAGTCGGCATTGTCCCATGAGTCGGCAATTCATCATCCAGAAAGTCGGCATTCCCAGAAGTCGGCCATCGTCCATAAGCCGGCATCTCCAGGAGCCGACCAGAGTTCATGTCTTAGAAGCCGGCATGCACGCCGCCATGCCCCATTCGACAGCTTAAGGGCATCTCCAGCCGTTCGGCCCCCCCAGGCCGAAAAACGGCGCCTTTTTGGACGGCCTGGGGGGACGCCGGCGCTATTTGACGCCATGGGTTCGGCGATTTCCCAGCCGTGACCAAACCTAGAATTGGGCCGAAAAATTCAAAAAAAAAAAAAACGATTAGGCGAAATTCATCAAACATAAGCGAAATTCGTTAAACTTAGGCGAAATTCATACTATATAGGCGAATTTCGCATTGTTCATTACATAATATAAGCTGAAAACTTAAACATAAACTAAACACGGCGATCTACATGCCCAGCTGGCTGTAGAACGCCGTGTAGTCGCCGCCGTCGTCGTCGTCGTCGTCGTCGCTCGGTGGCGCGCCGCCGCCGAAGTGGCTCGGACCGGCCTCGTTGTTGTTGGCGCCGCCGCCGAACCACGCGCCGTCGTCGTCGCTGTCGTCGAGGACTATCACCTCGCGCTCGCCTGACGAGGGGGAGTAGGAGGCCTGCGTGCCGTGGCCGCTGCCTCGTCGAGAAGGCGCTGCTGGAGCGCAATCTCCTCCTGGGCGTGCTGGTTGCGCGACCATTCGAAGATGAACTCGTCCGAGCACTCCTCGGCGGCGACCATGGGCGGCGCGACGTCCTGCATGGAGGCGGTGACGGCGTTCTGCTCGCCGGGGAATTCCTCGTCGTCGTCCGGCGCCTCCGCCATGATGGCCGCCCGGACGTACTCCGGTGGCGCCACCCACTCCACCGCCGTCTTCTTCTTCTTGGAGGTGGCGCCGCCGGTGCCAGGCTCCTTCTTGGGCCTGACGAGGCGAAGGTGGCCTCGGGGCGGCGACGGTGCGCGGCGCGGCTCGTTGATGCGAATCCCGCCGCTGGGCCTTCTTGGCGGCGACCGGACGCGGCGCCCGGAGTTGAGGACGACGCCACGCGGCGTGTCCTCCGGCTCGGGCTTGACCCGAGCGAGCGCCGGCGTGTGCGGGACCCGCTGGAGAGCGGGCCAGAGGAAGACGACGAAGAAGCCGTCCCCATCCTCCTGGGCAGCCAGGAGGTGAAGTGGCGCCGAGGCGTCGTGATGTAGCCCGAGTCACGTCCATCACCATGTCAAGCACTCCAACATATCACAAGGCGACATTGGGCTTAAAGGTGAACTCTTTCCTCTACGAGATCCCATTTCGTGCCCCTTTGAATGGTATACTACTTGAGCATCTACCCCTTTGCTATGCTAGGAATCACATGACGAGTACGACAATCCGGGAAGATGCCGAGGAAGCCAAAGAGTCAAGACCATCCAAGGCGTACGCATGGAAGAGGATGAGAAAGCGTCAAGACGAAGGAGGAGCAGCAGCGAAGGCAGGCCAGCCGGCCTCCCAGCCGGCCTGGGCCGGTCCCAGGGCCGGGCGACCTCCAGACCCGGCCGGCCTCCCAGCCGGCCTAGGCCGGGTCACAGGCTGGCCACCCGCCAGTGCCTGCCGGCCTCCAGGCCGGCCTAGGCCGGCCCCAGGGCCGGGCCCCCGTCTGCACCAGCCGGCCTCCAGGCCGGCCTGGGCCGGCCCCCAGGCCGGTTTCCCAGATCCCACTCGTACCTGCACCCTGTTTTGTACTTCGACTATAAATAGGAGTCCCCCTCCTCCTAGAGTGGATAGACTATGTTTTGAGATTAGAGTAGAGCTAGACTCCTTCTTCTCAAAGGTCTCCTTCCTTCCCTTGTGGGGATGGTTCCTCCCCTAGTGGAGAAGATCCCTTCGTGGATTCAAGACCTCTACTTGTAGTTTGACTACTTGCCAATCTTTCATCTTCGGGTGACTTTATTGGAGCGGTTCGGTTGACCGTTGGAGAAACAACCATCCAAGATCCCTTCTTGTATCTACTTGCCGATCTCCCACCTTCGTGTGGATTCTATTGGGCCGGTTGGACCGACCGGTAAGGGAAACGGTTCTTGTATCTTGTGTGTGTTCTTGTGTTCGGGGCGTTCTTCTTGGTGTTCTTCGTGTTCCTCGTGTTCTTGCGTGCGTTCGTCCACATCCCCCGTCAATCCGTGAAGATCGGGCCACCCTAGTAGTCCCGTACTACACCACGTCGGCGCCTGGCGCGGCGACATGGTGAGCCGGGGCTGGTTCCCGGCGTGGATGTGCTCGAGGATGTACGCGAGGGTACGCCCTCGCCCGCTCCACCACTGCTTCCGCCCGCCGGCGTTCTTCCGGCCGGCGACGGGGCCGTTGTTGTTGGTGTCCTCCAGCTCGTGGCGGTGGCGCTCTTGGAAGTATGCCATCCAGAAGGCGGAGTTCGCCGGATCCCAGCGCGGGTCCGCCGCCTGCTATTCGGAGAGCCCGGCGAGGACGTCCTGGATCGCGTAGACGCGATCCGCTCCTTCTGGCGGCGGCGGAACGGGGACGCCTCCGGCGCTCAGGCGCCAGTCGCCGGGGACCCGCATGTCCGGCGGCGTAGGGTACCCGGCCTCGTACAACATGCGGGCCTCCTCCGGGTGCAGGAAACGCCGGCCGAAGCCGTTCGCCGCAGCTTCGTCTCCGGGGTATCGCTCGGCCATTGCTGTTGCTCGGGGGAAGGAGAGAGATGGAGAGATGGGGAATGGTGTGCCTTGCCACGGCGAGATGCGGGGAATAAATAGGCGCAGGGGGAGGCGAGACTGTGGCGCGTCATTACTCCGGCGCGTGGCACTCGACTGGACGCGTCGGCCGCCGCTGAACGGCGCGACAGTCCACGGCCATTACTCCGGCAGGCTTTTGACTAGCGCTGGAGCCGAGGAGATGACGACGAAGCGTTTTTCCGCCCGTGATTCCGCGCCATTTCGCCTATCTCGCTGACAGCTCTGGCCCACATTCCTTTTCGCGCCATTTCGCCCCCCCAGGCCAAACCCGGTGGGCTGGGTTTGGCCTGGGAGCGCCGCGCAATTTTCCGCCGATCCGGCGCTATTTGGGCTCCTGGGGGGGCCGACTGGGTGGAAAACGGCGCTCCCGGGCCATTTCGGCGGTTTTTTGGGCCCTGGGGGGCGCTGGGGGGGGGGGGGGGCTGGAGATGCCCTAAGCCGGCATCCCCGCTGTATCCCAAGAAGAGGAGGAGCCGCCATAACGTAAGTCGGCAACAAGATAAGACGACATATTGCCATATACCAGAGAGAGCCAGCATGCCTTCATTCCTCGCTCGGTAAGCCGACATGCCGGGTCGTGCTATAATCATGGCTTAATAGCCGGTTGAGGATGCGACTCGAGAGATGATTCAGAGGATAGCATGCGGAAATTGCACGATAACACCAAGAAGATGGCCTCAGATGGGAAAGTGCCTAACATGGAAGTTGTGTGTATTGTCAAGGCGCACAATATTTCTTTTTGAGTCATCTTCATCCGAGTTAGTATGCAGCCTACAGAGACACGGCGAGACACTGGCGAGTTAACCCGTCACCTGCTAGATTTCGACCTACAGATTAAGATAGACCCAGAAAGTCATCAAGACGGCCTTAGATGGAAAAATCATAGTCGCAAGAGTTGTTCGCCTCGTCGAAATGTACAAGTTTGGTCTTTGGGCCATATCCATCCGAATTTGTATGCGACTTTGGCGGCCACGACAAGAAGCAGGTCAGGAGGTGCTGCGAATCTGGACAGGAATTCGACTTGGACTAGGACTAGGGTTTTAGGACAAGAAGCAGGCCAGGAGGGTGCTGCGAAGCAGGTCAGAAAACATATTAACAATCGAGGATTTAAAAAATGAACAATTCTAATTTGCAAACTAAAAGTTATGTCAAATGAACATTTACAAGGAAAGACCAGAACTGTAGAATAATGGAGAATTATTGGAGAATATCATGAACTTTAGAAAAGTCACAAACATTCTAGAAAAAGGTTATTGAAACATATGGGAATTTAAAATGAGAAATATTAAGTTGTAAAAGGAAAACCCGTTTTGAAATTTATCAAGTTCTATGGTTTCACGCACCCGGCGGCCTAGTGAGCACAACTTGGCAAAAAAAATTAGAAAAGGAAAAGTAAACTTGACATTTCGAAATCTCAGCTATTTTTAAAGGACAATATAATATATAAAAAATTCTTAAATAGCGAAATATCTATCAACAATATTTGTAGGAAGCCGAAATTTTATCTTCACAAACATTAAAATGAAAATTTGACAAGAAAACCACGAAAAAGTTAACGAGAAAAATGAGAAAATAATAAGTTAATTAGAAAAATACAGAAATTTCCAAGAAAGGTTAGTAAAGATAATGCAAATTCAAAACAAAATGTTTAAAATAAAGCTTTCGAATTTTCAGTAACTTGGATAAAATATTCTTGCAATTCCGTAAATTTAGTTACATGATATTTTTCACTTTATTTTTTTTGGTAACGTATGTCAAATCGTCATCACGTCATCATCAAATCCGGTTTTGGCGGTGGAAAGGACCAATTCTAGATGGGTTTGACCCTTGACATATCAAGGTTTACAAGACCACGCATAGAATTTGGCAATAGTTTTGGCGTGTTGGCCTCCGAATCAAACGTGCATGAATGCGCGCGGTCATTGTGCAACAGCAGACTCTCTCTCTTCAGTCTTCAGCCGGAGGACCCAGAAACCGTTTTGCTTTTAGTCCCGCAGGAAAGGAATCGACGAATTGTAAGCTGCAAACGCGCAGCTGATAGACTGATCTTCTAGATCTCGATGGCAATATGACTTGTCTTTGATTCCAAGTTCACCCTGGAAATGGGCGGAAGTGCATGTTTGTTCTCACCTACCCGCGTCTGCAGATTCTAATTCCGATATACACGTTTCTTCCGTCCATAACTGAAATTCATGTATTTTTGTGAAAATCTGGATTTTTGATGAAAAGTTCATACAAAAACCGATTTTTAGAATAAACACGGTGTTGTGTTATCTAAACTCGAGACCTCAAATAAACAAATCCAATGCCTCCATCACTGTGTTAGGCAGGAAATTCATCTGATATTTATAGCTTTAACTATCATAATCTGTCTGCTTTCAGACAAAAGTTCAGATAGCACAAACTCTAGACCGGTGCCAACTTCTCCCGTAGAGGGAACTTTTGGAGCGCACGTTCCTTGCTGACTTCAACCCGCCAAGCCAATAGGAAGTGAGGAGACCGGGTCCACAATGAACAGTGCAATCTTTTGAGGAAACAAATGTATTTTCAAGTTTCAAAAAATTATGAAAACAATCGCGCACACAGATTATAGATGCTGTACATGCGAAGTTTAAAACTTAAGCACGCCCATTTTCTGATCCGTACAAAAATCACAAAAGACTCGGACTGGATATTAAGTTCCAAGATATGTAACTTAAGCGCTTCTCACCTTTACCCTATGCAAAATTGAGGATTGTAAACACATGAAAATTCCAGAAATATTCGTTTGGACAAAATGCAGAAAAATAAAGAACACACCAGAAAAGTATCTCGATCCTACGTACTTGAGTAAAAAAAAGTTCAAGTGCATAGTCAAATTCCTATGAGATTGATACGTAGCAATCCAAAACCATAGGAATTTGGGTGACACCACTTTTTTTAAAATATCAAATGTATCCATAGAAAAATCCTAAGTAATAGAATTACAAGAATCTTATGAAAATTCTATAATACAAAGAGGCTCTTAACCCATGAACTTCATTTGCACGGATCTTTGAACAAAATGAATGGGACAAATATTCGGAACCACAACAGTTGTGTCTAGATGATGATTCCTATTTGTCTCTTCGGCCACTGAGTTTTCCTACTTTTGTAAATTTTGGATGATCTTCTTCAAAACTTGTTTCACTACTCGAGTTGGACCAATAATCTTACATGACACATTTAGTAAAGCCTCTCCCTACACGACACAAGGCTGATGGTCTGTTTGAAAAATGAGTATTTCTTGGTCACATTTTGGTAGCTAGTGCACATTTGGCTAAAATACAGGAAGACTATCAATTCTTTCAAACAAACCCAAGACCTCTTTGAAAAGATCTACTTTCAATGCTATCGATTTCATGGAAATTTCTAGTCCCGCTCTAATGTGGGTGGGAATATGATGATGCACACCTCCGCCCCTCTTATGTGATCTAGCCATTTAGCGAGATTCTTCTTAGCATATTTTCTCTATTTTTTAATTTTCTTTCATATATATTTTAGTTCAAATACATAATTTATCGATGTTATTTTACAAAATTGTACATGTAATATTTTTGTTCGCCCATGTGTCATTTGATCTCATGGAATTTCATAGTGGAAAATAATATGCAACACAAATTAATTTATCATCTTTATTCTTGGAATGTATAACATTTTTGACAAGTTATGTAAATATAATTATTAAATTCATTAATATATTGAAGTGACGGTGAAGTTATTTGCAAGAATCTTTTCGCTACGAGAAAAATTATATGCCAAGATGTGTTTTTACATGTTGTGTGAATATTTCATTTGGCTCACGTGAAGACTTTCCATAGATGGTGGTACATATTTCAGAACAAGAAATGTGTATTAGAAATTTTTATACTCCACAATTTACAGACTACTATATGTTAGTTTTGAACATTTGACAAAACTAATTTTGTCGCAAGAATGAAGACAACTGCCATGGGCTGGGCCGGACGCCGTACGACGCCGGGCTCGCGAAGCATATAGAAAGCGTAAAATTACAACTTTCAGATGTTAACTGGCCTAAAAAAAACCGTCACGAATAGCCTCTCCGACGCCTTCTGCATTTATTCCCCTGCTCTATCGCCATAGATATGCTCGCTGCCGGCGAGTCGCAGCTCCAGCGCTCTCACCGGAAGTGCCTCCTCCTCTGGTGGCACCGCGCTCGCACCGCATACTCGCTTCCATGTTAGCGCCGTTACACGCGAGCGCTCCGGCATCTATCCCTCCGACGCAATGCCGGCCTGTCGTCCGGTACTCGGCAGCAGTGTGCCCAGGCCGTTCGACGAAATGCCGACACGGATGTCGATTCTCGAATCGCGGCCGTGGTTGTCTGGAAGCTGGGTCGGGCTCGTAGATCAGGCTCGGCACGCGCTTTGAGGCCTATGTGTATATGCCGGGGGTACGAGCTGCAGGGCAAGTCCCGTGGTTTCTTTGCCTCTGCAAATCCTTCGATGTGACATGGTACGTAGGTGCTTCTGATCGCCATTCCTCTCATGTTCGACCAGTGGCTGCGTACTTCCGTGAGTGCTGAATCATATACATTTGAGATATGGTAATCGTATTATATTCTCAATTTTTTCATTCCACTCCGTTCACAACCCTTGGACCAACCATTTGTTGTATCTAGTACTCCCTCCGTATCATAATATAAGATGTTTTAGCTATTCTAGTACGGACCACATACGGAGCAAAATGAGTGAATCTTCACACTAAATATGTCTATATGCATCCGTATGTTGTCCATACCAGAATACCTAAAACATCTTATATTATGATACGGAGGGAGTAATTGGGTAATATACCTCCTACTCTGGTGGGTTTCTAAAACCAGCTGATCCGAAGAAAATACCTAATATCACTTGAATGGAGATGAATTTTAATAGTCCACCCAGAAAACAAGACAAATATTTCACATGTTTATACCTTTTCCATGTTTGTGAAACATAAGCATATATTATACTTCAAGAACATCTGAGGGTCCTGTGCAAAAAAAATATCTGAAGGAATACGACCAAAATATTTCCTTAAAGAAGTGTGTAAAGCTCAAAATGGTAACCTTTTAGCGCTGTACAATGTACAAAACAAACTGTAAGATTATGAGAAGTAGAAGTTCTAGTGAAACTATAGAAGTTAGTAGTCCTAATGAAACTATAGAAGTTACAAGTACATCGTGCACGAAAACAGAAGACCATATATCATGTGTAGCTCATTGCAGCTTGGCTGATCTTTGCAGCTGTGCGTCAGCGTCTATACTGGCCAGGCAGGAAGCTACTTCCTTCATAGTTGGCCTCCTGAACTGATTGTGGTCAACACATTTGCAAGCGACTTCAAGAACCTTCAGCATTTGCTCTTCGCATCCTGTACCTCGAAGCGCTGGATCCAGGACCTCAACTTGCTTTCCCTCAGACCTCATCTCCAGCACCCATGGGACTAGTTCTTTTGATGTAGATAGGACTGGAACAGGCCGCATTCCAGTGAGTAGCTCAAGCAGGACTACTCCAAAACTGTACATATCACCTCTCAATGTAGCCACCCATGCTTGTCCATACTCAGGGGGAATGTAACCCATAGTGCCGACCAGCTCAGTTGTGACATGGGTTTGGTTGGGAAGCATCAATCTGGCTAGCCCAAAATCTGCAACATAAGCTTTAAATTCTTTGTCGAGTAGAATGTTGCTGGATTTGATGTCACGGTGGACAATATGAGGCTTGCATACATCATGGATATAAGTAAGGCCCAGGCTTGCCCCCTGTGCAATCTTGAGTCGAGTAGGCCAGTCAAGAAATGAGCTAGCCTCATCATCCGTATTGTGAAGCCAGTCATCCAGGCTGCCATTCTCCATGTAGGAATATATGAGGAGCCTTGTGTTTCTATGGATGCAGTAACCCCACAGTGGTACAAGATTGTCATGCTGTGCCATGGAGAGTGCATCAACCTCTGCACTGAACTCCCTTTCCATCAGACACATTTCATCATAGAGCTTTTTTATTGCCAGCTTGGAACCATCAGGTAGCTCTGCCTTGTAGACTAATCCATAACCTCCACATCCAATGATGTTCGCCTTGTCAAAGTTGTTCGTAGATTTCAAAATATCTGCGAATTTTAGCTTGTTTTCATCTCCTCTGCCTTGGGGCATCCGTATCACCACTAATGTTTGCTCTGAACTGGAGTAGAATGAACTTGCTTCAACATCTCCATTGTCATCCCCTCTATTTTTTGCTGTAAAACCCTTCATCCTGATTAAGACAAGGAGACACACCAGTAACAAAAGAATAGCAATAACTCCAAAGAACACGCCAAAGACAATGGCAAAAACAGCCTTCTTATCTCGGTGTTTTCGGGAGGACGTAGGTATTGAAGCTGAACCACATTTATGAGTGAGCATAGGGCCACACAGCTTTGGATTCCCATCGAAACTGGAATTCTGAAATGTACTAAACTGGCCTCCAGATGGAATAGGCCCTTCTAGGTCATTGTTGGAAATGTTGAATGCTGAAAGGAAGTTCAGGCTGTTCAATGTAGCTGGGATTGCACCTGTGAGATGGTTGCTGGACAAGTCTAGCACCTGCAAGTTTGTGAGGTTGCAAGTCGATTGTGGGATCTGTCCAGTTAACTTGTTGAAACTGAAATCAAGTACAACAAGCATTTTCAACTGGCCAATCTGTGGGGGATTGTACCTGTGAAGTAGTTGTGGCTTAGATTCAACATTGTTGGGAAAGATGTAACCACACGGTATTGAAGTGATGGACCATTATAAACAGGCAGCTCAAAGACCCTTGGGTCCAAACGAGTAGCATTCTCAGTTGATTTTAGCATTGGCATCTCCATCAAGGTTAGTGGGATTTCTCCTGTTAGTCTGTTGTCTGACACATCCATAAAGAAGAGACGACTTAGGGAGTTGATCCAGCCTGGTATTGGTCCACTGAGTTGGTTGCCATTTAAAAGTAACATCTCCAAATTTGTGAGCCTTGATATCCATGGAGGTATTTTTCCAGACAATTGGCAACATTCGATGTCCAAAACCTGAAGTTCCTCAAATCCATCAGTTATGTCATCCTCTGGCATGAGCTCTCCCCTGAAGTTGTGCCCTATCAGTAGGGTGGTGAGGTTCTTGCTGCTCTTAAGGATGTGAAGTGCTTTTGTGATGTTTGTGAAATTGTTTTTACCAAGTGACAAGAAGGAGAGATACTTCAGATTGCCTATGCTCGACGAGAGCTGCCCATACAATTTATTGCTTGATAGCCGCAGTGCAGTCAGATTACTGCATGAGTAAATGCTTTCTGGAACTGTACCGGTGAAGTTGTTAAACCAAAGATCTAAATTTCGTAGATTGGGCAGGTTGGAGAAATTGACATTGGTAAGTTTTCCACTGAAATTATTGCTTTTGAGGTCAATCGTTATCAGATTTGTGCAATTGCTCAGAGCTGATGGCAGCTCCCCTGTCATGTTGTTGTTGTTCAAATGGAACTCTTCTAGTCTCTTGAGCTGACCTATATTTTCTGGAATCTTGCCACTGAATTGGTTACCTCCAAGATCAAGGGTCATGAGATTTCTGACGTTGGCTATGCGTGCAGTATCAATAATTCCATGTAAACCATTGTTAGGGAAAGACAGGTATTCCAACGAGGTTGCATTGAAGAGTTCATCTGGGAGTGTTCCACTGAGATTGTTGTAGCCGGCCCTGAGCACTTTCAGCATGGAGCAATTACCAAGCCCTGGGGGGATGCTGCCACTGAATTTGTTGAAACAGAGGTCAATCACAGTGAAGAATGGCGAGCTGTTGCAGAAATCCGTCGGTATCTTCCCAATGAATCTGTTATTGCTGGCATTGAGTGCTCTGAGATTCTCCATTGCTTTCCATGTGGTGGATGGAAACTGTCCTGCAAATAAGTTGCTTGAGATGTTCAGTACCTGCAGAGGCCGGGCAGGGGTTGAAGATGGCAGATCGTGGAGTGTTCCATTGAGCTTGTTAAAGCTGACGTCAATGATGAGGATGCTTCCTGAAGACACCAATGCCATTGGTATACCACCGGACAGCGAGTTGTGGGAGAGGTTAAGGTGCTGCAGTCCGGTGAGGTTCTCAAGGGACTCTGAGATGCGCCCTTCAAGACGCTTTGAAGCCAGCAAGACACTGATGACTGTCATGTTTGGGCTGCAGGTGATACCTTCCCACTTGCAGCAATCTGTGCCCTCCCGCCATGAGGCGGCGAGACCACCGTCGTATGAGAATTCCGCTAGGAACTGCAGAAGGGCGATCTTCTCCTGCTCCGTGCAGGAACTGGTGGGAGAGGCCAAGGAGACCAGCAGCACAAGAGCAAGGCCAAGGCAAGGTAATCTTCTGTTGTATTTCATGCATGGAAAGTGGAGTGGCTGCATGGTTTTCTAATGAAGCTAGTATGGAAACCAGACCATTAGTATGGAAACCAGATGCTTATGTTTGTGCCCTGGCTGGGTAAAGCATCAATCAGTGGTCTAATCATGAAGGGGCATGAGGGGAAGCAAACAACCAGATATTGCTGCTTCCATTTTGTTTTGTCCCTTGTAGTCGTAGTCACTAAGAAAATTGGGTTCAACAAAATTGGATATTTTTTATTAAATAAAATTTGAGTTTACACAGCTGCCACCAGCCCACCAGCAGCTTCCTAGTTCACACTGACGTTTCATTGTTTCACTATGGGCTGCCTGCTATAATCTACTGACAGGTCAACTGCCCAATCTTCCTTATTACTGGCCGTACAAGTATCTTTTGGTAGTCATCCTTGACTCTTACTCTTAGACTTTTTTTACAGCATGCCTTAATTTACTTCTTCCAAGGGTTTCACTAAACAACTCAACCTCTTCCCACTAACACCTGACCAAATATCATTTCCTGATGCATCCTTTTGCACTTTGGTGAACAGGAAAGGGCGCGTATTTGAGTTAATGGCACCCGCAGTCACGCAACTCGTCACGTATGTGCACTTAAGTCACACTTCTCCAGAACGTGATTTTTTGGTCACACATCTGGACAAGTGGGTGCACGGTGGTCTCTGGGCCCACGTGTCAGACCGTTTTCCGTTGCGGGAGTGCTGACATGGACAAGTAATTTTACAGAAAACCCCCTGTATTTTTAGATATTTCGCAAAATGGTCATCCTAATTTTACAAAATGGTCCTTCTAATTTTGTACCATTTTGTAAAATTATATTACTCCAGGGGGTTTTCTGAAAATTTACCGTCCAAAACGGACTGACACGTGGGCCCAGAGACCTGCGTGCACCCACTTGTCCAGATGTGTGACCAAAAAATCACGTTCTGGAGAAGTGTGACTTAAGTGCACATACGTGACGAGTTGCGTGACTGCGGATGCCATTAACTCCGCGTATTAGTCTATTTTTTTTTTTTTTGCTAATGTTCATACTTGTATTCATACGGGAATTAGTACAATACAGAAACAAGTACACACGTAGAAAAGAGCGAGAGAAAACAGGGGACAGCGAAGCTTGCCCTCTCCTTCTTCCACCTCGAGATCGACCGACGCCAGAGCCCCGCACCGCCGGAGACGATGACGGAAACCGCCGCCAAGCACGATCACCCTTGGAGCAGCAGAGCCCCTAGCCATGAGGCGTTGATGAGCCGCAAGATCCTCCACCTCCGAGGAGCTGGAATTGAAGACGCTGAACGAGAATCGGCCGGGGGCGGCCCCCGAGCTCCAGCTGCACCGGATCTGTGGCCAGCGCCACAGATCCCCCACCTTCTTGCCACGAACCTGCGAAGCCGCCGTCTTGAGTCCTCCCTCTCCGCCTCCTGCACACCAACCGTGAAACCACCACCGACGCCGGAGGCAACGCCAGCTTGAAGAAGAAGCAGCAGCCTTCCGCCGCCGTCGAGGACGACAACGGAACCGAGGGGAGACTGCAGCCCAGCAAAACGACGACGAAGGCCTCCCCATCTCAGCCCCGCCGCCCGAGATCCGCCGTATCCACACCCTAATCACACCACCGGAGCGCAGATCCGGGGATCCCCCATCCTCCCGCCGCCGGAGCGGCCGACGGAGGGTGAGGAATCCCCCGGATACGCCGGCGGGCACTGGGAGAGCCGAGGTCGCCCTCGAGTCGCCTCTGGAGAGAAGAGGAGAGGAGGGGGATGGGTTCCAGAAATATCGCGGTTATGATCCGTTTTTGGGAAAGCAAAAATTTGCAAGTACACAATTTGCGAGATAATACATGGACGGAGAATCATTCTGAAAGGCGCTTCGAATCTAGACCAGTCATCGGCGTCGCAGTCAATGTGTGGACAAGGCCAAGTGGAGGGCTAGAAGGAAGTGCAATCCTGTAGCTTTTGATGGACGTGGTGGAGTGGGTGGGTGATGAGATATGTGCTCTCATCTCATCCATCTCCTTGACCTGAGGGAGGCGTTTAGTTACTCTTATCACGCGAGCTTTGCCTGATGGATACGTTTGCTGCAGTTTTCCTGTCTCCTGGCTCCACTGGCGCACTATTATGGACTGGACCGTGGAGTGCGACTCTGTGGTTATCTGAATACGGAAGCGTGTGAGCTCTGGCAGTAGCTGTCTAGTTGATCACTTATCTCTGATGCTCGTGGCTTGTGGGGGTGGTCTTTGGAACGGAACCATGTGGTGAATGGATTATTCAGTCTAGTCTGGTACTTCATCAGTTGAGTAGTTGGTGTCCAGAATCGCATTTCCCTTTCGGTGAAGGTTTTGTTCTAGTTTCTTTGACGATATGTGCTGATGGCTCTGCAGTAGGTGTAGCTGCACTGTCTCACTATTATTTTTGTAGATGCCGCATTCTATCATTGTTCATCATACATGCGCGGGGTTAATGATATTCCTCTTCTGATTGAGAGAAAAGAAACAGCAAGTGGCTGGTACTCTGCATGATTAAAGGCCTACAGGAACTGCAGCGTTGGCACTGCATCCTTGTCCTGTTTAGCACGTATGCATGTTTCACTGACCTCTCTGATTTGCACATGTTTTTTTATCAGGTATCAGGTAGTACATGTTTGTATCTGGCGTGTCAGCCTGGGGATCAGGCGTGCAGTTTCAAGTTTCAACACGTTGATGTGGTCTTCGCACCTCGCTTTCACACTCGGCCACTTTCATTCAAGCTGCAAATACAAAGATTGCGGCGGCGTGAACTGGCCGACTACGGACTACTCCACGAGATTCAAGCCGTTAATTGCTTGACGTGCTTGCAAGTTGCAAGTTGCCGCGAACGCGTAGATGATCCATCATCGTCTTCCTTGTCGTTGATGATTCGACAAGGCATCTCAAATTTCCTTGAACTTTGGTGTATTTGTCTTCGTCCGAGCTCCGGATAATCCGTGGCTGAACCTGATGGGCACACGGTATGGGTATGACTTCTTGGATCAGTTTTTACTTTTTAGTACTACTACTTAAACATTCATAATTTTGTCTTTTTAAGCCACGGCTTGCAGGATGGGAGGATAAGGTTCTGACGAGTGTAGAGTGGATGAGATCAGGCGAGAGTGTGGACAAGAGCAGTTTGCTTAGTCACGATGTCCGGTGGCTGTGGTCGATCATGACCCTTCTGCAATAAAGTGTGCAAAAGTCACCACATCAAACGAAGCGAGTGGCTCTTAGCAACCCCCTGATCCAGTAAGCACTAAGCAGGCACCTCAGAGAAATGGAGGCCGGCGAGAAGCCACACGTCGTCTGCCTGCCGGCCGCGACACAGGGGCACATAACGCCGATGCTCAAGTTGGCCAAGATACTCCACACCCGGGGCTTCCACGTATCCTTCGTCAACACCGAGTTCAACCACCGCCGGCTGCTCCGCTCGCGAGGAGAAGCGCGCTCGTCGGCCTCCCAGGCTTCCGGTTCGCCGCCATACCGGACGGGCTCCCGCCGTCCGACCCCGACGCCACCCAGGACATCTCCCAGCTATGCTACTCCATCAAGACCGGCTTTCTCCCTCACTTCCGCGCACTTCTCGCCAAGCTCAATGGCCCCAGCTCCGGGGTACCGCCTATCACATGCCTCGTCGTGGATGGCGTCATGTCGTTCGGATACGATGCCGCGGAGGAGATCGGGGTGCCATGCGCGCGCTGTGGACGTCTAGCGCCTGCGGGTTCATGGGATATCTCCGCTACCGTCAGCTCATGGAGCGTGGTCTCGTTCCTTTCAAAGGTACAACGCATACATATCTTTTATGTTCGTTGACAGTCTCGTTTGGCAGTGAGATACATGTCCCGGCTCATGTCAAGTGTCGTTCACTAACTCCATGCCTTGTGTGCAGATGAGGCACAGATCATTGACAATGGACACCTTGACACCGTTGTTGAGGGCATTGGCGGCTTATGTGAGGGCATGCGGTTGCGTGACTTCCCAACCTATATACGCACCACAGACCGCGACGACATCATGATGAACTTCGTGTTGTACATAGCTGAGAGGTTGTCGCTCCCAGACGCGGTCTTGCTCAACACCTTCGACGAGCTCGAGGGGCCGGTCCTTGAAGCCATGCGCGCCATCCTCCCACCCTTGTACACGGTGGGTCCGCTCCATCTCCACGCTGGCCTCGTGGTTCCGGCTGGAACCTCGCTCGATGGCCTTGGCTCCAACCTCTGGAAGGAGCAAGACGACGGCCTCCTCGAGTGGCTCGATGGACACAGCCCCAACTCCGTTGTCTATGTCAACTATGGCAGTACCACCGTCATGACAAACGAGCAGCTCGTCGAGTTCGCGTGGGGGCTTGCTAACAGTGGCTACCCATTCATATGGAACATCCGGCCAGACCTCGTTAAGGGTGACGCCCCTGTGTTGCCACCGGAGTTCATGGAGTTCATAAGTGGTCGCTCCATGCTGACCACATGGTGCTCTCAAGAGAAGGTAATTGCGCACGAAGCGGTGGGGGTTTTCTTGACGCACTCCGGTTGGAACTCGACTCTGGAGAGTATCGGTGCCGGCGTGCCAATGCTGAGCTGGCCATTCTTCGGTGAGCAGCAGACCAACTGCCGGTACAAGTGCACCGAATGGGGAATCGGGATGGAGATCGGCGGTGAGGTGAAAAGAAAGAGCTAGCATTGTTGATACGGGAGACAATGGAGGGGGAGAAGGGGCAAGAGATGAGGAGGCGAGCTGCAGAGTGGAAGGACATGGCCATGCGAGCAACTCTACCGGGTGGACCTTCGATGTCCAATCTGGACGCAGTGATTCATGACGTCCTTCTGGCAAGCTTCTACTCTTGTAATGATGGAAACAAGCAAGACGCTCCGCCACACCAATTTAATTGAGTACTACTAGTCAAAATGTTTTCAACGGAAACAATTATTAATGTTGCGAATGTGAATATCCATCATGAGTTGATATTTTTGCATGTGTTCACTCTTTAACTTTGAACTCGTCTGCATGATTTCAAGAACAGACGCCGAACAGCCAGTTTATCTCTTATATCTCATACCCACCTACCTTTTGTCTGTACTATCAGGTTGGCCCTCATAAATGCGAGGCCACTATATTTAGCATATCCTATCTTCTTGTGAAATAAATTATAGTTTCATAGATAATGGAAACATCTAATTCTAAATCATACTACCTCCGTTCCAATGAATAAAGCCTATATTATTTTTGAAAAGTCAAACTATGCGAAGTTTGACCAAGTTTTTTTAATAAATTATGAACATGTACAATGCAAAATAAACATGGTTAGATGCATCATGAAATATATTTTCACATGATATCCATATAATATTATAGTTGTTGATAATTTTTACAAAAAATTTGGTCAAAGTTTACTTAGCTTGACTTTTTCAAAAAAATATAAGCCTTATTCATTGGAACCGAAGAAGTATGAATCTATACCTTCCGCAACTGTTGTGTTAGGTAAAATATCACATGTGTGTTTTTTCCTTTTGAATCGTTTCAATCTGTAGGCAAGAGTTATTATGACACTTCCAAAAAATACCATGTCATAGCATCCATCTATTTCTTTTATAATGTGTATTGATTTTTTGAAAATCCAAATTTTATATCTCTGAAATGTTTTATAGAAAAAACTATCAATATCTACAACAAGTAAATAAATATGAAAATATGTTTCATGGTGGATCTCGTGATACTGATTTGGTATTGTAAAAATAGTTTTTTTCTAGCATGGTGACCCTCACATATGAGAGAAACACATCTTTAGTTCATTAATAATATTAAACCTGGACATTGTTCTAATATGTTCATTAGTTTTTACAACTATATATTACTATAATAGTAAGAGCACTTACTATGATCTACAATTATTTATTTTGTATGAAACATTGTCTAAAAATTATTTATATAAAGTATTTTTTATGGAATCATCTTTTGTTCGTGGTCAATATTAATGTGGACAATCCCTTAATATGGCCATAAATTTGTAGCTACATATTGATTTATAAATAATACTAACTATTGTGATCTAGAATTTATTTGTTTTCTAAGAAATATTGTTTAAAAACTATTCATTTTAATACTCCTTAATAATCTAACTACCTACAATAATTAAAATACTTATAAATAGTTTTTTGAGAGCACATCATATTTAGTCTGCAAATAAAATTAAACATGGGCAATGTCCAAATATATCCACTAGCTTTACAACTAAATATTATTATAAGAAGTCAAGGCCCTTACTAAAACAATGTTGCTTAGAAAGAAACGTGATGTCGCCTTTAATTTTAATTGTATTTATTTTGGACATGAATATGTCGCAGTAGATCGAGACTTAACTAATTCTTTGTCGGTTAATTTGTTCATATCAATCTAAGAAAAATCATGTTGGTAATCGTTAGTTTATCTAGTACAAAAAAAAGTTTAGTCATTCGATTGTCAATTAATTCACAGTCAAGTCTGTTCATACAAATCTAACAAAGATCACCGTGTTGCAATAATTTTCTCATCTAGTGTAGTGTTTGTTCTTGAAGTTCAAAACGATAATCTTCCACAAATCTCAGATTCATTGGGAGTGTTCCACTGAGATTGTTGTAGCCGGCCCTGAGCACTTTCAGCATGGAGCAATTACCAAGCCCTGGGGGATGCTGCCACTGAATTTGTTGAAACAGAGGTCAATCACAGTGAAGAATGGCGAGCTGTTGCAGAAATCTGTCGGTATCTTCCCAATGAATCTGTTATTGCTGGCATTGAGTGCTCTGAGATTCTCCATTGCTTTCCATGTGGTGTATAGAAAACTGTCCTGCAAATAAGTTGCTTGAGATGTTCAGTACCTGCAGAGGCCGGGAAGGGGTTGAAGATGGCAGCTCTTGGAGTGTTCCATTGAGCTTGTTAAAGCTGACGTCAATGATGAGGATGCTTCCTGAAGACACCAATGTCATTGGTACACCGCCGGACAGCGAGTTGTGGGAGAGGTTAAGGTGCTGCAGTCTGGTGAGGTTCTCAAGGGACTCTGAGATGCGCCCTTCAATACGCTTTGAAGCCAGCAAGACACTGGTGACTGTCATGTTTGGGCTGCAGGTGATCCCTTCCCAGTTGCAGCAATCTGTGCCCTCCCACCATGAGGCGGCGAGACCACCGTCGTATGAGAATTCCGCTAGGAACTGCAGAAGGGCGATCTTCTCTTGCTCCGTGCAGGAACTGGTGGGAGAGGCCAAGGAGACCAGCAGCACAAGAGCAAGGCCAAGGCAAGGTAATCTTCTGTTGTATTTCATGCATGGAAAGTGGAGTGGCTGCATGGTTTTCTGATGAAGCTAGTATGGAAACCAGATGCTTATGTTTGTGCCCTGGTTGGGTAAAGCATCAATCAGTGGTCTAATCATGAAGGGGCATGAGGGGAAGCAAACAACCAGATATTGCTGCTTCCATTTTGTTTTGTCCCTTGTAGTTGTAGTTACTAAGAAAATTGGGTTCAACAAAATTGGATTTTTTTTATTAGAGAAAATTGGATTTTACACAGCTGCCACCAGCCCACCAGCAGCTTCCTAGTTCACACTGTCTTTTCAGTGTTTCACTATGGGCTGCCTGCTATAATCTACTGACAAGTCAACTGCCCAATCTTCCTTATTACTGGCCGTACAAGTATCTTTCGGTAGTCATCCTTGACTCTTACTCTTACAGACTTTTTTTACAGCATGCCTTAATTTACTTCTTCCAAGGGTTTCACTAAGCAACTCAACCTCTTCCCACTAACACCTGACCAAATATCATTTCCTGATGCATCCTTTTGCACTTTGGTGAACAGGAAAGGGCGCGTATTGTCTATTTGCGAAGAAGAAATTTGCAAGTACACAATTTGCGAGATAATACACACACGGAGAATCATTCTGAAAGGCGGTTCGAATCTAGACCAGTCATCGGCGTCGCAGTCAATGTGTGGACAAGGCCAAGTGGAGAGCTAGAAGGAACTGCAATCCTGTAGCTTAATGGACGTGGTGGAGTGGGTGGGTGACCTGGTGATGAGATCTGTGCTCTCATCCATCTCCTTGACCCGAGGGAGGCGTTTACTTACTCTTATCACGCGAGCTTTGCCTGATGGATACGTTTGCTGCAGTTTTCCTGTCTCCTGGCTCCACTGGCGCACTATTATGGACTGGACCGTGGAGTGCGACTCTGTGGTTATCTGAATGCGGAAGCGGTTAAGTGAACAGGGTAGAGCTCTGGCAGTAGCTGGCTAGTTGATCACTTGACTCTGATGCTTGTCAGCTTGTGGCTTGTGGTCTTTGGAACGGAACCATGTGGTGAATGGATTATTCAGTGTAGTCTAGTACTTCATCAGTTGAATAATTGGTGTCCAGAATCACATTTCCCTTTCGGTGAAGGTTTTGTTCTAGTTTCTTTGACGATATGTGCTGATGGCTCTGCAGTAGGTGTAGCTGCACTGTCTCACTATTATTTTTGTAGATGCCGCATTCTATCATTATTCATCATACATGCGCGGGGTTAATGATATTCCTCTTCTGATTGAGAGAAAAGAAACAGCAAGTGGCTGGTACTCTGCATGATTAAAGGCCTACAGGAACTGCAGCGTTGGCACTGCATCCTTGTCCTGTTTAGCACGTATGCATGTTTCACTGACCTCTCTGATTTGCACATGTTTTTTATCAGGTATCAGGTAGTACATGTTTGTATCTGGCGTGTCAGCCTGGAGATCAGGCGTGCAGTTTCAAGTTTCAACACGTTGATGTGGTCTTCCCACCTCGCTTTCACACTCGGCCACTTTCATTCAAGCTGCAAATACAAAGATTGCGGCGGCGTGACCCGGCCGACTACAGACTACTCGACGAGATTCAAGCCGTTAATTGCTTGCACGTTGCCGCGAACGCGTAGATGATCCATCATCGTCTTCCTTGTCGTTGATGATTCGACAAGGCATCTCAAATTTCCTTGAACTTTGGTGTATTTGTCTTCATCCGAGCTCCGGATAATCCGTGGCTGAACCTGATGGGCACACGGTATGGGTATGACTTCTTGGATCAGTTTTTATATTACTTAAACATTCAAATAATTATTTTCCTTTCAGGCCGCGGCTTGCATGATGGGAGGATAAGATTCTGATGAGTGTAGAGTGGATGAGATCAGGCGAGAGTGTGGACAAGAGCAGTTTGCTTAGTCACCATCTCCGGTGGCTGTGGTCGAGCATGACCATTCTGCAATAAAGTGTGCAAAAGTCAGCACATCAAAACGAAGCAAATGACCCTTAGCAACCCCCCTGAGCCACTAAGGAAGCACTCAATCAGAGAAATGGAGGCCGGCGAGAAGCCGCACGTCGTCTGCCTGCCGGCCGCGGCGCAGGGGCACATAATCCCGATGCTCAAGTTGGCCAAGATACTCCACACTCGGGGCTTCCATGTCACCTTCGTCAACACCGAGTTCAACCACCGCCGTCTGCTCCGCTCGCGAGGACCCGCGGCGCTCGACGGCCTCCCAGACTTCCACTTCGCCGCCATACCGGACGGGCTCCCGCCGTCCGACCCCGACACCACCCAGGACATCTCCCAGCTATGCTACTCCATCAAGACCGGCTTTCTCCCTCACTTCCTTGCACTTCTCGCCAAGCTCAATGGCCCCAGCTCCGGGGTACCGCCTATCACATGCCTCGTCGTGGATGGCGTCATGTCATTTGGCTACGATGCCGCGGAGGAGATCGGAGTGCCATGCGCCGCGCTGTGGACGTCTAGCGCCTGCGGGTTCATGGGATACCTCCGCTATCGCCAGCTCATGGAGCGTGGTCTCGTTCCTTTCAAAGGTACAATGCATACATATCTGTTATGTTCGTTGACAGTCTCGTTTGGCAGTGAGATACATGTCCCGGCTCATGTCAAGTGTCGCTCACTCACTCCATGCCTTGTTTGCAGATGAGGCACAGATCACTGATAATGGACACCTTGACACCATTGTTGAGGGAGTCGGCGGTTTGTGTGAGGGCATACGGTTGCGTGACTTCCCAACCTATATACGCACCACAGACCGCGAAGACATCATGATGAACTTCGTCTTGTACATAGCCGAGAGGTTATCGCTCCCAAACGCAGTCTTGCTCAACACCTTCGACGAGCTCGAGGGGCCGGTCCTTGACACCATGCGCACCATCCTCCCACCCTTGTACACGGTGGGTCCGCTCCATCTCCACGCCGGCCTCGTAGTTCCGGCTGGAACCTCGCTCGATGGCCTTGGCTCCAACCTCTGGAAGGAGCAAGACGACGGCCTCCTCGAGTGGCTCGATGGACACAGCCCCAACTCCGTTGTCTATGTCAACTATGGCAGTACCACCGTCATGACAAACAAGCAGCTCGTCGAGTTCGCGTGGGGGCTGGCTAACAGTGGCTACCCATTCATATGGAACATCCGGCCAGACCTCGTTAAGGGTGACGCCCCTGTGTTGCCACCGGAGTTCATGGCGTTCATAAGTGGTCGCTCCATGCTGACCACATGGTGCTCGCAAGAGAAGGTAATTGCGCACGAGGCGGTGGAGGTTTTCTTGACGCACTCCGGTTGGAACTCGACTCTGGAGAGTATCGGTGCCGGCGTGCCAATGCTGAGCTGGCCATTCTTCGGTGAGCAGCAGACCAACTGCCGGTACAAGTGCACCGAATGGGGAATCGGGGTGGAGATCGGCGGTGAGGTGAAAAGGAAAGAGCTAGCATTGTTGATACGGGAGACCATGGAGGGGGAGAAGGGGCAAGAGATGAGGAGGCGCGCGGCGGAGTGGAAGGACATGGCCATGCGAGCAACTCTACCGGGTGGACCTTCGATGTCCAATCTGGACGCAGTGATTCATGACGTCCTTCTGGCAAGGTTTTACTCTTGTAATAATGGAAACAAGAAAGACGCTCCGCAACACCAATTTAATTGAGTACAACTAGTCAACATGTTTTCAACGGAAACAATTATTAATGTTGCGAATGTGAATATCCATCATGAGTTGATATTTTTGCATGTGTTCACTCTTTAACTTTGAACTCGTCTGCATAATTTCAAGCAGTGGCGGAGCCAGGATTGAACCAAGACCCGGGCCAAAAACTAAGGGTAAAAAATACTAATAGTAAAAAAGACCACTTGTAATTGTATAGAATTTTTTGTTAAAAAGATGAACATATATATTTTCAACTCCATGGTTAACGGTTCAAGAAAGTACATACTAGATGACAAAAGACTATATAAATAGTAGTATGGGGATACCGGATTTTTTTCCAGGTTAGCCTCTTGTATTTGTGACGAAAATGTTGGCATGAATTAAAACTAATATATTCCATTCTAGCAAGATCGTCAGTTTGAGGAACCTTTTGGTTGGGTGAGGAAATTGGTGGATAAAATTTCTTCATCTCCCGTTTCTAAAACATGAAATTGATAATAAAAAAGTTCTGAAATCAATGAATCAGCTTAAGTTTGGGCAGTCACATAAATCAATTCAATCAAAATTTATAAACAGGGAGAGGAACAGAATATTGCCTAGCTCCTACGGAGACTCAGCCGCAGGAGTCCTGAATTCCTGGACTAGCAAAAGGAGATAGGCAGAGCCACAAGACTCCAGCACGAGCCTGTAGTCCAGGACGCAAGCCGGCCGATTACCAGAGACGAGGGAGTGGCGGCGCTCGCATCCAGCCGCAGCGAACAAGGGGAGGGAGCCGGCAGACGGGCAGAGCGAGGGTTCCAGCGTCCCCCGCGCGGTCGACGTCGATGCCTACTGCCTAGTCGCTCGCTTCGGTCGTGATAGATTGATAGGCCAGAATGGATGGGCCAGTCCTGGGCTATGCCCCAGGCCAAATCAGAAATACATATAGGTAGGTGGCCAAAAAATATGCTGCGCCCCGGGCCATGGCCCTGGTTGCTCGGGGCCCAGCTCCACCCCTGATTTCAAGAACAGACGCCGAACAACCAGTTTATCTCTTATCTCATACATCCACCTACCTTTTGTCTGTACTATCAAGTTGGCCCTCACAAATGCGAGGCCGATTCGCTGACTTTGCTCCCGCTGACTTTGCCTGACTTTGAGTCACTTACATGTGGGGCCCACCACGTGTGGGGCCCACACGTAAGTGACTCAAAGTCAGGGGAGCAAAGTCAGCGAATCTCATCCCCTATATTTAGCATATCCTATCTTCTTGTGAAATAAATTATAGCTTCATATATAATGGAAACATCTAATTCTAAATCATATGAATCTATAGCTTCCGCAACTAATGTGTTAGGTAAAAATATCACATGTGTTTTTTTTTTTTGAATCATTTCAATTTGTAGCCTTGTAGGCAAGAGTTAGTATGACACTTCCAAAAAATAACATGTCACAACATCCATCTATTACTTTTATAATGTGTATTGGTTTTTTGAAAATCCAAAATTTATATCTCTGAAAAAGTTTATAGAAAAAACTATCAATGTCTACAACAATAAGTAAATAAATATGAAAATATGTTTCATGGTGTATCTCGTGATAATGATTTGGTATTGTAAAAAATAGTTTTTTCTAGCATGGTGACTGTCACATATGAGAGAAACACATCTTTAGTTCATTAATAATATTAAACCTGGACATTGTTCTAATATGTCCATTAGTTTTCACAACTATATATTACTATAATAGTAAGGGCGCTTACTATTGTGATCTAAAATTTATTTATTTTGTATGAAACATTGTTTTAAAATTTATTTATATAAAGTATTTTTATGGAATCATCTTTTGTTCGTGGTCAATATTAATGTGGACAATGCCTTAATATGGCCATAAATTTGTAGCTAAATATTGATTTATAAATAATACTTACTATTGTGATGTAGAATTTATTTTTTGTAAGAAATATTGTTTAAAAAATATTCATTTTAATACTATTTAATAATCTATCTAGCTACAATAATTAAAATATTTATAGATAGTATTTTGAGAGCACATCATCTTTAGTTTGCAAATAATATTAAATATGCGCAACTTCCAAATATATGCACTAGCTTTACAACTAAATATTATTATAAGAAGTCAAGGCCCTTACTAAAACAATATTGCTTAGAAATAAACTTGATGAAGCCTTTAATTTTATTTATTTTGGACATGAATATGTCGCAGTAGATCGAGGCTTAACTAATTCTATGTCGATTAATTTGTTCATATTGATCAAAAAATATTCATGGTGGTAATCGTTTGTTTATCTAGTACAAAAGGAAGTTCTCTCATTCGATTGTCAATTAATTCATAGTTGATATTACAAGTCTGTGCATACACATCTAACAAATATCACCTCGTTGCAATAATTTGCTCATCCACTGTAATCTTTGTTGTTGGAGTTCAAAAAGATAATCTTGCGCAAATCTCAATGTTTTGTCGGGCAGCCGACTATGAACTAATAAATTCTCTGATGACCAAGAAAGAGGAAAACCATTTATTTTTGTTGGTTTGAGTTGTTTCCATCAACCATAATTTCTTCGAGGAAGACGTGCATGCAGTCTTGAGGGAAATCAATTTGTCATTTTTTTTTGCGAAACACATCAATTTGTCTTTTGTTTTTCATTTCTATACACTTGTTATTGTTTCATACGGGTAAATCACTTTATGCTTTTAGCATATATGATCAGGCACGCATCTTGCCACATGCAAGTATGAACTAGAATCAGGTTGTATTCGACATGGAGGAGCGGCGGGCCAAAAATCTTGTCAATGGGTATTCAAAATAATAATAATAATCACCAAGAACGGTAGAAAAATCAGTGAAAGAAACAGTGTTCTACACAAAAGTAAAAACAGATTTTATGCATGCGTATATCGTGTGATTTAGAAGGTTTGCCAAAAATGTTTGGTATTGGGCTGCATACCCATGAATACACGTGCCCACACCTGCGAAACACACGTCTAAAACTCTAAATTCACTCTAGTAGATCCCTGAAATAGTGCGATGCTCTAGTAGATCACTGAAAAAATGTTTCTTGCACGTGGACCCTACTCGTCAGTGGGCCATTTTACTGTCACTTTTCTTCTAGTCCTCGTCCGGTGAACTGCCGTCGAAACCGCCCGCGACGGCCAGACTCCGCCGCCGGCCGCTGCGGGGGTTCCTGGAGGAGTAACAGCGCGACGAGTAGCGTACACACTGTTCGACATAGCCAACACAAAGCCTGAGAAGCCTCGCCACCGCCTCTTAACTCCCTCGCCGCTGCTGCTCGCTCCCGGCGAGTCGCAACTCCAACTGCTCTCACTCATCGGAAGCGCCTCCTCCTCTCGCCGCATCCTCGCTTCCACGTGCGGCTTGAGCGCCGCCGGCATCTACCCCTCCGACGCGATACCGGTCGTACCTGCCGGCAGCAGGGCGCGCCCAGGCCGTTCGGCGAAATGCCGATCTGGGTGGCATTTCTTGAACCCCGGCCGTGGCCGGCGAGAAGCTGGGTTGGGCTCGTTTTGAGGGCCTCATGTGCAGGTGCCGGAGGGGCGAGCTGCAACGCGTTTCTTGGCCGCCTAAGTCCTTCGACCCACATGGTATGTTGGTGCTTCTGAGCATCATCCCTCGCGTGTTCTGCTACTGACTGCATACTGATGTATTTGCTGAGTTATAACGCATGGCACTTGAAATACATTCTTAAATCCTCATTCTGTTTGTTCGACGCTAGGACCTACCAAACATTTGCTGTACCTAGTAATATGGTTATACATCTCCAGCTATGGTGATCTCTAAAATCAGATGGATCGAAGTAGAAAATCTGACAGCACTTAGTATCTGCACCTGAATGCTTTCATATGTTTATACTTTTTCCACCGAGAAAACAAGACAATGCTTTCATATGTTTATACTTTTTCCAATGCTTGTGAAATTTAAGCTGCTAATCAAGTACTATAGTACTTCAAGAAACATCAAAGTGAATATAAATTTTGCAAAACTCTTTCTTCATACTAGTACGGGATGCTCAAAATTGCAATATGTTAGGCTCTGTATAAAATAAACAGTAAGATTATACAACTACTTCGTGCACAGAAATATAAGATTATGTACGTGTAGTTCATTCTATCTTATCTTTGCTGCTCTTTACATCTGCAGGTCAGCGTCTATACTGGCTAGGCAGGAGACTACTTCCCTGATAGTTGGCCTCATGAATTGGTTTGGTCGACACATTTGCAAGCGGCTTCAAGTACCTTCAGCATGTTCTCTTCATACCCTGTGCCTCGAAGTGTTGGATCCAGGACCTCAACTTGCTTTCCCTCAGACCTCATATCCAGCACCCATGGGACTAGTTCTTTTGATGTAGATAGAACTGGAACCGGTCGCATTCCAGTGAGCAGCTCAAGCAGGACTACTCCGAAACTGTACATATCGCCTCTCAATGTAGCAATCCATGCTTGCCCATACTCGGGAGGAATGTAACCCATAGTACCGACCAGATCAGTTGTGACATGGGTTTGATTGGGGAGGATCAATCTGGCTAGCCCAAAATCTGCAACATAAGCTTTGAAATCTTTGTCCAATAGGATGTTACTGGATTTGATATCTCGGTGGACAATTTGAGGGTTGCATACATCATGGATATGAAAGGCCGAGGCTTGCTCCTTGTGCGATCTTGAGCCGAGTCGGCCAGTCAAGAAATGAGCTAGCATCATCATACCTGTTGTGCAGCCAATCATCCAGGCTACCATTCTCCATGTAGGAATATATGAGGAGCCTTGTGTTCCCATGGATGCAGTAACCCCACAGTGGTACAAGATTTTCATGCTGTGCCATTGAGAGTGCATCAACCTCTGCACTGAACTCCCTTTCCATCAGACACATTTCATCATTGAGCTTTTTGATTGCCAGCTTGGAACCATCAGGTAGCTCTGCCTTGTAGACTAATCCATAACCTCCACATCCAATGATGTTTGCCTTGTCAAAGTTGTTTGTAGCTTTCAAAATATCAGCAAATTTGAGCTTGTTTGCATCTCCCTTGCCCTGTGGCATCCGCATCATCACTAATGTTTGCTCTGAACTGGAGTAGAATGAAGTTGTGTCAACATCTTCTTTGTTCTCCTTTTTACCTTTTGCTGTCAAACACTTCATCTTGACTGAGACAAGGAGAAGCCCAGCAACAAAAGAATAAACATCCAAAGAACACGCCAAATGCAATTGCGAGAACTGCCTTCTTATCTCCCTGTTTCGTGGAGGACCGAGGTATTGAGGATGGACCACATTTTTGAGTTAGCATAGAGCCACACAGCTTTGGATTCCCATATAACTAGAATTCCGAAATGTATTAAACTGGCCTCCAAATGGAATAGTCCCTTCAAGGTCATTGTTCGAAATGTTGAATGCCGAAAGAAAGTTCAGGCTATTTAATGCAGCTGGGATTGCACCCGTGAGATCATTATTAGACAAGTCCAGCACCTGCAGGTCTGTGAGATTGCATATCGATTGTGGGATCTTTCCTGTGAGCTGATTGAAGCTGAAATTGAGTGTATTGAGGGCTTTCAACTGGCCTATCTCGAAGGGGATCTCACCAGTGAATTCATTGTGGCTTAGATCCAGCACTTTACGCAAAGCAATAGGTACACGGTATTGAAGGAATGGACCTGCATAAACAGGTAACTCAAAAACCCCTGGGTCTAAATGGGCTTCAATCTTCTCTGACTTTAGCATTGCCATATCCATCAGTGCTGTTGGAATCACACCTGTGAGGCTGTTGTTTGATATATCCAGATAGAAGAGTTTGGTTAGGGTTCTGATCCATGATGGTATTGATCCGTTGAGTTGATTGTTAGATAAAAGTAACACCTCTAAATTTTCTAGCTTGGATATCCAAAGAGGTATTTGTCCAAACAATTCGCATCCTCCGACACTCAAAACTTGAAGATTCTAAAACCGTCAATTTTGTCATCTTCTGGAATGATCTCTCCTCTGAAGTTGAAAGCGATAAGCAGGGTCGTAAGATTCCTGCACCTCTTAAGGATGTGAAGTGTATTTGTGATATTTTCAAAAGAATTATCTGTAAGTGACAAGAAGGTGAGGTACTTCAGATTGCTTATTTCTTGTGAAAGCTGCCCACTTAAGTTGTTGTTAGCTAGCCGCAGTGCAGTCAGATTGCTGCAAGAGTATATGCTTTCTGGAACTGGGCCATTGAAGTGATTTAAGTAAAGATCTAAAGTTTTCAGATTCGGCAGGTTGGAGAAGTTGACCTTGGTAAGTTCTCCGCTAAAATTGTTGCTCTTGAGGTCTATCATTATCAGATTTGTGCAATTGCTAAGACCTGACGGCAGCTCCCCTGACATTTTGTTGTTGTTCAAATGGAACTCTTTAAGTTTCTTGAGCTGACCGATAGAATCTGGAATCTTGCCAGTGAAGTTGTTCCCTCCAAGATCAAGTGTTTCAAGATTTCTGAGGTTAATTATGCGTGCATCAGCAAAAACTCCATGTAAATCATTGTTAGGAAAAGACAGGTATTCCAATGAGGTAGCATTGAAGAGTTCATCTGGGAGTGTTCCACTGAGGTTGTTGTAGCCTGCTCTGAGCTTCTCAACCTCGAGCAACCACCAAGCCCTGGGGGGATGCTGCCGCTGAATTTGTTGAAACACAGATCAATCACAGTGACGGATGGCGAGTGTTACATAATCGAGTTGGTATCTTCCCAGTAAAGCTGTTATTGCTGGCATTGAGTGCGACCAGATTCTCCATTACTTTCCATATGCTGGACGGGAACTCTCCGTAAATAAGTTGCTTGAGATATTCAGTACCTGCAGAGGCCAGGCAGGGGTTGAAGATGGCAGCTCCTCGAGTCTTCCCTTGAGCTGGTTAAAGCTGACATCAAGGATGGTGATCCTGCTGGACGACACCAATTCCATAGGCAGACCACCTGATAGCAAGTTGTGAGAAGGTCAAGGTGTTGCAGCCTGGTGAGGATCCCAAGAGACGGTGAGATGTACCCTTCAAGGCCCTTCGAAGCCAGCATGACATCGGTGACCATCCTATCTTGCCTGCAGGTGATCCCTTCCCAGTTGCAACAATCTGTGCCATTCCGCCATGAGGCAGCAAGGCCACCATCTTGTGAGAGCCCGGCGAGGAACTGGAGGAGGAGCCCTTCTCCTGCTCCGTGCAGGAACTGGTAGGAGAGGCCAAGCAGATCAGCAGCAGAAGAGCAGCACCAAGTGAAGGTATGTGCAATATCTTGTTGTATCTATTGTTGGAAAAATGGTGCGTCTGCATGGTTTTCTGGTGAAACTAGCATGGGAACCACAGCCTGTGTTGTGCTCGAGTGGATAAAGCATCATTTGTCGTCTAATCATGAAAGAGCACGAGTGCAAAGAAAGAAGCTCTCATTTCTCCTGTCCTTGCTAAAGAATTTTGGGTCAAGAAAACTGGATTTTACACAACTGCCCCCAGCCCACCAGGCAGCTTCCTAGTTCACACTGATGTTCACTATTGGCAGGCTGCTGTATTCTGCCGACAAGTCAATTGCCCATATCTTCCTTATACTGACCGTGCAAAAAAGCGCTCTGCAGACTCCGTAATCATCCTTGAATCAATCCTTTGCCGACTTGTTACAGCATGTGCCTCAATTTACTTGACCTGTGATCACTTCTCTTACTGGCTTTGCTAAACAAATCTAACTTCATCTAGCACTGACCAAAAATATTACTTCGTAATGCATCCTCTGCCCTTTGGTGAACAGGAAAATGTGCATTTTGAGAGAGAAACATTTGCGGAAGATTTGCAGGAAATTCTACCGGTGAGATTCTACATGGGAAGATCATTTCCGAAAGGCTCTTTCCATCAAGAGCAATCATCGCCGTCTCAGTGAGTGTGTGGACAAACCCAAGTGGAGGCCAAGAAGAAAGTGTAATCCTCTCGCCTAGTGGATGGTCTGTGTCTGGTGCTATGTGCTCTCTTCCATCTGCTTGACTTCCTCTTATCACACGAGCTTTGCCTGACGCATACGTTTGCTGCTATTTTCCATTTCCCGGCTCCACCTGGCACATTATTGTGGACCGTGGACCGTGACTCATTGTGGTTATATCATCTGAATTCGGAAAGGGTTGAAAGTAAACTGGGTAGCGTGTCTGCTCTTGTACTGGCACAGTGCTTATTTATGAGTTGGCACTAATGCGCTATGGGAATGCTTGTGTTGTGTGGGGATGGTACTTAGGAACGGGACCATGTGGTGATGGGATTATTGATTATAGTTTAGTACTTCAGTTGAATAATTGGTGTCAAGTACATTTCCTTTTCGGTACAGGTTTAGTTTTGTTTTTGGATGATGATGTGCTCATGCTAGTTGCACTGTATCATCTTTATTTTTAGATGCTGCACTGTATCATACATGTACTTAATAATATTTCTCTTGTGATTGAGATGAAAAGGAGCATGTGGCTGGCACTCTCCATAATTGAGGCTTACGGAAACTGCAGCGATGCGCTGCATCCTTTTTGTTGCCCTGTTGAGTTTAGTATGCACGTATCACTGACCTCGCTCTGACATGTTTTTATCTGGTGCAGTGCCGATCGACTTGTTAGAGGGGCATAAAAGGCAAAGAACACAACACAAGAGAAATATCCACGCGTTGTACCATTTGGCGTGTCAGCCTGGGGATTGAGCGTGTAATCAACATGTCAGATTGTGGCTAGACCATGGAACTTTCAGTCTCAGCCAATTTCAAGTTGCAATACAAAAATGGCGGCTAGACCTGGCCGACTACTCAAACCGTTGATTATTTGAACGCGTGGTTGATTAAATGTCTCCTTCCACATCCTTGATGAATCGAAAAGGCATCTTGCTTTTTTCTTTTTGGAACAAGCCCTAGGTTCGTGCAGAAGCACGATGGACCGTGTTACAGAGTATGTTTGATCCATGCCCTAGGCTCACAGGCTCACAAGGTATCTTGTGTGGGAAACCGATGGCCAACCTTGTGAGCCTGGACAAGGATATGACCTTGCTCAATATGATCCGTGCAAAACCTGAGCCATTGCTATACATTTTTCTTTCTTCATATGTTGTGAGCATCGATCGTAAGTCTTATCGAAGATTGCTTGTACCGATTTTTTTTCCATTTTCAAAGCACACTCTCATGTAATATTTCTGCGACCAAAGTCAAGCCTTGTACTCTTAGTTTAAACAACTAAAACGAAAAATAGATAGGCACCAAGTACATTCGGTGATGATTTTGATAATTTTCATGTGTTATTTGGTTTGCGCCCAAGCTCTACAACATATTTGGCTAGGGCTAAAAATATGAACTAGAGTGGGCAAAAATGCATTGGCATGCCCACACTGTAGCCAACAAGTTTTTTTTTTTGAATTTTGAACCGTGAGGGAGGCCCCCACGGTATATTTTATTAAAACATAGTCAGGTAGAATATTACAAAACTAGGTTGAGAGGATCAACCCATGGTTCAACATGTAAAATAAAGTACAACACAGAGAAAATAAAAAAGCAGTAATCCAGTCTTGAAGAGCTTGTTTCTTTGAAGGCTTTAGACGATAGCAAATCAAGTTAATGTCTTTGATGAACAAAATTTTCCACTTCCTGAAAGATGGCCTTTCTTGTTTGAAGATTAGATCATTTCTACATTTCCAGATATTCCAAGTTGCTGCCACCGCCACTTCCATGAAGCATGGTCCACTGTATATGTTTTTCGTAGCTATAATAGAATCCAATAAAGAATCTCTCTGAATCCAGTTTAAACTTAAAGAAGACCAGCATCTTTGAGCAAATGGACATTCAAAGAATAGGTGGTCTCTGGTTTCCAGTTCATGTAATGTGCACATTGAGCAATTTGATGATGTATTCAAATGCCAGTGTTTTCTGATTATCATATCTCTGGTATTCAGCCTGTCTTGAATCAGCCAACAAGTTGTTAGGTTAGTTCAATATTTCTTCCTTGCATCTTGATTGCTAAGAGCGACAGTAGAAGTAGATTGTTGATGATCTACATTGATGATCTATCGGTTTTAGTGTCATCGGGACAAAATCAAAGATAGTTTATCGGCAAGAAACTCGTCATATTCTGATTTCCAACTTAGGTATGATGTCATCGCAAGTCAATAAAGATGATAAGATACAAACTAGCAAAACTAAATTAGGTGGAAAACTCCTATAAGAATAACGATCACTATAAAGTTCAATCTAGATAAAGAAAAATAGAGTATACCTCATACCCAGTCAATGTTAGCGATAAAACCTGAGAAAAGGGCAGAGTGTCTGTTGCGATACCATAATTTATTCATTCAAATATGTAGGGTATATTCTTCCCTACTACACTCAACAAATATTTGGCTTTTCATCCACTGACTACCTTTATTGTTTAGATATAGACATATGAATGATAGAAAAAAAATGACATGAACACAAGTAATAGATCCTCCTAATATGAACAAACTTTATAACCAAATCCTCAAAGTCGTCATCCAGTTTCGACCTTCACATATAGGTGTACCTTGTGTTTTGGTTAAGAAAGTGAAGAAGACCGCTACCCTTTCCCCTGACGTAGCCTATCATGACATGTGGGGCCTCTTGGTGTGTGGCCCACATGTCTGTGACCCATGTCAAGAATATAATATATTCTTGACACTCCCCCTCACGTACTGATGGAAAGGGCTAGGGCATCAATTTAATATGGTATCAGAGTCAGAGGTCTAGAGTTCAAATCCTGGCTAACACAGTATTAAATAAAATATCTGCGGACACCCGAATTCCACGTCCTAGGCCCGTGAAGAAAAAGTTCACCGCCTAGACGTGAGGGAGAGTGTCAAGAATATAATATATTGCCTAGCCCTTTCTACCAGTTCGGACTTTTGGGATAATTGGCTACTGCATCAATTTAATAACCCAAAGCAGGGTAATGTACGTCAGATGATCCTCTTCCCGCAAAGTGGTGGCAACCTAGTACCATTAAATGTACTGTGGTCGGAAACACAACCCCTTGTAAGACAGGTTATCCAACAACATTTTTATTTCCAGTGCCATGCTTCCAAGAAACCCATTATTATTCTAAAGTTAGACTTTGCTAAAGCTTTCGATACGGTTGAGCACGAAGCTATTATTCTAGTTCTGAAACATATGGGTTTTAATCAAAAATGGCTAGGCTGGGTCCATGGTTTGTTGTCTTCGGGTTCTTCTGCTGTTCTACTTAATGGAATTCCTGGCAAGCAATTTGTTTGTAAACGAGGAGTTCGTCAAGGAGACCCCTTATCACCATTGCTTTATGTGCTTGGCTCAGAATTGTTGCAAGTTGTAGTAAATGATTTATTGGAGCAAGGTGTGATCAGCTTACCAATACAGACTCATGACAGGGATTTCCCCATACTCCAATATGCCGATGATACCTTGCTAATATTCCCAGCAGAGAGGGATCAGTTAGCCCAGCTCAAACTGGCTTTGGATAAATTCTCTCTTTCGACAGGCTTGAAAATTAATTATAATAAATCGTCGATGATCCCAATCAATGTTCAGCAGGATGTGGTGACTCAATTAGCTGCTGATTTTGGTTGTCAGTTAGGGTCCTTGCCCTTCACATACTTGGGTCTCCCTTTGGGAACTACTCGGCCATGCATCCAGGACCTCATGCCTCTTGTGTGTAATTTGGAGAGAAGGCTTGCTGCTAGCTCGAGTTTTTTGAATCAGGGGTCAAGGTTACAGTTGATTAACTCTGCCCTCTCTTCGATGCCTCTACATTTCCTATGCTCACTAAGTTTACCTCCGGGTCTCACTAAGCAGCTGGATAGGATTCTGCGTCAGTGCCTTTGGAGAGATAATTTTGACACACCGAAACAATCTTTAGCAGCTTGGGAAATTATCTGTAAACCAAAAAAGCAAGGAGGACTTGGGGTGATAGATTTTCAGAAAAAGAACTTTGCTTTACTAATAAAGTTCCTAGACAAATTTTATAATCATGCTGACACCCCCTGGGTTGATCTGGTCTGGAATGCCTACTACCAAAACAAGGTGCCGCATGCTGATAATCTAAGAGGCTCCTTCTGGTGGAGGGATATAATGAAGCTTGTTGATAATTTCAGAGGAGTTTCTTTCGTACAGCAAGGTTCGTGAAACACTTTCATGTTTTGGTCCGATAATTGGAATCTTGATGGGAACATCACTACTATGAGAGCTAGATTTCCCAGGCTATGCTCCTTTGCACTTGATGAGGAGATTTCTGTGGCTTCTGCTTATGCTGCGATTGATGACCTCCCCTCTCTCTTTGCTCTCCCTTTGTCTGGTCAAGCCTATGCTGAAATGTGTGAGTTACAGAGTTTGTTGGCTGATAACCCTTTGAACAATGAAAAAGATGTGTGGTCATACTGCTGGGGAGGTAAATATACTGCTAAAAACTTCTATGACCATATTCATGCTCATCTGGTTGTGCCCCGGGTCTATAGCTCGATCTGGAAGTCTAGCTGCACTATGAATCTCAAAGTGTTTGCTTGGTTGTTACTAAGAGACAGATTAAATACGAAAGACCTCCTTAAGAGAAGGCACTGGCATGTCACGGAAGACTACTGTTGTGCACTTTGTCCTCTGAGAGTATATGAGGATAGACAACACTTGTTCTTCACTTGTAACTTTAGTCAGAGGGTTTGGAATTACTTGCAAATTGTGTGGCCAGCGGAAGATGACCTTCAAGCTATTATCAATACGGCAAGGAAATCCCTCGGACATGTCTTCTTCATGGAAGTTTTGATTGTGGCTTGTCGCCACATATGGTTGCAGCGAAATGGTGCTATATTCAGAAATGAAAGACCAACGTTTGGTAGATGGAAGGGAGGTTTCATCCATGATATGTCCCTGCTCAAGCACAGGATTAAAAAGAAATATGTTGATAGTTTATCGGCTTGGTTGGAGGCGTTGCCCTAAGGGTTGTACATATCTTTTTTGTGCATAGGTTTCTGTATCTTGGTAGGTTATGGTAGGTCTTCTACTTAGTCTTAGTTTTTCTTCTGTTGCTTCCCCTGTACAGTGTTGAAACTTGGTTAATAGAAAATGGAAAATGCTGTGGGGCGGTTGCCCTACAGTCGCGCTTCAAAAAAAAACATTTTTATTTCCAAACCATGAGCCAAAAGTAACTCGTCACAATCAACATCGCCACCATTGTTCACTCAGAACAAAACTTCAACGATTATTCATTGAAGTGAGAGTCATCGCCAACACCAAGACGTGACAATCACACTAGATCGGAGATGGAGGAGAAAAGACTTATTCCAAAGAACATAGTCACCTGAAAGGGGAAGTCAAAGATATACAAATCTAACACCATTAGAATATAAAAATGAGCCATATATTTATCCAGGATCCCCGAGTCCCCTACGCATGACCGGTCATCAAGAGACAATTGGAATCGATGGAAGCTCCACAAAAAACAGTGGCTGATGTTCCTTTTCTTGGGAGTTGTTTATCATTACTATTAAGGTGGAGTTGGTGATGGTTCATCTAGAGCTCGTCCTCCTATCTACCTCGCGTAAAAATTGGTGCGCCGATATGTGAACCTACAACACATGCCTTGACAAAACATAATATCATAAACGCAATAAATTTATTTGTTATCTGTTGCGACGCACAGTTAGTTTGCTACTCCCTCCCTTAGTTCCTAAATATAAGATTTTTTTTTCTGATTTGCATTTATCTACACACATTTTAGTATGTATGTTAACTAGGGCTAGGGTGTGCGTGCGTGCGTTCATAGGGATGAGTGTGTGCATGTATATGTGAGCGTCTGCATGAGTGTGTGCATGTGTATGTGAGCGTCTGCGTTCGTACCGTGTTTCACAAAAAACATTTTATAATTAGTAACGGATAGAGTAGTTTTTTTCTTTTGAGGGAGGGATGGAGTAGTCCTTGTTTAACACAAGCCGATAGGCCCAAATAGCTATCAAGTATGGGATCCCACTATTATCCAGTGTCCACCAGCAGCGGCCCAGGCTACCTTCCGGCCCACTTCAAGTGACCGGCCGAGTTTTTTTTTTTTTTTTTTGACACATCGTGACCGGCCGAGTTGACGACGTGTTTGTTGCCACGATAGACGATACACGATACCGTATCAACGTTTAGTACCACACCGCTAACACAGCTGACCAACTTGCGGGATAAAAGGTAGCGGTCGGGAGCCGTATCACACCGTGCGGCAAGCACGGTACAAGCAGCCTATTCAGAAAATATCTCGACAAGGTAACTACTACACTCTTTGATTCAAAACAGCGGCCCAGCTGATTATTTACGGAAGCTAACCATTGTACAGCCCGTCGTCCTTGCAGGGGCGGCCTTTTTTGTTTAATTCTTTTCTAAACAGGATCAACAAATTACAGCCTATCAGAGGGACATGAAGTTTTGGGTCACGGGTGTGGATTCGCCTGTTATGTAATTTCTTTTTTCAAAATATCATAAAATTCCAAATAAAATTTTCAGATATACTAATGTTAGGAAAAAAAAGTTTTGTGAAGAAAAGACATTTTTTATGGGATGAGCAAAAAGACAAATCCGACCCTATAATAAAAACTAAAAACTTGATCAGCTCCTTTTTGCTAGCGCAACACAGAAACAACGCCGCCACACCTCCTCCTCCACAGCCTTGAGGGCGAAGATGGCATGTACAACGTGATGAAGCAGTATTGCTCCCTTGATGCCATCTTCGGGCTAGGAGGAAAAGATTGGTCGGCCGCCCTTCAGCCATAGAATCCTGCAACAAGGAAACCTGCAAGAGAGCGTGTCGCAGCAGTGGAACATGGGGTTCCCCTGATGCTGCCAAAGTGGGTTCTTCACTGGGGCCCACCAAGAAGATGGACAAGGCAAGGAGTCAAGTACAGCAGATGGGTTAGCCCATCTGCGTCAAGGACACCCGACAAGTTCGACAGCAAGTCTCTGCGGCTCAGAACCAGGTGACCTTCCGGGTCACCCCCTCGCCCGGAGAACCAGGCGATATACCCGCGGGCCCGTGCGCCCGGCAGGAGGCCATGCGCGCCCCGGTTATCCATCCGTACCATCGAGAGGATAAGATCGCCAGCTCGCCGGAAGCTTGTGAAAGACTTGGGCGCCAAGATGAAGGCTGCGCCTGGTTGACGTTGCCACGAGCGCAGTTGGTGGGGCGGGCAGGCTTTGTCCGTCCCACCTTTTCCAAGGGCGGACGACCACGCCGCCCTCCTCGGAATGCTTGGAGGAGAGAGTGTCACGTCTCCTCCAAGGACCGCCGAGGGGTTTTCCCGCCAAGACCCCTCATACCTCTCGCGTGCCCATGTCGGATCCCCTTAGCCTATAAAAGGAGGACCATGGCACCGAGGGGGAGGGAGAAACAGAAGCAAGCTAGAGCTCAGGCAAGACTAGACTAGGGTGCGGAAGGTAGAGAGAGAGGTGATCTCCCCAGGGCAGGATCTGCTCTTCGTCTACCTCTGGCCGAAACTCCGCCGGGTTCACCCCAGAACAACCTTGTACACCCACCATGATGAACCTCTCAATCCAGACATGCAGGAGTAGGGTTTTAGCCTCCGGGCGGCCTGAACCTGGGTAACTCCGTGTGTCCTGCTGTGTTGTTTGCTCTCTCCTCTCGACGAAGAACTTGGAGTCCTTGCTCCCGGGTAAGGCGTCTTCCAGCCTCCTTCGCGCCCCGTGCCGAACCTAAAAAGGGGATATCATCTACTCTCGGTGTTCGTCACCCGAGACACGACATCTGGCACTCCAGGTAGGGGGTGCAAGCGCTGGATTCGTCTTCTTCTTCATCGACCTCAAGTTCTTCGTCAAGTTCTTCGTCAAGCATGCCGAGGAGGAAGATCGATGCCGCTACCTCCAAGGCCACGTCTCCATCGCGCACTCAGACTTCCGCCGAGCGCCGCGCTGCGGATGCGCGTCAGCCTGCTCCTCCGCAGGCGCCACCTACGGAGAAGGTGGCGTCGGAGAGGGCCAACACCAACAAGAACGTCGACCCTGACGATCCGGCGGCTCCTGGACTGTCCTCCGAGCCACCCCCACGCTCTGGGGAGAAAAGCGTCGGGAACGGCGCGGGCAGGGTCACGACGCCAAGGAGGGGCGAGATCACGTCCGCGCCAGCGGAGGTCCCCGAAGCTCCAAAAGCAAGTCCTCTACGCACTTGCCCTCGGACGCACAAGCTCGCCACGACGCTCTTGTCGCTGCCAAGGCTCTCATGCAGTTCCCTCCGAGCTCTGGCGATCCCAAGGTCTACCAAGAATGGAGAGCCCGTGTGGAGGCACTCCTCGACTTCGCCGACGGCGGCCCTGAGCCCGACTTTACTCGAGCTCCCACCGTCAACGGCCCCGAGGCTGGAGGGCACAAGGCGAACGAACCACGGGTCAGCCCCATGGCGAGCGCCGAGGCGAGACGGAGCCTCCGCGTACCGCTCCACCGATGGCGAACTGGTTAAACCGCGATCGCGGCAAGGCCATCTCCGTCGGGTCATCTACCACGCGCAACCAAGATCTTCGCCACGACCTCAACAACCGTCTAACCGAGGATATGCGCACCCGCATCGAACGGCGTCGCGAGCGCCATCGCCGGGAGGATCGGGACGACGACATCGCTGAAGGGTGCCTCGCCCTTGCCCCTGAGTTCCGCCGGGTCACCTGGCCCAAGAAGTTCAAGATCGACGTCCTCCGCTACGACGGCACTACGAACCCCCGGGACTTCCTGCAGCTCTACTCCTTAGCTGCGGCAGTCGCCGGGGCCGACGAGATGATGATGACCAGCTGGTTCCCGCTGGCCCTGAAGGGAGATGCCCAGACATGGCTTCTCAACCTTCCCAAGTGCTCCATCCGTTCCTGGAGGACCCTGAAGGAACAGTTCCTGGGGGCTTTCCAAGGCGGGTACGAGCGCCCGGGGGCTCCCAGCGACCTCCACGACTTCAAGCAACTTCCGGGTGAAACTCTTCGCAAGTTCATCCAGCGCTTCACCCAGAAGATGAACACAATCCCCTGCATCAAGCAAGAGCTGGTGATCGCTTCTTTTCACGCCAACGTCCGCAATACCCGGATGCGCGAGAAGTTGAGCAATCGCCGCGTCGAATCCACCTGCGAGCTCTGGGAGCTGGCGGATCGATGCGCCCGAGCTGAGGAGGGGGCTAAGTTCCCGGGGAGGATGAACCCGAGGACAAAACCGCCCCCGCCAAGAACAAGAAGCGGGACTCTGGACCCGACAAGCGCATCTTCGTCACCGAACCCCTTCCCAAGAAGGCCAAGCCTGCGGCGGCCTCTGAGGGAGAAGACGACCCATGGTGCCACATTCATCCTGACGGCAACCACCCTCTCAAGGACTGCCGCCAACTCAAGAACCTCGCCATACGAGAGCAGCGTCGGGCCGACGGGGTAAGCTGGACGGCTGCTACAACTGTGGCGTCATTGGGCACGTCGCTCGTGACTGTCCCACAGGTCGCCAAGGCGGAGGCGGCCGCGGATGGGGCCGCGGCGGTGGCCGCGGGGGACGAGGAGGACGCGGCGGCCAAGGCGGTCGTGAACAGAACAATCAGGAAGGCGCCTCCAACAAGGAAGCTCCGGCTCCTCAGGGAGGCGGCGGCGGAAGGTTCCAGGAAGTCACCGGAGTTGTCGGGTGCATTCACGGGGGAGCCTCTCTGCCTCCATCCAACGGCGCGTGTAAGAGGCTGGTCCGGGAGCTTAACGCGGTTGCTTCTGCTCCGCCCAAGCCCCTGGAGTGGTCTGGGCAGGTCATCTCCTTCGACCCGGAGGACCATCCTGCCAGTGTGGCCGGGGTGGGAACGCTTCCTCTGATCGTTCGCCCGTCATCCACAACTACAAGGTCACCAAGATGCTGGTCGACGGAGGCTCCAGCCTCAACCTTCTGACGGCGAAGGTGCTGGCCATTCTGCAAATTCCTTTTTCTCGCCTGCAAGACACCGGCGTGTTCCAAGGCGTGAATGGAAGCGTCACTCGGCCGCTGGGGAAGATCACGCTCCCTGTCACCTTCGGTGACCAGGAGAACTTCCGCACCGAGGACATCGTCTTCGACATTGCAGACACGCCACTTCCGTACAACGGCATACTTGGCCGGCCGGCTCTAGCCAAGTTCATGGCCGTCTCGCACTTCGCCTACAACATGATGAAGATCCCCGCGGTCTGGGGAGTGATCACGATCAAGGCCGACGTCGACGACGCTATCTTTTGCGTTCAGAAGCTGAACCAGACGGTGGCGGCGACCTCGGACGTTCCGCAAGATGTACAGGAAGCTGATGTCGGTGCATTCTCTGGGGACGGAGGGTACCCCGGAGGCTCGACATCAACTTCCTCCAAGAAGGCGTCATTTCATGAAGATCCGCAAATGACCAAGAAAGTGGCGTTGACCAGTGACGGGAGTCGATCCATCACCATCGGCGCCCGCCTCACCGACAAATAGGAAAGCGCGCTCGTCGCCTTCCTTCGGGAAAACTCTGACGTCTTCGCATGGGAAGCGTCAGGGCTACCCGGCGTACCAAGGGAGGTGATCGAGCACAAACTGGCGGTCAGCAAAGACGCTCGCCCGATAAAACAAGTTCTACGCAGCAAAGCAAGGAAAAACTGGAGTTCATCGTGTCCGAGGTTGACAAACTGGAAGAAGCTGGCGTCATCAGGATGGTGCCCACCCAACCTGGGTGGCCAACCCTGTGGTGGTGCCAAAGCCCATGACCTTCAAGTGGCGGCTCTGCATCGACTTCACCGACTTGAACAAGGCCTGCCCCAAGGATCCTTTCCCACTACCCCGGATTGATCTCATCGTGGATTCAACCGCCGGGTGCGAGCTCCTGTGCTTCCTGGATGCTTTCTCCGGGTACCACCAGATCATGATGGCAGTGGAGGATCAGGAGAAGACGGCCTTCATCACACCCAAGGGCTGCTACTGCTACACCCGGATGCCTTTTGGTCTCCGGAACGCCGGCGCAACCTTTCAGCGCGCCATGCAAGCATGTCTTGGGTCCCAGCTGGGCCGCAACGTGGAGGCATACATCGACGACATCGTGGTCAAGACTCGGTACAAGGACTCCCTCATTCAAGATCTGCACGAGACCTTCAACAACCTTCGTCGGGTCAACTTCAAGCTTAACCCCGACAAGTGCGTGTTTGGGGTCCCGTCCGGCAAGCTACTGGGGTTCTTAATCTCCCACCGGGGGATTGAGGCCAATCCCGACAAGATCAAGGCCATCGAGCGCATGGAGGCGCCACGGCGAGTCAAGGACGTACAACGCCTCAACGGGTGCATCACCGCACTCGGGCGCTTCATCTCAAGACTTGGAGAACGAGCCCTGCCCTTCTTCAAGTTACTCAAGAAGACGGGTCCCGTGAAATGGACCCCGGAGGCTGAAGAAGCTCTTCAGTCCCTCAAGTGCTACCTCGCCTCGCCTCCCTCCTTGTGGCACCAACAGAAAAGGAGCCCCTACTACTGTACATCGCTGCCACCAATCAGGTGATCAGCGCGGTTCTTGTGGTAGAGCGTGACGCTCCTCCGGACAAGGTCGGCGGCAAGCGTCCCGGAAACATCCTCCCGGGGCAACCAAGCAAGAAGAGCAGCCAGGTGGCAAAGGGCCGGAAGGCCCTGAGCCTGGCATGCCCACCGACGCCGCCATCACATCGCAGAAGAAGCATCACTGGGGGCTGACGCGCTCCCTCTCGAAGCAGCTGAGCCCGCAAGGACTCGGTGACCCGCAAGATACAGCACCCGGTCTACTTCATCAGTTCGGTGCTGCGCGACCCGGGAGCGGTACCCCATGATGCAGAAGCTGTTGCTGGCGATCCTCATCGCCTCTCGCAAGATGAGGCCCTACTTCGAAAGCCACCCTATCACCGTGGTTTCCAAGTACCCCTTGAGGAGTCCGCTGGAGAATCCCCTCGCCACCGGACGAGTCTCTTGGTGGGCCATGGAGCTTCAAGGTTTCGGCCTCAAGTTCGAGCACACGAACAACATCAAGAGTCAAGCGCTGGCTGATTTCACGGCGGAGTGGACTGAGACAGCGTTCGACGACCCGGTGGAGGAATCCAGCCTTCCCGGGAAAGAAGATCCCGACGCTTGGACCATGAACTTCGACGGCTCCTACACCAAGGGCCAGGGAGGCGCCGGAGTCGTTTTGATCTCCCCCACAGGAGATCGTCTGAAGTACGTCGTCCAGATGCAGTACAAGGAGAATATCTCGAACAACACGACGGAGTACGAGGGCCTGCTTGCGGGACTTCGTGCTGCCGTTGGCCTCGGCATCACCAAGCTCATCGTCAAGGGTGACTCTCAGCTAGTCATCAAACAAGTGAACAAGGAGTACGCTTGCCCGCAGATGGCACCGTACGTCGAGGAGGTGTGGAAGCTTCAGCGGCGCTTCACAGCTTCCGGGCCGTGTACGTCCCTAGGGATGACAACACGACCGCGGACGAGCTGTCACAGATGGCTTCCAAGCGAGAACCAGTACCTCCCGGGATATACATTGAGGTGCTCCGGCAACCCTCTGTGTCTCCCGAGAGGCTCAAGACAAGGTCTACATCGACACTGGGGGCTGGTGACCCGTCTACTTCGACAACCCGGGAAACCAGCCCAGAAGGCGCGCAAGACCCGGCAGGACCGAGACCAAGGGAAGCTATGCTTCTCCTTGGTCAAATGGTGTTGCCGGTGGAGAGAACCCACCCACCCTGGGCCCTGGACATCGTCAAGTACATGACGGAGCATGCTCTGCCGGAGGATGATCACGAGGCCGAGCGGGTGGCTCGTCAAGCCAAGCTCTACGTCCTGATCGACGGCGAGCTCTACCGGCGACGCGACAACGGAGTCAGGCTCCGCTGCATACCACAAGAACAAGGCCAAGTACTTCTACGAGACATCCACGAGGGCACATGTTCAAGTCATGTTGCATCAAGATCATTGGCGGGGAAGGTTTTCCGCCAGGGTTTCTACTGGCCAACAGTCCTGCACGACGCCGAGCAAATGGTCAAGACCTGCGAAGCTTGCCAATACTACGCGAAGAACATCAATCAGCCAGCTCAAGCACTGCAACCAATCCCAATATCCTGGCCGTTTGCAGTCTGGGGGCTAGACATCGTCGGCAAGTTGCCAAAGTCAGTTGGCGGACATGAATACCTCTTTGTGGCTGTCGACAAGTTCACGAAGTGGGTTGAAGTAATGCCAGTACCACGCCAGACGGCCCAGGCCGCCATCAAGTTCATCGAGGGGATTGTCTACCGCTTCGGAGTACCCAACAGAATCATCACGGATAATGGCACTCAGTTCACAAGTCGAGCCTTCCTCAGCTTCTGTGAAGAATTGGGCATCAAGGTGTGCTTTGCATCAGTGTCCTATCCAAGATGCAACGGTCAAGTGGAGCGAGCCAATGCGGAGGTCCTAAGAGGTCTGAAAACCAAAGCATTTGACAAGCTGGAGAACAAGGGGAGAAATTGGATTGATCACCTACCCAGTGTACTGTGGTCCATCAGAACAACTCCAAGCCGAGCCACCAAAGAAACACCTTTCTTCCTTGTCTATGGAGCTGAAGCTGTCCTGCCAACAGAGCTAAGGCACGGATCCCCCGGGTACTCGCATATGATGAAGATGCCCAAGCTGAGCAAAGGATCGATGACATTAACATCCTGGAGGAAATGCGCTGTCGGGCGTCATTGCGGTCTGCTCGATACCAGCAAGGGCTGCGCCGGTATCACAGCCGTCATGTTCGATCCCGGGAATTACAGCAGGGAGACCTGGTTCTCCGCAAGATGCAAAATCTCGAGGGCTTGAACAAGATGTCAAGCAAGTGGGAAGGACCCTACCGGGTTACTCATACACTGAGACCCGGAGCAGTCTATCTGGAAGACGAGAAAGGCAGGCCGGAAGGCAACGCCTGGAACATCGAGAATCTCCGCAAGTTCTACCCCTAATTACGAACATGAATCGCCAAACGTCGAATCCGCTAAGCACGCCCAAGGGGCTAGTGTTCTGTAATAGGGTGTAAGAAGTCATCGCCAAGAAATAAAAGATAAGTGTTTCAATTCCGTGAGCCTCAATTTATGTCGAGATGTGTGTTATCCGTAACAACCCCCAAGCAGGGGGCTGACATGGTGCCGGTGGCTGACGGGTCGAGCGCGAGTGGCCTATCAGTAGGCACTGCCACCCGATCGTGCCGTACTGCCGCGGAAAGGAGTGAACGGGCAGTGCTGTGTTTTAACGAACCTAAGCACAGAAATGCACATTCAACTTTGCTTGCGGGTTGCTCCGGATGAAACACTATCTCGACATGAAAAGAGGGTCCATTCTTTCCTACTGAAAGTTTGTTGTGTGCAGCGCCTTCCCGGGACAGGAACTGACGGTGGAAAGCGGTTAAGGAGTTGGATACCCGGGAGGGACAGGATGGATCGAGGACACGGCAGAAAAACAGCTAAGTCCTTGCATCAGCATCCTGCACTTAGGCATAACATCTCGCTCGGAGTCAATATACCATCGACCTGCGCATGCTTGACAGTTGATGAGAGCCTTTGCGGGGGTAATGCTACCACCCCAGCGAACGGTCCGTTTCCCTCTGGCCAAGTACCTGTGGACAGTGGAGTCAGACACCCGGAAGGTATAGCGCTCTTAGGGGTACTACTACTGTGTGCGGAACAGTCAGGGTATCTGGCACCTAAGGGACCTCCTCTGAAACTTGACAGCGCGTTAGTGCAAAGGAAGATTTGGGACATGACCCCGGGAGTTGAGGCTAGGTTGCATTCATCTGAATTTAAATTCTGAATTACAATTCTGAATTACATTCAGTTGTGCAACTTCTTGATTACATAACAAGCCTATGCTACTAAGGCCAGTCCAGGGTCACTGGCTGTGCAGACTTGTCTTCTGTTCTGTTTTCGCCTGCCGGGTGAACTCCGGACTCCCGGGGACGCCTGGGATGAAGGAGGGCATTCGCGCAGGATCTTCAGGGGTCCCACGGGCCGGGGAACTTCCGGGCGAACCCCGGCACATGCTGGCTGCAGAGGAGGTGCACGTGGTCCACGAACTTATCCATGATGTCCTCCTCATCCTGTACGAAGGAAAGAGATCGAGTCAAGGCGCAGGCTCTTCCCAAGGATCGTATTGCCAAAACCAAGGCAACTTTACCTTGAAGACATCGTCAAGGTCGCAGAGGAGGCGGATCAATCTCGATTGCCTGCGGCCTCCTTCCACAGTTTCATCTTGATGGTGTCCTTCCGGGTCGCCAGCGCCACCGACGCTTCCATGGCGGCAGAACCGGCGATGTTCCCCACCGCTGGGAAAACCAAGGAGACCCGAGGTCGGGGAACGACCTCGTCCTTTCCGGTGGTTCGGGCTTCCGCTCCCGTGGGCATCTCCACCGCGCCTCGGAAAGTGGATTCCGCCGTCGACACGTCGGACAGGGACATCTCCTCCTCTCCAGACATTGCTCTGCGATCTATGGGGGGAAGAGAAAGGAGCAAGGCGAGAAGATGTGTCAAGGGAGTTGGAGTCTGGAGGGCCTTTTATAGGCCTCCCACGCTCCACCTACCCCTTGGCGCTACGGCTGCCGCGTTAATGGGGCGCGTTTGGCGAAAAACCGCTCCCATTCACATCAAGTACGACACGAAGGCCAAGAGACAAAAAGGAGAACAAGTTCTTCTTCATTTCAAGATCTACAGCGGGGGCTAATTTTTACAAACAAAAAGATTGGCTCCCGGCGCGCGAGGAGCACCACCGTACAATGGAAGACGCTACTTCCAGAAGTACGTCGACGAGGCGGCCAAGAAGGAGGTCAAGGACATCTTCAGGACCGCCGACTTGAAGCTCCTCGCCCTCAGGAAAGCTAGCTCTCCTCGGCCTTGACGCTAGATGAGTTTTCCTCATCTTCATCCTCGTCGAAGGAGCCGGAGCTGCTGCTGCTCTCACTCTCGGCGCAGCATTCCACGCGCCCTCCTGCAGCGCGGAAGATCTTCACGGCGAGTGTGGCGTCTCCGTCATACTTGCAGGCAAGATATTGCCCCCGGGTCAGGCGGCGGGAGCGAGCGAATGACTTCCACCCCTGACCAAGGAGCATGGAGTCGTCGACGGTGTACTCCACCGAGATCCAGGAGGGGCCATTGGGACAGCCTTCCACCTGCAGCCACAAGCCCGGAGGCCTGTTTTCTCCATCGCCATCGCAAAGGAGTCCGGAAGGTCAATCCGGCTGCGGATCTTGCGGCGCAGATCCAGGATGAACTCGAAGGGCGCGAAGCTCGTGTGGATTGCAGCCCGTGGGGGCGGAGAAGGAGTTCTTCCGCATCTCACGGTTCCTCTACCTCCACCGCCTCGCTTCGCTCGCCCTCTTGAGGCGGCGCTTCCGCGGCCACCGGAGCTTCTCTCCGTCGGGGCCGAAGCACGAGGACGTCCCACTCCTCTCTTTCCTCTCGCCATTGGAGCTGTTGGCCTGGGAAGGGAGAGATGGGTCAAGGAAGAAGAAGATGGGGACTTGCGAGGCGTTCGTCCGCTTTTATAGCGCGCGGAGCTTCTCTCTCCAACCGTCTTCACAGCTTCCCCGCAGCGGGAATCGAGGAGGCAAACTCAGTTATTCCCCGAGCGGAATAACTCCAAGACCATCACGACGGTTGATGGACCGAAGCAAGGCGCGGGTACCCACTTTGGCCAACTCTTTGGCCATAGCCCCGGCAGCAACTGAAGCAAGAGCCGCCGGGACCATGCCCGGGGGCTACTGTCGCAGCAGTGGAACATGGGGTTCCCCTGATGCTGCCAAAGTGGGTCTCCACTGGGGCCCACCAAGAAGATGGACAAGGCAAGGAGTCAAGTACAGCAGATGGGTTAGCCCATCTGCCTCAAGGACACCCGACAAGTTCGACAGCAAGTCTCTGCGGCTAAGGACCAGGTGACCTTCCGGGTCACCCCCTCGCCCGGAGAACCAGGCGATATACCCGCGGGTCCGTGCGCCGGCAGGAGGCCAGGCGCGCCCCCGGGTTATCCATCCGTACCATCGAGAGGATAAGATCGCCAGCTCGCCGGAAGCTGGTGGAAGACTTGGGCGCCAAGATGAAGGCCGCGCCTGGTGACGTTGCCACGAGCGCAGTTGGTGGGGCGGGCAGGCTTTGTCCGTCCCACCTTTTCCAAGGGCGGACGACCACGCCGCCCTCCTCAGAATGCTTGGAGGAGAGAGTGCCACGTCTCCTCCAAGGACCGCCGAGGGGTTTTCCCGCCAAGACCCCTCATACCTCTCGCGTGCCCATGTCGGATCCCCTTAGCCTATAAAAGGAGGACCATGGCACCGAGGGGGAGGGAGAAACAGAAGCAAGCTAGAGCTCAGGCAAGACTAGACTAGGGTTCGGAAGGTAGAGAGAGAGGTGATCTCCCCAGGGCAGGATCTGCTCTTCGTCTACCTCCGGCCGAAACTCTGCCGGGTTCACCCTAGAACACCTTGTGCACCCCACCATGATGAACCTCTCAATCCAGACATGCAGGAGTAGGGCTTTTAGCCTCGGGCGGCCTGAACCTGGGTAACTCCGTGTGTCCTGCTGTGTTGTTTGCTCTCTCCTCTCGACGAAGAACTTGGCGTCCTTGCTCCCGGGTAAGGCGTCTTCCAGCCTCCTTCGCGCCCCGTGCCGAACCTAAAAAGGGGGTATCATCTACTCCCGGTGTTCGTCACCCGAGACACGACAGAGCGCCGTTGTCTAGGGAAGGATTGCGCCTCGACTTCGACTCGAATGCTGCAGTGAATGAAGTTTGAGACAATCGAAAAGATTGGGACCTCCTTCTCCCCCTCTTCCAACCCAATCGCCTCGACGACAACATCGCCAGAATAAGTCACCCCCATCACCAGAACCTCACCAACATCACCGAAATAAGTCACCCCCACGAATGTCCATCTCCATGAGAGCAAGATCTGAAGGGAACTATGGAACCCGGCCACAACTCGAGTTTATTTAGGGGGGAAGCTGGCGAAGTGCCACCCCCCGTCTTTGGCTCCGACCTCCGGAGCACGACCACCAGTGACAGCAGCACCCAGCACCAGCGACCGTCGTCGCAGTGCGAAGCTCCCCGACGGCATGGCGCTAGTCTGCACACATGCAACAAACATGATAATACTAGACCTACTAATAGTAGTACTATGGACATGGGCCAGCCTCCCCTCCCCCATCGTCTCGGGGAGGCAAAGCCGCCGAAGAAGGGACGAGGAGGAGACGGTGGCGGTGGCGGAGCTCTCAAGGAGAAGGGGGTGAGGAGAGAGAACCAGGGAACAAAATGAGAGGCCCGGATGACGGCGACTAGATGGAATTCACTACCAGATTGGGCTAGAATGTTAATTGCCCGAGATACTTGGCGAAGAGCACAATACACTCGGTATTGGATTTGCTCAGTGTCACACTTAGCATGAGGCACTCGGTAACCCTTTGTTCGCCATATATGTGTTTGTCGACCGAACACTTGGTAGAGACAAGGTAGGTTCAGATAAACAGCCCACTAGGCCCAAGACAATCTATCAATGTTTCCTCAACGTCCTATCTTCTACTCCCTCCGTTACTAAATGTAAGACTTTTTAACCATTTTTGGGCACGCCTTGCACTAAAACCTGTATAGATAAATGTGGGCCCAAAAATGATAAAAGTGTTACAATTAGGAACGAAGGGAGTATCAGTGAGCGTCAAGATTGCCACTTGGCTAAAAATAAAATAACGAATACGTTCATTGATGGCAAAAAAAAGCATTGGCCTAGTGTTTCCTGAAAGCACTTGTGCTCCGTTTGGAAGTTTGCATTGCCAGGCTTGACATTGCATTGGGTTGAAGATCAATATCAAATTATATTGATATTGGGTCTGAATATCAATATTTTTGTTTCTGTTTGGATGTTTAGATATTCAGAACCCAATCTTGATATTGAGGCTGAATATCAAAGTGAAAAATTGAGTTGTATGAGACTATGATTTTTAAGTTTAGCATCTGAATACATTTGAATAATCATATATCGTATAAAAATAATTATGACAAGATAATAATGTAAAATTTCACTACATCTTACAACTTCCAGAAAAATGAAAAATTGTGTATCGAGTCGATACACAATTAGCGTCACAGGTGTACGTGGACGACAAGATAATAAGAAAGTGAAAATAAATCATCACATTAGCGTCACAGGTGTACGTGGACGACGGCAACTGAAAAAGGAGCTCACTCAGTCACTCACGTTCAGCTAGCTCCTATGTATACGCACGGCCAAAAAAAAGACGAGATCAAATCAAGCAAGCCAGAGATCTAGCGAGAGAGTGTGTGTGATCGAAAATCTTGGCGACCATCCGGACAGAGCCGGAAACAAACGGACGATGCGTCTTGCCGTTCAGGTGTCTACATCAGACACATCATCTCCTGCATTTTTCCCAACTGTACCTGTCTATCGCCCTCGCCGCCGCTGCTAGTTCCCGCCGAGTCGCAACTCCAACTGCTCTCAGCCTCCTTCTCTCATGCCGTCGTACTCGCGCCGCACCCTTGCTTCCACGTGAGCGCTGCCGGCAACTACTCCTCCGATGCAATGCCGGCCGTACGGGTTGGCAGCAGCGCGCCCAGGGCGTTCGGCGAAATGCCGACCTGGTTGGCGTTTCTTGAACCGCGGCCGTGGCCGGCTAGAAGCTGGGTTGGGCTCGTAGATCAGTGTTGTGACACGTTTTGAGGCCCTATGTGCATGCGTCAGAACCCAGAGGAGCGAGCTGCAACGCGATGCCCGTGGTTTCTTCTTGGCAGCGTCAATCCTTCGACATGGTATGTAGGTGCTTCTGATCGCCATTTCTCTCAGCATTCTGCTATTGGCTGCATACTGATGTAATTTTTTGAGTTATAAAGCATGGCAGTCATATTACGTTCTTAAATCCTTGTTCCATTTATTTGACTCTTGGACCAACCAAGCATTTGCTACATCTAGTAAATTCGGTAATGCACCTCCAACTCCGGTGATTTCTAAAATCAAATAATTCGGAGCAGCAAATCTAACAGTAGATAGTATCTGCGCCTGAATGCCAACCGAGTTCAATCTTTCACCAAGAAAACAAAATGATAATTTCACATGCAGACATGCTTATACTTTTTCCAATGCTTGTGAAACTTAAGCTGCTAATTATATACTATAGTACTTCAAGAAACATCAAAAGGAAGATGAATTTTCCAAAACTCTTCCCCAATAGTAGTACGGAAAGCTCAAAATTGCAATATGTTAGGCTCTGTCTAAAATAAATTGTAAGATTACCAATAGTGACTCTAGTTAAACAGGAAAGTTACAATTACTTCAAGCACGGAAATATAAGATTATGCATCATGTGCAGTTCATTGTATCTTTGCCGATCTTTACATACTAGCTAAGCAGGAGACCACTTCCATGATAGGTGGCCTCATGAATTGGTTATGGTCGACGCATTTGCAAGCGTTTCAAGTACCTTCAGCATTTGCTCTTCATACCCTGTGCCTCGAAGTGTTGGATCCAGGACCTCAACTTGCTTTCCTTCAGACCTCATATCCAACACCCATGGGACTAGTTCTTTTGATGTAGATAGAACTGGAACAGGTCGCATTCCGGTGAGCAGCTCAAGCAGGATTACTCCGAAACTGTACATATCGCCTCTCAGTGTAGCAACCCATGCTTGCCCATACTCGGGAGGAATGTAACCCATAGTACCGACCAGCTCAGTTGTGACATGGGTTTTGTTGGGGAGGATCAATCTGGCTAGCCCAAAATCTGCAACGTAAGCTTTAAATTCTTTATCCAGTAGGATGTTACTGGATTTTATGTCACGGTGGACAATATGAGGCTTGCAGACATCATGGATATAAGAAAGTCCCAGGCTAGCTCCTTGTGCGATCTTGAGCCGATTCGGCCAGTCAAGAAATGAGCTAGCATCGTCATACCTGTTGTGCAGCCAATCATCTAGGCTGCCATTCTCCATGTAGGAATATAAGAGAAACCTTGAGTTTCCCTGGACGCAGTAACCCCACAATGGTACAAGATTTTCATGTTGTGCCGTGGAGAGTGTTTCAACCTCTGCACTGAACTCCCTTTCCATCGGACACATTTCACTATTGAGCTTTTTGATCGCCAGCTTGTATCCATCAGGTAGCTCTGCCCTGTAGACTAATCCATAACCTCCACATCCAATGACATTCTCCTTGTCAAAGTTATTTGTAGCTTTCAAAATGTCAGCAAATGTGAGCTTGTTTTCGTCTCCATTTCCCCGTGGCATCCGCATCATCACTAATGTTTGCTCTGAATTGGAGTAAAATGAAGTCGCGTCGATATCTTCATTTTTCTCCCTTTTATTTTTTGCTGTCAAACCCTTCATCTTGACTGAGACGAGAAGCCCTAGCAACAAAAGAATAGCAATGCCTCCAAAGAACACGCCAAATGCAATTGCAAGAACTACATTCTTATCGAGTCGTTTCATGGAGGACAGAGGTCTTGAGGATGGACCACATTTTGTAGTTAGCATAGAGCCACACAGCTTTGGATTCCCAGCATAACTAGAATTTGAAAATGTATTAAACTGGCCTCCAGATGGAATAGGCCCTTCAAGGTCATTGTAAGAAATATTGAATGCCGTTAGGAAGTGCAGGTTATTTAATGCAGCTGGGACTGCACCCGTGAGATCATTACTCGACAAGTCCAGCACCAGCAGGTCTGTGAGATTGCACATTGATTGTGGGATATGGCCTGTCAAGCTGTTGAAGCTGAAATTGAGTGAAAAGAGAGCTTTCAACTGACCAATATCTATGGGTATCTCACCAGTGAATTTATTATTGCTAAGATCCAGGACTTTAGGAAAAGCAATGGGTACACGATATTGAAGAGATGGACCTGTATAAACAGGCAGCTCGAAGACAGTGGGGTCTAAGTGGGCTTCAGTCTTCTCTGACTTTAGCATTGGCATATCCATCAGTGTTGGTTGAATTCCCCCGGTGAGGCTGTTGTTTGATATGTCCAGATAGAAGAGTTTGGTTAGGGTTTTGATCCATGATGGTATTGACCCATTGAGTTGATTGTTAGATAGAATTAACACCTCTAAATTTGCTAGCTTGGATATCCAAAGAGGTATCTGTCCAAACAATTCGCATCTTCCAATACTCAAAACTTGAAGATTCTCAAAACCGTCAATTTTTTCATCTTCTGGCATGACCTCATGCTTGAAGTTGCGACCAATAAGAAGGGTGGTGAGATTCTTGAAGCCCCTAAGTATCTGAAGTGCACTTGTGATATCTGTAAGAGAGCAATTAACAAGTGAGAGGAATGACAGGGACTTCAGATTGCTTATTCCTTCTGACAAATGCCCATGGAAATTGTTGTATGACAGCCTCAGCGCAGTTACATTGCTGCACAAGTAGATGCTTTCTGGAATTATTCCACTGAATTTGTTCCACACAAGATCTAAAGTTTTTAGATTGGGTAGGTTGGAGAAATTGACCTTTTTAAGTTCTCCACTGAAATGATTGCTCTTGAGGTCAATTATTTTGAGATTAGTGCAGTTGCTCAGGGTTGACGGCAGCTCCCCAGACATGTTATTGTTGTTCAAATGGAGCTCCTCCAATCTCTGAAGGTGGCCTATATATTCAGGAATCGTTCCACTGAAATTGTTATCTCCAAGATCAAGGGTTGTCAGATTATTCAGTTTGACCATATGTGCACCTTCAAGTATTCCTTGTAATCCATTCTTGGGAAAAGAGAGGCACTCCAGCGAGTTAGCATTAAAAAGTTCATCTGGGAGAGTCCCACTGAGGTTGTTGTGGCCAACCTTCAGCACTGTGAGCTTGGAACAACTACCAAGTGCAGGCGGAATTCTTCCGCTGAACTGGTTGAAGCAGAGGTCAAGAACCATTAATGATCTCGAGCTATTGCAGAATTCACTTGGTATTGGCCCAGTAAAGCTGTTATTGCTGGCATTCAGTGCTATAAGATTCTCCATTGCCTTCCATGTGATGGATAGAAAAGGTCCTGTAAGAAAGTTGCTTGAGATATTCAGTACCTGCAGAGGCCGGGGAGGCGTTGAAGACGACAACTCGTGCAGATCTCCTTTGAGGCGGTTAAAGCTGACATCTATGACAATGATGCTGCCGGATGACATCAACTCCGGTGGTAGGCCGCCAGATAGCTGATTGTTTGAAAGGTTTAGTCGCAGCAATCCAGTGAGGTTCCCAAGAGAAGGTGTGATGTGCCCATGAAGGCTCCTAGAAGCCAGCAAGACATCAGTAACAACCTCATCTCTGCTGCATGTGATCCCTTCCCACTGGCAGCAATCCTTGCCATGCTGCCAGGACGCAGCGAGGCCACCGTTTTGTGAGAGCCCATCGAGGAACTGGAGGAGGGAGCCCTTCTCCTGATCCGTGCAGGAGCTGCTAGGAGATGCCAAGGAGATCAACAGCACAAGAGCAAGGCCAAGGGAAGGTATGTGCAATTTGCTGCTGTATGTCTTGTGTGAAAGATGGAGTGGCTGCATAGTTCTGTGATGAAACTAGCATGGAAACCAGAGCTCAAGTTTTCCTCTGGGCAAGACATCAATGGTCTAATCAAGAAAGAGCACGGGTTGAGAGAAAGATGCTGCTCCTTCTCCTTTTTGTTTTGTCCCTTGTCGTAGTCACCATCAATTGAAGTCAAAGAAGATTGGATTTTACACTACTGCCCCCAGCCCACCAGCAGCTTCCTTGTTCACACGACGACGTTTCAGTGTTTCAGTATGGGCTGCTTGTGCTATAATCTACTGACACGGCAATTGGCCACTCTTGCCTCAACACTGACCGTACAATTACTGATCTTTCCTAGTCATCCTTGGCTCTATTCTCATTTAGTTTTAACAACATGCCTTAATTTACTTAATGACCTGACATCACCTCTTCCACTAACACTGACAAAATAATATATTGCCCTTTGGTGAACAGACAAGAGCATGCATTTGAGAAAGAGAAGATTCGCAAGTACTCGATTTGCGAGATAGTACACGGGACGGGAGATCATCAGTGTGTGTGCAAGGCAAGTGGAGGGCAAGAAGAGGTGCAATCCTCTAGCTTAATGGAAGTGGTGGAGTGGGTGGGTGACCTGGCGGATCAGATATCTCCTCTGTTCCATCTCCTTGAGCTGAGGCGTTTACTTCCTCTTATCACGCTAGCTTTGCCCGATGGACAAGCTTGATGCTCTTTTCCGTTTCCCTGCTCCACGGGCACACTATTGTGGACCATGGACCGTGACTCTCTGGTTATCTGAATACAGAAGCGGTTAAGTAAACCAGGTAGCGTGTGAGTCTGGCAGTATCAGGCTGGTCGATCACTTGTCTCTGATGCTTGTGGGAATGCTTGTGTTGTGTGGACATGGTCTTTGGGACTTTGGGAGGGAACCATGTTGTGATGCAATTGTTTATTAGTTCTTTAGTTGAATAATTGGTGTGAAGAATTACATTTCATTTTCGGTACCGGTTTAGTTATAGTATTATTCAGATAATGAGCTGATGCTCTGTAGTAGGTGTAGCTGCACTGTATCACTATAATTGTGTAGATGCTGCACACTACCATTGATCATTATACATGTGGTTAGTGCTGCACTCAATCATTGATCTTTTTTTGGAGAATATCTATCATTGATCATTATACATGTGGTTCGTTGTTTCCCTGTTTAGTTCAGTACTAAATACGTACCACAGACCTCACTGTGTTTCTGCTGTCAGGCGCAGGATCTATACATGTTTTATCAGGTGCAGTGCCGAACTGCCGATCGAGGACTTGTTAGGAGTCAGGGCATAAAAGGCAAAGAACACAAGACGACAGGCCACACGTTGTACAATTTGGCGTGTCAGCCTGGAGATCAACTCAAGCGTGTAGTCAACATATCGATCGTGTCTAGACCATGGACGCGATCTTCGCCATCTCGCTTTCACGCTTGGCCAGTTTCAAGTTCGCAATACAAAAATGGCGGCGAGACCCGACTGACTACTCTATGATGACTCAAAGCGTTAATAACTTGGACGCGTGGTTTATCAGTCATCTCCTTCCTCGTCGTCTATGAATCGAAAAGGCGTATCGCTTTTCTTCCTGGAAGAAACCATAAGTTCGTGCGGAAGCACGATGGCCTTTTTTTTTTTTTGGTATGAACAGTTAGGAGTTGAACTGATTAACACAAATTGAGAGAAGAATTAACAGAGTAGCTAGCCACATGAAGGATTTGGGTTAGGTTCATGAAGAAAGGATTTAAACTAAGACAAGTATGTACTATTACAATGACACTTGCAAGCGACATTCCAATTACTCGAGGTTCAGAAAGATACTAGCACGTACTACAACTTAGGGATACAGAGATTATTACTTGTAAATTATCATCAACATCAAGCTTACCACCAACTAACTACCCCTGCTTCCTGCAAAGATCGATCCTAGTCCTCTTCATCCTCCTCCTCCTCGTCGCTGTCCTCCTGCACTTGCAACATCTCCGCGTACCCGGAGGTGCGGTACTGATACAACACGGCCGCGTCGAAGTCTATGATCTTCTGAGTCTGAGCGGCGAACCTGGCAGCGCACTCGCTGCCCAAGATGGCTCGGTCCCTTATAGTTATGGTTGGCCGGTCAGGGGTCTGACAAAGCATGTAGCGGACGAAGTCCTCGCTCAGGATGGTGTCGACGAGCGCCCCGTCGACCCTCGTCGTCGACTCAGATATAATCTCAACAAGGTAACTACTCGCTCTATGATTCAAAACAGCGGCCAAGCTGATTAATTACGGAAGCTAACCAATGTACAGCCCGTCGTCCTTGCAGGGGGCGGCCTTTTTGGCCACCTGATGTTTTCAGGTAGGTCGGTTTTTTCAAATTCGAAATCTGTAACTTTATGTCTCCAAAACTCGAAACAAAAATTCTAAATGTCGATAATATCGAGATCTACCACTGTGTAAATGTAGTCCGGCCTTCATTTTAACTTTCCACATGTTCTTCTTCTTATTTTGCAACACACGCAAAGTTCGTTATCCTTGCGGGGGTGTTCTTTTTTTCTTTCTAGCATGCAATATTTTCTCTATACGTAGGCAGCTACGCCCAATCCTTTTTTCCATCCGGAAAGTTCTTATTGAAATGGGATTTAAAAAAATAAGAGCATTTGTCATTCGTTGGTTCTAGACGATCTTGACATGACACTGATAGTCCCTAAAACCTGGTCCAGACTATCGGTGGCGTGGGTTGCTTAAAAACCGCCACTGATAGGCTTGCTGCTATAACCAGTTACCTTATATTGTTGTCTTGTGGTAGACCGCGTCTTGCTTATCGAGAAAGGACACGTCGCATACAAGATGAAAAGAGTTTAGACTCATTGAGAGCATCTCCACCGCACCCCCAAACGGACAGGAAAAAACGGCCACACCGGCAACCACCAAGTGTCTGGCCTGACCAATTTTTTGTCCGGCACCCTCAACCCACCCTCTAAACATGGGGGTCTGCTCGGAGGCGCTGGACATGCCTTTCGGGTGCTCGCTCCATCCTCGACGACGTCTTCTCCGCTGTGGCTCCCTGCCAGTCGCGGCGGCGTCTCGGGGAGCACCAGCCATCCTTCGATTTCCTTCACCCCGCACCCCCCATGATAAGTTTCTAGGAGGAGAAGAAGTCGACGCGAGGGTTGGGATGGGTCAGAGGAGAAGCGCGATTGTGTGACGCTTCGCACCGCCGTAAGCGAGCGTTCCTCTGATAGATAGAACTGTCGTTGAAGCCAAAATATTACAATAGAGCTTAAATGCTATGATTTGGCATGCAAACCGAGGGAGATCAAATGAACAAATCACCAAAAAATGCAATCAATGTCCTACTGTATTTGAGTAAATTTTTGGAATGCAGTGTTTGATGGGAAGAACTGCCATGACCTCGGTGCACTACTTTTTTTTCCCTTCTGAATATAAGCTGGAACTATCGCGTCCCGGACCAGATTTTCAGACCCTACAGGCTACAGCCCAGTGAGTCAGTGACACAGCCCATCTCCAATCGCACGGAATATAAGGACACTCCCCGCAGCCGGCGCACCGGGCCGGCGGCGGGCGCCTTGCCGGCTTGCCGCACCGGTGGCCGCGTCCAGATAAGGGATCTGTCCTGAGGAGCTCATCGCTTGACCTGTGCTCCTCCGCTCCCGCAGTTTCCTTTCCGACGGCGGCGAGGCAGCAATTCATGTCCAGTGGTTCACCGTCGAGCGGAGGCTAGGGCAGCATTCCGGTGATGTGCTCTTCCGGCAGCCGACGGATCGGTTGAGGCGCTCGGGTGTCTGGAGGCCAGGCTTGTACGGGTTCAGCTCCGGACCCAGTGGCACGTCCCGTCACCTTGCTCTGGCTCCGCAGTTTCCAGCGAGTGGAAGGCAGCAATCCGCGGTAACCTAGCGAAGCGCCGGCCCGGAGCCCGGAGGTACACATGTTGCAAATTCTGAGATGAAATGTCTTCTGACGGTTCCTGTAGCATCAGTGTTCTTGTTACCCATCCGAAGATTTTCTGATGGATTTTAAGGCTGTGGACCTGTGGTAGACTGGTAGTAGTGCTTGTAGCATACATTTCATCAGATTCATCTAGGTTACTACCCGTATACCAGTGGATCTAGCATGATTCAACTGCATAGTGTTAGTTTTATTGCTTCTAAAGCAAAGTAAATTGTGAAACGGAGTTAGTTACAGTACGTTGTTTCAGTTCAAATAGTCTTACATTGTTACATACTTTTACATCTCCCCGAACCACGAAATACAATCACCCTTCACCCTAGAATATTACTCTAAACATAATTAAGATACACCGACAGGAAGCTCACTCGATGGACAGTTTGCTAGACCTTAATAGCAGCCTAATTTCAACGAAGCTGTGGTAACCCGATACCTAATTTCAACGAAACTGTGGTAACCCGATATGTAAACTCGAGCAGTACTAGCCAAAAATCTTGATAAGATTGTCTGATCATACAACACCCCCACACCAAGGAATGCACTAAAGGCAATCATGAAGGCTAACTTGTAGTCAGCTTGTTCGGTTGTGGTAATGGTGGCTGGAGGTGTTGAAGCTGGACTGCATTTTCCGGTGAGCCTAGAGCCACACATCTTTGGATTTCCATCGAAGCTAGAACTTTGAAATGTGTCGAACTGGCCACCAGATGGAATAGGACCTTCTAGGTCATTGTTAGAAACGTTGAATGAGGAAAGGAAGTATAGGCGGTTCAATGCAGCTGGGATTGTACCTGTGAGCTTGTTGTTAGACAAGTCTAGTACCTGCAGGTTTGTGAGATTGCATACTGATATTGGGATCTGTCCTGTTAGGTCGTTGAAGCTCAGATTGAGTGAATCAAGGGATTTCAGCTGGCCGATCTCCTGCAGGATCTCACCAGTTAGTTTATTGTTGCTTAGATCAAGCAGGTTGGGGAAAGTCATGGGCATGTGGTACTTAGGTGATGGACCCTATAAACAGGTAATTCGAAGATCCTTGGGTCTAAATGGGATTGTGTCATGTCTGACTGCAACAGGTTTGTTTGAATTTCTCCGGTTAGGCTGTTGTTTGATATGTCTAGATAGAAGAGGTGATTTAGGTCTTTGATCCAAGCTGGTATTGATCCGGTGAGTTGATTGCCAGATAACCTTAACATATGTAAATTTCCTAGCTTCGATATCCAAAAAGGCATTTTACCAAGCAACCCACAATCACTTAAGGTAAGAACCTTAAGATTCTTAAAACCATCAATGAAGTCGTTCTCTGGCATGGAATCGCCCTTGAAGTTGCCATCCATAAGCAGTGTATTAAGGTTCGTGCAGCTCTTAAGAACGTGAAGTGCATTTGTGATGTTTGTGAAAGAGTTCATAGTAAGTGAAAGGAAGGTGAGGTGCTTCAGATCGCCTACTCTTGGTGAGAGCTGTCCATGTAAGTTGTTGCCAGATAGCTGCAGTGCGGTCAGACTGGTGCAAGTATATACACTTTCTGGAACTGTGCCGGTGAAGCGGTTATACATAAGATCTAGAATTTTTAGCTTAGGCAGGGTGGAGAAGTTGACCTTGGAAAGTTCTCCGCTGAAGTTGTTCATCTTCAAGTTAATTGTTGTGAGATTTGTGCAGTTGCTCAGGGTTGCTGGCAGCTCTCCAGAAATCATGTTGTTGTCCAAATGCAGCTCTTCTAATCGCTCGAGCTCACCTATAGAATCTGGCATCTTGCCACTGAAATCGTTCCCACTGAGGTCTAGGGTAACCAGATTCCTGAGCTTCATTATTTGAGCACCATCGAGCACTCCATCTAGAAAATTGCCAGGAAGTGAGAGGTACTCCAGTAAGGAAGCATTGAAGAGTTCATTTGGGAGAGTCCCATTGAGGTTGTTGTGTCCAGCCTTGATGACCCTGAGCATGAGGCAGTTACCAATTCCTAGGGGGATACTGCCTGTAAATTGGTTGTAGGAGAGATCAAGCACAGTGAGGTATGGTGAGCTGCTGCAGATATGACTCGGTATCTGCCCAGTGAAGCTGTTATTACTGGCGTTGAGTGCGATCAGATTGTTTGTAACCCCCACCTGGTGAATGATGGAAACTGTCCTGTTAACAAGTTGCTCGAGATGTTCAGTACCTTCAGAGGCCTAGCATAGGTTGAAGATGGCAACTCTTGCATGTTTCCCTTGAGATAGTTGAAGCTGACGTCGAGGACGATGATGCTATTAGACGAAACCAGTTCCAGCGGCAGGCCACCCGTCAGCGAGTTGTGGGACATGTTGAGGCGCAGAAGACCAGGAAGGTTGCTCAGGGACTGCGATATGCGCCCCTTGAGGCGCTTCAAAGCCAACGAGACATCTGTGATTGCCCCATCAGTGCCACAGGTGATCCCTTCCCATGCGCAGCAGTCTGTGCTGTTCTGCTTCCACGTCGTGGCGAGGCCACCATCCTGCGACAGCCCAGCCAAGAACTGCAGGAGGGACCCCTTCTCTTGCTCTGTGCAAGAACTGGTGGGGGAGGCCAAGGAGATCAGCAGCACAAGGGCGAGACCGAGAAAAGTTAATTTTCTGTTGTACTTCTTGCATGGAAAATGGAGTGGCTGCATGGTTTCCTGCTGAAACTAGCGTGGAAGCTAGATGCTTAAGTTTTGCTCTGGTTGGTAATGCACGAATGGTCTAATCACGAAAATACATGAGGGGAAAGGAAGAAGCAGATCTTGCCCCCATTTGGTTTTGTTCCTACTAGTATCGGTCTCGTAGTCATCACAAAAGAATTGTGGTCAACAAAATCAGATTTTACACAACTGCTATTAGCTCACCAGTAGCTTTCTAGTTTGTCATCCTTTACCCAGTCCTTATTGTGTTTGAACAGCATATCTTATTTGTTTGACCAGGCTTTATTTCTTTTTCCGCCTTCACTATTATAATCTCACTAATACTGGCAAAACATATCACTTCTTGATTCATCCTTTGCTGAACAGTGAACAGGAAAAGGCGCTCGTCCGAGGAAGAAGCAATTTGTTCGAAATGGTTGAGAAAGAACAGTTGCTGAAGATTCGTGCAGTCATTGGCATATCTTTGAATATGTAGAAAGCGCCAAATGGAGAGGCGCAGGATGCGTGCAATATTCAAGGTGGGTGGCTGACCTGGCGGGTGATCTGTGCCGTGTCTCATCCTCTTGACCTGAGCTTTGTCTAATGGATACATTTGCTGTTGTTTTCCGTTCTCCTGGCTCCGCTAGCGCACTATTGCTGACCATGGGCTGTGAGTCTGTGATGCTTTGTGGCTAATGGCTATCGTATGGATTCGGAAGCAATTCGAGTAGTAGAATGATTGATCACTTGGTTTTGGTGCTTGTGTGGACATGGTCTGTAGGACAGAACCTGCTGGTGATGCAGTGGACGGGTTGTTGATTGGTTTAGTTGAACAATTAGTGGCAAGAAATAAAGACCACATTTCCTTTTCGGTGCAGTTTTGTGTTAGTTTTGTTTTGAGCTGGTGTTGTGATGATGTTCTGTATCATTGTTACTCACTGTCTGCTAGTGATATATACCTTTTCTGATGGAGAAAGCCAGCGAGTGGTTGGCATGGCACTAAGACATTGGGACACTGTAGTCGGCATTGTATCCATTTCTCAGCTCTGTTTGTGCATGTATCGTTGGTCTCTTTGACTCTTTGTTTTGCACTTCAGCCTGTATTGATGCCGGCGCCGCCGCCTGTTGCTCGAGCTTCATCTTTGCCCCTCTGCACCGCGACGTAAAATACAGTTTTCCCTGCGCACAAAAAAAAGAGTGACATGGTTTTGTACTTATATACATTTTCTACCAAAGGATGTCTTCCAAAAAAAATAGATATATATATTTATTTACATATTACATATGTGTTTACAGTTTATCCGAATGCTTAGGGACTTGACGCGTAGTGCAATATTATTGTGTCACTTTGGTGCAAAGTTGAACTCGTGTAAAATCATGCAAACTGGCATTGGTAATACTCCAATATACACAGTACGGAGAGCAAGTAACTTGATCTCATTAATAAAAAAAATATCAACATCTGCAAATTCGTAATCGAATCAATCAAAGTGTAAATATGCTTGAATTTCACATTCACGAGTTTGCATATATTTTTTTGGGTCTAGTTTTAAGAAATAAAACTAATAGTCCGGGGAGTTGACGACACACATAGCCTAATAGCACGAAGCTGCGCGCCTTTCCCTCTCAAGCCCATTTGACCCCAACGTATCTTTTCTCTGCTCTCATACCTCCCTCGCAAGTTGCCTCCTCTGTTGTACCACCGTTAACTTTTTACTCACAAGTGCAGCCGCACCAAATTGACTTTTAGAGTAACTAGCGGAGCAAGTTGCCGAGTGACACCTGCACTCGGTAAAGGGCAGAAAACAATTGACATATTGTTTGCCGAGTGCCACACTCGGTAACTGGCACTTGCCAAATAGTTGATCGGCATCTAGGTTTTTTGCTGAGTGGCATACGACAAACATACATATGGCAACTGTATGTCAGGCCACTCGACAAGAGGTGCGCTCTGCAAAAAGAAGAGACCAAATGGCCATGGAAGAATGGGGGCGACCATTTTCCGAGTGCAAATTCCCAGCATAGATATGGCTCAACAAACCGATTAAAATGAACAAAAAAGGAAACGCGACATCAAGTGATGAAGTTGCCCACACCTAGCATGCGCCTTCGAGTAACTCTTGGACACGTCCAACCCTGATTTAGGGATGGCAATGGGTACCCGTTACCCGCGTACCCTGCGGGTAAAAACCCTATTAGGGTAAGGGTTTGGGGAAAAAATTACCCATGGGTATACAAGTGGGGAAATCTCATACCCATCGGGTAAAGAGGGTAAGGGTATGGGGTCGTATAACTCATACCCGCGTACCTGTCTAAATTTGTGACAAGTGGGGTCTCCTGTGTAATGACCTAAGGTACGTACTTTTTTTTTGCCCTTAATCACGCTACTTGCCTAATAAGCTGAACTACTGATCAATGATATGTGGTGGCATGGTATCGCCGAGTTACGATCAAGACTAAATAAATGATGTGTCACGCTCTTTGTTTTGGTACGGTTGGATTGCTCAAGTTTATTAAGGTTTATTATGGTTGAACTTGTTATGCGTCACACCCTTATGTACGGTCGAATTATTATGTACATTGTCATGAGTTTGTGAACTTAAAGTACTATGTGTGGTTTGTTTCGTGACTATGTGATGTTTATGTGCAAGTGCCGCTGTTTTTAAGTGTGTGTTGCGCTATTTTTATGATATATATTGTTGTTTATGACTATTTTCTATTCAATGTGATGTGTTGCAAACGTGGGTATTTTTACCCGCGGGTACCCATTTACACTGTCGGGTAACGGGTATGGGAAAAAGTTCTACCCGTTGACGGGTATGGGTAAGGGTGACGGGTAAGATCGGGGGTGACGGGTAAGGGTATGGGGTGGCTCTACCCTTACCCATACCCTGCGGGTGCCATCCCTACCCTGATTCGACATAGCGCGCCACCTGGTCCGCTCCTCCTCCAAATGGTCACCGTTGTTTTGCCACCCTTAGGAGGCACCAGATCCACAGCCTCTTACCCACATGGCCGCCTAGCCTTCCACCTCCACCTTCTCTCGGTGCTAGGAGAGTGACCATAGCAGCGAGAGCTTTTGAGCTCGCTGGTTGGTGTCAACCCCTCCGTCATTGATGGAGAGAGGGAGAGAAGGGAGACAAATAGGGACATAAGGGAGAGGGGGATGGGGACAGAAGGGAGAGAGAGAAGAAGAAGAATAGAAGGAAGAGGGGAGATCAGGCATGAAGACGAGAGGGGTCAGAGGGGAGAGGACATGGTGGCGGCTAGCTCACCGGCTGGTGTCGGAGGCCGTTGCATCGGGCAGAGGGTGGTGTTGGTACATGTGTTCCAGGGTCGAGAGGGGGAGGGATATATAGAAGGGAGAGGGGATTGGGAATTGTTGGATCTAGGATGAAACTATGATGGAGATTGGGATCCATGAGAGGGCCGAACTGACCAATCATAACGGAACACCGACTTTATAGAGTGTTACACTCGGCAAACATACAATACCTTGTCGAGTGTTACACTCGGCAAAGTCCTTGGATATGACTTGCACAAATATAAGAAGTATGGCTCTGGTTTTGTAACTAATTGCTCTCGATGATCTCCCCCTCCAGATTTTTAGGAAGGCCGATGACCCTGGTATGGCGTCCGACGGAGCTAGACATGTTAATGATGTCAACATATATTCTCTATACTTCATCATGTATGGTCATGTATCGCATAATTTATCCATATCTATATAGGTATATAAACACATATTCTCAAGTTATGTGAGCAGTTCTACATATAATAAAAATGGAAAATAGTTATATAATAAAATAGCTTTGTGTGATACTATTTTATATGCTCAAGTGCCTCCGTCGTTCTTTTGAAGTTACGTTACACATGCAGATAAAATCCTAACCTGATAAGAAATAGGACATAAATGCCATGTGATGTATAATCGTTTCCATTGGTTTTTAATGGATCACATCATGCATAAGATTCACATTTCAATGCCTTTCACTCTTATACGAACTGGTTTTCTGCAGTTTGGCCTATGTTCTTATTCTCAGTTTTGGGTTAAGAGGAATAAGGTCTGGAACCTAAATCTTTACATGGAGGTAGCACATGAGCTGACGAGCGCCCAGACATAAGCGGCAAACAGATTATTTGTGATTACACAACACCGGTCAGCTTGGGTCCTTGAGATCAAGTTTATTTGTTCTTGAGAACAAAAGCTTAAATCTTGTTCATCATGTTGTTTTTCTCAGGTTGCTAAGGCTATCAACAAGTTTTAGCCACATGTAAGAAAAAGACAGTTGATTTTGTCAAAAGAGGCAAGACATCTTCTTTTGAATTCTTCAAGTAAGATTTCATGCAATACATGATGAAAAATATTCTATTTATATTATTAAACCAATGCATGACGGATCTTGGAAAATGGACAAGTCTTGTCGGGCGAACAGTTTAATGAAAACCTATGAAATAGGCTTCTTACATCCACTGCAATTTAAAATATGAAAGATAGAAATCGTTATTTTGTGGATGCTCGTCGGCGTCACACTTTATCTTGACAACCTTTATATCAAGATTCTGCAAATTACACGGAACCTGAGTTATCCAATTTTTCAGACCAATTGATTTAAACTCTATGTTGTTGTGGAGAAAAGGAGCGGGTTTATATCTACTTCATACTGTTATTGGCATCTTTTGTGTTATTGATATATGTAATTTTAAAATTTCTCATTAGCTTCAATGTATATGTTTAATACGTTCGACTAATGTTTCAGGATATACACAAGTATCGTTTGGATTGAAGATGCAAGTGAAAATATGTGTCTTTTTTATGGTTTAACATTTCAAGATGGATGTGACTAAATAACTAATAATTTATGACTTGTCTTACTATCATATATATATATATATATATATATATATATATATATATATATATATATGCAATAAATAAATACTAATGATTTGAGAGAACATACGAGAACCCAGAAAATCCAAAATCTTGTGGGAGGGAAACAGTCGTGTTTGCACTTTGCACACAAAACGGGAGACAATACCCCTGCATCCCGACTCACTCGACGCCATCCGCTATCTAGACATACACACAAGGAAAGCAGTAATTATATAAGCACCATGGTGATAACTATATCATGGAAAGTTAGGTAACTACATCCTTGCAATGGGGAGAGGGGGCATGGGCCCCCCTCCCCCAAATTGTCCTCATTAATTAACGATGTATGTCTTTGACTTCTTTGTACCCAAATTTTGGACCGTCCTCTGACATTCGATGATACTGAGGATGCCAAGTCTAACTGCACACCTGAGCGACGAGGACTTGAGGTGAGAGAGCCTGTTGTGGAGAGCCGTGTAACCTATGAGGGAACTGGAAGACGAGGGGTAGGGAACCTACAGAACTAGTTTTATAGAGGGTAAGGAGCATCAGCGGCCGTCAAATCAACTGTACCATTGACGTGGACAAGATGGATGTGTTGCCGTACAGGGTAGTAAGACGATGAACAGGGGATCAAAGGGGTAGATGGGTCACAGGTGTTGTTGGGATGGAAGTGGCTGTGGGTGGAATGGTTGTCCCCAACCCTTTTCTTTTAGAATTTTCTGGATTTTTCTAATTTCAAAATTAGCAAAAAGAGATAATCAGAGAGAGAGAGAGAGAGAAGGAGAGACAAAAGGAGATGGAAAATAATTAGAGAAAAAATAATAAAAGAGGGGAAAGGCTTTGCAAACATTTTCAAAAACTTTATTTTTTATTTGAAATACTTTGGCAAATATCTCCTACTATTATCTAAAGAACAACAAAGAGTATAAGAGCAAAGGAAGAGAGACGATGCTTTGCTAGCTACAAAATCCACTTAACTTGGCTATTGTTTTTATTTCACACATGGATCTTCAAGTTTCATTCATCATATACATATATCAAGTTTTATGCACTATCCAATGCAATAAAAAAATTACACCGATGGAAATGGCTAAAGAATCCACATATACTGTAACACCCCTTTCAGGTGTGACTTAGAAGACCAACACGTGTATAGAGGAAGAGGAGTCTCACGTATGACTCAGGAGACATATACATGGACAGGGAGGGGTCCAAAGAAGTAACCAATAGAATTGCACAACAACCATGTGTATACATATACTGCTCGGTTCTCTCACAAAATAAACATCCAAAAGTTGTGCGGCAGATTGCTGAAATTGGTTTTATTTGTAATTTTCCAAGTACAGTTTATAATACGGCCTTGACATCCTTGTAGTGTTTGGATGGTAGGCAAGCTGAAGAATCTACAAACAATTTGTCAAGCAGGCAGTTGTTTGGAGTATTCTTATTGTTCCTCTGATTCAGTTGCGGAAATTGTCCGCGCTAAGCTCTATATGTTTACATTTGGAGAGGTTACAATGTGTTTTCTTTCTCGCAACTTGGGACGTGGGAGAGCAGCAGATTTAGATGCCTGCCATTATTTTTTTGACAAATAAGATAGATGTCTATGCTAAGTTGTGACAGATAAGTTGATTTAAGACATGAAAATTAAAACTTTCTGACTTGGCTTGGAGAGGTTACACAGAGTTGTTCCTCTGTATTTGGCTTGATAAAGGTTGTAGAAAGCAATGGTGCATTATTGTGGTGCTTCTCTGAAGATGCCTTCATATATCCATCCCATGCACTAACAAGCATCATATTTGTATAATCTCTGGTTAATTATCATCCACATTAAAGGATGTACCACCCATTTTGAGGCTGCATGTCTCTTAATTGTTCTAGGACAATACATATGCTTCCCATATATTCTTCTTATCTTAGTAAATAATTTAAATAGTAACAAGTTTTTATTTTTCAGAAAGTACTTTGGTATCGACATGATGCACATTACTAATTACTTTTGGTGGATGCTAATTACTAAAGGAAAAAACCTCTTTGATAGAAACTATGAATTGTGCACAAGGAAATAAATAATACAAGTACCATATGTAATTAATTTCACCATTTCTTAAACGAGTGCTTTTACTCTTGAAAAAAAGATTGTTTAGAATACATTTTTAGAACCCCAATCTCCATCTCCGGCTCAGCCACTTCCCTCCTCGCCACCGGCACCGCCTGCTCTCGAACCACCGCCGGCGACCGCCGCCCAGCCCTCTGGGCTTCCCTCATGGCACCGTCAGCATCCACGGCGTCGCTCTCCTGCTACCCTTCTCCACTCCGCAGCACCCTGACCTCCAGCCCCAGCGCCACACGCCTCGCCCAATCCGCGTCCCGCTCCCGCTCCCGCCCACTTCGCGCCGCCACGGCCAGCGCCACCCTCCGCGAGGTCTGCTCCGGCCGCGTCCCGGACCACGTCATCCAGAGGTAACCCCACCGCCACAGTTCCAGCCACCATCGGTCCCAATTTCTCAGCGAAGAGAAGTTCCTGCCATCTCGCAGGGCCGAGGATGTCGGGTACGTCGTGCCCACCGCCCCACCGAGGTGCAGGAGCAGTCCCTGCCGGTGCTGCTCTCCGGCCAGGACTGCATCCTCCACGCCCAGGTGGTCGCCGTAGCCCTCGAGCTCCGTCCGTCAGTTTCTTCAGACATTTCATACCGTACAAACAATGGCAGTGATCTTACATTTGTGTGTGGGGTTGGTTGTAGACAGGTTCCGGGAAGACACTGGCCTACCTCCTGGCGGTCTTCTCGGCGATCGACGTGGGGCGGTCCTCCGTGCAGGCGCTGGTTATCGTCCCCACACGGGAGCTCGGCATTCAGGTGAGGTGATAGCTGCTGTTCTGCTTTGAAATGTTCTTGATGCCTGTGTCGTATGTGCCTGCTGACGAGGCCTGACTAGCGCGTTGCTGTTTGTGCGCGACTTCAAGGTCACCAAAGTTGCTAGGCTTCTCGCGGCGAAGACTTGCAACGTCATGGCTCTGCTTGATGGTGGGATGCTTAAGAGGCAAAAGAGCTGGGTGAAGGCAAGTAACCGTCTTTTGGCAGATTTTGTGTTGATGCCAATGCATACTTAGTTACAGAAACATTTTCTGCTACATTGTTAGATCTAGATCCCATGACATTAGTAAATTTAAGGTCCCTCTATGTCTGTATGATTGTATTGCATAGGAAGTTTTGACACAGGAAAGAAGTTTGACTTTGCAGACATACATATTCATCTATAATTTATTTGTACTTGACATATATGGAGTGTTGTTATTGATGTATTTCTCTTCTCTCTTGTGCTGCCCCCCTGCTAACAATGTTGGCCTGTTTCAGGCAGAGCCCCCTGCAATAATTGTGGCTACCGTTGCAAGCTTGTGTCAAATGGTTGAAAAGCGTGCTTTCAGTCTGGGTTCCATCAAAATATTAGTTATCGATGAGGTGAACACTCTACATATTCTTCAGCTGCAAACCAAATTTGCTTATGCAGTGTCTACATATCTTTTAACATGTCATGCTTGTTCGTTTTGAAAGAGATTAACTAATGTACAGCCTTTTCGTTTTGTCAGGTTGATTTTATTTTTGGATCATCAAAGCAAGTGAACTCCCTTCGCAAAATATTGAATTCTTATACAGCAGCTTCCAGTCGCCAGACCATATTTGCTAGCGCATCGATACCTCAGCATAACCGCTTTGTGCATGACTGCGTACAACATAAATGGACCAAGGTTAGTCTACAATCTATTACTGACTGAATGATTGTGTTTTGAGCTTGATGGATACACAAACTAGTTTCCACATGTTGTATCTTATCTTTGTGCAGAGCGATGTGGTTCATGTTCATGTCAACTCTGTGCAACCCATGCCTTCACACCTACATCACACATATGTGGTGAGTAATGGATCACTTTTATCATAAAGTTCCTCACAATCCTGCAAGATACATTTGAATTTTCTCATTCCTCTCCTCCTACAACCGTAGACGCTTACCCACAGGCATGCCTAGAAAATTTAACCGTTGTACATTGCATGTCAGTGCTGCTATTATTCTCATTAACACTATAGTCTTCCCTTCCACACTTAGTACCTTCTGATCAACTAAGTGCACCAACCTCTTTGCTCCTGATAGTTCTTTTATGACCTTGGTCTGATCTTAATCTGTATGACAACCCAATCAATGTACAGGTCTGCAGTAAGAAGGAACGGTTGCATGTTTTACTATCCTTGCTTGAGAGAGATGCACCAAAGTCGGCGATTATATTTGTCGCTCAACAGGTAATGGTATACATAAGTTAATTTTATGCCATTCCATGTTGATTATGAAATTGCTCTTCCTGAGGTGCTAACTTATGAACTATCGTAAGGGACGTGTTATGTTTTCATTTTCTGCTCATGTATTGGCATGGTGCTATGATCAATTCCCAGTTTAAAAAGTTATTATCCCTTTAATTAGTTTTATTAGACAAATTATTTATTTGTGTATAACAGTTCACTAGTTCATCACTTAATTTCTGTGTTGCCAAGTTCTTAGCACCTATGCTGATACTGACTGAGTCTTGACTACAATTATTGTAGTGGTCTAAGGTTAGAATTCTGGTTGATAACCGCTGGAACTTTTTTCAGTCCGAGAAATCAAAAAGGGCTGGAAACACTCCTTCGTCCACACTTGTTGTTGAGTTTCTCAGAACGGAGTACAAAGGTACCCTAGAGGTGCTTCTACTAGAAGAAGATATGAACTTCAACGCCCGGGCCACCTCATTCACTGTAAGTGCTCTCCTTCAATTTGTGCCTAAACTCCCAGCATCTTCATTATGTTGATCGAAGAACCATGCATCAATGTAATGTCTGCCTGCAGGAAGTCAAGGGGAAGGGTTTCCTGTTAATTTCAACAGACATAGCAAGCAGAGGGTTTGATCTTCCACAGATCAGCCACATATACAATTTCGACCTCCCAAAGACGGCGACTGACTACCTTCATCGAGCTGGAAGAACGGGGAGAGAACCGTTCTCTAAGTCGGAGTGCAGCGTGACGACTCTCATAACGGAGGATGAGCACTTCGTGCTACAGCGATTCCAGAACGAGCTGAAATTTCACTCGCAGCAGCTGCCCTTAGAGTCGATGTTCACTTTTAGCCTCTGAGATTCACCTGGGTTCTGGATGTAAATAGTTTTTCCTCCTTTTTTTATCTGGACTGGAGGAACGGCGTTTTCATGTACTACTATTTACCTGATCTACCTGTGTGACCAAATATGTTTAGAAGAAACAAACGTTCCTGAATCGTATTATAAGCTTGTCAGACTGGAGAGAACCATTCTCCAAGTCAGAGTGCAGAGACGACGACTCTAGAACAGAGGATGAGCACTTGATTCAGGTAACTGAGATCTCAAACACGTCACATTCTACTCTTAGTTTCAGTCATCAACCAAGTTGTATTGTTGACAAAAAAAGGGTGCAAAATCACCGTTCCTTAAGCGATATACTCTAGTCTAAGTGATATTGATGTAACTGTTTGGTTTGGGTGGCAACAGGCCACGATCTTCACCTTGCTGATATTCTGTATTTCTGTGAGTGTCCTCGTTCCTGAACTTCACATCTCTGAGACATGTAGATGCGCAGATATACCTGGCCAGGACAAGAAGAAAAGTGCGAATTACAATCGATGAGTGGATGGAAATAATGATTACAGGTTGCAATATTATTGTATCATATAATTTCAGCAGGAAGCGTAGTAAATGTGATATAAACACAAAACAAGTAGTTGAAATCTTATGCGACAGGCAGGGAGATAGGCTTGAGATGCCGGTATTGGCAGAGGGCAATATTCTGAAATTTGACTGAAATATTAGGGAGAGGTGTTTGAGTAGGGGTGCAAATGGATAGAATAATGTTCGATTTTTGAACCGTTTTAAATAATCCATATACGGTTTAAAGGATTCCAAACAAATGGATATCTGATTCCAAACTTTACGCCGCAGATACGCTATAGGATATGGTATGTCAAACAACACCGAATATAAATTATCCAAAAATTAAATAGGACTAGACACCAATTGTTCCTTAAGACACGAGCTCATCCGACATCAGTTCCATATTAATCAATCCCGAAGATGGTTCGAGGCTTTTGAGAATTCACACTCTCAGTTGTCAGCTTTTGTATGTTTTGCGATATCCAAAGAGAACAGGGAAGTTCATGGATACACATTTTTTACAAGTGATGTTTTTTACTGCAACTATGGAAGGCTTACAAATAAGAAACGATGCAGCATTCTTAGAACTGAACAAAGTAAATGAAGTTGCAGGAGAAGGTTGAACACCTCTAAGCTGTAATTTCTTATTTATATATAGCAATAATTTTATTTTCTAGAGAACTTGTGTAAATTTCTGTGACTTCCCATGTCCAATATTTGCCATCAATTAAGGTAATCATATTCAGTTTGACTCTGTAAAAGATAAATATGCATCCCAATCAAGAGCAAGAAAAGTTCTACAAAGATGCGACATTAATACACTAGAAGCAACGGGCATCAATTTTCATCAAGTACAAAACTATTTAAATAAGGGACATGGACCTCAAAACATACCATATTATTCCGATTGGTGTGTGGGCTACTCCCAATCTTAGGTTTGAATGCACCTGGATTGCGCTCGAGTGTAGCATCTATAGCTTCACGCCTAGCAGCCTCATTCTCAACAGTATTAAAACAATTAATGCAGTTGCATCCATCACAATAAATACCAGATGCAAAACATTCACAATACCTAAGCATAGAAAACCATAAAAGTCAGCTTGACAGGAACAAATATCAGTATGCAAAGCCTTAAAACTGAAATGACAGACATAAAAAAAGTAGAAACAAGTAGTGATTCATCAATGCATATCCATTTCCGGTTTAAACAAAAGGAAGATTTTCTGATTTTCTATATGCAGGTCCAAACAACAACAACTATACAGAGAAGATGTACATAAAAGCGGAAATTTTAGGGTTTTACAAAAGATATGAATGTTAGGAGGATACTCTTTGAATTTATCTTCATTGTCATTATCTATATATGCATATACATGTGTCAAGCAGAAGGAAAGAACAAAATATAAGTCTGGTTTTCATCTTGAACACATTACACAAATACTTCACTCCTTCAAACAATAATCCTCATTTTTACCAAGCTCGAGTTCCTTTTGGAGCCACAGAGAAATTTAAAATGATAAAGCCACCACTGAAGTATAAGTGAGCCAACTCTAAGAATATTCAGTGCTTCATAATTATCTTGATTAGTCACAAAGTTGCTATTTCGGATCCTTTAAAGTGAAGTCATTATTTCACTAGCTATAACCTACAAGTCTACCGCTACAAATCTTATAGGCAGATCAAATATTTGGTCTCATTGCCAATGTTATTTGTCAAGCTTAGGCTGCTTAGCAATAATTTTCATCCAGTTTTTTTTTCAACAAGAAGATCTAGAATCCATATATTCGTCATTGTAACATTTTTAGGCATTAAAAAACACTGAACAGTCAGTACAATGGTCAATGTGTGTAATCCCTTGTATATCTAAAGAATCGGATAACCTTCCTTTTATGAAAAAAGTCAACATAATCAGATAAATTTTATTGGATGGAACTCCATCCATAAAAGAGAGGGAATTTCACATATTTGGTGAGTTCTAGAGAAGTACGTGAAGAAGTACTTACAATCGTAAGAAAAAAGAAGTAACGTCTTCATTACAAGAATCAACATTGTAATATTGCCTTTTCTCAAGCTAAGAAAACTCAAATCTGACTTACAACTTCAAGCATCTGGAGTTTCTACAATTGCAATACTTCTTCTTTGTAGGGGTGGCATCATAGAGCCGTGCATGTGGTTTTGGTGACTCTAGCTTCCTAGAAACAAAGACTCAAAGCATCAGAACAGCATGGTGAAAAATCGCAAAGGAGAAATATAATTCCAATTTCAACAAAGATTGCCATTAGTGAGTAGGATGTATGCTAAATTAACTAAATATCAGTTGAAAAGCATCCATATATTACAAACATGTATCCTTGTTACTAGGAAACATAAACGCAAAGTAAAATTTGGGAACTAAGTTTTCAAACTCGGCTTGCAAAACAGGACACCCAGCGATGTGAATCAAAGAGAAAACAAACTCATTTGTTCATAACCATGAGCCTGGCACCCCGGTCCCTGCTCTCGACATAACAGAACCTCAAAGTTCGAAATCGAGAAGCAGAAATTTCAAAACTTACGCTAGACATAAATCTTAGAGGGGGGGGGGGGGGGGGGGCACTCACGAGGGAGCGGGGACCGGCGGCCACGGCACTACTGGCTGCGGCTGCGGCTGGGCCGGGCGGAGCTGTGGCACGGGCACGGGCACCACTGTCGTCCGCGGCAGGGGCACATGCATGAGCTGGTGCGGCCGCATTACCCGCACCGGCACCCCCCGCGGCTGGGGGTGCGGTTGCGGGTGAAAGATCGGCACCGCCATGGGCTGCAGCGTCCTGGAAGCCGCCGCCATGGCAGGGTTCCCCGTGAGCGCCGCCGAGGTGAAGTCGAGCTGCCTCACCAGCTTTTTAATCGGTGGCTGCGTGGAAACCACGGGCAGCGACAGCTACGGTGGCGGAGGCGGCAGGCCCCCGCCACCGTCCTGCTCCTTCCCCGCCATCTAGCTATCTACGCGGGCCCGGGGGAACTGACAGATCAAACCGGCCCCGGGCACTGCTCGAAACGGCCACCCAATCCACCAGGGAGATCGCAGGCGCGGGCGGCAGATCAGCAGGGGGGCGGCGGGAACGGGGATCCCGAACCGCTGCGCGCTCCGGCGTTTTGTGGAGAAGTGTTATTTTTTAGGTGTCGAGCAAGTTCATGTCGAGAACTTGCCATAGCCTGTGGCAAGATGGTTAGGTGGGTGGTTGTATCCCAACCCACCAGAGTTCAAACCCCAGGTTTGAACGCTGGTGTTTCTCATTTAAGGCGGAATATTATTCAGTGGGAGGCGACGTTCCCGTCGACAGCGAGACGCCCATGGTGACTTCGTCAATCTCAAAACTCGACCCACCGACTCAGTCTCTCGGAGGTGCCTAGTCAGTACAATGGTCAATGTGTGTAATCCCTTGTATATCTAAAGAATCGGATAACCTTCCTTTTATGAAAAAAGTCAACATAATCAGATAAATTTTATTGGATGGAACTCCATCCATAAAAGAGAGGGAATTTCACATATTTGGTGAGTTCTAGAGAAGTACGTGAAGAAGTACTTACAATCGTAAGAAAAAAGAAGTAACGTCTTCATTACAAGAATCAACATTGTAATATTGCCTTTTCTCAAGCTAAGAAAACTCAAATCTGACTTACAACTTCAAGCATCTGGAGTTTCTACAATTGCAACACTTCTTCTTTGTAGGGGTGGCATCATAGAGCCGTGCATGTGGTTTTGGTGACTCTAGCTTCCTAGAAACAAAGACTCAAAGCATCAGAACAGCATGGTGAAAAATCGCAAAGGAGAAATATAATTCCAATTTCAACAAAGATTGCCATTAGCCAGTAGGATGTATGCTAAATTAACTAAATATCAGTTGAAAAGCATCCATATATTACAAACATGTATCCTTGTTACTAGGAAACATAAACGCAAAGTAAAATTTGGGAACTAAGTTTTCAAACTCGGCTTGCAAAACAGGACACCCAGCGATGTGAATCAAAGAGAAAACAAACTCATTTGTTCATAACCATGAGCCTGGCACCCCGGTCCCTGCTCTCGACATAACAGAACCTCAAAAGTTCGAAATCGAGAAGCAGAAATTTCAAAACTTACGCTAGACATAAATCTTAGAAGGGGGGGGGGGGGGGGGGGGGGGGGGCACTCACGAGGGAGCGGGGACCGGCGGCCACGGCACTACTGGCTGCGGCTGGGCCGGGCGGAGCTGTGGCACGGGCACGGGCACGGGCACCACTATCGTCCGCGGCAGGGGCACATGCATGAGCTGGTGCGGCCGCATTACCCGCACCGGCACCCCCGCGGCTGGGGGTGCGGTTGCGGGTGAAAGATCGGCACCGCCATGGGCTGCAACGTCCTGGAAGCCGCCGCCATGGCGGGGTTCCCCGTGAGCGCCGCCGAGGTGAGTCGAGCTGCCTCACCAGCTTTTTAATCGGCGGCTGCGTGGAAACCACGGGCAGCGACAACTACGGTGGCGGAGGCGGCGGGCCCCCGCCACCGTCCTGCTCCTTCCCCGCCATCTAGCTATCTACTCGGGCCTGGGGGAACTGACAGATCAAACCGGCCCCGGGCACTGCTCGAAACGGCCACCCAATCCACCAGGGAGATCGCAGGCGCGGGCGGCAGATCAGCAGGGGGGCGGCGGGAACGGGGATCCCGAACCGCTGTGCGCTCCGGCGTTTTGTGGAGAAGTGTTATTTTTTAGGTGTCGAGCAAGTTCATGTCGAGAACTTGCCACAGCCTGTGGCAAGATGGTTAGGTGGGTGGTTGTATCCCCAACCCACCAGAGTTCAAACCCCAGGTTTGAACGCTGGTGTTTCTCATTTAAGGCGGAATATTATTCAGTGGGAGGCGACGTTCCCGTCGACAGCGAGACGCCCATGGTGACTTCGTCAATTTCAAAACTCGACCCACCGACTCAGTCTCTCGGAGGTGCCTAGTCAGTACAATGGTCAATGTGTGTAATCCCTTGTGTGCGTTCATAGGGATGAGTGTGTGCGCGTGTATATGAGCGCCTGTGTTGTACTGTGTTTTGCAAAAAAAAAAAGCAAGTTCATGTCCCACACGTCATTCGCAGGAGATAGATAAGCGTAATGTACACTACGTACTACGGTCGATATCTGGTCAGTGTTTCATAGGGTTTTCGATTCAAGAATTCTCCTCAGCCACATTTGGATTGTGTGACAAGAAAGTACTTGAAGAAATAGGTTTTCGCCCCGCTATATTAATATAGCAACCACACCGTACATCAAAGAGATCACCGCTGGGGCAAACAACACAGCCAAGCCCAAAAGAAAACAATGCCAACAACGGCGGATCAACGAAAACGAAAATGACTCGCAACCGCTGCGTCCTCTCCGAAAAATTCCCACCACAATCCTAGCACTCTGAATCGCCGTGTACCAAGCAGCACCTCCAAGAAGGAAAGCGACAACGACGACGCTGCTGCCCAGACTGGTCCTAGGGTTTCCCTCGGCACGCTACAGGTAGTGGGGAAGAGGTACATCCGACGCTCTTCAGGAAGGAGAAGCGACACCCACAAGCGTCACCGCATCGGTGTCAAGATGACAAGGATTTCTCCGACCCCCAAAAAACCACATCTCCGGACAATCCGTAGCGCTCCAACCATCTTGCCACCCACCAACAGACGCCACCACGAAATTGAAGCCACCCTCGTCATATCACCATGGAAAGCACTGCGCGATGGCCGAACTGGGAAGCCCACGCCATAGACAAGGAGCGGTAGTACCACATCCTCGTGGGAGGGAACATCCTCCACCGCCCTAGGCGGTAGCCGACCGGACGCAGCAGACAAGAGCACACCAGGTCACCATGGAGCCGGAGGGCGGCAGCAGCACAGCCACCTGGAGGACGTCCTCCACCGCCATCGGCGGGTGCCGACGGATGTGGCAGCAGAGACACACTAGGCCGGGCAGGCCCGGCCGGGCCCTAGACAGGCCCGTGAAGTCTCCGCCGCCACGATGCTGCACGTAGGCCGCCACCGCCGCTACCCAAGATCGACACCAAAGGCCAGCTGGACCCATATGGGTCCGCGAAGCTCCTACCACCACGCTGCAGCAGGCACGGCGTCGTCGCCGCCACTCCCGTCGCAGGCCTGTACGTCAGTCAAACCGTAGTAGCAGGGCCCGACCTGCCCTGACCCAGATCGGGCCCTTTGGCCCTGGCCGAAGCCACCCGCGCCACCAACGGTGGCGCCGTCTTCGCGCTCACCACCCGCAGGCGCTGGAGATCCCGCCGCCAAGAGCTGGACCGCCGTCGCCGAAGAGCCGGACCGCCGCCGCCGAAAAGCACCGCCGGCGCCGCGCCGCCCCGCGGGGAGGACGCTGAGGGGGAAGAAGCAGGGGAGCCGCCGGCGCCGGCGCCGCCCAGAGCAAGCCCGGCGGCGCACGCCGATGACGCCGGAGGAGGAGAGAAGGGGAGGGGCTGGAGCGAGAGGCGGCGGCGCGGCCGGACGCCCGCGCGGTGGGCGAACAGCCACGAGAGACGCGGGGAGGGGAGGGGAAAGGAGAAGGGGAGGGGGTGGCGCGGGCGCGGGGTTGGGGCGGCTAGGGTTGGGGACGCGGGCGCGGGGTCTCCTGAGCCAAGGGTTAGGGACATGGGCGTGGTCGGCCGGCGGCGCGTCCGCGGGGTTGGGGCGGCTAGGAAACTGTTGGATCAAATGTGCACTATTACACTTAACCAAATCAAATAGTACCTTTTTATTGTATATTTGTCAAATGAATATTGATGGTGCCTACCAGTACCTCGTCTAGCTTTGTCTTCCCATTTGCACAAAGTGGCTTGTCTAGAACATGGACAACTATCGTTGTTGTCATGTGTTTGTTCAGTCTTTGGATACTTTTTCGTCATTGCAATAAACATGATACACACCATAATTTCAAAAAAAAAACATGATACACACCATTTTTAAGTTCAGGAAAAGAGCGGGTCCTCGGCCTTTCCTCTGGAAGAAGAAACACCATATGAGATAAAAGGAAAGAATGAAGAAACTGCCTTTTGAGATTTTTTTTAGAACCCACCATTCGAGCACTAGTAGTAACCGAATGTGTCACCGATGATTGATATTTACAGCTTTGCCCCTCGGTCTAATCAAGTTGTAGAAACACTCACTTTGTGCTTCGTATCCAACTTCCTCGCCATCTTATCAAAATCTCCACACACAAAAAACTTTTAAGAATGTGACATGAAATTTTCCCAAAATCTGACTATTGTCCTTCATCGATCTAGACTTACAAATAATATTTTATGAACTCTAAGATATGTAAACGTCAACTTTCACCAATCTAATCCTCAACTTTCGAAAAAATGACCTTCCTACTGTATCATGCATCAAGTACTACTTACAAAAACTTAATCACACATTCTAACCAAATTTGAAACCAACCTCTCACATTTCTACTACATGTTTTAAATTCCAAAATCAAACACTCCTGACTGAACCATAAAAAAGGATGGAGAAGACCCTAAAAACATAACCGCCTATTTTCTCCCGTGGTAGAATACAACATGGCAACACGGTTACATCCCACAGTCCTTATACATAGAATGGAGAGAAAGATTAAGGAGAAGCAACAACAATGCTTTTTCTCGGGAGGAACAACAATGTTTGACGATGAAGACAACATCAATAAGAGAAGCATGGGGTGGCACTGTCATGGACATGGCATGGTCATTGCAGGGTTAATCGTCGTGCGGTAAGAAACAGGAAACCACTTTAATTTGTTGCTCACTGATCAATCGGCTCTGTCACGCGCCGCTTTCCTCCCGAGTGCCTCGCTTTCTTTTTCTTTCTCGTCTGCCACTTTTCTCATTCGTCGCAGCGTCATCGCGACGCACACGTGGGCTAGCCAAGCGTCACCACCGTGTGTCCCTGTCACGAGCGTCATAGTGGAGTTTTTGTCGACCTACCATGGACGCTCATGGAGGCAAATTTTGTTTCTAATCATCCCGTTTCGAGCTCGGGAAAGATTGTGGGGCCGAGGGGGATTGTTTTGGGGTCATCGGCCAGACATGTTATGGTGAACTTGAGGACGGATGGGGGAGGGGGATGGGGGTCAGTGATGATGGAGGTTAGTGCTTTTTGGGATTTTGAGGATGTTGCAAAAGTTTGTTCCGACATGGTACAAGCAACTATCTGTTTTGTTGTGTACCCATGAACAACATGTGTGCAACGATTTTCTGGGCATGTGCTATGGAATTATTTCTCCAATGTTGCAAACTTGTTTATGTGATATCGGATGTGTGGGGTAGACGTGCTCGATGCATTTGGTTTTACAAATGGTGACGACGTCTTTTAATTTTTTGCTACACAAAATGGGAATTTGTTATGTTGCAACATTTTCACAAGTTTTAGATCAAAGGAAAAATGTTCCAATTGTTGTTGTATATACACAAGAAAATTGTTGCGCTGTGGGGGGGGGGGGGGGGGGGGGGGGGTTGTTGTTGCATCGATCAGAGTACTAGACACGCCAAATTTATCTGCTTAAGTGGGTCGGACGGCCAAGGAGGCGATTGATTCTCCCTCAAAATCAGTTGACTTATGCCTAGCATTGGCCCATAACTGTTGCAACAGGTGACCACAAAAAAGTTATTCTGTAATACTAAGGGTGGCAAATACACAATTAGTCTATTGATATTTAAATCCGAAACCAAGACCATAATTTATTTTCCGTACTTGCTAGATGATTCAAACGACTGTTTAACCTGTAAGTAATACCGCACATATTCATATTCGAATTCGTTGGCACGAATTATCACTTGAAGTTCGCCACTCGATATATGATGCTTGTTAGATTTTGATACTAATCAAGCCAAACACACAATCAAACATCGACGACTTGTTTGCTTCAAAGGAAAATGGATGAATAAAATAAAAATAGGAAATTTTCTTACGATCGTTCTATTCATCTGTGTGGTTCAGAGGAATGGAACAAAGGAAAAAAATGCATGGAAAATTCCTTTAATCCAATTTCAGAGGAAAAAATAAAAATATTACAATCACGTGGACATATTTTCCAAATTTCTACGCACGAAGAACTAGTATGAGATCTTTAGTAGCATAACTAGAAGAGGTAAGCACGCTTTGCCACGACCATCTATACAGTGGCAAAAAATAAATTTAATGTTTGTGCGATAAGTTCCTGCAGGGTTGATATGAAATCGTCTCAATTTTAATATTCATTCCTGAAATTGTCTCAAATGAGTTAGTTTTGTTTATATAAAATTGCCAAAATGATATAATACAATTGTGGATATGCTAATATATTTTGGTTATCTGTATGGCTACACACCTGGACCTTGAGTGGTGCCACTGGAGGTTCATTGAGCCATGTGTACACTTATGAAGACGGTCAGAGTGTTCCTAGTTGTGAGGTCATCGTCATCGAAAAAAGTCAAGTCTATCGTCAGCCCGCTCACCGCCAGAATCATCATCGTTCCGGATGCCCCTCCCCCCATGTCGCATATCTACAGCCATCAACGACCCCATACTGCCACCAAGGATATCACCTCAAACTGCCACGAGTATATGATAGCAAGGGACCAACACCGAAGTCACATAGAGAAACTAACTACGACGGAGAAAATACAAACATGTGCCCTTGCAACATGCCCTTGTATTGTGTGTGTCTTCTCTCTATTCCATCTTTGAGAAGAGCAATACCTCAAACACGAAACAAGGCATCACTGGGACAAAAGTGAAAACCCACATGGATATGACATCTTCACAATTATAAGACTAAAAAATGATAGTGTTGAAGCGTGTAAAGGTTGTAGAATATCTGATGCGACTAAGAGTACTAAATTACAATAATCTGCTCAAAGCTTACACCTTTTCATACTATGTTTGCTTGATACATGGAAGGGTGCTTTTTTAGTCTTTTGAATTGCAGCATTTTTTTGGTGTCTAAGTAATTTTCTAGCTTAGTGCACTCCAAATCAGTGCATCTCCCATTTGCAAATGTAATAATTGAATATCAGAATCAACTTCTCAAGGGATCCATAACCAATGCATATCAAAGGAAAAAGTAGACCCGAGCCACAAATTTGGTCTCCCCTTCTCCAAAAACATATAAACAAAGATTACGAGGAAAAAGAAATATCTCTACTATGAAGTTCATATGAACACACGACTAGTATTCAAGATATTCATCTCCCCAGTCAAGAAACCACTCTATTGCTCATCACACACCGACAAGTGGAAAGTCCTCGTCTCTGGCCAAAATCTGATTCATTTGTGCCTTCCTCGTCCTTGCCGCTGTTGCGCAATGTACAGTTGCAGCGCAACTAGGGCGAGCTGGGGTTCAAGCCGAAGCTGCCAGAGGACCAAACAGTTGGAGAAGAGAAGGCCGATAGTGAGCAGCGGCAACGGGACTGACGGAAAAAGATTGGAGGGCTTGCGTGCGTCGTCACCCTCTACCTGCGTTGAAGTGGTGCTCCCGAAGGAGGGGTTGTTGGGGAGCATGAGCACAGGGTATGTCGGTTGCTCTGGCATGGCCGGCTGCAACTTTGGCGTTGGAGGCGGCACTGGAGGATGGGGAAGAAAAGAGGCGCCAGCGCCGCCTGGGCCTAAGACAGCAGCGTGGAGGACCGGTCCGAGCGGTGGAGGGTGGACTCGCACTGGTGCCGTCCTTCTTAACACACACAAGATTAACACGTAGACGACCCTATCAGACCAACAATGCGGTGTTGTCACCGATTATATATGGGCAACAAAAAAAATTACACTCACTTACAAATGGGGCAATCCACGTTCACAACTAGGAGCAACCACAACCCTTTATTTTTAAATAATTTAATACATTGAGGGGGAAAATCACACTCACATACAGATGGGGCCATACACTCGTTCACACCTTGGAGTAACCACATACCTCTATTTTTAGGGAGCTTTGTATTTTGAAGGGATTATCTCATATTTTTTTGTCCGTATGATCTGATTTTGTATTGAAATAGCTAACCTAGTAAAGCATAATTTATAGTTAGTGAGTTATCAAGTTCATCCATTAAATAACAACTCACTTATGTAATCATTAAATATGTTGGGTAGCTATCCGATCTGTAATACTCCCTCCGTCCATAAAAATATGTCTCAACCTAGTCCAAATTTGCATGTATCTAGACATAATTAAGTGTGTAGATACATGCAAATTTGACCTAGGTTAAGACATCCTTTTGCGTACGAAGGGAGTACAATTTTCGGCCGGAGCATGTACGTACCAGCATGCCTGCATGCGCCGGCTTGGGCATGCGATCAGATACGTGTGCAGATGTGCGTATATGTAGTACAAATCAGCCTCGATCTTGCACAGCCTCTGCCGCCGTCTGTCTTTCTTCTTTTCTCGCCAAGATCTGCCCCTCTTCCAATCCAGCCATAATTGACGTGTTCTGGATCTTCTGCTAAAGTCGTTCACGGATTTGCGTTAACCGCCTGGATTGAATCCTGTCGTGCGAGACTATATCAGTCTGATTGGCTTCATGAGGGTGTGCAACGCGAAACTCCGCTGACTGTCGAACCATGAGACATGTTGGCATCTCGATCTCCGTGATGTACATAGCGGTGGAGAAGGTTATGGTGGCTGTGATTTGAGAACAGAGTTGGCGGAAGGGTTCTTGGAGGTGATGAAGACTTTGCTTTGCAGGAGCCAGTGTTCGATCCAATTCGAACATGGCACTTGGTGTTTGATGACTTGCAGGAGCAGTCTTAGCAAGTAGGCACGACATCACTGGAGGAATTCAAATTTGTTGGCGCTACCCGAATGTCGAGTCTTAACTTCAGGGTGAAAACTTAAGGTCTAACATTCATTTGTTGTGCATGGCAATGGTCTTTAGAAGTTATTGTTTTGAGAGCTCAGACTTTCTTCAGGATGAAAACCTAAGATTTTTTATCGGGCGACGAAGGCGCATGTGCGTTTCCCTTCTTGGAGGCGTCGCTTTTGAAGAACAATTTGTATTCCGGGTGTTGTCTTTGGTGGTGGTTTGTTGCTTCTGCGAGGAGTGGATTACCATGGCGAGGCCTCTTTTTTCTTTTCCTTTTTCTCTTTCGGTCTGTGTGCATCCTGGATGTCGTTTGTGACATTTTGTTGGTTCAGAGGCTGGGTGTAACCGATATCTTCACGATGTTAATATATTCCCTTTATCAAAGGAAAAAAGCTATCCAACTAAGGACTTGTTCGGTTAGCTAATCTATGAAGGGGGTTGGGAGGGATTGGGGTGGATTATATCCCTATAAGTCAAAATCCCTGCCAATTCACTTCAATCCAATTCAATCTACTTGGCTTAGGGATTAACCGAACAATGCCTAAGTTTGTTTCCGCCCCATGTCCATTTCGAATCAATGATCAAATATACTCGCCTCTGAATTCGCAACGGTTATTATCCGCTGCTCCGAATTCGATAAAAAATGTGACAGAGGATATAATAGAGGAAAAGTCGATTCGTTATGTTTACATCCCAGTTGAGTTAAGCTATTGCCATGCAAAATTGTTGCTTTAAATTTACCTAAATAGAACAAAGATTTAAATAAATGAAAACTAGATGAAAATGGCAACTTAACCCATTTGGACATTCAAAATTCGACGGGACAAAAAAATACATGAGCTGTAAGCAATTTATACTCCATTTTTATGCGTAGCGTATGGCGTTTACGTGTCACGATCGCTACCCAACCAAGTGACAAAATTGCATTCGTGGCGAAAAAAACAAAAGCTTTTCCAAGGCACGAACCAAAGGGGAAAGGAAGCTGCCTGCCATGGCCATGGCGTCCTCCGCCTCCTGCTGCTTCTCCCCCTCCTCCATGGCCGCCCCCACCCCCTCCACGCCCACCTCCCAACTACCAGTACGCCCGCGCGGCTCCATCTCCGCCTCGTCTCCCGCACCGCCCCATCCCGGAACCCCCACCGGATCTCCTCATCGCCCTCGCCACCATCGGCGCCCGACGCCGCCGCCGAAGAGGAGCACAGCGAAGACAGTGAGGAGCAGGAGGACCGAGACGAGCGGTACGGGTTTGAGATGGAGGTCCGTAAGCTGTCGGGGAAGAAGAACCGGCGGGTGGTGCGCGCGCGGGTCCGTGTCGGCGCGCCGCTGGAGGCCGTGTGGGCCACGCTCACCGACTACGAGGGCCTTGCGGGATTCATCCGGGACTCTCCGAGTGTCGCCTCCTCCACCAGGACGCCGCCTTCGCCCGCCTCTACCAGGTCCGCATTCCGTCGAGCAGGCTCGTTGGACGTGTGTGTGAGCGCGCGTGAGCTGTTGTGATGGATGGGCTCGGTCTGTGCAGGTAGGGGAGCAGGATCTGGCGCTGGGGTTCAAGTTCAACGCCAAGGGCACCATAGACTGCTACGAGGGGGAGATGGAGGTGGTCGCGGCCGGGGCCAGGAGAAGGGAGATCGCCTTCAACATGGTCGACGGCGATTTCAAGGTTTTTGAGGGTAAATGGTGCGTCGAGGAGGTAACCATTATCATACCCTGTTTTTCTTGCTCAAGATTCCATGTTCCGAATTTGCCGTTGCCCAGACCAATTGTACATTTGTACTCCTACATTCCGCGATGTGATCATGTCAAGCCTAGGTTCAATGACATTTGGAAAAATAGCAACTTTACTTGCTCATATCATCACTTGATTTAGTCGAGTAGCTGTATTCAATCCACGTTGAGAAGATGTGAGTGTTGAAGATTCGCTTGTAACAATAGAAAGTGTTTTGGATATTATATATGCAGGCTAGGCAATATCGTTTCTCATCGATGATTGTGACTTTGTGTAGATTTGATGACTAGTGAAAACTGCGGCTGCGGGGCTGCACTTTTTGTAGAAGGCAGCTAGGTAATCTGATTACCACTTCTATCTCGTGTAGGCTGATAACAGTCATCGTGATAGGGAAATTTCGGCGAGCCAGGAAATTCAGACTACACTTTCTTATGTGGTAGAGCTGGAGCCTAAGCTCTGGGTTCCAGTTAGGCTACTGGAAGGAAGGATTTGCAAAGAGATCAAAACCAACCTTGTTTGTATCAGGCAAGAAGCAGAGAGGATTCAGAGATTACAGGGCTAGGTAACTGTAACAGACCGAGCTGGCCAATTATTTGTTCTGACATGTGCAAGGCATAATACAAGAATTTTAAGAACCAACATGAACATTTAGCATGGAAATGTTTACTTTTCTATTTATTTCCTTTTCTTCTTGGAACCACTTCCATTGTTTCTGCTTCACTGTGCAGTATTGTTCTTCATTCAATTGTCATGCAGTTTCAGTGATAACTTGAGATGAACGTTGAAGGCGTTCTTGCAACAACATTCTTAATTATTGTTCAGTGCTCGCTCCTTCAAATTTACTCCCTCCGTATCAAAATATAAGACTCTCTAGCTAGCTAGTACACACATGTATCTAGACATGTTTTAGTGCGAGGTTCTCGGAGGGAGTAGGATTGAAATGTTTGCTTTTCTATTGTATTCATTTTTTCTCCTGCTTCCATTTTTTTCTTTCACTGATGTCCTATTGTTCCTCATTACAGTGATAACTTGAGATGAATGCTGAAGGCTTTTTTTAACCTCTCCTTTCTTGACTGGTGGCCCAGTTCTTAACAGAGGTATATTTACCTCAACCTCAGTTATGCTTCTCGATCTGTGTGATTGAAATGGCGTGAGCCTGATAGGTTGCAATTCTCACAGGGAATTAGGTAAACGAACCGGCATGGTTCTTGCATCGACGTCAGGGAAGGGCCCCCAAACACGCTGACATGGCCGGATGACAAATGGAGGGAACTCACCTGAACACAATCACGCAGTTTAGGATTTCGTTTTGCTACTTTATGAAGAGCTGAATGACGAGTATATATGTACATGATTGGGCTAGAAGATGTTGACGTTGCCAGTTTGTTTGATGTGATTTGCAGACAACAAACAATAGCCAGCTTCCATGTTTATGCAAATTCATTCTGTAATTGTAATAATACGATACAGCTGGTAAATATCAAAATCCGTTGATATGATTGGTAGATTAGTTTGATAAGATTCTGTGAAACACAAACATTCTATGCAGAGCACGGCGCGAGGTACCCTCTCTGCCCTTGCGCCCAGCACGGCCTTGCACCACGTTGACCGGACGATGCAGAACCTTGCACAGTCGATGTGGATGAATGTGGCGTGATGATGCAGAGGCGACTCCTTGCCTACGGGACAAAAATTTACTAGCACGACAACAACGCCTATGGTCATCTTGAGAACGCCTATGGTCATCTTGAGAAATAACGATAAGAGATGCCCTAAAGCATCTAAAAATGCATCTACAATGCAACCAACTGACAAAGTGAGGAAGAAAGACGCATGTTAGAAAGTGATTCATAACTAATAAAAACATGATCTGACTAATAAACACCTCTTTTTTCCAACCACTCTTTCCATTAATTGCTTATTTGAAATACAAACTTCATTACAAAACAATTAGAAGAAGATGAAAAAGACTGGGGATAGCAAGTTGGCACAATAGCAGGAACCCGCTGTGAGTGTTCGATCTCGAACACCCTACAGGACAAAAACCTACTAGCACGACAACAACTCCTAAGAGACGAAAGTATATATGAATCATCGGCTAAGGAAAAGTTCAGCTAAACATCACAAGCGGCAACGCCAGAAGGCCCAGAACTACAGTGAGGAGCCAATACACACTAGTTGTGTTGCTAACAAATACTCGCTTGCCCCGAGAGCGTGCCAACGTGAACTCTCTGCATCAGCCAGCAGCTGGAGCGTCTTGTGGCCACGGGGATCCGAACTACCAAGACGCAGCAAGCATCCCGTCCACGAACCGACAGCGTAGCAATTCGGCGACACCGCCCCTTCCGTGAAGGTCTCCGTCTTCGGATCATATATCTGCGGCATACCGTCGTGGGACCCATCCGTCGTCGACGACCAAACGACGACCCTCCCGTCTTCCAGCACCTGCAATGGCTTTTTTTTTTAATGTTAGCAGGATCACTACTAAATTCAATGAATAGATAGAAGATTGGTCCAGTTTATAAGGGAAACCGGACCCAAAAACCATACAGACGACGTCTGACGCCTTTCGACTTAGAACACACACAACCTAGCTAGTCACGGGTCCCTCTGCCCGGATCCACCTCCAAAATGATTCTCCTAAGAGAGAACGCGACGCAGATAGCGTCACCACCATCCGATCAAGAAGATCAAGGGTTTCCCCGGAGCACGTCAGGAAATGCAAGGTGGGAGCAGCTACATCAATGCCTCCAACGAGGACGCGAGGCCCATAGGCGCCGCCATCGACGACTCCGGCCACAACCGGAGTACGGCTTTCGCCGGCGATCCCACCTGCATACCTAAACTTAGGATCCAAACAGCCTAAACAGCAAACCACGACCCCTGCCTCCACAGCCAACCGCACACTCCCGACAAGCTCGACGTGCTTCCACCCTCGCCATCACGTCACCCCCTGGACGGAGGATGCAACCCCCGCTGCGGCGCCATTCTTCTCCCAACGGAAGGATGCAACCAAATACTAGGCGTCATTCGTCTCCTCGAGGATGCAACGCCTGCGGGCCATTCATCTCCCGCGGAGGATGCAACAACCGCAGCGGCGCCATTCCTCTCCCTCCAGCATCCACCAACTCTCCCGCACAACGGACGTCAACAGGCCCGGTGCAACGCCTCGCTTGCAGAACCACCTTCAGGAGGATCAACGTTGTCGGCAACGACATCGCCATTCGCTCCCACATGGCCAGGACCAAGGCAGCAGAGCACAAACCACCACCTGCCGACACATCGGCCTCCTCCAACCCACAGCTACGGCTGCCGGCGACAGCCACCGGCCAGCACCACCAGCGCCGCCCGCGCCGTCACGCCGAGGACGCAGCAGCTGCGGCCCTTTGGCCCAGATCGGGCCCGGTCGGGCCCGCAGCCGCCGCCAGCCGCTCTGCTCGGCGCTCCTCCTCCTCGCGGCCTTCTTCGCGTCCCCGTGCTCCGCTGCTTAGCCCTGCCGTCAACACACCGCCGTGGCGCCCTGCGCAAGACGGCCGCGCCACCGCGAGGTCCGCCAGACCCCCGCCTCTCCGCGCGAAGGGGTGGTGGTGGTGGTGCGCGCTCTCCTCCCTCCGCCTTTGGCGGCAGGGCGCGGCAGCAGCGGCCGGGTCGCTGGTTTTTTTTGTGGCGGCTAGCTAGGGTTTGGGGAGCCCTCCGGAGCGCCCCGCGCGAGGCACCCGGGAGGGAGAGGAAAAACAGTTATACCTGCAATGGCTTCTCGAACCGGAACCGAGAAGCTTCATGGTCTGGCATGGCGATCGTGTACAGCGGGGACCACTTTACCTCAGTTCTTTCCATCAGGAACCACAGCTTGACGACAGCAGAGGCTTCGTGTCCATGGTGGTGAGCTGCGACCAGGAATTCGTTGACCTCGGCCAGCCTCATGTCGCGGTGGTCCACGTCCTCGTGTGCCGGGGGCCGTAAAAGGGAGGCTGCCATTGTTCGGTCCCGAGGTCGAACTCCACGACCACGTGCTTTTTCTGTTCATGGCCGTGTAAGCAGGATTGCATGGAGAAGTAGGCGACCTCCTTGACGACGGTCACGTAGCTGTGGCGCCGACGTAGCATCGCCGGAGGGCTTGCTACCTCCCTCCATCGGCCGCCGCCGTTGCTTCCGAGCGTGAGTACCATGCCCAGCTGTTCGTGCCGGAGGCCACAGCAGCCCTTGTGCGTTTTAGTGACGATGGTCACAACCTTGTACTCTCCCGTGAAGGGCACTCTCCCGAGCGTGCACGTCATGGCCCCGCGAGGCCGCTGCGGGAAGGCAGCGACGGCGCCGGTAGCCATGTCGAGCACGCCGAGGAGGCAGGCGAGCTCGCGGTGCGCGCACATCCCGTACAGAGAGCACCCGGTAACGGCGGCGTGGCTCCGTATCTTCTTGACCACGTTGCCGGACGTGTCCAGGAGGTTGACGCCCATCACCATGCCGTCGCTGCGTCCCACGCGCACGGTGGCGGCGATTAGCGGGGCCGGCGGGTGGCGGTCCCTGTGGGCGGCGATGAAGTTTGGGTGGCGGAGGAGAGATCGCCACGAGGTGGAGACGCAGCGGAAGCGGCAGATCGACGTGGCCGACGCGACGCGCAGTAGGATTTCGCACGTCACGTCCAGAGGGAAGACGCCGTCGTTGGAGGTGGCAGCGATGTCGATAAGGAGCATTGTCGATTTGCCGTCGTCGTCTGTGGCGGCAGCCGCGGCACCGTCCATCCCGTGTTTGAAGGCGGCGGCGAGGTCGATGCCGAGCATTGTTGATTTGCCGCCGTGGTCTGTGGCGGTACCGTGCATGCCGAGTTTGGAGGCGGCGACGAGAGCACGCTGTTCATCGTAGCTCAGATCAGGGTTGTCGGCGTCGCCGTCTGTAGCGATGGCGACGAGAGGTAGCAAGTCCAGGGGCAGGAGGTCGTCGTTGTCGACGAAGTCCAGGGGCAGAACACCATCGTCGATGACGGCAGCAACTTGGACACCGTCGTCAATGGCGAAAGCGACGTCCAGGGGCAGGAGTAGGTCGGAGTCGCCATCGACGTCGTTGGTTTCGGCGACGAGTTGTTCGGCGCCTCGCACGTCCAGGGCCAAAACGCACTCTTTGACGGTGTCGACAAGAGGATCCATCGATCGATCGCCGATCGGGTCGAGCAACGGAAACTATTTTTCGGGGAGCGAGCATTTCTTCTTGCCGTAGGCACGTGTTGATCAATGATCACACATCAACTTTTATACACAGCCAAAGGGCCTACAGCTACACAAGCCGGACGGCGGACGCGTATGGTGACTCCTGTAGAACCGACGGTGATTCTCTTCACGTGCAAACTCCAACTCGATCTATATACTATGGTAAACAGCTGCCAACGTGAATATATATCACTACAGGAATGGCCACCTGTGCCGACGGCCGCAGCCCTCGGCAAAGGTCCCAATGCCGTCGGCACACACCTATGCCGACGGCCACCGTCGGCACAGGGTGGTCGGCATAGGGCCCTGTAGGCACAGGCCACCTGGCCGTCGGCACAGCTATACACCGTCGGCACAGCTTTTCCGACGGCCAGAGACGCACCGTCGGCACCTAGTTTGTCGGCACAGCGACGGGTGGGGCCCACATTGGCCGGGCGAGGTGGAGGGGCCTGGCACATAGTTGCCACGTGGAGGCAGCTGGGCGCTCCAGGGATGGGCCTGTGCCGACGGCTGTGCCGTCGGCACAGGTGTGACCATTTGGTCAATTCAAGTGCCCAGATTTTTTTATCCAGCGCAGCTCGTTTTTTGCAGAAAAAATAAACAAAAATAATGACAAATTCACAACAAACAAGATCACACAATGGCTCCTCCATATATCATCAAGCAAAATGCTATATCATCAAGTAGATACACACATAGGACCATCATCAAGTAGATACATGTCTAGACGCCCAAATCCCTACATCTATTGCGGCGACGGCGACGGGGTGAACCCCATATCTCCCCGGCTGATAATAGGTGAGCGTCGGATCGCCGCAGCAGAAGCACCGGAAGTAGGAGAAGCACCAGGAGAAGCTGAAGCACCGGGAGAAGGACCACCGCTATGTACGGTGTGATGCGAGGCGAACCCGTCGAGGAACTAGGAGAAGCAGAAGGATCAATGTGTGGGTCTCCGACGAGCATCCCGTTTCCTACATGTTTGAGCAAGAGTTAGCAACTGCGAGGCAAAGGAAAGCAGTAACCAGTGGTTTGGGATCAAACTTACCGGGGTTCTTTTGTAGTAGGAGAGAGCGAACACGTCCCTCGATGGCATCCGTGGAGTCGTACCCGGCTCCGGAGGCTCGTCCATAGGAGGGGCTACCCGCACTCCAGTGGTGAAAAAGTTCAGCACCGACTGCAAGATAGTTTAGATGTCAGGTGTTGCAAAAATAAAGGTTCAAACTAGGGAAGTGGGACTTGTCATATTTGACAAAAGTAAAGGTTAAAACTTACAGCTCGGAACAACTTTTGATACTCGGTCCAAGGCTTATTCATCTCCTCCCACTTGGCAAAGGCCACCTCATACTCCGCATGAGCGGCAGCGTAGGCTTCCTCAAAATCGGGCTACAATTTCGAAAAGAATGAATCTCGTCAACTTAGCCATGCAAGAACGAATGTCGGAAAGAGGATGCAAAAAAACTTACATCGATGGGAGTGGATCGACGAGGCTGTGGACGAGGCGGGATCAGTGGGCTGTTGTCAGGGAGAGTAGCTTTTGCCTGCGTGAAGGTCATGGCAGGCCTAACCACCTTATTAAGAGTGCGATTACGGCCATGCGGCCTTCCGTGCCCCGAGAGGACCACCACCCTGCATCGCGAAAAGAATTGTTATTCATACCAAGTAGAAACATGCGGTGAAAATAAATGCACTTTGTTCCATGTATATATATATATACCGACCTCTCGTCGACCTCCTCGCTCAAGGGGTCATCCACCTCCGGGTGAAAACCCTGGAACGTCGTGCAGTAGCTGTCCACGGCCTCCTCGGTTCTGCCGTAGTACTCAGGAACCTGTGGCTGAGGCTTCGATGGATCGGGCTTCTTTTCCCTCATCTTCTTCCACGCACCGATGTGGGAGCTTACCGTCCCAGTTTCGGCGTCCTGCATCACGAAAAGAAATGTTATTCATACCAAGTAGAAACATGCGGTAAAAATAAATGCACGTCGTTCCATGTATATATATACCATCTTATCCTTAAAGAGGAAGTGGTTGCGGTTTCCCGCACTGTGTGTTCCCTCGGAGCCTCGGTTTGCCTTGTTCCGCTGGCTCACGGCGCCGAAATCCGCGTCTTCCCCGACCCACCTCCTAACCAACGCATCCCATGCGTCTTCTTTGCCGTCGGCCCAGTCGGGCATAACCTGAAAATGCAATTCAAGAAGAGCTAAATGCAATGGCAACTTAGCAGCAATATAGAATTCCATTGACAATTTACTTACCGAAATGTACTCCTCCTTTGTCATCTCCGCTGCATTCTTGGCATTATCCGCCTTCTTGGCCCTCTTGCCCGTCTTCTCATACGTAAAGTCATTGGCGGATGTAAACTTTTGGTTGTAGAATTGCTGCCGTGTCAACCTCACACAATGAGCATGCAAAGTGCTATCCGCAGCTTGCTGGTCCAGCACACGATAAAACCGCTTCAACCATGCATAAAAAAATTGTGAGTCATGAGTTATCACGGTGGGGTCATTAACTATGAACGGAATTCGAAAAATATGTGTTACCCAAAAAGTGGTGATCACGGCGTGAGCAGCTGTCTCGAACGGTGGGGACGGCGCAGCCTCATAGTCCGCCCATTTCGTGGCTAACTTCAGCTCGTCATCGGGCCCTGTAGTGTACAAGCCTGGCCAATATTTCCTAATCAGAGCTCCAAGCAAGCTCCCAGGAGTGCGTGGAATCTTAGGGCCTGTCCATGTCCATGAACTGCACAATAAGTAAACATTAGTACATATGCCAAATTGTTATGACCAAAATGAAATTTCATGTTCACAATTACAAAACTAGTACACTTACTCAACGCCATGAGGCTCAATGAGGGTTTTCGCCTCCTCGGTCTTAGGCCAGTATTTTTCCTCGGGGACTCCTGCGTCGCCACGACTCTTCTTCCGCTTCGGCGCCGCCTCCACCTCGTCCTCCACCTCCACCTCGTCCTCCACCTCCACCTCCAGCTCCAGCTCCAGCTGGTTCTGGGAAGCCACGTCGCCTGAAGCGGAGGGCAACTCGGAATCCACGTCGCCAGAAGCGGAGGGTGGGTGCTCCACGTCTCCTCCACCTCGTCCTCCACCTCGCCCTCCACCTCGTCCTCCACCTTGCCGTCCACCTCGTCCTCCACCTCGTCCTCCACCTCGTCCTACTCGTGCACCCTCGTCCGCGGCGTAACGCGAGGTGGTAGGTCGTCCACTCCGTGTAAGGTTAGACTTCTGTGCCTTCAGCGTACTAAGCAAGGTAGCTGCGCTTTCCTTGCCCTGACTCATATTGTTCAATCAACTGCATTGAGAAACAATAAATATTAGCACACAAGTATGACAACATTAATATTGAAGCAATATAAGACGGTCAGATCAACATGACAATGTCCCAATGCAAACCAACAGCAAATCTGTACATCCCTTTTTCCTTTTTCTTTTCAGATACATTAACTCTATTTATATTATTACTATATCTACAGTCAAGGATTTCACAATACACATATTCTTATTCAAGTTTTACTAATAAGCATTACTACGGCAGATGCTTAGAAGTAAATACTCAGATGTGGATTATGTGGTAAACATATAATTACACCTATCCTCAGCCCCTTATGATACAAGCCATTAAACTTGTTACAAATGGCTGGGATGGTAGTCATGTTTGCCACCACATAGTTGGATAAGATTACTACCAAGTGCCACCATAAATAGTGGCATTTGCAGTCTAATTTATGTTGGGTAGTCTATTTTGTTTTATTTCCAGCAATGCTTTCCATCTTATATATAGCTAGAGTGGAACACTAATAAAGCTCCCAACAAATATAAATAGTGGCATTTGCAGTCTAATTTATGTTGGGTAGTCTATTTTGTTTTATTTCCATCAATGCTTTACAACATATATGGCTATACTATGTGGTGTCCTTGTTGATGTAATTTTCTATAATCCTGCTAGCTGCACCTTTGCCTGCAATCTAGTACAATCATTTTTGCTTATCGATCGGCAAATTACTACATGATGTAATTTTCAAAACAAAACATTGTCCGTGCTGCACAAACTAGGGAGCACAGCGGAGAGGAAGGGCAGAGCCGTGCTAGCTGGAGGAGAAGGGCGGGCCGGAGGTAGTACCTGTGCCGGGGTCGGGGCCGGCCGGTGCGCGTCGGGGGAGGCGGCGGGGTCGGGGGCGAGGAAGCCGACGGGATCCACGGCACTGCCGCTGCTGCCGCGGCCGGGCCGCTGCTCCGTGCGCTGCTTCTGCTAGCGAGGCCTGGGCGAGCGCTCGCGAGGGCCGGACGAGTATGAGGGGGAGGAGGAGCAGCGGCAGGTCTGGCGACAGCGGAGGCGGGAGGCACGGCAGCTGGTTAGGAGGTGTGCGTGCGGGGTAGCGAGCGGCGGCGGCGGACGGAGATGAGCATAGGGGGGTTGCGGAGCTAGGAGGTACGGAGGAGCAGGAGGAGGTCTGGCGGGGTCGGGGGCACTGGGGACGGCGGCGAGGATGGGTGGCGGCGGAGCGCGGCAGGGGAAAAATTTGGGGAAGATGAGCCTCCGCGCGCGGGCCCAGAGACATAACCTAGGCTAGGACCTATGCCGACGGTTTTACCGTCGGCACAGGGTTCTAGTTATTTTTTTTAGATTATATTTTTAAAGGAAAACAAATATTATTTTCTAAGTTAATTATTCATGAAAACTAAGTCAGGCCATGTGAACATAGCAAACCAACTTTGGTGGGGTTCCGACGCTCCGGAGCCCCGCTTCGGCGAAACCCTAGCCCCGCTGGAAAAACCCTAACGTTTTCGTCTACCCCCATAGACGTGCGTCGAAAGGGGTAAGCCAGTGGACTTTTTTGCTTGGATGTGTTAGGTTAGGCCATGGGAAGGTGAGAAACCAAAGTCTACCCCAAATCAACACAAGATTCCTTTCGGTTCCCCGAAAGGGGAGTTTTCACCTCTAAGTGCAGAAACTCACTAGAGAGAAAGTGATGCCGGTGAACCCGGTCACACCACGGAGTAGGATATTGGAAATTTAAAACTCACAACACACTTGTATACACATGGTATGGCACAACCTAGGTTTGGGTGTGGTTCCGACGCTCCGGGACCCCGCTTCGGCGAAACCCTGAATCCGCTGGAAAAACTCTAACATTTTCGTCTACCCCCATAGACGTGCGTCGAAAGGGGGTAGGCCAGTGGAATTTTTTGCTTGGATGTGTTAGGTTAGGCCATGGGAAGGTGAGAAACCAAAGTCTACCCCAAATCAACACAAGATTCCATCCGGTTCCCCCGAAAGGGGAGTTTTCACCTCTAAGTGCAGGAACTCACTAGAGAGAAAGTGAAGTCGGTGAAGCCGGTCACACCCCGGAGTCGGATATTAGAAATTTAAAACTCACAACACACTTGTATATACATGGTATGGCACAACCTAGGTTTGGGTGTGGTTCCGACGCTCCGGGACCCCGCTTCGGCGAAACCCTAGCCCCGCTGGAAAAACTCTAACGTTTTCGTCTACCCCCATAGACGTGCGTCGAAAGGGGGTAGGCCAGTGGACTTTTTTGCTTGGATGTGTTAGGTTAGGCCATGGGAAGGTGAGAAACCAAAGTCTACCCCAAATCAATACAAGATTCCATCCGGTTCCCCCGAAAGGGGAGTTTTCACCTCTAAGTGCAGGAACTCACTAGAGAGAAAGTGAAGGGTACATAGACGAATGACAACAAACTTGGGTACATAGACGAATGACAACAAAAACTTGGGTACATAGACGAATGATAACAAACTTTGGGTACATAGACGAATGACAACAAACTTGGGTACATAGACGAATGACAACAAACCATTTTGTCCTAACCAATGATGTGGCTCAGGTTAGTCATACTCTTGCCTAGGCCTATAATACTCGTGGGTGTAGTCGTCGTAGTCGCCGCCGTCGTCGTCGCTGTCGTCGGACGGCCGTGATGTAGTCGTTGACGGGGGTTGTCGCCTGGACTGTAATTGAGGGTAGCGCAGGCGGGGGTTATCGCCGGCCGTGATGTAGTCCATGACCCTCTTGAGAGTCCGGCCGGCCCACCACAGCCGACGGCCGGCCTCGTTGAAGTTCGAAGGACGCGGGCGGTCCTCCTCGTACCTGGCGAGCGCCTTCTCACGCCTTTCGATGAAGAAGGCGTCCCAAGTTGGGCGATAGTCTGGTTGCCAGCGGAAATCCATCCACTGCTCCGGAGTGAGCTCGAGGTAGTAGTGGTTCGTGATGGCCGCCCGGTGCGCCAAACCTTGAGGGACAAGAGGGACCGGCACGCCTCCGGTGCTCAGCCTCCAGCCGGCGGGGACATTGTAGCCGGTTGGGCAGGGGTAGTTCGAGGAGCAAAGCGCCTCCGCCTCCGAGTAGGTTAGAGTGGGTACGGTGGAAGCCATGGGAGAGTGATGAGGTTGCAGATATGAGTTTAGATGTGCTATGCCAATGGAGGCCATGCATGACTACATATATATAGTGAGAATCCCACCAATAAGGAAGAAGCACACGGATCGTGTGTTTCTTTCGAGCGCTTGTGAGCCGTTGGATCAGCGGTGTGTTTCTTTCGAGCGCTTGTGAGCCATTGGATCAGCGATGTGTGTTCCTTTTCAGGGCTTGTGAGCTGTAGTATGCCCAATCAGGAAGAAGCACACGGATCGTGTGTTTCCTTCGAGCGCTTGTGAGCCGTTGGATCAGCGGTGTGTTTCTTTCGAGCGCTTGTGAGCCGTTGGATCAGCGGTGTGTGTTTCTTTTCAGGGCTTGTGAGCTGTAGTATGCCCAATCAGGAAGAAGCACACGGATCGTGTGTTTCCTTCGAGCGCTTGTGAGCCGTTGGATCAGCGGTGTGTTTCTTTCGAGCGCTTGTGAGCCGTTGGATCAGCGGTGTGTGTTTCTTTTCAGGGCTTGTGAGCTGTAGTATGCCCAATCAAGAAGAAGCACACGGATCGTGTGTTTCCTTCGAGCGCTTGTGAGCCGTTGGATCAGCGGTGTTTGGATCCAAGCAAGGATCTCTGATGATTAGCAACATTCCCAACACACGTACCCTATATATAGCCCCCCTCCCAGAATTCCAGCGTCACTCACTCACACAAAACATTCCAGCGTCACGCGGAGAGGCATCTTTGGGCAACCAGCGGCAAGACGTCTCTGATGACCTGCGACCGTTCCAAACGGTTGCAGATCATCAGAGATGTCTTGCCGGACGGTTGCAGATCATCAGAGACGTCTTACCGCTGCTTGGATCGAAGTGACATCTTACGGCCATGACTACATATATATAGTGAGAATCCCACCAATAAGGAAGAAGCAGACGGATCGTGTGTTTCTTTCGAGCGCTTGTGAGCCGTTGGATCAGGAGTGTGTTTGTTTTGAGGGATTGTGAGCTGTTGGATCAGCAGTATCACGACCACTTCGTGAGCCACATGACCCGGTTGGTGTTACCAACCGGGACTAAATAAGCACACGTACCCTATATATAGCCCCCCTCCGGAATTCCAGCGTCACTCACTCACTCACACAAAACATTCCAGCGTCACTCGGAGAGGCATCTTTGGGCAACCAGCGGCAAGACGTCTCTGATGACCTGCGACCGTTCCAAACGGTTGCAGATCATCAGAGATGTCTTGCCGGACGGTTGTAGATCATCAGAGACGTCTTACCGCTGCTTGGATCGAAGTGACGTCTTACGGCCATGACTACATATATATAGTGAGAATCCCACCAATAAGGAAGAAGCACACGGATCGTGTGTTTCTTTTGAGCGCTTGTGAGCCGTTGGATCAGGGGTGTGTTTGTTTTGAGGGATTGTGAGCTGTTGGATCAGCAGTATCACGACCACTTCGTGAGCCACATGACCTCTAAGTCCACACACTTGGTGGAGAGAAAGTGAAGCCGGTCACACACCGGGGTAGATTATTGGACATTTGAATCACCCAAAACACTTGTACACATATGGTATGCATCAACCTAGGTTTTGGTGGGGTTCCGACGCTCCGGGGCCCCGCTTCGGCGAAACCCTGAATCCGCTGGAAAAACACTAACGTTTTCGTCTACCCCCATAGACGTGCGTCGAAAGGTGGTAGGCCAGTGGATTTTTTTGCCTGGTTGTGTTTGGTTGGGACATAGGCACATGGGAAACCAACTTTTATCACAACTTTTACCAACCTAGGTTTTGGTGGGGTTCCGACGCTCCGGTATAGACAATTATTCGCGACGTTATTTTATGTGGGTGGAAACCGCTATTCGGCGTAGCTATGTACATAGAATATGAATGAAACATATTAAACTTAATTGAGAGTAATAAATAGATACATAAAAAAGAAGATTAGGGTAAAAATGTAAAAAAACGGTAGAGGCATGTGCCGACGGCGTTGCCGTCGGCATAGATTGCCGTCGACGTCACCTATTCCTCTGTGCCGACGGCTGCCTGTGTCCCGACAGGGGTCGTCGGGATAGAACATCTGTGCCGACGGCCGTTTCTTTGCCGACGGCCTTGTGAACGGCTGGTCCTGATACGCCCCTGTGCCGGTTCTGGCCGTCGGCACTGTTCGCCATTCCTGTAGTGTATCCAACTCTGTGCAGTTTGACACAAATTCAGACCGTTCTAATAAGGGCACGTGACCAGATTAGCTTTTCATGTGCATGACAGAATAAGCTAAGTAAATCATGCATGCATGCAGTCATATAGATTTCTTTTTGTTTCAAACTTTAAATGTTTTATCTCTTAAATCGTAAATCAAAATTCTGATCGGCTTTGATGGTTGGATTTGTCGCGATGAGATACTCAAAAGTAGATACATCTTGGTATGTTTTGACAACTTTTTTTCTGACCCTAGTTGCAAGATTATACCCACTTAGTAACCACGTATTGATAAGTTGGTTATCAGGTTAAAATCAAATGGTTACCTGGTTGTTTGAACTTCTCTACTCACCAACATAAACGGTAATTCCAAATTTTACGTGTTTAGAGTAGATCAAATCCTCACTCTTTGGATGTTCAGATTATGGCTATGACAAAAAAACAGAATCGATGGTTTTGAGAATCTTCAGGTTCTGTACATCGAGGGTTGTCAATTGTTAGGTAAAATACGGGGCTCTTTAGATTGAAGGAATTACATAAGAATTTTGAAGGATTCAAAACCAAAGGAATTTTTCTATGGAATATCTTTGGATCAGAGTATTGAGCTCACCAAATTGCTGACTAATCCATTCGTATGCCCTCTATTTCATAGTAATCTCACATGAGATCAAATCTCATTTTATTTTTTCTTTGCAAAGTTCAATCCACTCACACTCTATCTCTATCTACTCTCTCTCTCCTCATTCCTGCATTTGTTTCCTGTGCATCATCCAAATGCATTGTTTACAAAATTCCCGTATTTTGAAATCCGGTAGGAATTGAAATATATGACATCTTAATCATTTGTTTTTCCTATTCCTACGTTTTAAAAATCCTGCAATCCAAAGAGGCCATACCTTTTGGATATCAAAGATAGCAAATTTTTAAAGACGGTGATGTTATCTAGCAATAAACTAACTGGATCAATACAGCCTGTATCAAAATCCCAAGGTACCTCTTTTATCTGGATATATATCAAACAACAATCTAGCTCACTGGAAAAATTCAACGCTGACGGATATGCCAATGCTGATGTCGGAGTAGATTGAATCCCATTTAGATCCAAATGTCTTCACACTATTCACACCAATACCGCCAACCCACTGGTTTTGGTAAATTCATCGCTGAGATTCACCAAGGGATCAATAAGCAGAAATCCCTCCTTCCACTCAATTCGAGTTCAAACGACTTGATGGCATATGCGAGAGGCGCAAACAATAATCATAAATGCATGCATGTGCTTCCATAAAAATGAATCTGTGACATCAATTTACGCGATGAGCATTTTGACATGTCGATGGCGATGTATATATTCATGTTGAGAGTGCTTCCCATCCCAACGTTGCACCCGTATATGATGTACAATGGACGCAGTTAGCGATGCTATTGCTCAGAGACTCGTGCCTTTGTTTTTAATTGTTACGCCATATGGCATATGGTATTATTATCAGGACCTCTTTTGTTAGGAACAAATCTTGTAAGAATTTGATGACCTTGCTTTTGTTTGACATTTTGCTTAAGTTCGACACCTTAAATTTCCTAATATTTCTTATTTAATTGAGTCTGTAAATACGTTTATTGCTCTCATATACGATACACACATCAGATAACAAATAGTTTATTATATATCACACAACCACTGCTTAGGTGCATTACTGAATTTTTGCCATACAACAAAGAAATTAAACTCACACGTCATAACCCGAAAGAACTGGACTACAGTTTCTCTAGGGCTTATTTCTACAGCAGTTTCTCTGGGCTAGATAAGGTTAAACATTTCTGCACAAGCCTAAGAGCATTTCTAGCGGATCCTGGAAAACGCCCGGTCCCTATAATTACTGATGTTTTTAGGTTCCGGGGCGAAAAAATGACGCGGGCAAGTTCCCGAAAATGGCCCGGACAGTATTTTTCGGCGGAGTGGGATATTGGACCCCGAGTTCCCCATATCTACAGTTTCACAGCCATATATTATGTTCCCCCGATCTATGCCTCCCCACCCCCAGTCGGTGACATGGAGGACCCACAGCCAGCGCCTATCGTTTTCATGCCTCGCCGACCGCATCAGCGCCGCCTCGAGCTTCCCCGTCACTGCGGCAATTCCTTCCGCCGCTGGGTTGAAATGTAAGCGGCAGGCAACCACGCCGTCTAGGGAGTCATCCCCCTTCCGACCGCGGGCTCTAGTCTCCCCGCCGCGTATGGCTTGAGCGGTGTCTATGATCAGGGGCGCGACACGGCTCAGCGGCGTCTAACGGTCGGGTTTAATCACATGCCAACCACCCGAAGAAGACCAAGGTTCTGGCGGGTCGAGGAGGGGCGCCTCGCCATCCACTCCGCCGGTCGATGCACACCGCGCTCTTTTCAGCTCCACCAGAGCCCACAACATGTTCGAGGCAACGTTGGAGAGGTAAAATGTCTTCCCTTTCTCTTGGTGTGTGTCGAATTGATCATTTGCTTAGTGTTTCACCCTTTGGATTGTTTAGCTATGAACTGCATATTGTTCAGACATCATATGCGGATATGTTGGAGACTTGGAGGAGAAAAGGTGAACATCATGAGTGCTCCACTTGATGGGGTCGAAGGCGAGGCTGAAGAGGGGGTTGGCAACAATGATGTTGAAGATATTAGGGAAGCAAACCAAGATTTGGAAAAGAAAGCGCCAATTACATGGAGATGGAGGACCTTTTTTTTGGTGAGAGCATGGGAGAGTGTGTCACTTTATGCGGTTGTCGACAATGATAAAACTGGAAAAAATATTGGCAACTCATCGAGGACAAGTATCATAAGCTCATGCTAACCCCATCTTTCCGTTCATGGAGATCACTCCAAGGCCGGTACGATGTGATCAAACAAATTTGTGCATGTTGGAGTGGTTGCTTGGAGCAAGTGGGGAATGTATCTCGAAGTGGTTGCACAATTGATGAGTATGTGAGTTTGTTGTCATTTTGTTCAGTTGTTGTACACATTTGTGTTCTTGATTGCTTTGATGAAAATTTAAGCTCACACTCTCCTCTTTTGCAAATGTAGGATCATATTGCGCATGAAAGGTAAAAGCAATGGCATCCAAAGGCAAACCATTCTTGCTAAGGGAGGCTAAGGGATCAAGAAGCTCCATCAAAGAAAGGTGCATTGGTCAACTTGGAAGACGATGATGATAGTGACGATGCACCAAGGGGAGGAATAAACTCGACGGTGCGGCCCCACCACCACCAGTCTTCCCTGTTCTTCCGACGTGAACGGATCAGGCTCTTTCCTCTTTTGCAAATGTAGGATCGTATTGCGCATGAAAGGTAAAAGCAAATGTCGGCATCCAAAGGCAAACCATTCTTGCTAAGGGAGGCTAAGGGATCAAGAAGCTCCATCAAAGAAAGGTGCATTGGTCAACTTGGAAGACGATGATGATAGTGACGATGCACCAAGGGGAGGAATAAACTCGACGGTGCCACCACCACCAGCCTTCCCTGTTCTTCCGGCGCGAACGGATCAGGCTCTCGTAGTGCATGATTTTGTTACTGCCTCAAGCACTAGCAGACACTACCATAATGTACAGAATAGCAGCAATTGAGCAGATTTTGTTACTGCCGCCGTAAGGTGGAAACAGCGGGAGCAAAGCACGTGTCAAGCCTGACTTGACACCAAATCTACGTCCCTGCAGGCCTGCAGCATGAGATGCGGTATGATTTTCTGCGGCAAAGGAAGTACACCTCTGAAGTCTGAACCGCCAGCCAACTAGGTGGAGCCATGAGATGGTACACATCTGAATCTCCAAGAGAGATACTCGTGACTACCAAAAGATCATCAGACAAATGCCGAATATACTGCTACTTATATACATAAATATAAGTGTTTTTCATCACACAAGTTCCGAGAACTGCTACCACGACATGACCACATATTCAGGTGTCAAGCGTAACTGATACTAACAACTACGGCACAGGATGCCAAGGGCATTCTGCATCCCTCGGACCATCAGCTGGATGATCCAATCATAACCATCTCTGCCCTGAGAGTGCAGGACGATCCTACAAGATAGCCTCTTGACGGGTCAAAGAGCGTCGTGAGTGGTATGAACTGGGACCATCCCCAGTGACACTTACCGACAAACACCACGAGACCTGCAATATCGACAAGTTACATGAGAACAGCTGCAAACATGAGATGGCAGCCACTTCATGGTGTAGTGATAGCTGCTAATTAAGTAGAGCTGACCGAACCTTGACATTTCCTGGTGAAGTGTTCCCCATGTTTTACGTCCAGGATGGATAGACTCAGTTCGACCAGCTTTCCATACCCGTGAGGGCCCTCGTCCGAGCCATCGAGGTGTAAGAACAAGGAGAGACAATTGTTGCTGTACGGTTACCACACGGGTAGATGCCAAAGTACCTGGGAACATACAACGCAGGGTCATCAGAAAAATATGAATATGATGGCAAACAGGTAAGTGAAGCTCAAATATAGTCAAGTCCCCAAAACGAATGTGTCCATTATTTGGCGCTTCTGGCTATTATGAATTAGTTATGTGAAATGGTGTGGAAAGTTGAAGGATACATATACCCTAAATGGTCTAATAATTCATTCATATGATCGATGAACAATTACGACGTTACTGCAGCAAAAGAGTACCAGTTTTGGCCATCAAGTTCAAATTTAGAAATGATAAATCTCTCCGTGAATTGTTCAAGAAAGTTGCTGAAGGTCACGGTATAGCTCCATTTGTTGTATGGAAGTTTCTGGATATAGAGGTTTTGAACTGCAGCAGCATTCTTCTGGACCACAATAGTCATCTCTTCCGGGAGAATGACATCGATTTTCAATATGTCCACCCCAAAGACGCAACAATCATCAGCCATAAAATCAGGTGACTTCAGTAGGGTTTTAAGAGGAATCAAGCATTCTTTCTTCGAGTATATATGCTCGACATCAAAGTTGTGTGTAGCTGCAATGTAGGCGAGGGTTAAAAAACAAATAAAAAGGAATAACGTATGATGCAAACTTAAAAATACAACTTATATGAAAAGACCATACGAAGAGACTAGTTAATGTAGCAAGTACTGGATCATATTTCAAAATTTATATATTGAAATTTAACGATGCAATTTAGATATTATACTGCTGTACAATCCATAGCCTTTCGAATTTGAAATTTTCACCTCTCTTATGTAACCTAAATAGTAAATAGTTCAAGAATACAGTGATCTATCTACATCTACATCTACCCTCCATCCCACTTCCAAATAACGGAATCACTCTGATTCGCTGGTCCATTTTACCACAAACCAGTCTACGTGTCAGAACCAGAAAAGAACGCGTACAATCTGTCTGAAAACTGGAATCCTTCTTTATAACCTTCGCATATCTCCTTGCTCTCATCTCTCAACATGGTGGACTACTCCGCAAATAAAACAGCTAGGCATTCTTTTCGGCATAAACTGGGCACTGGTATGGGGTCCTAAACTAACGCGAGCCCCGCAAAAATAAATGAAGTCTGAACAATCATTTGTGTTTATTCTTGCGGGAACTCAAAGTCTGCTGATAACTCCAGTCTTCACGAAATTTTAATAAGACAGTTGGCGAACTATGAGCATCCTGACGTGTGAGGACACATATTGTACGATTGCACAGAAACATGATTGGATACAGCTTACGATTCATGTTGAGCATATATAAATTTTACGGAGTTAATGGCTACCAGCTGGAAATATGAAGGATGAACGTGTGCTTTCAGGAAACTACCTTTGCATCCATAGTACGCACGATCCGAATGATTGTATACCGAGAACTCAAAGACTACAGCCATCGTGACACCTGGCTCCAAGCCCAAGCATCCCCGACCTCGAGCAATCCCAAGAGAAAGGGCAACATATGGAACTACAAAAAAGGGTTTTATCCTATGCATCGGCGACAACTGAAGGAACCTGGCAAATGAATCAAGGAGCACGGAAGCAAGTCAGTCTGACAAGCAGTCAGAGATGATGTAAGAATCCAGAGGCTAAAATAAGAACGATGTCGAATTAGTACGTACCACCTGTAGTCCGAGAAGATAAAAGGTGCACAATTGGTCGGCAAATCTCCCATCGGCATTGCTGAGAAGTCATGGATCTTCCACTTGAAGCAAGGATCATGAGTTTCTCCCAGCAGCGCAGGAGCTGAACCGGAAGCGAAGGAGTTGCCCATGGCTCCTGCCCCTTCCTCTAGTCTCTTCTGTGCAGATGAAATTAAACATTACAATGCCATAATGCAGAGTATAGATCAAACAAAGCAAACAAGGAGGAGAGCGTTCCACCTTACCGCCGCGGAGAAGTCTCCACCTCGTGGTACCGCCGCCAAACTGAGACCGCAATCGCCTTGGCGGAGGTGATCAGGCCGCCGATGGGGGGGAGGGGATTGGAGGCGTAAGGTAGAAGATGAAAGTAGCTTAGGGTTTTCGATTAAATCGCATAAATCCTAAGTGGGCTGCCCAACCAAGCCCGTATGTTCGACGTTAGGAGCTCCCATTTTCCTGGGCTCGTATTGCTTCCGTTATGGCCGCAACACTAAAGCCCATTCTACATGGGCCAGCCCAGGTAACTCTTACCGCACGCTCAACTCTGGACCGCTGAAACTTTCAAAAATAAAACTCTGTACCTCAGGCCCAGGGTTCACATAGCATCGGATTGCAAAGATTGCTGTGGAGGATATAAAGAATGGCACGTTGGGAAGGAACTCTGCAATCATGAGGGAGATCAAAATCGTTCTGCAACTTTTGATGTTGTTTCATTTGTCCATGAGCTGAGAGTTCAGAATTTTAAACCTCATAATCTTGCTAAGTTTGCTTCTTCTTTAGGGGTGGGTCGCCATGTGTGGCTAGGCACATCCCATGATACTATCAATGTAGGAGTACCTATATGAATATCTTGCATGGATAAAGCTCAGCAATTCCCTCAACAAAAAAAAACTCTGGACCGCAGTGGTTTTTTTTCGCCTTTTGCTGCTGCTGGTTCGGAAAAAGTCTCCTTTTTCACTTGATTTTAAAAAATTAAATAAAAAATGTTTCTAAAATATAAAAGTGATCAAAAATTTGGAAATACTCACGAATTTAAACAAATATGACATAAAAATGTATGAAACTGAAAAATATGTTCATGACTTTTAAAAATACATTCATAATTTAAAAAAAATATTCACAAATTTGAAAGTGTTAACAAGAAAATGAAAAAATTATAATGAATCTATACTAGTATTAAGAGCAAACATGTGTTGAGCTATGTTGATACATTAAATTTTAGCTCTTCAATATTTCATCAACGTCCTAAATCGCTCCAATTTTTGACAACTCAACATACCTTTTCATTTTCATGAAAATTACGAGAATTGTCACCGGTAAAATAAACCGCTCACACCCACGATGCTGCTCCTCTAAAAAATCAGAATACGATCACGATGGGAAGATCTGAAACAACCATCCAGAGTAGAAAGGAGTCCCGATTGTAATGGAGTCCTACGTTGGGCCGTCGATGGAGATGCTACCTCATCGTACAAAACCGCCCAAATCGATAAAAAACCACCTTAGGGTGTGATTTGTCCGGTATTGTAAAGTTCAGGGTTGAAATTATCCGGTTTTAGAGTTTAGGGTGAAATGTGTCCAATGTGTGAAAGTTTGGGGTGAAATATATACTTAATCCTTTGTTTGTCAATTACTGGCCCAACAAGTTAATTGACTAGCTCACTGCTGTTGGGCGTTGGGCCCTGGAGGAAAATACCAGCCTTTTTATTTGGAAATTTCCTGGATAGCTCGCTGGTTCTTTGTACGTATTTTTTAAATTATATACGGATCCATCTCTTTATATACTAGATATGCAGGTTATATTTTGATGACATAAATATTTTAAAAATTATGTCATCAAAATATTATAATCATGCAGGTCATACAGTGGTCGATGGATTTTAAATTTTATGGAGTATTTAACGGGAGATATTTTTTCGACTCTCCTCATCACAGAAAATAATTAGTGGATAATGTTTACTTGATTGCTATTTTAAAGTATTTCAGAACTAATAACTATAATATATTTTTGCATATAGCTAATAATAGTGATGACATGGACGTGGATGTTGCATGCACTATTAAATATCGTTGGAGTATGAGACTTATCTTAGTGTCTCGGTAAAGAATTTATTGAAATGAAATATAATTCAAAAATCATGTCTATATAATACTATAAATTATGAGACGTGCACGTGCTATAAATTACTACTATGACACATCGGCAGCCATAAAACGCAATATTTACTTCAGTTGCTTCTTTGAGTGTCTACTTGTAAATTGTCTCTTTTAATTATGAAGACATGCGATGCACGTACATGCCAACTAGTATAAAAAATAAAGAAAAATGAAACCGAAAAACGAATAGGAAAAAAGAACCTAAAACCCAAAAAAACAGTAAAACAAATCCTGGCTAGAAGCAACTAGAAGGTTCCCAAAAAAGCTGAGGAAGACGTATGTGGACCAGCCCATTTAAATTACACTAGCCCTAGGACGGTATGTTCCGTCCGTTAACAATGGGTGTCGTATAAGAATTACAGGTTTTTCTTTTTTCATACAAGAATTACAGGTTTCCCTCTTTTTTGAGGGACCAATTACAGGTTTTCCTTTTTTTTATTACAGGTTTTTCTATACCCCGCTTTGGAGGCTCCACGCTAGGGCTGGACATAAAGCTCGAATCTCGGCGAGCTTAACAAGTGCTCATTTGCTCGATTCATTTAGGTCGGCTCGTTATACTAACGATAGACGAACAATGATTTTCTCTCGTTATCGTTAAAGAGCTAAGCGAGCAAGCTAACGAGCCTCGCGAGGCCTCGCGAGCAGTTCGTTAAGCTCGTTAATTTGAAGCCCATCTAACTATCTAACAGCCCAACTAGGCAACTTGCCCATAGCCTAGCTAAGGTATACGGTCGACCCACCTAACAGAAGGTAGTCAGTTGAGTGAATCCCATCCTTAATGCCTCGTCTCTTCTATTCCTCTTATCAACAACAACAACAACAACAACAAAGTCTTTTTTCCCAAACAAGTTGGGATAGGCTAGAGTTGAAACCCATAAGATCTCGAAACCAGGTCATGGTTCTGGCACATGGATAGCTAACTTCCACGCAACCCTATCCATGGCTAGTTCTATTCCTCTTATCGCTAGAATAAAAAACATGCGGCGGCAGCGCCTAGGGTTCGGACGCTCGCCGGTGCAGGAGGAAAATATATGGATCTATGTAGGCATGGCGAGATGATTCCTGACTGATGCATGTAAAATGCATACATGAACTTTACATTTTATTACTTGATATTCCAACTTATTTGCAACTTATATGATGTTATATTCATGTTTTATAATGATTTCGGGGATTTTCTAAACAATCCCCCCTCTTTTGGTTCTAACTCTGTTTTCCAGAAAACGTCTTTTTTAGGGTTTCGGACTTTCCGGGAGCTTCGGGACTCCAAAAAGGGCAAGGCCAAAGAGCACGGTTCAGAATTTTCGAGACGAACGCAATGGGCCTAAAATGAAGACCAGCAGCCCAGCCAGCTGGAAACTAGAGGGTCCCACGCGGTCAGATTCCCTGGCCGCGTGGGACCACCTCTTTTCCCCCTCGTGGCTCCGATGCCGTCCGTTTTCGTCTCCGTGGCTTCGTCTTGACCTAAAACCAACTATAAAAAGAGTCCCCCGAGGAGTTTCGCGAGGAGGCGGCGGAGAAACACGAAACACACGAAACAGAAGACAGAAGGCTGCCGCCGGAGAAGATCGGAGGGGGGAAACGCTGCCGGAATCACCTCCGGTAGGCTCCTCCATCCCCCCTCCGGAGTCTCCATCAACACCAACGTCAAGACCTGCACCATCTCCATCACCATCTTCGTGATCCACTTCATCCCCCTCATAGTTTGAGATTGTTGAACCCTAGCTATTGTTTAAGTGCTATTCTACCTGTGTATGATTAGTTACTTGTCATTGTTTTGTGGTGAGACTATAATTTCAGATTGTGTTGTATCATTTATACCACTGAATCATATCATGTCTTCACGTTGTGAGTAGTTCTCTCATGTTCCTGGGGGCATAGGATGGATTGGCAATGATCTATATATAACATGTGTTGGTATTTTGTCTAGTGTTTATCTTTTTATGTAATTCTATGATGGTGTTGTGCGAACGTCGACTGCACATCACTTCACCTAGATGGGCTCATAGGAGAACACCGTAGTGTAATGAATTGAGGGAGACTTGGGAGGACATGTAAACCTGAGACCGAGTCATGAAGTTACATTATGAGGGTATTAGTATCGGGGACCTTAGAGTGTAATGCTATGGTGGGACTTTATGTCTTAATAAATCTTGTGCAGTCATTTACTTGGCCACATGATCCATCATAAGGGGTTTAGTATATTTATTTAGCTATACCTAATAATGGCTCCGTCCGAAGAAGATTAAAACTTGACAAAATGCTACCTTGTTGTTCTAGAAATATTTATGCCATGAAATCTAGGTAGCCCCTGGGAACGTTCTCCACTTATAAGAAACACACACTTGAGCTTGTCCTCTTGCTGCATAGAGGATTGGGCTTTTCTCTCTTTGAGAGCTTTCACCTGCTACTATTTATCTGCTGCATTTTTACTTTATTGCAAACTCTACACCAAAAACCCAAAAACACTTGCATCATTTAATCATTTTAGTTTGTCTAGTGCATAGATAATAAGGGAAGTGACACTCTTATTTGAGAGGATAAATAACTTATACCTTCTACTCCTCGTGGGATCGATACTATACTTACACATTGAAGATTTCAACGATCCCCTATACTTGTGGGTATCAAGACATTTTCTGGCGCCGTTGCCGGGGAGTGTAGCGCTTAAGTTTTTATTCTTGTTTGCACTAGATTTTTATTTTCAGTTTTGCATATACTCTAGTTTACTTTCAGTTTTGCATTTAGTTTAGTTTTACCTTCAGTTATATATATCGAAAACACAAAAAAATTAGAAAATGGAAAATACCAAAAAAACTCGTGTTTTGGGCATAAGTATGGATATAAAAGATGCTTTGTTTAGACACTTGAATGCTGCTAAGATTGCCAAGGAATATAGAGAATCAAAGGAAGGGAAAATACTAAAAGGTTTCATGATGGAATTAAATTATATTGCTAAGGAGTTGCTTTTACACCATGATGTAACTTGTATTTTTTGCTCTGAACAAAAAGATAAACATTTTGAATTTCAATGTAGGTTCCATGAAGAATGTGTTATTGCATCTTACCATACTGGTGATTATGCTTATTTAGGAATGGAACAAGTAGAGGAATTTGTTACTTTCAAGGCAGCCTATGAATTATACACCTTCATTGATGAAAATAAAACTTGCCCTATAGCTAATAAATTTGAAAGAGAGATAGATTTTATTCTTGAATATTGCGTAGACAACTTCTCTCAAAATATTTATGCTGTTGAATATAATGAGGCTCCCCAAGAGAGCACTGATGTTTTGCAGGAAGAAGATGATGAAAACATAAGCTTGGAAGAGGAAGAATGTGAAGAAGAGGATAACAACCTAAGCTTGGGGATGCCCGTGCAACCCCAAGAAGATGATGAAATTGATGAACAACTAGAGAATGAAGAGAAGAACCATCCACCTTCACCACCTATGGATGAGGGTAACACTCAAAATTTTGTTGATGATAAACTTTGCTTTTATGATTCTGATGATGAGGAGGACTATCAACCTATGCCTAATGAGAACATTATTGATAATAATTTTAAAAATGATGAGGAGTATGGTTTGGACATGTTTTATGATAGTACTCTAGATGATGATCCTCCATGTTTAGAACTTACTACTTCATGTGAGGATAAAAATGACATACTTGCTGTTGGTGAAAATACTCTTACTTATGAGAGTCCTACTTTATTTCTGAACTCTCCCATTCACACCGTGGAGGAGAAGCTTTTATGGGTTGAAAAGTACTTATGTGGGCTGAAATTATCTTACACTAATAATCATTTCACCCATAACCATCATGTTTATGGTGCTTCTTGCAATTATTTTGAGAGAGGAAAACACACTAATAGCTCACATAATAGTTTTAATAATCCTCTATATGTTCCTAAGTTTGCAAAGTTGCACCAATCTAATAGTTCTTTTATCAAATTTGCTTCCACTACTTGTAACTATTATGAGAGAGGAAGAAAGACTTGTCTTTATGTTTCTATGTTATTTAAAATGCAACCTACTGATCACCACATGCATTGGTTACCACAAAATTGCTGCTATTTATTCATATATAAAATGCCAATGCATAGGAAGTGGGTTAGACTTAAAAGTTAATGGTTTAATGTTTTGTGGTGTGCTCCTTATGCTTTCATTTCCTATTCAGTTTGGGCACACCTTTATATCATGAAAACATGTGAAACAACTTTACCTACTGTTATCTAATTGCTAGTTTAAGATTTTCACTTTATATAAAATTTGGGAAAGTAAATGAGAAGGATGAGTAATGGAGATGTTGGGGTCGACCTTGAACATGTGTTGTTCATGCCAATGGAACCATTGCAAAGTCTCTATCATTAAAACTTTTCCCAAAGCTAAAACCAAATAAAAAGAGTGTTTATGTTGTATATATTTGCTTCTTCTTTTGCCTTTGTGCTAAATCAAAAACAACAAAAATATTTTCTTTCTTCCTTGTTTGTTTCTCTTGAATTCTTTCTTGGTTCTTTTTGCTTCTTTTTGATTTTTATCTTCAGTTTCAGTTTTGGTTTTTGAGTCAAGGTGCTTGTTTACTACTGTAACATCACCTTTGTATCTTATTTTTCATCTTTATGGCAAGAATAACCTCTTTTGAGAGGTGGGATCAGACAATAGTGATTTGCTGTCCAGAAAACAGATTCCTTAGCTTCACTGCGGAAAATGTTAAAAATCACAGAAAAGGAATTTTGACCTGAAATTTTACGACAGCAATCTTCAGTTATTATTACGCATTTCATTAGTTAAAAGTTTTCTGATTTGAGCAACGTAAGTGACTCTGAAAATTCACTCTTTACGGGCTGTCCAGTTTTTGACAGATTCTGTCTTTATTTTGCATTAGCCTCATTACTTGTGTTTTGTGTGGTTCTTTTGATCAATGAACAATACACAACCATAGTAACAATAGTTAATGTTTAGAATCAAATCATGATATGTCTTTGCTGTACCTATGTGGATTTAATTTATGGAGACACTAACCCCTCTAATCAAGTTTTATGATGAGTTTTGTGTGAAGAGAATTGTCAAGTGGAAGAGTTGAGGGTGATGAACAAAGATCAAGAGGGACAAACACTCAAGCTTGGGGATGTTACCCCTAGGCTCACCCTACATGTATCAAATAAGTACAAGAACTCAAGCTTGGGGATGCCAAGCCACCTCACTCCAACCATCTTGATACCAAGTAAGTAAGCCTAGCTATATGGCTATAAAGAAAGCGCTTTACGGGAGGCAACCCGGTTGTTTTATTTTTGATTTTCTTTGTGTCCTCTTGCTGTAACAAGAGACTTAGTTTTTAGTTTTGTTTCTGGAATTTTTAATAAAGTGCCAAGTTTTACCCGTTTTGGTTTGAAAAAGTTGCTATTTGTATTCGGAGATTTTATTCCAGCACGAATCTGTGCACGGTATGATTTTTCATTTCTATTCTGTAACTCCGAATGAGCTGATATTTTAACTGTAGTTGCAACTTTTCATCCTCTGTAATCATGAATTTTTCAGAATTTTTCGACATATTTAAGTAGGGTAGAAAAATGCGTTTTGCTGCTGCTGTTTTTCTGGACAGATTCTGTCCCATTTTGTTTGATGCATTCTTTGAACTTTTAACTTGAATCTTTTTGATCCAATTGAGTTTATAAGTAGGCATACAACATTATACACTTTCTGGACATTCATATGAATTTTTGTTTAAGGATTTTATGCAGCAAGCAATTCATTTGTCTATCACTACTAATGTCACCCCACAGAAAAGAAATGGGAGAAACGGTGTTTTGAAGTTTTTTCACAGGGATTAGAGGAGATGCACCAAGAGCTATCCAAGGATGGTGAAGACCATAAGCTTGGGGATGTGAAGACAACCCCACTGGACCAACACACTCTCGGTTTGCACACGTCTAACTTCTGTTTTTCGATCAATGCACTTTATCGCATAAACTTGGAGCGTCTTTTATTTGCTTTTTATTTCGGTTTGATTTTTGTTTATTTTCTTGAGACCACCACTTTTCATTTATGTTATGAGAGTGCTACTGGAAAATTGGGTTGAATTATGTTGGATGCTATTAAAAATATTGGGATAGGGATGTTTGAGTTGATTCAAAAAGATACATATAGTTGCATGATTCATGTGCTTTTTAATGAGTATTAATTTGCAAGTGTTTTATCAAGAGCTATCTTTTATTCATGTTTCGATGCTGAATGTTACTTTACTTTGTTTAACATGGATTGATTAGTTCTATGGACACTTATGCATGCATTTAGACGGTCAACTTTCTCCCTCTTGCTAGCCCAAAAATTCCAACAAGTAAAAACTTGTTTTCCAACACCTTCAACCAAAGTTTTTCTAGTGAGTCCACCATATCTACCTATTAGCTTTATGCTATTCCGAGTATGTTTATCATGTTATATTGTATTATCTATACTTCTGAATTAAAATGCTTATGTTATTGATTGTTATGGGAAAAGTTGGTTAAAAAGCTCTCACGAACTTGATGCACACTTTACTTTTATTGCACTTAATAAGCATGAACCATTGTGATTAAAATTATGAAGTTGTGGGCTTGACAATAGTTTTGGTTGGGAGTTAGCCCATATGTGCTGTCACATGGCAAGCTTTCAACATTGCACTTATTTATATTTAGTTGATGTCATGTACTTTTGTTTATGGATGCCTATCATGGGTGAAATGAATGTGGATACTTAGTAAGTTCAAAGAGTTTGTATAAATGGTTAGAGAAATGCCTGGGCCGCTAATCTAAGCCATGCATCATTCATGGTGGAAATTTACAGCATAACCATAATGTTCATTCAGTGATGCACCTCATAATAAAAAGCTATACCCATAGTAAATAAAAGAGTGCTGAGATTGTTCATTGTCTGTTTGTCTTGTTGTTTTGACATGGGCTTGTTCATGTCAAGGGGCAAGAGGTACCCCAGTGCAGTTCTTGATGATACTATTATTACTTGCAATGACCTTTATTTGAATTTACTTTGTGGACCAAAGTGAGTAACACATGGTGTAGGTACTTGTATTCAAGGGACATGAGACATTCAACCAATACATTGTCAAGCACACCACTCATATTTGCTTTCACTTTAAACATTAATCATTCAAGATGCTATGATAGGGGTAATGAGAGCTCCACACCAATGACTACCACATTGCAAGCATTAACTTAAGTAGAAGTGTTTGGAAGTTAGATGAAACTTATTCATGCTTTACCTCTACTTATTTATATATCTTTCCAATGTGTCCACCTTTTATATTCAGATTTGCAAGAATACTCTATGACCATTATAGGATGTTTTTACTTTTCATTATGCATACATTTGGACCATAGTACTTTCTTCTATGTTACACTTTGTGAATTATCATTGAACATCCTTACATTGAATATTTGATATCACTTCATAATCTATCTTGTATATTGCTACTCCTTTGAAGAATGAATCATTTGACTCTATGTAGCAATAATAATCATCTTTGATATCCATTGATAGTATTAAAATGCAAAGTCCATGTTAGTTTTATCACCTTCATACTCGAGGACGAGTATTGGTTAAGCTTGGGGATGTTGATGCATGTAAAATGCATACATGAACTTTACATTTTATTACTTGATATTCCAACTTATTTGCAACTTATATGATGTTATATTCATGTTTTATAATGATTTCGGGGATTTTCTAAACAATCCCCCCTCTTTTGGTTCTAACTCTGTTTTCCAGAAAACGTCTTTTTTAGGGTTTCGGACTTTCCGGGAGCTTCGGGACTCCAAAAAGGGCAAGGCCAAAGAGCACGGTTCAGAATTTTCGAGACGAACGCAATGGGCCTAAAATGAAGACCAGCAGCCCAGCCAGCTGGAAACTAGAGGGTCCCACGCGGTCAGATTCCCTGGCCGCGTGGGACCACCTCTTTTCCCCCTCGTGGCTCCGATGCCGTCCGTTTTCGTCTCCGTGGCTTCGTCTTGACCTAAAACCAACTATAAAAAGAGTCCCCCGAGGAGTTTCGCGAGGAGGCGGCGGAGAAACACGAAACACACGAAACAGAAGACAGAAGGCTGCCGCCGGAGAAGATCGGAGGGGGGAAACGCTGCCGGAATCACCTCCGGTAGGCTCCTCCATCCCCCCTCCGGAGTCTCCATCAACACCAACGTCAAGACCTGCACCATCTCCATCACCATCTTCGTGATCCACTTCATCCCCCTCATAGTTTGAGATTGTTGAACCCTAGCTATTGTTTAAGTGCTATTCTACCTGTGTATGATTAGTTACTTGTCATTGTTTTGTGGTGAGACTATAATTTCAGATTGTGTTGTATCATTTATACCACTGAATCATATCATGTCTTCACGTTGTGAGTAGTTCTCTCATGTTCCTGGGGGCATAGGATGGATTGGCAATGATCTATATATAACATGTGTTGGTATTTTGTCTAGTGTTTATCTTTTTATGTAATTCTATGATGGTGTTGTGCGAACGTCGACTGCACATCACTTCACCTAGATGGGCTCATAGGAGAACACCGTAGTGTAATGAATTGAGGGAGACTTGGGAGGACATGTAAACCTGAGACCGAGTCATGAAGTTACATTATGAGGGTATTAGTATCGGGGACCTTAGAGTGTAATGCTATGGTGGGACTTTATGTCTTAATAAATCTTGTGCAGTCATTTACTTGGCCACATGATCCATCATAAGGGGTTTAGTATATTTATTTAGCTATACCTAATAATGGCTCCGTCCGAAGAAGATTAAAACTTGACAAAATGCTACCTTGTTGTTCTAGAAATATTTATGCCATGAAATCTAGGTAGCCCCTGGGAACGTTCTCCACTTATAAGAAACACACACTTGAGCTTGTCCTCTTGCTGCATAGAGGATTGGGCTTTTCTCTCTTTGAGAGCTTTCACCTGCTACTATTTATCTGCTGCATTTTTACTTTATTGCAAACTCTACACCAAAAACCCAAAAACACTTGCATCATTTAATCATTTTAGTTTGTCTAGTGCATAGATAATAAGGGAAGTGACACTCTTATTTGAGAGGATAAATAACTTATACCTTCTACTCCTCGTGGGATCGATACTATACTTACACATTGAAGATTTCAACGATCCCTACTTGTGGGTATCACTGACACATTTTTTTAACGAGCTGCTCACGAACGAATAACGAACCGAGCCAATCTTTATAGTTAGTGAATTCAGCATACACTCCTATTTACCCCCTATAGTCGTCATATCACATTCCTTCACTTTTGTGATCCATCTGCCATATCTCATAACCGAAATACGCATCTATTGCTAGTAATATTCGAACAGACTTCAACATTTGTTCGCCACCAGCAGCATAGCCAACCCTACCCTATCACGTCAATCCCACAAGCCTCTTATCCATTCTCGTTCGCATGTGCCGGGGGAGTAAGTCATAGAAAAAAAACTCACCTTGGGTTTAGGGATAATCAGGCTCGAACTGATGACTTCCACCACGTCAAGGTGAAACTCTACCGATGAGTTATATCCCTTCCCCGTCCCATCGAGAAAGGGAATTAACGAATCCTAAGGCAAAGTGGCGAGAAACTCAACATATCAGAAAACGCTTTGCGACAAGTCGAGCCTTATGGATGGTGACATTACCATCCGCATATGTTTTCTTCTTGAAGATCCATTTGCACTCAGTCGGCTTAGCCATCCTAGGAGGATCTATGAAGTTCCAAACTTTATTGTCGTATATGGATTTCATCGCAGACTAGAGTTCTTGCCTAAGGTGCAAGAACTTACGGTTCGGCTGGAAGGATGTCAATTGTAATTATTTCCGGCTGCACATTCCTTTCAGTGTTTACCGAATATTCAATAATCTCATCAAGGGTTACCGTCCTCCCACTAATTTCTCTTGAAAGAAATTCTTTGTCAAGAAACGTAGCATTCTTGGTGATAAACACTTTGCCCTCACTATGATGGTAAAAGGAATACCCAACGGTGTTATTGGGATAACCCATAAAGCAACACTTTTCTGGTTTAGGTTTGGGCTTAGTAGTTTGTAAACGCTTTACATAGGCATCGCAACCACAAATTTCAACATACGACAAATTGGCCTTCTTCCCATTCCATACCTAATATGGTGGCATTTCAAAATACTTAGATGGTGCTTGTTTAAAGTGTAAGACACACTCTCCAGCGCTAAACCCCAAAAAAGATAACAACAAATCGGAAAGTGCCGTCATAGACCTAACCATGTCCAATATGGTTCAGTTACGTCTCTCAGACACTCCATTCCTTTGTGGTATTCGAGGCGTAAGTTGTGGAACGATTCAACAATTCATGACTCAGATATTCTCCTCCACGATCAGATCGTAGAAATTTATCTTCTTGACACGGTGATTTTTTACTTCATTCTCAAACTCTTTAAACTTTTCAAAGGTTTCATACTTCTGATTTGTCAAGTAAATATATTCATATCTACTTAACCAATCGGTAAAAGTCACGAAATATTAATAGGGATACCCACCACGCGTGGGAATGTTCATTGGACCACATACATCAGAATTGTATAATCACCAATAATTTCGTTGCCCATTCAACAAAGCCTTTGAACGGCGTCTTGGTCATTTACCCCATTAGGCAAACCTCACACTTGTCAAACGATTCAAGATCGAGAGACTACAAAATCCATCACCATGAAGGTTAGGCATGCCTTTCTTCCCAAGCCCATCACCTCGCACTTGTAAGTGGAATCATCTACCTTCTTAAGTTGTTCAACATTGTTGTTAAGGATGTTATCACCACAATCAATATTCACAATAAACAGACCATCCACAACACGGGTGATCCATAAAACATATTCTTAAAATAAATCAAACAACCATTGTCCTATGAATTAAAAGAATAACCGTCACGCAATAAACTTGACCCAAAAATTATGTTACATAACGAAGTAACAGAATAACAATTATTAAGTTCAATTATGAATCCTAAAGGTAGATGTGGTGGCATCATGCTTACGACTTGGACGACTACTTTAACCCAATTGCTGACGCGCACCTACACTTCATTTTTGCCAGCTTCCTCACCTTCTATGACTCCTCCATCGAGTTGCAAACGTGAGCAATTGATCTGGTATCAAATACTCGAGAGTTACTATAAGATCCAGCAAGATAAACATGTATAACACTTATACAATTTCTGGACATTCCAGGATTCTTCTTTTCTGCTATGTTTTTCTTGACGCCACTTTCCCGCTAATCCTCAACATCACATGACAATTCGTTGAACCTTTCAACTATCTTTCTGTTTTTTATCCCAGCCTCCGCAGTCTTTAATACTTTGACTAGTTCATTCATGGAATCATGGTTATGTCCCCTTCCTTCGAGTTGAAACTCTTAATATATCCGTCGTAAGACGGTGAAGTGATATGAGCAACACAGTACCACCATTTTCTGACTATAACCAAACATTTTAGTTATGTGGTCTGTAACCGAACCATCCTCTGTTAACTTGCAGTCAAGAAGGGCATTGGTTATCTCATAATGTGCAACCCTTAGTTGACCTTTAAACAGATCCTGCAGAAGTCTGAACACATCATATGCTACGTATCTGCAGTTCACGATCCATACAAGTAACCATGAGGAATTTTAGTGCGGTGCTGTCATCCACCATTGACGCATAAATTTTCTGATCAGGATCCGAGGCATCATCCCACTGCACGGTGCCCACGGGAGAGGTGCATCCAGAACGTAGACCTTCTTAGTACGTCTGAGGATGTTCCTCAGAGTGCATATCCAATATGCGATATTGTTCCCATTTTCAGCTTAAAAATTCATCTAATAAATCAGCCAAAGTTTAAGGCGAGGTTATTGCAAGCCATTGATCTAAAATAATAGCAAGTCACTTAGACACATTCATAATTAATTTGAGACATTTTGATCGGGTTTAGTGATTCATAATTCAAATCTAAAAGTGCGCTCCCAACATTTCTTATAATCGGGTTTAGTGATTCAGAATTCAGATCTGATATTTTCGTCATGAATGTGGCATCACTAATGACTACTCCCCGTATCAAAATATAAGATTCTTTACAACGACCTTATCCTCTCCCTCTCCCCGTCACTGTCGAAGAGAGGCGAAGGCGACTTTTTGGGTGCTCCCCGTCGATCCACGCGTGCTCGCCGCCGAGCCGCGGGATTCCTCTCCTCCGCCGGCCGCTTCGGCGGCGGGAGGGTGGGGGATTCCCGGTTCCGGCTTGTACATATGGTAGGTTAGGGTGGGGTTCCCGCCGGCGGTGCCGTGGAGGAGGTGGTGCTGGTGGTGGGCGGTTTGGTGTCGGCGTGGTCTTCTCCGGCGGTGCAGCTCCACGGGGCTCGGCGTCGCCGCGCTCGACTTGCAGGAGCTCGAGGCCCGGTGCGGTGCTCGAGCCCCTCTGTTTCCCGCCGGATCCGTGGTGGCGGAGGATCCGGTGGCCGGAACCCAGGGCTGGACGAGATCGACGACTTCTGCCTGCGTCGGAGTTGAAGGCGGCTGCGGCAAGGTGGAGTTGCTGGGGTGGTGGGGCGCCTGCCGTGTTCGTTCACCGGCAGAAGCTCCGCCGCGGCGCGGCGGACGGGCTTTGCGGCATCCTCCAAGGAAGAAGGTGTCCCCGGGCTTGGGCAAGATGGTGGCTGGTGGTCTTCGTCCTCGACGCGGAGATGTCGCCGTTCTCGGTGCTAGCTCTGTTTCCCCTGCGTATTGTACTTTTTTCTCTGTATTTATACTGTATACGTTGTATGCGGTACTTTGTTAATTATACGTGGGCTTTCAAAAAAAAATATAAGATTCTTTAACTAGTTTGTACACACATGTATCTAGAGTTCTAGACATGTTTTAGTGCAAGATTTATGTGAAACTTGCACTAAAATGTGTCTACATACATGTGTGTACAAACTAGTTAGAGAGTCTTATATTTTGATACGAAGGGAGTAGAATTTAACAGTTAGCCAACTTGCCGATCATATCTAATGCAACTCCTGATTATCTTTTGATACAGTGTTCTATCTCACGACGATCATATCGGAACGTTAAGATAACCAACTAACCAAGTGAGATCTTGCTGAGGACCGGGCTGCGGCCCAGTGGTTAGGAGCTCGTTGCAGCTGCTAGCAACCCGAGTTCAACTCCTGTCGGGAGCAGTATCTCGGGAATTCTCGCGAAGGTGGAATTCTGCTATATCAAAAATCACCAAGGGCTAGTCCTGGTGCTTTCATTTTTTTCAAGTGAGATCTTGCTGTCGGACCGATTCACATCCGTCTCATGCTGTCATGCACGGCAAATCTGTCGTACCCATGTGACATGACGCACCTTGAAGTTTCATGCATTGCAGACGGTGCTACACTTGGGAAAATACTAGCTACCTTTTTTTTTTTGTTGTTGCTTGGAGTTGATTGCAGAGTTGTCTAGCCCTCTTTCCTCCCGTGTCGCCCCGCTAAGAGCATCTCTAACAGAAACTTCAAAAGCCACGAAACGTTAAAATAACTATCAAAGACGATTTTGGAATCTTAAAAACGGACATAGCAGTCCTCTTAAAATCCGTGGACCCGTAAACGTTTTTGAGGGCGCCCGACAATTCTGCCCGCGGAACCGCGAAACTTTGGTTTTGGCCGCCGAACTGAAGGGACCCTGTATACGGTGAAAGCCGTTGGCGGGAGGGACATTTCAGCACCCGCCGGTGACTTTCCGCCGTGGAACTCGCCAGAATCCGGCAATCTTCCGCCGTACTCGCCGGCATCGCCGCCGGAACCGCTGGGCAGGAGCTGAACTGCCGGCCTATCGTCGTTTCTGGCCGATTCCGATGAACGGGGCGGAGATCGACGGTGACCGCCATGGCCGATTCCCGCGAGCTGAACTGCTGAAACTTCACGCCTCGTTGCCGGAGTAGAGAGCCCGGAACGATGCGAAGCTGCGCCGGGCCGCGTATTCTCCATCCGCGTCGCCAAGCATCCTCCAGCTAGCTAGCTCGGTACGAGGATCGGTCGATCGATCTATGTAGCCCATGTACTAGTACGAGCTAGATGCAATACATCGATCACTCCATATGCCCGTACTAGTACGAGCAACTGAGCAAGGACGCAAGGCAGCTGCGCTACATCACTTGTATGCGCCGGCGGCGTCGGGCTGGAGGTAGGGGCGACGCAGGTGAAAGATCTGCTAGTGCGAGGAAGAAGAAGAGGAGAAAAAAATATCTTAGAAATATTCGGGAATATTCCATTTTATAGTTTGTGTTTTCAGTTTTTTCTGATCTGTGCGGCGGTTTTTGGATCCGTAAACCAGCCAAAACGCGAACCTTAAACATGGTTTAAGGTTCCGCGGTTTAAGGTTTCTGTTAGAGATGCTCTAAGGCGGCTCCGGAGGACCCCAAAAAACCCTAGCAAGCCACCAATCGCCACGCTCCCTGGCCGCTGCCGCCGATGCCGACGGCGCCCGTTTCCGTCAAAGGCGAGGGGGGGGGGGGGGGGGGGCAGTGGTGGTGGACCGCAGCTGAGCTGCCTGTGGGCGGGGCAGTGCGTCTCGGTCGCGTGGGCGTGGCTGTAGTTGGCGGCGACGCTTCGAGGAGAGATGGGGCGGTCGAGACGAGCTCGCGAAGCTGCGGACGGCGGAGCGCCACGGGGCCTGGGCGTGGGACAGGCGGGCCGATCTAGGCCCCGACCTGGGTCAGTCTGCTCTGTCCACCGCGGTCGTTTGGGGCGGGCTACCTGGATGTGCTCCGTCTGATCAACGCCGTCAGAGGCGACAAGTACGGCCAACCGTGTTCTCCTGAGGGCGCTCGCCACGTGCAGCAGGGAGGCGCGGTGGAGGCATGGTCGGGTACGTGCGGAGGCGCAGGCTGGAGGCGGCGGCACCGCCAAGCTGGGGCGCAACAGTCCTCTCGGCGCGACGCTGGCGCGAGGGCTCGATCTAGGGCCAACCCTGGCTCGTCTGGGCCGGAAGGGGTCGGCCCACTCGTTCCGATCTTCGTAGCCGGCCGGCGGCGTGGGGGCTGTGGTCTCGGCCTGAATGAAGGTGGTTGACCTGCTGTTCTTCGAGCGCCATGTCGCCGATCTGCTTCAGGCGGGCCTCCTCGATTGAGACACGATGAGTTCTTTTCTTCCTCTTGGTGATTCCGCCGATTGGCGCATGATGCCACTGGATATCTAGATTGGAAACGATCGGTCGTTCGCTCCCCTATATTCGGCTAGTGATGCGTCATGTGGGAGTGGCACGAAGCTTCACTTTCTTGACAGTGCCATGGGATATATCTTAATTAGATTTCCATGACACTGACAGAGGTGGAGAAAGTCAGGGTGGATTCGATCAGAGGTTTGTATCGGTGGAGAGGTGTATTGGTGGCGATGAAGAATGGCGGCACAGGTTCTTCCTGTGTGTTGAGTGTTGGTCACTTGCAGCAGCGGCCTTGGCAGAAGGCGGTGGCAGCTATACATGGCCATGGGGCGGGCCGGGCTTCGGGCCTAACAAAGCCCACGGTCAAAATCCCAGGCCCATACTTCGGGCCTATATTTTAGGCCCAGGCCCGTCCATCGGCTGCAAAATCCCATCAGGCCTCGGGCTTTAGGCCGGGCTTCTTCCTTAAAATGCCAATATGTAAAGCCCAGGCCCAGACCCATCTGACCTTCGGGCTCAAATCTAAGGCCTAGACCCGCCCATGGGCAAGCCTAGGCCCACCCAGCCCCTGTATTTTCGGGCCGGGCCGGAGATGGCTAGATATAGCGGCAGCATAGGCGGACTGCTTTTGTGGTGGTGCTCCTCGAGTACCGAGTCGCGAATTTCAGGGTGAAAGCCCAATGTCTGATCTTCATTGGTTATGGCTGGCAATGGTCTTGCTGAAGACATTGTTTTGTGAACTCGGACTTTCTTCAGGGTGAAAGCTCAAGATTTTTGATCGGACGACGACAACGCTCGTGCTTTGTTTCCTTCTTGTAGGCGTCGTTTTTGGAGAATCTCTTCTGTTGGTGGTTAGAGTGTTACTGTTGTGTGTGTTTCATCACCGCGACGGGGTCTTTGTTTTATATTTCTCTTTTTAATTATTTTCTTACCTGTGTGAATCCGTGTTGTCGTTAAACATCTTGTTGGTGCAGAGTCTGGGTGTAATTGGTATCTTCACAATATTAATATATTCCCTTTATCAACGAAAAAAAGTTGTATGAGCGAACTAAATTTAGGTGAGGCTAGCACTTCACGTACATGTATGGACTTCAGACCTTGGAGTTGCATGCACGGAGCTGGTTGAAGTTGCGTGTATAGATTAGAGCTGCATGCATGGAGCTGATTGAAGTCGCACTTATGAAGCTGGAGCTTATCAAGGTTTATAGTTAGCTGATCGTGCGGCAACTGGAGCTTATTGAAGTCGTGAGAAGCTGGCAGTTCAGGGCTCCACCTTCGACCGATAACCGATGCAGGCTAATCCGACGGCTCTGGACACAGCCGATCCGCGCCATATATATTGGTTTCAAGCGTTTTTGGTCTGATGCGCACTGCCGATCGAAGGCCCAAAAAACGAAATCCCTTGTCTGCTAATCGGTGAATAATTAGACATGCTGACTTCTCTACATCAACATCAATGCATCATGGTTAATGCATGCTCGCACACGCCTTGGCGTAGGAGTACTTGTAATCTAACCTCGTACACCAGTAGCTAGGAGGCGCCAGCATTTATCCCACGTTAAGACTAGTCACAGTGGGAGTAACATGAGTAGTAACATTAATGTTACGTAGACAAAAAATCTGACGTGGCGGATAATTAATGAGGAGAGAGATGGTTGTGGTAACTAGCTATGTTACCGTAATATCACACATTTCAATGCAAAATGAGTGTATAACTTAATAAATATGACACTACACACATGTTACTCCACACTATGGAGATAGCAAATTAGATTAACATATCTATGTTATTAGTCTAAATTATTCCCCATATATTGTGAACAGTCTAATGGGATCTAGATGCCACGCATGGAAATCACCGCGCTATATATCCTAGTCAGCGATATGCACGGACAAGTTGCACGTCCCAGCCACCACACCATATATATGTACAGTAGTAGATGGATAAAATTTGCTATACGAGTTGCACGTACGTCCATCCCAGCCACCGATCCCCACGAAAAGAAGGCCGTCGACTGACAGCACAGCTAGCACGCGGTTGTTGGCATATAGCGAGTGTATAATGGCTGGCCGAAACGGCGGCCTCTCGCGCCCCGGGTTACGGTAGATCCCAGTGTAGCTACCTACAGTGTTGTCGTAGCGTAAAGGCTAGGCAGTAAACTTATGGCACCCCCGTGCAGGTGTAAGGACCTACGAGGGGTGCGCGGGATACACGAGGCGGAGACACGCGTGCCGCGTCGACGCCCGACGCGAGGCCACCCTCGGAAGGCACAAGACCAACAAGCTTGCAAAGGAATTCAACAATGCTCTCATATATTTCAGATTTGTGATCCCTTTGAATGGAGGGAGGTCTCCTCTATTTATAGGAAATGGAGGGAAGGGGTGTGAGATTACAACTTTGTCCCTCGGGCTACAACATAGGAAGAGGGGTACATTGGTCTTTACATGGCATCTTATAAGAATATTCCTCTTGAATACTCTGACTAACTATCCTTCGTCGGGTAATGTCTGTCGGGTTGGTCGACACGAATGTGATGACCCTTGCGCCGGGTTGGGCGTTTCTTGCGGTAGCACGCCCTCTGCGGCGCACGTACCCTGGCACTGGGGGGCAGAGGCCTGCTGGGGCGCCGACGTCAATGCGATAGACGTGCCTTTGTCATCACACCTCACCATGCAGAGCTCAACACCGGCGATTCCCCCGTCGGAGTACCCTCGACGCATGCGCCTCCCCTGCGCAGGGGACGACCTTGACGGTACCCTTGATGCTGGGTAAGGCCTTGACGCGTCAGACCCCTGCGTCACGCGAGACGTCTTGTATCCCAGGGTAGCGTGGAAACCCTCCTCCAACAGTAGCCCCTCGCAGGTCTGGGCGGTAGCTTAGCGCCCGTCCGGGCCGGCGCATTAATTCCAAGGGGTTGCCGCGCTGCCCGGGACAAAACAGGCGAGAAGAAACACACAATCCGGCGCTGGCTTGTGATTGGTCGGACTAGGAGAGGCGTGGATAGGTGACATGGCATACCCATTTTTCCTCTCCTCTTTTTTCCCTTTCCTTTTTTTTTATTTCCTCTTTTTTCTTCTTAATCTTCCCGTGGGCTGTGGCCACTCATTCCTCCTTCACTTTCCTTCTCTGCTCTCGATCCACATTCTCTCTCCTTCTTCTCCCCTTCGTGCAGGTCGACGACAGGGTCCGAACCCCCGCCCCACTTCTGCTGCGGCCGCTAGCCGCGCCGACGCGACGACCACGAGGTGCCGCTTCGGAGGCGGCGCCGGGGGCGTCCGCACCGTCTCCCCCATCCTCGCCGCGTTGGACACCGAGGGGGCCTCGAGCGCGCCGCCGCCGTCTGCCCCGACCTCGAACCAGACCGCGTCACCGTCTTCGCCTAGCTCGCCCCCGCGCGCTCTCGCCACGAGGCAGTCGCCGGGGAGCCGCTCACGGCGTCGCCGTCTCCGTCCAGCCCGCCCCGCGTGTGGTCGCCACGAGGCAGCCGCCGGGGAGCCGCCGACCGCGCCGCCGTCTCCGTCCAGCTCGCCCCCGCGCGTGCTCGCATCGAGGCAGCCGCCGGGGAGCCGTTGACCGCGCCACCGTCTCCGTCCCGCTCGCCCCCGCGCGTGCTTGCCACGAGGCAGCCGCCGGGGAGCCGTCGGCCGCCGCGCCGTCTTCCTCCAGTGCGTCCCCGCGCGCGCTCGACACGAGGCAGCCGCCGGGGAGTTACCGACCGCGTCCTTGACGTCGACCTTGTCTCCGGGAGACGACACTGCCCGATGTGTCCCTGGCTGAAGAGCGCACGCTTCCAGGGTAAACGCCCTACGTTCCCCTTCCCTGGTCCCTGTTGACACTTATTTTGGGATGATTTCATCAGCATGTTTATTCCGTGCAGAGTCCGTATACATGCGAGAAACAGGCGGTGCAATATGCACGAATTAGATAATGCATGACCAAGTGATTTGGCTAAATAGATTGTTACACGCACAAGGAGAGAATACGGTTAGCTGCATGCATCAGCTCGGGTGGAGCTCGATGGTTAGAACGGGGTGCAGTGTGTAAGCATGTCTAGGTAAATATAATGGGAAGGAGAAAGTCTAGTTGTGACCTGCCAGACACCGACCCCGAAATCCATCTTTCTGGGTGTACCATGTGAAGTATCGTTTGTCCTGGAGCCTCTTTCTTTTCTTGGATGTACGAGATGGTATCTGATGTATGCATGTGAGCCGTGATGTATTCATGTATAGATGTTTTGCTCAACCGTGATGTGTGCTGCTGTGCACAAAATGTGAGGCATGACCCTGCCAAGAGGCGTGCGAGGGAGCCAGTTGAGCCTGCCACGCGAGAGCACTTGAGAGGGCAGTGAGGGTGCCCGCTGAGGATTGCCACCGCCTGTGACCCCTTGTTTTGCATGGGACATCAATCACACCATGTCCATCATTCCATGCCCCGTTTGGCAAAAGACATGGGTGTGCCTCGGCATGGGGGGCCACGAAGGTAGTCGCTAGGTGTTGCTGCCATGGGCCGCTCACTGAGGTGCGTGAGAGGTGACCATTGAGGTGGATGAGAAGTTTAGACCGCAAGGAGCATTGCACGCGATTAGGTGGGTGAAGCACGTGGTGCTGAAAGCCTTTGAGCCCCTGGTGGGGCGGGGCGTGGCAAGGTGCACGCTGCATGCGGCGCTGATGCCCTCTTAGCCCCTGGCCACTTCTCAGTATACCGACGCGGGCGCGCGTGGCGTATGCACACTGTTGAGTGTTTAGCACTTTGGCACTCCGTGCAGGGAGAGAGGCTTGCCTCCGACGAGGTATATCGGCCCCTAGCGAGGTATGACCATGTGGGCGAAGCACGTGACACTGATGCCACCTCTGAGCCCTTTGAGGGGCGTGGTAGCGTTGCGAGTTGACGCAGGTGAAGCACGTGGTGTCAGTGCGCTTTCACGTGGTGCTCTCGGCCTTCAAGCCCTAGCGCGACATCGCCACTCGGGCAAAGCACGTGACGTTGATGCCCTCCGAGCCACTTTTTAGAGCGTCGCATAAGCAACGCGCGTCCCTCTGTACAAGAGGCGGCCAATGTATTTGAGTAAGATTTGGATGTCCGGGGGCGAAGGGGTCGCCATATTTCTCCTAAGCCTTGCACAATAGTCACGGAGAGGGCGATCGTCTCTTCATACTTGCCCATTATACCAATAGAGGCGCGCGGGGCTTATGTACAATGGTAGGCAGGGGCGCCTTGAGATCCATTTTACGCCGTTGAGGGTTAAGGCTTGATTTTCGCACTCAGACCCGTGCGTGGGAGGGGTGGCCTCCCAACGCACACAAGGAGGTTTACCGATGTTTTCGCACTCGACCCGTGCGTGGGAGGGTGGCCTCCCAACGCACACAAGGAGGTTTACCGATGTTTTCGCACTCGACCCGTGTGCGGGGAGGGGTTGCCTCCATCACACACGAGGAGATTTACCGATATTCCGCACTCGACCCGTGTGGCGCACAGGGAGGTTTACCGACATTTCGCACTCGACCCGTGCGGCGCACGGGGAGGTTTACCGAGGTTTACTAATATTTCGCACTCGACCCATGCGGCACAGGGGGAGGTTTACCGATGTTTCGCACTCGACCCGTGCGGCGCAGGGGGAGGTTTACCGATGTTTCGCACTCGACCCGTGCGACGCACGGGGAGGTTTACCGATATTTCGCACTCGACCCGTGCGACGCACGGGGAGGTTTACCGATATTTCGCACTCGACTCGTGTGGCGCACGAGGAGGTTTACCGATATTCCGCACTCGACCCGTGTGGCGCACGGGGAGGTTTACCGACATTTCGCACTCGACCCGTGCGGCGCACGGGGAGGTTTACCGAGGTTTACTAATATTTCTCACTCGACCCATGCGGCACAGGGGGAGGTTTACCGATGTTTCGCACTCGACCCGTGCGGCGCAGGGGAGGTTTACCGATGTTTCGCACTCGACCCGTGCGACGCACGGGGAGGTTTACCGATATTTCGCACTCGACCCGTGCGACGCACGGGGAGGTTTACCGATATTTCGCACTCGACTCGTGTGGCGCACGAGGAGGTTTACCGATATTCCGCACTCGACCCGTGTGGCGCACGGGGAGGTTTACCGACATTTCGCACTCGACCCGTGCGACGCACGGGGAGGTTTACCGATATTTCGCACTCGACCCGTGCGGCGCACGAGGAGGTTTACCGATATTTCACACTCGACCCAAGCGGCGCAAGGGGGCTTGCTACCGATATTTCGCACTCGACCCGTGCGATGCACGGGGAGGTTTACCGATATTTCGCACTCGACCCAAGCGGCGCAAGGGGGCTTGCTACCGATATTTCGCACTCGACCCGTGCGATGCACGGGGAGGTTTACCGATATTTCGCACTCGACCCGTGTGCGGGGAGGGGTTGCCTCCATCACACACGAGGAGATTTACCGATATTCCGCACTCGACCCGTGTGGCGCACAGGGAGGTTTACCGACATTTCGCACTCGACCCGTGCGGCGCACGGGGAGGTTTACCGAGGTTTACTAATATTTCGTACTCGACCCATGCGGCGCAGGGGGAGGTTTACCGATGTTTCGCACTCGACCCGTGCGGCGCAGGGGGAGGTTTACCGATGTTTCGCACTCGACCCGTGCGACGCACGAGGAGGTTTACCGATATTTCACACTCGACCCAAGCGGCGCAGGGGGGCTTGCCTCATCGGGCACGAGGAGGTTTCCCACACCCTCATTGGGGGACATCGCCTTTGCTAGGTGCAAGGCACAATCGTCTCTGAGCCCCTTGCATTGTGGGGCGAGGAACAGTTGGCATCTGAGCCCCTTGCGTCGCGAAACCGGGCAAGGCGTCGAGGGCGTCCGAGCTTCTAGCGCTGCAAGGAGGGGCGGGCGAAGTGCATGCGCTGAAGGCGCCCGAGCCCCTTGTGGCGCGGCGAGGCTGGTGACGCGCGTGGCACTGGAGACGTATGAGCCTCTCGCGTCGTAGGGCGACGACAATGATGCGCGTGGCGCTGAAGTCCTTCGAGCCCCTTGCGGGGCGGCGAGGGAGAAGACGCGCGTGGCGTTGAAGACGTATGAACCTCTCGCGTCGTACGACGAGGGCGATGACGCGCGTGGCGCTGAAGTCCTTCGAGCCCCTTGCGGCGCGAGGCAGGGCGATGATGCCCTGGACGCTTAAGACCTTTGTGGCTCCTGCGACGCAGGGCGAGGTCGGTTGCGCACGTGGCGCTGAAGGCGCAGGAGAGCCTCTCGCGTCGTACGACGAGGGCAATGACGCGCGTGGCGCTGAAGTCCTTCGAGCCCCTTGCGGCGCGAGGCAGGGCGATGATGCCCTGGGCGCTTAAGACCTTTGTGGCTCCTGCGACGCAGGGCGAGGTCGGTGGCGCACGTGGCGCTAAAGGCGCAGGAGAGCCTCTCGCGTCGTACGACGAGGGCAATGACGCGCGTGGCGCTGAAGTCCTTCGAGCCCCTTGCGGCGCGAGGCAGCGCGATGATGCCCTGGGCGCTTAAGACCTGGCTCCTGCGACGCAGGGCGACGTCGGTGGCGCACGTGGCGCTGAAGGCGCAGGAGAGCCTCTCGCGTCGTACGACGAGGGCAATGACGCGCGTGGCGCTGAAGACCTTCGAGCTCCTTGCGGCGCGAGGCAGGGCGATGATGCCCTGGGCGCTTAAGACCTTTGTGGCTCCTGCGACGCAGGGCGAGGTCGGTGGCGCACGTGGCGCTGAAGGCGCAGGAGAGCCTCTCGCGTCGTACGACAAGGGCAATGACGCGCGTGGCGCTGAAGTCCTTCGAGCCCCTTGCGGCGCGAGGCAGCGCGATGATGCCCTGGGCGCTTAAGACCTTTGTGGCTCCTGCGACGCAGGGCGAAGTCGGTGAAGGCGCCTTGCCATGGGGCAGTGCCCATCACGTCGGTCTTCGACGGTCGCGGTCTCCTGGTCACACAGCTTCTTGCTCGGTTCCCACAGACGGCGCCAACTGTCGTAGCGTAAGGCTAGGCAGTAAACTTATGGCACCCCCGTGCAGGTGTAAGGACCTACGAGGGGTGCGCGGGATACACGAGGCGGAGACACGCGTGCCGCGTCGACGCCCGACGCGAGGCCACCCTCAGAAGGCACAAGACCAACAAGCTTGCAAAGGAATTCAACAATGCTCTCATATATTTCAGATTTGTGATCCCTTTGAATGGAGGGAGGTCTCCTCTATTTATAGGAAATGGAGGGAAGGGGTGTGAGATTACAACTTTGTCCCTCGGGCTACAACATAGGAAGAGGGGTACATTGGTCTTTACATGGCATCTTATAAGAATATTCCTCTTGAATACTCTGACTAACTATCCTTCGTCGGGTAATGTCTGTCGGGTTGGTCGACACGAATGTGATGACCCTTGCGCCGGGTTGGGCGTTTCTTGCGGTAGCACGCCCTCTGCGGCGCACGTACCCTGGCGCTGGGGGGCAGAGGCCTGCTGGGGCGCCGACGTCAATGCGATAGACGTGCCTTTGTCATCACACCTCACCATGCAGAGCTCAACACCGGCGATTCCCCCGACGGAGTACCCTCGACGCATGCGCCTCCCTGCGCAGGGGACGACCTTGACGGTACCCTTGATGCTGGGTAAGGCCTTGACGCGTCAGACCCCTACGTCACGCGAGACGTCTTGTATCCCAGGGTAGCGTGGAAACCCTCCTCCAACAAGTGTGCTACAGTGCGCGGTGGGGCCCGCACGTCAGCCTCACAGCGCGTTCGGTTTTTTTGCAGAGAAGCACACGGGCGCCCGGAAATTCCATGTTCTTCACAGAAAAACCGGCTCCAGGAACCTGTTTGTAATTACGTTAGACTCGGGGTTCTTTTTTGTAAAAAAACCACGAAACCCCCTCCTCCTCCTCTCTCCCGCGAGCGGCTCGAGCTCGCCGCAGACGCCGCCGCGGCCCGCCGCCACAGCACGTCTCCGCGCTCGAATCGAAGGCCACGGCGCGGTCCGCCGTCGCCGCCGCTCCGTCCTGGCCGAGCGCCGCGTCCCAGGACGCCGAGGCCGCGCGGGAATCGCCGCCGCCTAGCCCGCGGGCCGCCGCCGCTTCCGGCCGCCGCCGAGCACGCTCCGATGACCTACGCGCGGCGGCGCCGCCACATACGCGCACGCCGCGACGAGCCGCATCCGTTGCGGCCAGTCACGCATCCCAGAGCGCGCGGGTGCGCCGCCGGCGAGGTCAACGTCGCCGCCGGCCTTTCTGACATCATACAAAAAAAATCACAGGAAAAACTCACAAAATATAACAATAACACTCACAAAAAAAAACTACCTATTCATGACAAAATAAAAACATGTTCCAACATACCAATTTAGCTAACATTTTGGTTAAAAATATATATACTGCGCAAAGAAAAAACAAGAGCGTGCTTAAAGATTGAACATACTCTAAGATATATCAGTTTTTTTTCCTTCTTAAAAACAATTTAAGGAACTGTTAAACTTCCGACATGTAAGCCTACCCTATTTAAGCAGATTAGAAACAAAAAATTGTGGAGGTAAAATCTTCTTCCAAAAATCAAAACGTTTAAATGTAAACAGCTTTTGAACACGTACATTTCCAAAAACAAAGTTTCTTCCCCAAGTATTCACAAATATGGCAAATATATGAACATTAACACAACAAACTCCCTTCCTCTAATTACGTGAAGCTACATCTAATAAATACTCACATAATGCACTTCCTCTAGCTGTGATCTCAAATTAAGCATTTCAACTTGGTAAATATTTGGAAGTAATATGCACTCCCTCTAATTATATGAAATTCAATTGAATAAATGTGTGTTTCCCACATATGGAGTTCAACTAACTACTGATAAAAAAATAGAAACATTTTCCATCCATTTCGATTTTAGATATACCAACATGATCATAAAAAAAAAGTAAACTATTTAAGTCAACATACCAACATTTTCAGACATTTCCAATTGCTTGATATTCCGATGTTCCACAAAATATAACACAAATGCTCAAGAAAAAAAAAATATACTCATAGCAAATTACAAAAATATTACAATATTTCATTTTGGCCAATACTTCAACACCGTACGAACGAACTTTACGCAAATGTCCACAAAATGTAACACAAATGCTCAATAAAAAAAATAAAAAAACATATACTCATAGCAAATTACAAAAAATATTACACCATTTCATTTTGGCCAATACTTCGACACCGTACGAACGAACTTTCTGCAAATGTAGAAACAAATTCAAATAGATTTTCCTGATTACACTTAAATATTGACGTCGAAATTCAAACATGTTTGACCATTTCGATCCACTGAATATTTCAATATTATATACAATATATCCGAAATGCACACAAAAAATGCTACCTATTCATGACAAAATAAAAACATGTTCCAACATACCAATTTAGCTAACATTTTTGGCTAACAAGAAATATATATACTGCACACAAAAAAAACATCAAGGGCGTGCCGTGACGGCACGCCGAATTCAACTAGTATCACCTTGATGCTGTGACTAAAGGTTAAAAGGAAAGGAAGAACGCGCATTTCAAAAAAAAAAAAAAAGGAAAGGAAGAAGGCGCGGTGGAATTAAGAGATTTTTAGAAGGCGGATTCATGGCTAGGCTCCGGCCTACGATTGAGCGCTGATTGACCCGGCATTTTTTAATTGGAAAATTACGAAACTAGCTAGCGCTTTGATTATTTCCTGGCCTCGATTTGGTCATTCACTAATTTCCTGTGTACTCTCTCACCGTTTGGAACCAATGAAACTGGTGATTTGGCTATCGTACCTCCTTTTTATCATCAATCAAAATAGAAAAAATGTCAAAAAAATATTATATAGACAAATGAGGTTTCGATAGCCGATCTTTAGGCTAGGGTCGGACTTCCGGTCCGACCGGAAGAGCCAAGTCCAACCACCAGCCCGTCTGCACTTGGACGCAGCTGTCTTCCGACCATGGAAAAAAGTAGCGCGCTACAGAAAAATAGCGTCGGTCTAGAAATATGCTATTAGCTTGCTATTTGGCGCTATAGCGTGCTATTAGCGAGACAATATACACTGATCTATTTAGCGGGACCATTTTCAGGACGCTATAGCGTGCTATTAGTTGGGATATATCGCGCTATTTTTTTCAGTGCTTCCGACTAGCACCGCAGCAGCCCGCTCACACAAGAGAAGAGCGCGGAGTCCGTCTAGAACCCCACTCCCCAAAACCCCTCCTTCCATTCCCCTCCTCCCACCTTTTCCACCACCACCGCGAGCGAGACACGGGCCGAGATGGTGCTAGGGTTCAAGAGGAGCGGGCACGCGGCGTCGGCGGCGGCGGCAGCGACTGCGACCGTGACCAGGAACCGCTCCCCTCCGAGATCCTCCCGTGGTGAGAAACCCTCGCGCCCTCCATCGATTTAGTTCGGCCCCGAATGCGTGTCCGTGTCTGTCTATCTATCCATGGCTGCTTGGTTTCGCGGATTAATTGGGGGAATTTTGTTTGCTGTCCCCTCTCGCCGAATCATCGATTTACTCACGATTCGTTCGGTCCATCGATCGATTTAGTTGTTCCGGAATGCAGGTCCTGCGCGCGTGCTCGGATCGTTTTGTTAGTTGCGGATTTTACGGGCGCTGGTCGTCGTCGACGTTCGCGCGATGCGAGTCGCGTCGCGCGGCAGTTCGTTTTCGAATTTATTCCGCGGTTTCCTCTCCCTCCGCTACTAGATCAACGGCGTTCGCGCGATGCGAGTCGCGTCGCGCGGCAGTTCGTTTTCGAATTTATTCCGCGGTTTCCTCTCCCTCCGCTACTAGATCAACGGCGTGAAGCAAAAATCTAAACGGATTTTGATTCCCTATTTGACTTAGTAACGAATCCCGATTTTTGTCTTCACAGGAGCGAAGCACAAATGGTTTGGATTGTTTGGTGGTGTTACCTCAGGTACGTCAGGGCCCTCTGCATGTTTGGTGTGGTACCCAGTCAGGGTGTTTGCAAGTTCAGTTTGCGGGAGTTATCCTATGCCTACAAGTTGCAAACGTTTTCTAATTATTTTCTGCTCAGTGGAGCACTAATATCATTGTACTCCTGCTGCTACTACAATGCCTGCCATATTTTGCTGATACATATAAACGTCTTGTCCAATTGCACAGTATAAGTTATGTATCATAGAGTACTCTTGAATGTGTCCAGTGTTATATATCTTCTCTCTACAGTTTTTTTTTCCATTACTTCAGCTATCCGGAAGTCCAAACGTCCGAAAAATCACCTCAGCTTTGAGGACGGCTGGAGCATCCTGAAACAAGGGATTGCCACATGCTCAAAGATTTTGGAGCATCCTGAAACAAGGATTTCAGCAGAGGACACTAGTAGAGAACAGGGCATCAGTACCGGTTTTATTGGGCCTTTAGTACCGGTTGTGCAACCGGTACTAAAAGGTCGAGACTAAAGGGGTACCCCTTTAGTACCGGTTGTATAGACAACCGGTGCTAAAGGCCCTCCACGTGGCCGAACCTGCGGGCGCGCAGCTGAGGACCTTTAGTGGTTCCTGTTTTTTTTTGCCCCCCCTTATTTTTTTCAGGGGGTTAGGTTTTCGGTTTTTTTTTCTTTTCGCTTATTTCTCAGGGTTTAGGGTTTCTGTTTTTTTTCTTTTCGCTCATTTTTCAGGGTTTCGGAGGAGATCACGTATAAAGTACTCACTACACATATAAAGTACTCTTTACACATATAAAGTACTCTCGTTACATATAAAGTACTCATAATTACAATGGAGATCACCGCTAGCTAGTACATGCATGGAGGGAGTCTATTAATCGACATAGTGGAATTCACCGAATTCATCTACGACATGCGTCATAATGAATCCCGCCAATTCCTCCGCAATAGCTTTTACGCGGTTTTTTAGTAGGAGCTGGTTCCGCTTCCTTGCCATCTTTAAAAGAAGGAGATCAAATCAGTTATGAGCGAAACTAAACATGATTGATGGTAGCAAAATAAAAGTTGTGTATGATGTTTACGTACCTCTCGATTTCTTATACTATTGACTCTCTCATTGACCCTCATGTGAATAAACTCGCAAACGTAGTATCCACATAGTTCCGTCCCCTGTGGTTGTCGCAGACACCACTATACAAGAATTTAATTTAATCAAATAATAATCAAGAGAATGATAATGGTATTAGAAAGATACACAGACCTACAAACGTAGTAGTACTTACGTTGTTAGTCTTGAACTGCAGCTTAGGTTTCCATTCACCGCGTTCTTCCGCGATGAACTTTTTCCAAACCCTGCCCGGAAAAGAAAATGAATTGAGCAGTTATTACTTATACTTTTGATATCCGGAAATGAACGAAAGAGGCCGTTATAGTGCGATTGAAATTACCTCTTGAGCATTAGACGCACGCTTTTGTACTCATCTTGATCTCTCCTTAATGAGTCCCAGACTTCAACTTCTCTTTCCTCGAGTCTAATGATTAGCAGAATGAAGCGGTACCTGCGCACATTTATATACGCAGGTATTCAGAACTCATCAATTACACTTAATATCGGGAAAGTAAAATAAAATGTGTACAAGACAGTAACACTCACCCGAAGTTGTAAGGAAAAAGTATTTCTTTTTTGGAACTTTGTCGCTTAAAAAGCGTTAGCAAAAAGTCCTCTGTGTCCTCGGGATGGTCAGCTATGGTCTTGACATGAATTTTATCCGGGTCAATGAACCCAATGTCCCAGATTCCTCCCATTCGGCATTCACGAATCTTCATTCTGCATAATAGCGTACAAAATAATGTTGTGAGGATAATTACAAGCAATGAACGAGCTTAACTATAAATAATTAATTTACACGAATAAATTACTTACAGACAATAGCAGCTGATGATAGATTTGTCGAGAGCAAGTTGATTGTACATCCGAAAAAGTTCGGAGAACGCAACCTCCACACCATATTGTCGGAAGTAGTGTTGTTCCTTAACTCCCGCCATGAGACACATTTTTCCTTCTTTTGCGGCGGCCATGTACCAGTTATGCAATTTATATAACTGTGTTGTTAGAGCACTCGGATTTTCGACCAGAGGCAGCCCGAGTTCAAATTTATATTGAATTGTTATCTGCGCTATGGGGTAACCTGTGTCGCCAATGACAACTTCTCCATGCTCGATTTCCCGAGCTTCAGAAGGCACAATGAGCGGGGCGATCGATTGTGCTTCTTGTTCTCCGAGCTGGGCAACTCTTTTCCCGCACGCTTTTTCTTGCTCCATCTGTGAGGAAAGTACCTTTTCAATACCTCGCTCATAGTCTGAAAGGGGCGGTGGTGGAGGATCATATAGGTTGTCAACGGTGTGATCTTTTACCTCAGTTGGTATAGTCTTCAGAAGTTCCTTTATGGGGTCCAGTCTTGCCTCCAGTCTTTCCTTTTTTTTCTGTTCAAAAAAGGCTCTCGCCTCTTCACGTGTGCTCACTACTAATTTCTCCTGAGTCATCTCGCCAGCTAACTTCTCAGGAGCCTTGACTTCCTTGGTTTTTTTTGCACGTTTCTTGACAGGGGACGACGTGAACAGATTCCGCTTTGTCAAACTACTAGTGGGCGCAGCAGTCGGCTGACGGGACGGCGCGGGCGATGGACTCGCGGTGGGCTCCCAATCGTCGGGGGAGGAGGGTGGACTTTGCTGTGGTGAATTTCTAACCGGAGGAGTCGGTGGCCTTGGCGCCGAGTCTGGAAACTTGATATATTTCTTCTTCCATAGAACGATACCAAGTTCGACATCTCCCAATGTCTTCTCGCCTTCAGCTCCGAGAATGTCAAGATGCATTGAGTTGAATCCCGACATAACTTTCGTGACCCCGACACGAGCAAATCCAGCCGGAATCTCACCAAAATGGAAGGTTGATCCAAGTTGATGCGGTAAAGCATAGCCATTCGCCACCGGAAAACTAATGTTCTTTATTGGCGCATGTAACTCACAATTTGTCTTCTCCGTGATATCATCCACGGGGTAGCGCGCCGCCGACGGTTCATCAACTGGTTCATCAACTGCAGGATCTTGTAGCTGCGTGGAACCCACGCTGCTTTTCCGCTGAGATGGGCAGACATCGACTGCATGATCTTCTACTCGCGGCTGAGATTCCCTTTGCTGGGTAATTAAGGCAAGTTGCTCCTTCACATCCTGCATCTGGCGTTCTAATGCAGTAAACCTCTCCGCCTCCCTCTTCTTACCTCTGCAATGTTTTCTATAAGTTGCAGCGTGCTCCGGAAACCCTTCAAGAAAACCAACCCTGCCTCCTCTGCCTCGACATCGTCCCCAGTGTTCTTTATTCCCGAGGGCGAGTGAAAGCTCGTCGTCCTCTCTATCGGGAACATATTTTCCCTATCGGACTAGTTCTATTGCGTCAACTAGTTTTTTGGTGACTCTTGTAATTCTTTTCTTCTATTTTCCTTGTGCAGCAATCAGCCCTGTGTCTGGGTCCAACACTTCCCCATGCGCGAACAACCATAACTTGGACCTGTCGAGCCAGTCATCTGTCTGTGGAATGATCCCTTTTTGACGCAGCTCGTTTTCATAGGCTTCCCACTTAGGCACAGCAGTCTTGTAGCCACCTGAGACCAAACGATGGAAATATTTCTTCTTCTTAGCATTCAACTTATTTTGTTTCGATCGGGCCACAGCGACGGCCGATTTCTTATACGCCACAAATTCAGGCCAGTCATCTTTTAGCTTCTCTAGATGTCCAGTGAAATCTGGAGTTTTTTCTCATATTTTCTCCACAGTGATTTCTTCCAGTTGTTGAATTGCTCGGCCATCTTGCTAAGAGTCCACTCGTTGACTTTATCCTTCCTCCTCTGTGGGAGATCTGCCGGTAGGCTGAAAGAACCCAATATCGACTCCCAAATGGTTTCTTTAATTCTGTCCTCGACATATTTTACGCCAATGTTTTTTTTCTTCGGCTCATTCCATTCTGCAACGGTGATCGGGACCATGTCCCTTACAAGAAATCCGCATTGAGCTATATATTTAGTGGAGATTCCATCGGGTTTCTCCGGTTTGCCTTTTATGCTAACTTCGTCGATCGACAACTTTGCACCATCCGACAGCTTTAACCCTTGGGTCGGGCCTCGTTTACGGATTGACGTAGATCCAGAGGTCTGAAAGAAAAATGTTTCGTTAATAAGTGCGCATATAAATCAATTAATGCATCTAACTAGTGATCAACAAGACTTAATATATACCTTGCCGGAGTTCTCTACGGAGTTTTCTAACGGCACTTCTTCTTCGTCGTCGTCTCTGAAGTTTTGTAACTCAAGTCCCTCACCGGAGTCGTTCAAGCATTTTGCGCTGAAATCTTCGCCGTCTTCTTCGTCGGAATCTTCTCCATCGGAATTGGGTCCAAGGGTCTTATCAAATATAAGTGCTTGAAAGCGTTCTTCTTTCTCCAAGTCTCGGATGAAGTCCGGGGCGTCGATGATGGGGGCATCGTCCTCCATAGCTCAATGTCACTACAAATTTGTAATTCATAGCAAACAACTTTAAATTTCTTATACACTAATAAAAAAACTTTGCTACTAAAATAACAATATTTCAAACTTAGCAACATTTCAAACTTAGCAATATTTCAAACTTTGCAATGTTATTTTTAGTAACGTTATTTTAAAACTTATCTAAATGACTTAGCAATATTTATAACAAAATTTCTACATTTGCTACACTAAACAATAAACTTTAATAATAATATAAACAATAATAACCTATAAACAATAAACAAAATTGCTAAGGTAGTTGCAATAATAACACGAACTTATCTCAATTTTCTACATTTCCTAAAATTTGCTAACTTATCTCAATTTCTAACTTATCTCAATTTTATAGCTAATATAGCTAATTTGCTAACTTAATTTGCTACTAGCTAATTTGCTAACTTAAATTTATAGCTAATATCTAATTTGCTAACTTTGCTAACTTAATTTTTATAGCTAATTTGCTAACAATTTTATAGCTAATATGGAGAAAAAATAAAAATATTGCAACTACAATATAGCAACCAATTTATAGCTAATCCAATTTTTATAGCTACTGCAATCTAATTTTTATAGCTAATGCAACTAATGAAGAAAAATAACAAGACAAAAAAAATGCAAAACTCTCACCTTGCTTAGGCCGGCGGCGGTGGTGGCTGAGGAGACCCGGCCGAGGCGGCGCGGCGTCGGCGCGGATGTCGAGGCCGAGGTGGCGTCGACGGCGCGGCGCGGCGGAGGTCGAGGCGACGCCGATGTGTGGAGGCCGAGGCGGCGCGGCGTCGGCGCGGATGTCGAGGCCGAGGCGCGCGACGCGGCGTCGGCGAGGTCGAGGAAAAGGCGGCGTCGACGGCGTCGGCGCTCTGGAGGCGAACGGCGCGGCGTGGCGAGGCGAACGACGCGGCGGAGGCGAACGGCGGCAGCCTGGCAGCGTCGTCGTCGGGGAGGTCGAGGGCGAGGAGGAGTTGGCCAGAGAGGAGCAGGACAGAGGAGCGCGGGTACTTGGCGAATTTGGGGATCGAATCGTCGATCCCCACACTTAACCGCACTGAAAACCCCTTTAGTACCGGTTGTTCTGTATAACCGGTACTAAAGACTTTTTAGTACCGGTTGTACATAACAACCGATACTAAAGGTCTGTTTGGGCTGCGGCGAAATTTCGCGCGCGAAGCCCACCCCTTTAGTACCGGTTGTAGTTTACAATCGGTACTAATGGGCTTTTGATTATTTTTTTTCTCCAGTTTCTTTTTTCTTTCTTATGTTTTCTGTTTTTTATATCTATTTGGTTTCTATTTTGTTTTTTTCTCTAGTTTCTTTTTCTTTAATATATATTTAATTTAATTGTCTACAAAATTGTAATAATTATCTATCTATTTGTTTTCTATAAAAATGGACCCGACCTATGTAACTGGATTAAATAAAGATGTTTGAATATGAATTTGAATAACTTGTGCATACTTTTGAATCTGACAAAAACGGACCACACATTTACATAAAAGGATACATTATTACACATCACTAACTTAGCATAAAAGGATACATTATTACACATCACTAATAGTTACATTACTACATAAACGGACCACACAGTTACATAAAAGGATTAGGAGGAACGGCGGGAGGAGCCAGCCCCGTTCGCGGCCGCCCGATTCTCACGCGCACGTTTGCGACGGAGGGCAAGATCCATGGAGGATGAGTCTTTCAGCGCCCAATCCAGCTCGGAAGCCTCCTTCGCCTTGAGCTGGCAGGCAGTTCTGGCTCGCCGTACACGGTCGTCGTGGACGGACTGGAAGGAGGCTTCAAGGGCCTCCTGCATCTGCGGCCCGCCGCGCTCTTCCCCATGGTCGCTCCAGTCGAAGTCGTCGTCGTCGTCATCCTCCTCGTCAGGAGGGGCGGTGGTGACTGGTGGAGGTATGGCCGCGGATCCCCACGCCACCCCTGCGGCGTACGCATCCTCGTCGGGGTCAGGGACGTCGGACCACGCGCGCTCGTACGTCCTCCGCACCTCATCCGGCACCGGAGCAGGAGGTCGGTAGGAGGGCATTCCTCTCCACACCGGGCTCGTGGGCATACGGCGGGATAGGCTCCTGCGGTAGTGCCCAAGCGCGCTCTGCCGAGCACGCTCGACCTCGTCCAGAAGGCGTTGTGGCGGGCGTGGCGGATCCATCTCGTGGAGACGATGCGTTCGTGGCTAGGAATGGTGGATTAGGGTTTACCCCGTCTGCGACAATATATAAAGACCTCCAGGGCAGCACTAGGGGAAGACACGTGGCTAGGGCAGCGCTGGGGGAGGACACGAGGCTCCGCAAAGCCCGACTTTAGTCCCGGTTGGTGTTACCAACCGGGACTATAGAAGCACACGGATCGTGTGTTTCTTTCAAGCGCTTGTGAGACGTTGGATCAGGGGTGAGCCCGACTTTAGTCCCGGTTGGTGTTACCAACCGGGACTAAAGAAGCACACGGATCGTGTGTTTCTTTCAAGCGCTTGTGAGACGTTGGATCAGGGGTGAGCCCGACTTTAGTCCCGGTTGGTGTTACCAACCGGGACTAAAGAAGCACACGGATCGTGTGTTTCTTTCAAGCGCTTGTGAGACGTTGGATCAGGGGTGTGTTTCTTTTGAGTGATTGTGAGCTGTTGGATCAGCAGTATCACGACCACTTCATGAGCCACATGACCCGGTTGGTGTTACCAACCGGGACTAAAGAAGCACACGTACCCTATATATAGCCCCCCTCCTCAGACAGGTTACTCACTCACACAAAACATTCCAGCGTCACTCGGAGAGGCATCTTTGGGCAACCAGCGGCAAGACGTCTCTGATGACCGGCAACACGTACCGCTCTCTGGATCGAATGCCGATTTGCCGTCTCACGACCACGCGATGATTTGCCGATTTGCCGGTCAGAGTGGCCACTAGAGAAGGTAGGTAGGGGAAACTGTATGTTTTGTTCTATCACTTGGAAATGCTAAACATCTTCGAGAATGCAGAGATTGTGTTGGTAAAACTGCAGCTGATTGACATAGTGTTTAGATCTCTCTTCTGAGTTTTCAGGACATAGTTACATAAAAGGTTTAATACATTATTACACATCAGCAACAACATCCCTATCTAGTGTTCACTTTTTCTTCTTGTGTGTCCCTTTCTTCTGATTGCGCCGTAGCCATGGACATTCTTCATCATTTAACACGATGCTTGGGTCAGTTTTCACTTTGAAGGGCGGAATTTCATCAAACTTATTGTAATCTTCTGACATGTCTGTCTTGTCCTCCACTCCCACGATGTTTCTTTTTCCTGAAAGAACTATGTGGCGCTTTGGCTCATCGTATGATGTACCGGCTTGCTTATCTTTTCTTTTTTTCGGTCTGGAAGACATGTCCTTCACATAGAAAACCTGAGCCACATCATTGGCTAGGACGAATGGCTCGGTGCGGTACGCAAGATTCTTGAGATCCACTGTAGTCATTCCGTACCGCCGGTCTATCTCTACCCCGCTTGACAGGTTGACCCATTTGCACTGAAACAAAGGGATCTTAAAAGAAGGTCCATAGTCAAGTTCCCATATCTGCTGTATGCAACCATAATATGTGTCCTTTGTCCATCGTCGTTTGTTGCATCAAAGCGGACACCACTGTTTTGGTTAGTGCTCTTTTTGTCTTGGGTTTCCGTGTAAAATGTATTCCCATTTATCTCGTACCCTTGGAAAGTCAATATAGTCGAAGATGGTGACTTGGCCAACAAGTATAGCTCTTGTCCAACAGTGTGTTATTAATGAGATGTGTACGCAACCAACTGCCGAAAGTATCCACGTGTTTCCCTTTAATCCAGAAGTTAGTCTCCTCCGGGTATTGGGAGCGTAAAATATCCATGTGTTTCACGATATACGGAGCCACCAATCTGGAATTTTGTAGAACTGTGTAGTGTGCTTGAGTGAAAGAATGCCCGTCCATACATGTTGTTGCTTTCTTTCCTAGCGTGCCTTTTCCACGCAGTCTCCCCTCATGGCGCGATTGAGGAACACCGATCGGCTTAAGATCAGGAATAAAGTCAACACAAAACTCAATGACCTCCTCTGTTCCATAGCCCTTGGACATGCTTCCTTCTGGCCTAGCACGGTTATGAACGTATTTCTTTAAGACTCCCATGAACCTCTCAAAGGGGAACATGTTGTGTAGAAATACAGGACCGAGAATGGAAATCTCTTCGACGAGGTGAACTATGAGGTGCGTCATAATATTGAAGAAGGACGGTGGAAACACCAACTCGAAGCTGACAAGACATTGGACCACACCCGTCTGTAAACTTGGTAGAGTTGCTGGATCGATTACCTTCTGAGAAATTGCATTCAGGAATGCACATAGCTTCACAATGGGTACTCGAACGTTTTCCGGTAGAAGCCCCCTCAATGCAACCGGAAGTAATTGTGTCATAATCACGTGGCAGTCATGAGACTTCAGGTTTTGGAACTTTTTCTCTGCCATGTTTATTATTCCCTTTATATTCGACGAGTAGCCAGACGGGACCTTGATACTGCTCAGGACTTGAAAAAAGATCTCTTCTTTGGTAAGAGCGTAGCTGGCAGTACCTTGGTACTTCTCTGGATTCAGGTTGTCTCGTTCGTGCGTACTTTGCTGGTCCTGCCGTGCATCCGATGTATCTTTCGTCTTCCCATACACGCCTAAGAAGTTTAGCAGGTTCACGCAAAGATTTTTCGTCACGTGCATCACGTCGATTGCAGAGCGAACCTCTAGGATTTTCCAATAGGGTAAATCCCAAAATATAGATTTCTTTTTCCACAAGGGTACGCGCTTGTTAGCGTCTTTTGGAACATTTAGACTGCCAGGACCCTTTCCAAATATTACTTCCAAATCCTTGACCATGCCATATATAACATCACCATCAGGGCGTGTAGGCTTCGTTCGGTTATCTGCCTCACCTTTGAAATGCTTGCCTGGCTTTCTTACGGGATGCCTGTTTGGAAGAAATCGACGATGACCAAGGTACACATTCTTGTTACCTAAATATATACTGTCAGTCTTATCTAAACAGTGCGTGCATGCATTGTATCCCTTGTTTGACTGTCCTGAAATGTTACTAAGAGCAGGCCAATCATTGATGGTTACAAACAGCAACGCTCGTAGGCCAAATTCCTCCTGTTTGTACTCATCCCACACACGTACGCCTTCGTCAGACCACAACTGTAAAAGTTCGTCAACTAATGGCCTCAGATACACATCAATGTCGTTGCCGGGTTGCTTCGGGCCTTGGATAAGCACTGGCATCATAATATACTTTTGCTTCATGCACAACCAAGGAGGAAGGTTATAGATACATAGAGTCACGGGCCAGGTGCTATGACTGCTGCTCTGCTCCCCAAACGGATTCAAGCCATCTGTACTTAGACCAAACCTTAAGTTCCTTGCGTCAGCTGCAAATTCCCCAAACGCACTGTCGATGTTTCTCCACTGAGACCCATCAGCGGGGTGTCTCAGCATCTCGTCTTCCTTACGGTCTTCTTTGTGCCATCGCAACAACTTGGCATGCTCTTTGTTTCGGAACAAACGTTTCAACCGTGGTATTATAGGAGCATACCACATCACCTTCGCGGGAACCCTCTTCCTGGGGCTCGGCTCGCCCTCAACATCACCTGGGTCATCTCGCCCGATCTTATACCGCAATGCACCGCATATCGGGCATGCATTCAAATTCTCGTACTTCTCACCGCGGTAGAGGATGCAGTCATTGATGCATGCATGTATCTTCTCCACCTCTAATCCTAGAGGGCAGACAATCTTCTTTGCTTCGTATGTATTGTGCGGCAATTCATTATTCCTTGGAAGACTCTTCTTAAATATTTGTAGCAACTCCTGAAATGCCTTGTCAGATATTCCATTCTTTGCCTTCCACTGCAGCAATTCCAGGGTGGTACCCAGCTTTTTCTGGCCATCTTCACAATTTGGGTACAACAATTTTTTGTGATCCTCTAACATGCGCTCCAACTTCGACCACTCGTTTTCACTTCCGCACTTCATCTGTTCATCAAGAATGACCCGACGAAGATCATCATCATCGGACTGATCAACAATGACCTCGAGCTCAACTTCGTCTTCCCCCATTGTAGTATCACCGTGTTCAGAGAACACAGGATAGTTGTCATCATCCTCTTCTTCAGGGTCTTCCATTATTACCCCTCTTTCTCCATGCTTGGTCCAACAAAAATAATTGGGCATGAAGCCTTGTCGCAACAAGTGGGAGTGTATGGTTCTTACGCTCGGGTAATTCCTCGTATTCCGACATTCATCACATGGACAAATCATAAAACCATTCTTCAGCTTGTTTAACTTAACCACATCGAGAAAACGATGCATGCCATCAATGAACTCGGGACAGCGTCGATCACCGTACATCCATTCTCGGCTCATCTGCATTACATAAATACATCAAAAACCATTACACCAGCTAAATAATGAATAGAGATACGTGACCAAATTAATTTATACAAGTTCATCACATTAAAATCAAAGTAGAGTAGTGCCCAAATGTAATACATAGTTCTCACGAAACATACATCAATCGAAACTAACATACAACTATCTAAAGAATTTAAATCCAACAACAAATGCGATCAGAATCGCAACCAAGGTAACTATTGAACCAACAGCATAATGATACCAAGCCTCTTGACTAATGGCATATTTTCTAATCTTTTTAAGCTTGCGCGCATTGCATCCATCTTCCTCTCGTGAGCAGCGACGACGTCGGCAAGCTCGACCCCGTGAGCATCAACGATGTCGGCAATCTTCAAGTCCAATTCCATCTTCTCTTCTAGGCATTGGAGACGAAGATCTTCACTTATCTTCAATTTTGCTCTCAAATCGTCGTTTTCTTTTTTAAAATACTCGACAATAGGGTCGGCCGGAATTTCCGGTTCAACTACCTCCTAAATAAAAATATATCTACGTCAAGTTGGTCGGCATGATTGTTATAAACACGAAACAAAATAAATAGTTAAAAAGATATACCACATCCGAATCATAGACCGGACGAGGGCCGAAGGGGACGGATATCAAAACCATGACACTATACATATATAAAAAAACATAAGAAAATTATACAAGAAATAATTATGCATTTAAATCATATAACTAACAATTTTTAAAATAAAAGATAAAAAAGAGGCTCACCGAGGTGGTGTCGGTGACGGAGCGGCGCGGGCGATCGACGGCGGTGAGGAAGGGGACACTATATAAAACCACAAATTATACTTTAATTTGAGCTCAAAATGCATATAAAACAAATGAAATCCCTAACTTAGGCATTTCATCAAACACCTTGCAAGCACCACCAAAATCAAACTTGCTAAACTTGCACGAAAATGAGCTAAACTTGAAATGCCGGAAGAGAAGATGAAGAAGTTGCTAACCCTTGTATAGGGTGCCACCAATCTTGACAAATGTTGGAGAAAAAAGCGGTGAACTAGAGCTTGGGAGAGCTTGGGAGAGAGGAAAAATGGAGTTGGGTCGAGTTGCTTCAAATGGAGCTGGCTCGGGGTGGAAGAAGGGTTATAGTGCCCGAAACCTTTAGTACCGGTTGGTAATAACAACCGGTACTAAAGGTCTCGCCGTGGGGCCACCAACCGCGGCCGCATGTGGCCGCGTGGCCTCCAACTCTTTAGTACCGGTTGCTATGAACAACCGGTACTAAAGACTACCCTTTAGTACCGGTTGCTAAGAACAACCGGTACTAAAGGTCCTCGCCGCGGTGCCACGAACGCAACCAGTGCTAATGCCCCCTTTAGTACCGGTTTTTGTACAACCGGTACTAAAGGTGGCGCACCAAAGCCTCCTTTTCTACTAGTGGGAGTCCACTGAGTGCTTTAAGTATGATCCAGTGCCTCTTTTGTTTAAATGTTACCTGTGGAGGGATATAAGTGTGGTTTCTTATTCCTCCTTTTCGTTTCCAGGTGTGCTTGTGCGTTGGTTATGCAGAAGAAACACTTTCGTCAAAAATTGTATGATGGATATAAGGAACAACTGGACGAATGCATTCGTACATTGGTAATGCCTAGTCTCTGTTTATGTCCACAATTTACATGGTTTCTGCAATATTCTTTTTCTAACCAATTGCTGCATGTAGAATAGATATATGGATTAAGACTAGACATCTGAAGTTTATTCTACCTCACTACCAGATCAGTTATGAATGAACTGCTACCGAAAAATATGCAGAGTTATATATTATGACTTGGAGCACTTAAGTTATTGTCCTATTATAGCATTGTCCAATCCAAAATTATAGGAAATTTTTGTCTTACAGCTTCTAGTCTCACAGTTTTATATGTTGCCACGTATAATTCTGAGAGCAGTTCTTGTGTGTTTTGTAATATTCATTTTCGTCTAATTCCATAAATTAAATGAATTTCTTGTGCTCTTGTAATATTTGAAAAAGCATGCTATTTATGGTGTTATTTGAGAACAGCACAGATACAATATCATGTTATTGCTACTTATTTCAGTAAGATAATGAGTGCAGAAACATCATGATATCAAAATGCACGATTATAAATTTTAGATAAGTATATACAATCTGTCTTTCCCTTCTTTGACCCTTTATGCCCCTTTTCACTTATTTACACAGGCTTTGCCCCATTTAATGCACAAGCGAAGCAGTGTTTGAAGAACTGATGAAAGTATGGACACGTTACTCAATCATGGTCAGATCAATATCAGTGTTTCTTACCTCATTGGAGTCCACTTATCTTGAACCTCAAAACTTACCCAGTCTTGAAAATACAGCTACGAGTTCCTTCTTTGCCCTAGTGAGTGTTATGCAAGAATTTTTTATATGCCTTCATATTTCTTGTGCTCTTTTAGTAAAAGTTGCTCACCAATTTCCAAACCTAATAGCTATTTTATATCCTTTCACTAGGTATTTGCATCATTGAAGAATGAAGTTACTGAGGCTCTGTTGCTGATGGTAACTTTTATATATCGGTCTTAATATGTTTCGGGATGCACATGTACTGTAAATATTAATCGACTAATTCCAGGTCCGCCAAGTTCGTGACGGAGATGATGTAGACATGGATTGCTTGACAGTAATTATGGATGTAATAAATTGTTCAGAGGTAAAAATATTAGTGCAAGAAGCTCTCATTGACAAGGTAGATACTTAAACAGTCTTAATGAGCTAGTGCCTTCTGCTTTCATAATTTAACAGTCTTTATATATGTTTTCTGTAGGTTCATGATACAATGGAGAAGGAAGGTATGAGCCATAGATTGCTCCATATTGAGCAGGACAACTCTGAACTCATTTTAAAGGTACTTTTTTATTAAGATAAATACATTAGCATGATTCGGTTGTATTTTGCATGGTGCCAGTAGTATCACAGTTGGTTGGTAGTACATGTATCCTAATGAGGAAAAACAAGAAAGCTAGACTCCGCATGGAGGAGGAGGAATGGCAGCGTAAGGAGCCCTGTGAGGCAGAGAGAAAAAAAGGCTCGTGAGGCCCAGGCAGCAGAAGAAGCTGGTGATGGGAAAGGAAAATATCCGCGCTGGACTCAATAGATTTCTGTCCTAGTTATTATAATTGTCGCAACTGGTTGTATCTTAATTAAAGTAGCAGTATTTTCAATTCTACATTTGAATGTATCTTAATTTCAGGTGTACCATGTGGTAATGGAAAATTGTAACTTCGTAATAAAATGTGTTGTATCTTAATTTCAGTTCTTCCCGCCCTTTTCTTCCCACCATTTTTCTCCCGCCCAGTGTCTTTCCGCCATCTCTATCCCGCCATATATCTCCCGCCATCTTTGTTCCCACAATTTTCTTCCCGCCATCTATCTCCCGCCTTTTTCTTCCCTCCATTTTTCTCCCGCCCAGTGTCTTCCCGCCATCTCTGTCCCGCCATATATCTCCCGCCATTTTTCTCCCGCCATTTTCGTTCTGGCTCATCCTATATAAACCCCTCAGCATATGTTGTGACGCAGCGGTGTGTTAGTTGGGTAGCTTAGGGTATCATTAGAAAGATGTCTGATTCTTCTAATCGTGGTTTCGACCCCACTAGTACAGAACGACACATCGGAAACGGGCCAAAAACCCCTTCGGCAACGGAGAAAGGGTCCGTGTCCCCGTCTCTGTCACTGATGTGAAGCCTCACAATGGCAACGGAGATTTTTATCGTTTGCAATAAGTTTAGCAACGGGCATAATATATAACCGTTGCCTTTAGTCTTTACATCAGATACGGAGATTAGTTTTTAACCGTTTGTAATGAGGGCTAAAGGAAACAAAAAAAAGCCGGTGACGCCTGCTGCACCGTCGACGGAGCCCTGTGGTTCCTGCTTGACGGCCGCCGGTTCTTCACCTTCCTCTTCGCCCAGCTTCATTGCGTGGTCTTCTTCTGATGGCGCCGGCTTCAGTGGACCGTGTGGACGGAGCCCCGCTCCTACGTCTTCACGGCCGCCGCATAGTCTCCAGGTTTCCTCCTCGCCCTAAAGGAGATGAAAAAAATCAAAATGTAAGCTCCTTCATCTCTATACACAAGACATATGCTTCTTCATCGGCATTACAGAAAATATAGAACTAATTACAATTAGAACATAGCCTAAACAATGTCTCATATATAGCTAGATTGGACACACAAATTCCAGAGATGGAGCAAGCGAGCCAAGTAGGATCACAAGATCGATGTGTATTTGTGCATATCACAAGGATCACTAGCGCCACCCCGGATCACACGGTGTCACCTAATTTTAATCATCGGCATAACAGAAATAAAGCTAAAATCAGAGCAAATGCCTACTAAAAACAGAGCAAATCCATGGATAAACAATTAGCTACTTACAACTAGAAAACAGATAAAATCTATGTGTAAACAATGCCTACTAAAAACAGAGCAAATCCATGGATAAACAATTAGCTACACTAGTACAGAAAAGGCTATTAGTGGCGCACCAATTTGGTTTTCTGTGGCGCACCCCCAGAAAAGCCAGGTGCGCCACAGAATTCTCGCCACAAAAATTATTTCTGTGGCGCACCTGGCTTGGTGCGCCACAGAAATCTCACATTTCTGTGGCGCACCTGGCCTGGTGCGCCACAGAATTCTCAAAAAATTCAAAAAATTCAAAAAATGCAAAAAAATATAAAAAGTTTCAAAAAAAAATCCAGAAAAATCAGAATATGAAATAATATGAAAAATCCTAATTATTGGAATTATTTTCATATTTTCTGAATTTTTTGAACTGATACCTTCCCGCTAGGTCACCCATCCTCAAATTGCTCCAACCCTAGCACGCTTAACTTCTAAGAGCATCTCCAACAGGCGCCCAACGCGCCGGCGCGGTATAAAAAGTTTGCAGCGCCAAAAAGGCGTTTTGGCGCGCCGCGCGTCTGTTTCGCTTTAGCAGACGCGTCAAAACGTCGCGCCAAAACTTGCCGCTTTAGCAGGCGCGCTAAAATAGAGCGCCAGAAACCTTATCCACAACGAGAGCGCGCTGAGATTGGATCGAAAAAAGACATAGAAATAGAAATATATTAGGGTTCGACGAACACAACTACGCGCACAGGCGCTACAAACACACATATTAACACTACGCGCATATAGGCGCGCACGGGCACACTACGCGCCGGCGGAACGCGCCGGCGATCTAGAAGTCGCTGTCGGAGGAGTAGAAGTCGCTGCCGGAGTTCGTCGTGTCGGAGACGGAGTCCTGCAGCGCGCTCCACATCGGGTCGCCGGCGGGCCAGCAGGCGCGGCCGGCCGCCAGTTCAGCCTCCGCCGCCGCCCTGAGCGCCCTCCTCTGCTTGCGCCATTCATGCATCTCGGCCCGGCGCTCGGCCCGCTCCGCGCGCAACGTCTCCCAGTGCGCGAGCTCCTCATCCCTCTGCTCCGGGTTGGCGCGGTACCACGCGTCCACGGCGCGGCGGTCGTTCTCCGCGACGAGGTCGAGCGTCGCGCGAAGGCGTTGCGCGCGGCGGTCCTCGGCGGTGACGATGAATGGCTGAGGCGCCCGGTCCACCGCCTCCTGCAGGTTGCGGGAGTCGCGGAAGTTCATGGAGGCCGGGTCGCGGCCGAGACGCCACGCCGCCGCGTCGTACGCGCGGGCGGCGGCCTGCGCGCTGAAGAACGTCCCCAGCGGGACGCGGGTGTCGCCGGAGCGGATCTCCGCGGGTAGCGACCGTTGGGGCGGCGTCGGACGCCGCGGTAGCCGGACTGCGAGCGGCGGCGCGGCGGCATCGTGGAAGGGGAAGTGTTTGCGCGTCGGTGGCGGCTGGAATCCTAGCGGTGGCGGGAGGGAGGGGAAGCCTACCCTTGTGCTACTCAAGTTCCACCCAGTTCACCTACCCTTGTGCTACTCAAGTTCTTATTGATATATATCATTTGAACCCTCTTGAGTCTTGTATATGTATATGTGTGGTATGTGTTATAAATGTGTGTTTTTAAATTTCAGATTTTTTAAAAACTTCTAAAGTTTCAAAAGGAGATTCAAAAGTTTCGAAAGATAAAAAAAATTCAAAAAAAGTCAAAAAATCCAAAAAATTCAAAAAACTCCAAAAAATTCAAAAAATCCAAACAATTCAAAAAAGTCAAAACACTTCAAAAAAATCCAAAAAATTCAACAATCTTCTTTGTTATACATTTCTGTGTCTTTTTTGGAATTTTTGAACTTTTGAATTTTTTTGAATTTTTTGAATTTTTTTATTTTGCTGCGAAAAATCGTCTGTTTGAAATAACTTTTTTTTCTTTTAGAATTTGAGGAATGTGTGAATTGCTGACCGGGTAAACCCAGGTGGATTCGAACTCGGATTTTTCTCACGATTTTTTTGACATATTATTTGCGTTATTTCGATGTCGTATGCAAAAGTTATGGCCGTTACAAGTTTTTTTTCTTGTTTGTTCCAGAAAAAGTCAAAATTCATATTTCAAAATTTCTATACCTACTAGACACTCAAACCTAACTACATGTCAAAGGATTTTATTTATTGAAATTTTTATCATTTTCCTTTAATTCCTGGAAGACTAAAAAGGCGATCCACGGGGGGGGAGGGGGGGCGCGTTATTTTTTTCAAATTTTAACCCGCCCCCCCAAATAACTTTCTGTGGCCTGGTGCGCCACAGAATGTCTAATTTCTGTGGCGCATGTGGTTTGGTGCGCCACAGAAATGTGACTTTCTGTGGCGCACTAAACCACATGCGCCACAAAAAATAATTCTGTGGCGCACCAATTAAGGGTGCGCCACAGATGCCAACCTATCTATATAGGGTTTCCCTACTAGTGCTACTTACAACTAGAAAACAGCTAAAATATATGTGTAAACAATGCCTACTAAAAACAGAGCAAATCTATGGATAAACAATTAGCTACTTACAACTAGAAAACAGCTAAAATCTATGTGTAAACAATGCCTACTAAAAACAGAGCAAATCTATGGATAAACAATTAGCTATTTACAACTAGAAAACAGCTATCCTACTGAACTGGGGTCTTACATTAGGCGAGGCGGGCTTGCTTAGCGTCGCCGCCGGCCTCCCCTGGCGGCGCCTTTCCCTCGCCGTGGACCAAAGAGAGGGCAATGGCGGCCCGGAGGTCAGACTGGTAGACCGCCTCCTCGGCGTGTTCGACCTGGGTCGACGCCTCGGAGAGGAGGACCGCCGCCTCCAGATCGGCCTCGCCCTGACGACGCTTGGCGTCCTCGCGCTCGAAATCGGCGCGGGAGAGTTGGCAAGCGATCTCCAGATCACGATCCTCCTCCTCTTCCTCTTCCTCTTCCTCCTCGTCGGAGGACGAGGACGAGGAGGAGGAGGAAGACGGATGGCGGCCGGGGTACATCGCCTAGCGGATCTCGCTGTAGCTGCAATGGTGGCCAAATGAGCGGGTGCAGCCGGAGCCTTCGCCGTGCGGACGAGCGCCAGGGCTGCGGGACCGGCCCGCGGGGGCCGGATCGGCGGCGGCCTGTTCCGCAAGCTCGTCCCGCAACACCAGCTGACGCTGCTGCTGCCTGAAGGCCCGGAGGGTGGGGCGGCCACAGCCGCGATGGCCGGATCTACCAGCGCCGATGGTGGAAGCCATGCGAGAGAGTGGAGAGAGAGGAGACTGTGCGGCGGCTAGGGTTGGAAGTGAGTGAGAGTGAGAGTGAAGGGCATAGTAGGTTCTTATAGGCCGGCTGTCGGGCTGATTCTAATGGCAACGGAGATTACGAAACTGTCCGTGTGCGAGGAGCACACATCGGTAACGGAGGTAAACTAACCTCCGTTGCCAACATATATTCCACTATTCACCCGTTGCCGATGTTGTGGGCCTGCTTTACGGCCCTGTGCGGGCACGCGGGGGATGTCGCGATTTACCGTCGCCTAACTCCTGCCGTTGCCATAGAGGGGTATCCGATGTGTCGTTCTGTACTAGTGCCCATATATGTCCTTTTGTATTCTACATCATGCCGCAAAAGGGACTTTGGGTAGTATGAGGGAGGGAAGGGCAGGAGTGTGCTTCTAGGAACTAATTAGTATCCATAGCCACCTCGCCGAGTTGGGTAAATGTTTACCCAAAAACCAGCTCCCGGAGAGAAACCCAGAGAAAATACGCCAAGAACTTTTGAGGTTGCGTGGAAGGTGGAACAGAGTTCGTGAGCTCAAATTTGTTGAGGCGGGCCTTCGGAAATTGCCTATGACACCCGAGTCAAGAAAAAACTGCTTTTTGCCAGAGGAATATGCATTTCACGTAAAAGGTAATTGATATTAAAGTTTATATTCTGTTAGAAGGTAGTGTCATAGTTCTAATATTTTGTCTATGTTCTATTCTTAATGTGCATCATTATCCTGACACGCAGAGTTCCTCAACAAAGAGATCCCTAACTTCGGGTGGATGCGCATAATGTTTGGTGCATGTGCCAATGGGCGTCCTGATAATACTATCTACGCTAATTCAGTCAAGAGGGCTATATCATCAAAGGTCAGACCCAACAGTAGGAGTGTTGGATCCTCAAAGGCTGTCGCTGATGAGAATAGTGATGATGACTTCATTCCTTCTAAATGAGCAAAGCTCAGACCCAAGGGTAAGAATGTTGGATCATCGAAGGCAGTCGCTGATGAGAACAGTGAGCGCCGGTCAGACCCAAGGGTAAGAGTGTTGGAGCATCGAATGCAGTCGCTGATGAGAATAATGATGATGACTTCATGTCTTCTAAACGAGCGCAGGTCAGGCCCAAAGGAAGTCATTGATGCGAATATTGATGATGACTTGATATAGTTATGTGAGTCATTGTGTTGTATCTTAATTTCAGTTCTAGTTGTTTTTTTCAGCATGCAGATGTATCTTAACTTCATGTTGTAATATGTTCGAACTGTATCCTAGTTAGTAGTAATCTTAATAAATGTCTCAAGCAACCAGAGATCGGAATATGTCTCATACATAGTAATATGTCTAATGATACATAGATATACATATGTCTCATACATAGAAATATGTCTAATCCAAACATAGATAGAAATATGTCCATACAAACATAGATAGATATAAATAAGTCTCATACATAGAGAGAAATGTCAGTCATCTCTATGAGGACGCGTCCTCCCTCTACACCGACGACCGACGAGGACATGGGCTGACACGTACGTCAACCGAAGCTCGCTCCTCCTCCTCCACCACCAGCAGCGTGGAGCAGCTGGAGCGCGGTCTCCACGATGGCGGAGAAGTTCTCGCGGTGCTTGCTGATAGGGACGCTGCCGGAGAAGATGTGGTAGCACTCCACCTCCGACGTGGTGTCGGCGATGGCCTCGAGCAGCCGCTCCATCCCCAGCTCCCGGTCCCGGAGCAGTTCCACGAAGCGGCCGCAGCCTGAGCTGGTCATGAACCAGACGAGCTGCTGCACCACGAACCGCCGCATCCGGGGCACACTGACCACCGGGTACTCGTACTGCCGCAGGATGCCGGCCAGCCGCTGCACGTACGCGCGCTCGTCCAGGCCGGCGCCGCGAAGCTCGGTGGCAAACTGCTGGCCGTCCATGAAGTTGCAGATCTGCGTTGTGAGGCCGACGGACACTTCCAGGATCTTGTCGCGTCCCGTTACGGTGGCTCCCAGTACCTGAATATATGTCAAATTGTGAGTAGAAGTTTTCAAGTACTCAGACGTCCCATCATGGGAGAAGCCACACGATAACTATTACTCAATAATTCTCGGTCATACCGCCGGCATCGCCTTGGTCACCGCGCTGAGGCGCGTCCGATGCTCCTCTCCCGAGTAAGCGCACAGGTTGCGCACAAGCCTCATCGCGTTCAGGCATCGAGCGTCGTGGCCCTCCATCGCAGATACGAGCGGATCGATAACGTCGGACCTATTCTTGAGGATGGCTGAGCAGCTCACCTTGCTCTCCAAGGCCAGTATCGCCAGCGCCTCGCCAGCCTCACGCCCGAGCTCCAGCTCCTGGGCGTTGAAAAATATCGACAGCAGCAGCTTGACCACCCCTCCGGTGCCCACGATCGTCTCGTTGGCCCTCTGGTCCATGGCCATCCCCGTGAGGATGTCCATGGCCAGCTTCTGCAGCTCCATGTGCTGGTGGCCGTGCTGCAGGACCACCCGGAGGTTGCTGACCGTGAACACGTTCTCCGCGACGTCCCGCCGTAGCGCCTTGCCCGTGCGCCCCGTCGTGTACACAAGCATCTTCATCACCCGGAGCGCGCGCTTCACGGCGCGTAACCGAGAGTCCGGGCCGCTCGTGCGCAGCAGAGCCGGCGACGCGTGAGAGAACTCGACGATCTTGGCGAGCAGGCCGCGCGCGTTGCCGATCTTGCCGCAGTTGTCGTGGTCCCTGGCGAGGTTCTTCAGTATGCGCAAGCCCAGGAGGTTGAACTGCAGGCCGGTGTAGAGCAGGGACATGATGGACTCGATGGCGCCCGGGATGCCCGACACGCGGAGCGCGTTCTGCCGCTTGCCGGCGAGCTTGGACACGACCTCGGCAGCGCACTGGCGCACCTCCTCCTCGTCGGGGCGCTTCCAGTTGAGCATCTCGACGACCCGCTCCATGGAGCGCGGGTTGATGCCGAGCTTGCGCAGCGTGTCGCGCTCGCGCGCGGAGGAGCCCTGGGAGAGCTGCTGCAGGATGCGCACGCCGATGAGCTGCTCGTCGAGGAAGTCCGACAGGATGAGCTCCTCGGCGAAGGTGACGAGGTCCATCTTGATGCCGTCGAAGATGCTCCCCTGGATGCACCGCGAGTAGGCGTCGTAGAAGAAGCGCCTCAGCGAGACGAGGCCGTACGGGCCAAGCTCGCACTCGCCGCTTACCTGGTCGAGCAGCTTGCAGACGGAAACCTTCCACCACCAGTAGGACTTCTCCAGCAGGAACAGCGACGCCTCAAGCAGAGCCAAGCTGTAGAAGAGCAGGACAGCGCGACGTTTGTTGTCTTTGCTCCAGAGGCGCATCACGGAGAGCGCGACGCAGGCGAGCGCGGAGAGCACCTGCAGCCAGTTGAGCAGCCTGCTGATCTTCTTAGCGACGAAGACCCAGCCGGTGTAAGGGACCAGCGGCACGTCGGGCGCGTGCCAGGTGCGCTGCTTCATCATGGACAGGATCTGGCGCTGGAACTGCAGCGCCCTGACGCGCGCCGGTGACGTCGTCGTCCGTGGCTTGAAGATGGCGTGTGAGACTTGGCGGAAGAGGCGGGGGCTGGTGCGCAGCGCGTTGCCGGCCGTGGAGGTGAGCGTGGCGTGGTGCTGCCACTCCAGCTCGTGGCTGCGGCTGAAAACGCGCGCGCCCTCGCCGACGAGGATGACGGTGATGCACCAGAAGTCGATCATCCTGAGGTCGCTGGCGAGGCCGCCGAGAAGCACCACGGTGGCCCACACGAAGGCCAGCTTCCCGAGCCCGCTCGCCACCTTCTCGAGGACGGCCAGGCGGAGCGCGAACAGCGTCAGCCGCTTCTCGGGGCCGGCTCCTCTCCTGTCAGAGCTTCCCTGGCCGCTCCCGCTCCAGCTGCTCCCGGGTGTGTTCTCCCTCCATGGCTCGGTGAAAGATGTCGACCCGCCGCCTCCACTGCCTGGGCCGCCGCGGTGCTCGACGATCTCGATGTTCGGAGGCCCGCTGCGGGTTTTTATCCCGCTGCCGCCCTTCTGCTTCATGGCGTGTACCTGAATTACCAACGATGGATTCTAAGAAAAGAGTATGAAGCCTGGAACTGGAAATGTTGCAGCAAGCGGACGCAAACTCGACTTCCTACCACTGTTTTAAATACCAGGATATCGCATATATATAGCAGCAACCCTTAAAAACAAAACAGCTATAGCGGACTATAGGGGCAAATTGCATATAAAATTATTTAGTGGCAACATGCTAAAACCGCTATAGCGGGCTATTTAAAACTATGATTCGAGGACGGCCCGCATTGAACGACTCGTGGCGTCAACGGTCAATGTAGATGAGATAGTTGGCTCGATTCCGTAGGTAGGTAGACAGTAGACTCCCTCCTTGGCATGTGTTGGAAGTACTATATTTATGTTATATATACGTATTATATGTAGATGCAGCCATAGAACGATCACACGTTTGATGGACGTGGCATGAATGACAGCGAGACATGAGTAGCATATATTTCTGCAGAGCCGTGGTCACGGAAGCATGCATGGATTAAAAGATGATGAAGAAACTGGACCGGCCGGGATGGCCTGGGTTGGCGCGCGGAGGAATCCAAACTGGACTACTTCTCTGTATCGGGAAAAAGAAACATCCTCGACGGTGTAGTAATCTTGCATAAAACAGTCCACAAGAAAAAGCTGAATGGGGTGATATTAAAATTTAACTTTGAAAAAGGTTATGACAAAGTCAAATGGTCTTTTCTGCAGCAAACTCTACGAATGAAAGAATTTTTAGAAGAGTGGGGGACTCTGATCCATAATTTTGTCATAAGCTTCCTTCCGAGGCTCCGAGCATACTTTTGACAATGCTTATGTGTATCAACAGTGAAACATAAATTAATAAGTTTCAGAAATTTATAGTGTCCTGATCACTGCTTTTTTGGCATGTTTCAGTGTTGGTGCTGGTAAAGTGAAGCTTATGGGCCAACAGTTCCGTCAGTTCTTTGATGTAAAAAGCAGAGATGGGTCAGTACTCAGTACCTTACTATAAATTTTACACAGTAACTATTCTCATTCTCTGATGATTCTCCTGTAACTTGTTGTTTCTAGTTCTAGACTTCTGTTTATAGCATGACTAAGTGGAGATGGCTTGAGTTTTTTTTTCAAAGAGAGTGTTGCAGTTCCTGACCCATTTCAGTTCAGTTCGCTTAATCTCTACAGAATTTGACAGTGTGGTGTGTTTGCATGATTCCAGGTGCCTCATGGCATTGACTGCTGTTAGGAATGAGTTCTGTGATATCTGCAACAAGTTCCAGACCATGCTTCAGGTAAGCACCTTATGCGCTTATGTTTGGCCTTTTTACTTTCAAGTTCTCACTAGTATCAAAATCTATTCCTTAAGATAAAAAAAATAAGCTTGTTCTTGTTTCTGTTGAAATTTATCTAGAGACGCTTAATTTGAGATTCTCCGAAAGCCCCATCTTGGCCGTTGATTTGTTCTTTTATAATTTTGTTGTCATGTCTGGATAGATATCTGGGATTGCTGTCAGCAGTGGAATTTTATATGTTATTATACCGACCAACTTGTAACATGGCTGATTTGTGAAACCATGTGCCTTGATTATGCGTCGTGTGCTTTTTCTTAATCATTGGCCTACTGCTGTCTTTTGATGCAGCTGGAGCAGCAAATCGAGGCGTATGCTCCTAAACAATTACTCTATATATAAAAGTAGCTGAGAATACCGAGCTGAGAGCCTCCCGGGCACTGTAGCTTACAGTAGCACATCATTGTAGCACATTTTCCTTTTTTTTTGAAACAAACTCTACATATAAAAGTAGCTAGCTGAGAGCCTCCCGGGCCCGTTGCTACAGTATACACATCACTGTAGCACCTTTTCCTTATTTTTCAAAAAAAAATCTCAGCTGATAGCCTCCCAGGCACTGTAGCGTCGCGAAAACTACAGTGCCCCGGTTGATACAATACCCGCAGCACAGTAGCACCTTCCTTTTTTTTCCCAAAAAAATCTCATTGTGCTCCAAAAATTATATACAAGAAATATATACGTGCCGACAAATAGGTTCCATTTCCGCGATCGGTTTCGAGATTTGTCGGCTCTCACTCCTCAATTTCGGATCCAAATTCGCACAAATATTTGACGAATTTTGTCAAATTTCTTGCAGAACAGTCCCCACGTTTTCCAAAAATTATATACACGAAATATATACGGACAAATAGGTCCCACTCCCGTGACCTGTTCCAAGATTTGTCGGATCTAACTCCTCAATTTCGGATCCAAATTCGCACAAACATTCGACGATTTTTGACAAATTTCTTGCAGAAAAGTCCTCGCACTTTTCAAAAAATGTAACTCTGTCCTCTAGGCGCCGCATTCTTGCACCAAAGTCCTCGCACTTCCCAAAAAATATAACTCTGTCCCACGGATGCCACTTTCTTGCAGTAAAGTCTTCGCACTTTCAAAAAAAATGTAACTCGGTCCTCCGGAATAAAACAATTTCGCATAAGAGTCCTTTGTTTAAACAATTTCCAGAAAATTAATGTTGCAAAATCAACAACTTCAAATCTGCCCATCAGAAAAATATGAATAATATATCAAAATACTCAGAACGATAAATGCTAACTATTTATGGCATAATACAACCATATTTGAACATTTTAATTTGGTAAATACTTGGAGATAACCTAAATGCATTTTCTCTAACTATGAAGTTAAATAAAATAAATGCTCATACTTAATTCCATTGTACAAGTTACACCGTTTGCAATTAGGCTCTCGAACGGTTTTAATTCTAAAATTCCTCTTAAAGGGCGCGGCGTGTCGTCGCGCCAAATTCCACTAGTAATCATTGAAGGCAGCTAAGAGAGAGTAGCTCCATGTGATCTCCTTCACATGGTGGGTGTATCTTCAGTGGCGGAGCTAGGGGGGACCAGCAGGGGCCAAGCCCCCCCCCCCCCCCCCCCTATGACACGGTGTAGCATGGTATAATTCCTGTTTTAGCTTGATTTATGAGGTCTGCTAATGAACATTTAGCTAAGCCGGCCCCCTTATGTGATAATTGCCTTTCTCGGCCCCCTTTATTCTTGCATCCTGCCTCCGTCCCCTGTGTATCTTTGAAGAAGTAGTGTGTCCCATGTTGAATGGGTGGTGTCTGGTTTCGTGGTCGCGCACAATCAGATCTCTGATCTGAGGATCCTTGCGTCGGAAGTCTGGGCTCGCCACCCTGTAACAGAACAAAACTTGTTGTCTCGTGTCGGTGTCTCTGTCAAACTGTATCATACCTGTTTGTGTCAGATCAGATGGGTGCCAAATCGGGCCATTTCTAGAAAACTGTTAATGGTTGTTTGGTGACTCGGTTTCGTGTATGTTGTTGGCTCTCTGATGAAATGTAGATGCCTGGCCTGGGTTTGCAATTTGGAAAGAGCTTGCATGGTTAGCTGGGCAACTAATCATGGTAAGATTAAGGTAATCAGGTTTGCTGAACGTAGAAGTTAGCTTTCTGAAATGTTTGTAAGCGCACAGAAGTTATCTTAAAACACACTAATGAGACATTGTCACATTGAGGTGGATGCCTAGGATTCATCAACTTACCTAGCTACCGTACTCACATCAACCGACAATTTTACTTCGAAGCGGAAACATCGCTTTCTCACAGTTAGATACACTCGCTCATCTTCACCTGAAAATGATGACACACGTTTAGTATCAGAAAATATCACATTCTTGCATTGCAACTATGTGCAACCTATATTTTCCTTTAAGAATTGAGTTCTCTCTGATGGAGGAACCCAATGGTGCAACAAGATACGAACATATGGCTGGCTATGGCATGGACACCGGGCGAAGCTGTTCAGCATGTACTCTTATTGTCGAATACGTGGCTTTATTAATTAAAGTCGGGCATCTTGATGCGTTATGCACATATACTTTCTTGTTGGTAAGAAACATACTTGCAGTTTTAGAGACTTATTTGTTTCATGACTTGCATTGTCGGTGCTTTCCAAAATAGGTAACTTTGTTTAGATTAGCTCTAATGAGGCCGCACACTCATGAAAGCTGATAGTGTACGTGAATAACCGCAAACTGGTGCCCAGTAATGAAAAATTCGAGATGCAGTGAAGATAATCAACAAAATAAGTAAGTTGAAAGATAAGAAACCAGCAAATAATATTCCGAATTCATACAAAATGAGTAACACTAAATGTCAGGTCCCATTTCCGTTCTATTATCTAGAATCCAGAGTCTCATTTTGGATGCATTATCCTAATTCCTAATAGCTTCAATGAATTTCAACGAAAAAATATGTGAGATAATCTTGAAGGCTTGCGTACGTATAATGCTCTTGTGAGACAATCCTGCACCTCAAACATGTTATGTAGTATTAAAAGCATAGTTTTAAAAACCGAACCGGACCGGCGGTCTGACCGGAAAAAACCAGAACCGACGCCTTGTCTGGTTTTTTAACGTTCATTGGTCTTTTAATAAAAAACCGGAGAAATATTCAAAAAATGGTGCATAAACTAGAAGTCGAACACCAGATCTTGAGCCAAGGCGTGCGAAAGGGCTGGAAACCAACTGGGCATCCAACATTTAGTGATCTATTAGTGGATTTCATCATATATTATGTGTATTTATTTGATATGTGCTTAATATTTTAAAAATCTAGCATTAAAAATGCCCGTTTTTTTGTCGCAAATGAACCGGTGGTCCGACCAGTAAAAACCTAAACCGATGGCCTCACCGGTTCGATTGCCGGTTCGGTTTTTAAACTATGATTAAAAGTAAAAGGTGAATGCTCTAAATTGAATCCTGAATGCATTGAAGAATCTAGTGGGAAGGCCTCCTGAATCCTAATTTAACCAGAGTATGAACAGGTTTAGATTGTCCAGTGGGAGCACTTCAATATCGGTTTCGACCTTCCCATCTTTGGCCTGTTCGAATTGCGCGACAAATTCTCAAAAAAAAAATTGCGTGACAACCCCCTTTATCCTCGTGGCGATCGATCACTATGAGTAGCCACATCGAAATATTTGGTGCATAGAGCACCAGGAAATAAAGTCTTGGAAGTACTCTATATTCCTTTTTCCCGTGGTCTGTCGCTTGGCCATTTCTTCTACATGGTGATAGCTTGGCATGGCAGCCGTATGTCACCTCTTACATATCAGAGAGTGAAAGCACAAGGCAACAAAAGTAACAAAGCATAGGCTTAAAGTTGGAAACGGATTAAAGTCATGCAACCTTAATACAACTAGCACAATACCCGTGCGTTGCAACGGGTGCACAAAAGTTAAATTTTTTTTTTAAATGTTCGATCAATTTTTGTATCAAGAGACTTCGGTTTTCTTATAATCAGTGGCACATCACAGTCTAGCATGAGGCCTTTTTTTTGTATTTCCCTCTCTCACCCGGTGACACAATGTTGAAATAAGCTTTTCACTATATCGACTTATCTGATTCTCAAGGAGATATGAAGGTGGGACGGAACTCTTTTGGATGCAGACGTGGTAAAAGTTGATTATGTGCTGTATGGCTCTTTGATTTCTAGATAAATCCTAACCCATGTCCTAGTGTCCATGCGTATGCCTCCTCCTGTCTGTACCATCTGCCATATGTCGCCACTAACCCTCACCATCTGATTTACTCACTTGTAAATGTTTTGTTTCATTGGCTTGCATGCCTCCACCTAGTGTCCATGCGTATGCCTCCTCCTGTCCGATTCATGAGGGTTTCTTCATGAAATTCGCAGTGTCGCCATTATGTTTTATACTGACATGCGCCTCGTGGCTAACCCTAGCCGGAGAGAGGGCGTCGAGCACCGACAGACCCCAAAGCCGCACAACCGCACCTTCTCTATATCAACTTTTTCATGGCAATCATCTCAATCTGACTCCATACAAAAGTCTCAGGATGTGCTTGGGCTTGGACGGAGGTATTTGTCTATTTGTTATTGATCATGAGCAGAGTATTTGGCATATTCTTTTTTCCATGGATCATCGGCATGTTGTTAAAATTATGATTAATCTGACTGCTTCTCCTACCAGTTCGAGTTGTTATTGAACATGGTATGCATCTTCTCACAATTCAGATTATTATGTTGGTTGGATAGGTGCAGTTCAGTTATAAATAAATATCAGCAGTAATTGGTTTGGCTTGACCTGACCTGAACGTTTTTACAACTTATTGGTGACAGCTACGTCCTTTTACTTTAAAAAATCACCTACTAGGCTACCAGGTGCAACTGAATTAAAGAAAGAGGATGGGACGATGGTGGAGGGAAACGATTTACGTAACTATGTGTCCTCATATTTTAAGGATCTTTTTGCCTCCACGGCTGGTCATCGAACGAGTGAACTTATTGAGAAAGTGGTGCCTCGGGTGACTAGTGATATGAACAACTGTCTGTTGAGCAAGTTTAAGGCGGAGGAAGTTAAAACTGCACTTGATCAGATTGGTAGCCTGAAGGGAGCCGGGACCAGATGGCATGCAGTCTATTGTGTACAAGAAATGTTGGCATTTCATGGGACATCAAATTGTTGAGGAAGTTCTTGCAGTTCTGAATGGCGGGCCAATTCCAGTGGGGTGGAATGACACACATGTAGTTCTGATTCCTAAAGTGCAAAATGTGTCTCGTATAAAAGACCTGAGACCGGTTAGTCTTTGCAATGTTCTGTATAAGCTGGTTTCAAAAGTGTTAGCAAACCGACTGAAGCTGATTCTGCCAGATGTGATTTCGCCAAACCAAAGCGCGTTCGTGCCGGGCAGATTAATCACAGACAATGTCATGGTGGCCTATGAGATCGCTCACTATATGCAAAATAAAAGAAGCGGAAAAGAGGGTTTTGCTGCGGTAAAGGCGGATATGAGTAAAGCCTATGCCCGTGTGGAGTGGGCCTTTTTGAAGGCAATGATGCTGAAGATGGGTTTTGACCGTACATGGGTGGACCTGATCATGAGGTGTGTCTCGACCGTCCGTTATCAAATAAAACTCAATGGTGAGGTGATGGATCAGTTTAGTCTTTCTAGGGGTCTGCGGCAAGGCGATCCTTTGTCACCTTATCTGTTTGTGATCTGTGCGGAAGGCTTGTCTGCTTTGCTTCATGATGCTGAAAGAAGAGGTACCTTCAGTGGTTTGCGTATATGTCCTGCTGCCCCATGTGTTACACACTTGTTCTTTGCAGATGATTCACTTCTTCTGATGAAAGCGAGTAAGAGGGAAGCAGATGAACTTAAAAGCATTCTTGACTTGTATGAAAATTGCTCCGGCCAATGTATTAATGTGGAGAAATCGGCCATCATGTTCAGCCGAAACACTCCTCATGAGCTACGTGAAACGGTGAAGGGAGCATTAGAAATACAGAGTGAAGCCTGGAATGAAAAATATTTGGGTCTGCCGGTTTATGTTGGTCGTTCGAAGAGAAAAGCCTTTGCTTATCTGTAACATCCCAATATTTTGGAATGTTTAAAAATCACTAAAAATTGAAACTTTTGTTTTTATTAAAAAGAAAACATTAAAATTATAATAGAAACCAAATATAGAAGACATTTGGCATCTCAAAAAGCTTAATAGTTTAAGTAATCATTAATTTAAAATTAGAGTTTAGCTTAAATTCTTTTATCCAAGGTATTTCATAAACCCCAAATTATTTTGGCAAGGTGATGTAAAATTTTCAAAGACAACTTCATTTCATAAAATGTCTTATTCCAAGTATTTGTTTTTAAATATTTAACTTTGGCTAATTAATAAACCCTAAAAACACTGTCTATAAAATGTTTATAATTAAAGCATGGTTTATTTTCAAAATTGAGTTTAAAAATAAATTATTTCAACATTGTGTTTATGATATTTTTAAAGCCCATGATCTAAATGGGTATTTTGTATTTAAATGATTTATCAAAACTCTATTTAAATAAAATGTTTTGTACCAAATTATTTTGTTGGATTTATAATTTTAATGATATTACTCATACTATCTTCTAGATTTTGTTTTAATTTCAAAAATAAATTTATAAAACCCTATTTTATAAAATGACATAAAAGTGTAAAATAAACCTTTTTGCTAAAAGTGTGTTTGAATATTTTAAATAACAGATCTTGATTATACAAAATTTTAGAAACTAGTTTGAATCCATTTGGAAGTTTATATCAAAAGATATAAAAGTTTCAGAAAACAGAAAAAGAAAAAGGTACAAAAAAAATGGAGACGAGCCAAACGGGCCGAGCCCAGCAGCCACCTCCAGCCCGCGCCCCCTTTTCTTTTTCTTCTTCTCTCGCTGACAGGTGGGGCCCACCTGTCAGACGCGGTTGTCTTCAACCTCCAGCCGGATTTCTCGCCCGAAACTGCCGGCCATTCCTCCTCTTCAAACCTTGCATTTAAGGCCCCGAAATCAACGCGCCCTTGAACCTATTAGTAGCCATGCCCGTACTCTCCTTTTCCCCTCTAGCTCCTCTCCAAATCGCGCCTCCAGGCCGCCACAATTGCTCGCCGGATTTCTCCACTGTCGCCACCGTCCAACGCCATTTTCGGCCAACTCAGGGAGTTCCCTTCGTCGATTCTTCTTCTCCTCTCTTCCTATCTCTCTTGCGCACCCTCCTGACCCCTCTCCCGATTTTATTTCGCAGTAGAGCTTCGAGCCTGTGCTCGACACGGAGGTCGCCGGCGTCCGCACGCTCCTCCACGCTGCACCGCCGTTCCAAGACGGGATCGAGCACGCCGACGCTGCCATCCTCTTCGCCGTGGTGTGCCGCGCCCCTTCTTCACCTTCGCGAGCCCGGAGCATCACCAGACCGCCGTCCCCGTCGACCACCCGAGCGCAGCGCCGCCGTCCTCGTCATCTCCGGCGAACTCCGCCGCCACGGTAATGGTCAACGATCCCTGGTCGTCCGATCTCCCGTCAACGGCCTAGATTAGATCTTTTTTATCGAAGGGGTATGAGTAGATCTAGGCCTTTAGATCTAGATCCAACGGCCTTGATCAAATCACTTAACCAGCTCAGCGCCACGCCAGTGCCTAGTCAGCACCACGTCAGTGCCCAGTCAGATCCGCGTATTCTGCGATTTTTCCTTTTTAGAATTATTTGACTGTTTTGCAGAAAAGACCCTAGATTTTAGATCTGTCATATCTTTTCAACCACATATCCAAATTTTACAAACTTTATACCCCTGGAAAGCCCTTGACCTGTAGAAACATTTGGTACTGTTAGTTTTCAAATTTGTTCAGTTTAAATTATTCAAATTTCAAATGAGGAGTTTGAGTAAATTTGACTTAACTCTAGATCCACAAGTGCAAAATTTGCAAATAAAATAGTTTTAGAAACTTAGAATATGTGTAATATTATGCCTCTGTTATAAAATATTTTTGAGCATTATTTTTATGATTTAAAATCTTAGACTCAAATTGAATAATTGGCATAGGGTAATTTTTGGCATAGTTTAATTTCTATTTTTTTAACATGTTTCTTTTTGAGAAAATTCCTAAATAAATGGCCGTTGACCGGAGAGACTAAATGCCATAATTATTATTGTAATTTAAACTTAAATAATTAAGTTTGTGCTAATAGTCTTTTAAAATGTTTTGATTTGCAAACCTTGTTTTTAAAATGTGTTAAGCCCTTTTTAACCAAACCCAATTGTTATGTTGTTGTCCATGTTTGATGTTGTGTTTTGTGTTTGATTGTTGTATTGTTGTTTGTTTATATTGTTTAGATTGAGCTCCGAGTTACGTTGAAAAGAGTTGTGAGCACCGACAACTTTCAAAGGCAAGTGGCACATTCATAAATTTCCTAAGTATTTTGTATATGCATGAGTAGAGTATTTTTCTATAAGCATGTGTTGGATAGTATTGCTATGCAAAAACTGATTAGAGTAGTACCTCTATACTAGTGGTCTAGAATCCTATTATAACTTAGTGGAAATATTGATATGCTATGCAAAATATTGTTTTGATAAAAGCTAAATTCTACTAAGTAAAATGAAACACCTGGGTGGATTGGTTTTGATAAGAGGAGGTTTATAGTTGAGTGGCTACTAAAGGCCATTTCTATGGTTTTACCTGAGTATGTGCACTTGTGGATGGCCACCCAGTAACAAAGGGATTTGAAGTTACTCCAAGTGAAGATTGCTTCCAGTGCAGCCACTTGTATTATGTGCTCTGCTTGACGAAGTAAGTTCTAGGAACCTGATTTCGGCAGTTCACAGCGGATGAATGTCTTGTATGGGTCTGCCCAGAGGAACAGGGGACTGTTTCCCAAAGGTCTCGTCTCAATCTTCTCCTTTTCCTTATCACTAATGGAGTGTGGAGGATAGTTTGGGCTGATTGGGTCTTGTGGTGAACGTGCACAACCTCTCGAGAGTGTCAAAACTAAGTACTTAGCCGTGTCCCCGGTTACGGACAATTCTGAGCAGCTGATCAAGGACGTCAACGGAGGATCCCAACATGCCAACTTCTCAAGTAAAAGTTTGAAGGGTGAACAAGGGTTGATTAGAAGAAAAGTTTTCCAAAGAGTTAGGAAAAAGATGGCTTTATGCAAAATAGCCTTGAACTCCACCAGCCAAATATGCATATAGGTTATTAGAGTTATTCCACTAAGTGTCCACAGAGTGTCACTTGCCAGTTCCATTTTATATGGTTCTGACCCACCTTGTTGCAACATTTTTCCTGTTGCAGGTTGTTCCGATGATAAGTGAGGTTTCGTTTAAGGGTTTCGAGTCTGCAACCAACATGTTTTCGCCTGTGGCACATGAAGATGATGGAGACTCACTGCTACTTTTATTTCCGCTGCTTTACTCTTTCAAAGCTAGCTTCGTGCTATGCAATTTGTAATGGATATTTTCCTAAGTACTGGATCCACGTGTAATAATTGATACTTTGTTGTGATATTTCATCTTAAACTGTGTGTGCAAATGAATCGATCCAGGGATTTGCACTATACACAGGGATCTTACCAGTTTTTAAGTGCAGGTCCGCTACAATATCTGAAGGATAAAATCTGGGCTCGGATTCAAGGTTGGATGGAGAAGATGTTGGCAAAAGCAGGGAAGGAGGTGCTGGTTAAGGCCGTGGCACAAGCAATCCCGACGTATGCTATGTCTTGTTTCTATCTAACAAAGAGTTTTTGTGATGAGATCAGCTCCATGATTGGAAAATTTTGGTGGAGCCAGAATGACAAAGAAAATAAAATACATTGGATTGGATGGGAGAAACTTACGAAACCAAAATCAATGGGAGGTTTAGGTTTCCAAGATATACATTCCTTCAATATTGCTATGCTCTCAAAGCAAGTTTGGCGTCTTATACAAAACCCGGATAGTTTGTGTGCACAGATACTGAAAGCCAAGTATTTCCCGGATGGGAATATTCTGGAGGCGAAACCGGTTGATGGTATTTCATACACATGGCGTAGTTTTCTCCATGGTGTTGATCTCATTAATGAAGGTTATTTCTGGCGTATAGGAGATGGGACACAAGTGAATATATGGTCTGATCCATGGGTGCCGAAAGCTTGGTCACGCAAAATTTGCACGAGGCGAGGTGACAATCTCTTGGAAAAAGTCTCGGATTTGATCAGCCCAATAAATGGACAGTGGGATGAACAATTGGTAAATGACACTTTTAGTGTTGAAGAGGCCAAATTAATCTTACAATTACCACTACGAGATGGAGCCGAGGATTTTATAGCATGGCATTTCGACGAGAAGGGCAACATTCTGTCAAGCAGGCTTACAAACTGTATGTTGAGAGTCAGAAACGGAAGAGAGGGCAAGATGCAGGATCAAGTTCAGAGCAACCGGGCATGTTAAATACATGTGAAGATAGCTTTTGGAAAAGAATTTGGTCCCTACCCTGTCCAAAAAAAATCAAGATGTTCACTTGGCGGGTCTCTCATAATTCCCTTGCTTTGAGAACTAATCTGAGGCGTAGAGGTGTAGTACTAGAAGATTACAAGTGTCTATTTTGCGGACGAGCCGAAGAGGATGGAGCCCACCTGTTCGTTAAATGCAAGGCTGTCAAAGAAGTCTGGCATAAAAATAACATGGAACATATCAGAGCCAAACTGGAGCTTATGGATTCTGTAGTTCAAACTATGGATGCGCTATGGGAGCTGCCGGAGCGATCTCGGGTACAGATACTGACCGGGTGGTGGCATTGGTGCAATAACCGTAATAAGCTGAGGGAAGGAGAACTACCAATCTCCTCTGATGATATTGCACGCTGGTCAGTCAGTCAAGCGGATGAATTTTTGGAATTGTTTGGCAAGGACAGGAATAAACCAAAAAATGACCAAATGAAATGGACACCACCGGATGACGGGGTTCTCAAACTGAACTGTGATGCTGCATATAATCCAGATGATTCCCATGCAAGCTGGGGAGTGGCTGTCAGGAATCAGAATGGGGTGCTCGTCGCGGCGAGTGCAGGTCGGACTGACAGAATCCATGATGTTTTCAATGCCGAACGGAATGCTCTGGAGCGGGCTGTTGACATGGCTACAAGCCTAGGTGCGATACGTGTTGTTTTTGAAACAGATTCTGAACTTCTTGCATTGGCAGTCAACCGGCAAGGCCAAGACTTCTCTCAGACGGCTGCGTCTATTGATGACCTGAAAATCAAGCTCCGATCATGGTTCTCATCAAGTGAAGTGGTGGCCTGTAAGCGATCTGCAAATAGAGCTGCACATGAACTTGCCATTCTGGGCAAGAGTTGTAATTTCCAAGAATTTATAACTTGGGATGTTGATGTTCCAGCCATTGTGGCTGAGGTTGTGGTGGGTGACTCACCCATTGTTTCGTAATAAAGCTTAGCCGTTTTCCTTTCAAAAAAAAAAAAGGTGCAACTGAGTCAGCAAGAGGTTGCAATTCTGTGGCATCTAATCTTATTGTGTACAATAAACAAGTGGCGTCTGTTAATTTTTTTTTCAAACATCGAACGGGAAGCAGCCTCATTACTTTCTGGTCAATAGAAAAAGTATGCTTTTTATTTCTATGATTTAGAAAAAATGTGTCTCATTTTATCAGTCGTAATCCATAAATAAGGTATCCACGTCATGTGCACCATATTTTTTCTTGATATTCTGATATTATATATCAGTGGAACGACTTCTATGAATACAAGTCAAGCTGCAGCCGGTAGCTACAAATCTAAAAATTATGTACCGCGTGAATGGAACCTATTTTAGGGTCAATGAACAGCTAAGGGCCTCTCTGATTTGCGGAATTCTAGAATTAAATCCTGGGATTGGTTGCAGCGAGATTTTTTAGCAGATAATACGAGATTTTCACACTAAGGTTTTCTTTTATGCCATAGAAAAAAAACCTAATAATCATCCCAAAAGTTGAGAGTCATGAAAATTTCCTAAGAAATGCAGCGTAAGCCAAAACTTTAATAAAATTTTCTTTGGATTACAATTCTACGAATCAAACAACTTAAGGGAGTAGCAGTTTTTCCGGTTTGGGCGTTTGTAGGAGGCCCCTAGAGTTGCTGGAAGGACAGCCCAAACTCTTTTACCTCTAATCCCAAATACTGAACCCTCATCTCAAAACAGAAATACTGAAAGGAAGTTGAGGCTGTTCAATGCTGAAATGTTGAAATGTTCAATGCTGAAATGTTGAATGCTGGACACTACTGTTCAGTGGGTGCGGCGGGCGACCCGGCGCAGCGGCAGGCCGTCGGCTCCGTGGTCGCTTAGCGCGCCGGCGGACGGACGCTGGAGGCTAGGGCAGCAAGTTCAGTGTCGCGCTCGCGCCCTCCCGAGGTTAGTCGCGTGATTGCTGTTCAGTTGTGATGGATTTTTGGACGTGCTGCTGTGTACGCTGCGACTTATTATGGCCAGTAGACTAGCAGTGTTGCATCTAAAGTTACTAGTACTATTTTAGTTACTCATGTAACTGACGACTTCGCATGACTTAACTGCATAGTCTCATTGTACAGGAAGATAAGAAAATGGTGAAATCTAAGTTGCTGTAATATTAATACGCAATGCTGACTTGGATTTATGCATGCCCCAGCAAAAGTAATCTTCCATCGTTGCATACTTTTACATGTCCATAAATGAAATCACTCTTCACCCTAGAATATTGTTTGCAAACCTAATACTGGACTCACACCTGTAGGAGAAGATTGTTCGCTGGAAAGGCAGCTAAATCAGAGTAGCATCCTAAGGATGACTCCAACGGGGCGACCCATCGAGTCCGCGCGCATCCGTTCGTGTCCGCGAGGGCCAAAAACACGGTCCAACGGGGCGACGCAAACGGATCGCGGTCCGTTTTTTGGTCCGCCCCGACCCATTCTTGGACCAAATTTGGGCCACCGATGCGTCGGCCGCGGACACGAGCGGAGCGCTTTTGTGTCCTGCCCTAGTCCGCCCCTGGCCCGCGCTTGGCCCCCGTGTCAGTGTGATACAACGGTCACCTACCCCACATTAACTGTGGGCGGTGGAGCAGTGGAGCGGTGGAGCTCTTTAAATGTGCTCCGGCCGGCCGAGGCCAAGAGCACAAACCCTAGCTCTCCTCCCCCAACCACGGCGGCCACCACCTCCACTCTCCGGCATGGATCCGCCGCCGCAACATCTAGTCGACCAGGTCGAGCGCGCGAGGGCGCCACCGCGGCAGTTTCTCCCGCCGCATGGTGACGAGCCCGGCGTGGGCCGGAATGATTCCGCAGCCGCCGCGGCCGCAGCTGCCGTATCAGGCGAGGAGGGCTCTGCAGGATGCCTACGGGGACGTCTACGACCCCGAGGAGGAAGCCTACGCCGCCGGAGTCGCCGGAGTCGCAGAGGAGGCCATGTCCGCTGCGCGCGCCGTCGCAGACGCGGCAGAGGAGGCCGAGATGGAGCAAACACGTCGCGCGGCGGAGACAGCCAGACGCGCAGCCAGGCGCAAGCGGCAACGCGATGTTGTGGCCGCCGCCAAGGCCGATGCCGCCAAGGCGGCAGGAGCAGGAGGCTCCAACTGATGCCCTATCCCCGCCGGCGGCGCCGCCTATGTGCGGCCAATTTTGGTACAACGCCGGCGGTGCTACGTGTTTCGTAGTGACTAAAGAAGAGAGGAGGAGGAGCCAGCTAGTCCGTCGCTGGCCCCGGTCGTGGCGAAGGAAGAGCCAGCAAGTCCATGGCCAAACGGGCGGCTGGCTGGACGTTCCTCAAGGTCGGAGCCCTTGATCTCCCACCTTATTAATTAGATAGTGTAGATTAATGTAGGGAGATGGATCGCCGGCCGGCGTTCACATTAGGCCGACGGCCCGGCTACTCCAAAACCGCGTACGGCCGGCTATATAGTTGCCTCGCCGCGGTCCGCTGCTCATCATCGCACCGATGGCAAACCGGGAAGACAAAGCAGTGGCCCTGCAGGCGGTGCTTGCCGTGCCGAAGGAGGAGGAAGTCGTGCCCGAGGAGGACGCCGCCCCGAAGGAGGAGGACGCCGTGCCCGAGGAGGACGCCGTGCCGAAGGAGGAGGACGCCGTGCCGGAGGAGGAGGAAGTCATGCCGGCTAATCCACCGCGCCCACCTGCTCCGGCGTACAATCCCTGGGAGCCCTGGTCTCCCTGGGAATCTCGGCTCGCCTTGGCAGACCCAAGGTGGGCTCCGGCCGCCGCGGAACCAGAAGCGCAGTGGCGCCGGAGTACGTGCCGGGATCTCCACCGCCACCCCCGGCCATCGATGCGCCGGCTACTCCACCACCACCACCGGAGGAGGACGACGACGAGGAGAAGGCCTAGATTATAGGTCGTATTTTATTATAAATTCCCAATGTAAATCTCCAAAATTCTTTGTTTTTAATGAATATTGGAAGAACAAAAAAGTTGTCCGGACTGGATGCGTCGGGCCGTTGGGGCCAGTGGCCGGAAAGGGGCGGACCTGGGCCGGACGCGCGTCCTGTAGCCGACGCAAACGGACCAAACGCGGACCAAACGCGCGTCCGTTTGCGTCGCCCGTTGGAGTCATCCTAATATGCACAAGTCTTCATAAACCCAAGTACACTGAAGTAACCAAAATACCTTGATAAGACTAATTGATCATACATCACCCCTACGCCAAAGAACGCACTGAAGGCAATCACAAAGGCCACCTTGTAGTCAGTTTGTTTTATTGGCAGAATGACAACTTCATGTGCTTCTGCAGAATTGCATTTGTGAGTGAGCATAGAGCCGCACAGCTTTGGGTTCCCATCGAAACTAGAATTTGGAAATGTATTAAACTGGCCTCCAGATGGAATAGGCCCTTCTAAGTCATTGTTTGAAACGTTGAATTCTGAAAGGAAGTGCAGGCTGTTCAATGCAGCTGGGATTGCACCTGTGAGATTGTTGCTGGATAAGTCTAGCACCTGCAAGTTTGTGAGGTTACAAACCGATTGTGGGATCTGTCCAGATAACTTGTTTAAGCTGAAATCAAGTATAACAAGCATTCTGAATTGGCCAATCTGTGGGGGAATCACGCCTGTGAAGTAATTGCTGCTTAGATTCAACATTGCCGGGAAAGATGTAAGCACACGGTATTGAAGTGATGGACCTTGCGTAAGAGGCAGTTCAAAGACCCTGGGTCCAAACGAGTTGCATTCTCAGCTGATATTATCATTGGCATCTCCATCAAGGTTAGTGAGATTTCTCCTGTAAGTCTGTTGTCTGACACATCCATATAGAAGAGATTTCTTAAGGAGTTGATCCAGCCTGGTATCGGTCAATTGAGTTCATTGCTATTTAAAAATAAAATCTTCAGATTTGTGAGCCTTGATATCCATAGAGGTATTTTTCCCGACAACTGGCTATGTGAGAAGACCAAAACCTGGAGATTCTCAAAGCCATCAATTATGTCATCCTGTGGCATGAGCTCTCCCTCGAAGCTACCTCCGATAAGCAGGGTGGTAAGGTTCATAGAGCTCCGAAGGATGTGCAGTGCATTTGTGATATTTCTGAAAGAGGTTGAGCCAACTGATAGGAAGTTGAGGTACTTCAGATTGCTTATTCTTGGTGAAAGCTGCCCATCTAATTTGTTGCCAGATACCCGCAGTGCTGTCAGATTGCTGCAAGAGTATATGCTTTCTGGAACTGTGCCGTTGAAATGGTTGAACAAAAGGTCTAAATTTTTTAGACTGGGCAGGTTGGAGAAATTGACTTTTCTAAGTTCTCCACCGAAACTGTTGCTCTTGAGATCAATTGTTATCAGATTTGTGCAATTGCTCAGAGCTGATGGAAGCTCCCCTGTCATGTTGTTGTTGTTCAAATGCAGCTCTTCCAATTTCTTGAGCCGACCTATAGAATCTGGAATTGTGCCACTGAATTTGTTCCCTCCAAGATCGAGGATTACAAGGTTTCTGAGGTTGGTTATGCGTGTACCATCAATAGCTCCATGCAAGTCATTATTAGGAAAAGACAGATACTCCAACGAGGTAGCATTGAAGAGTTCATCTGCAAGTATTCCACTGATGCTGTTGTACCCGGCCCTGATCTCTCTCAGCATGAAGCAACCGCCAAGTCCTTGGGGGATGCTGCCACTGAATTTGTTGAAACTCAGATCCAGCACAGTGAAGGATGGTGAATTGTTACAGAAATGAGTTGGTATCTGCCCAGTAAAGCTGTTATTGCTGGCATTGAGCAATAACAGATTGTCCATTGCTTTCCATGTGGTGGATGGAAACTGTCCTGCAAATAAGTTGCTTGAGATGTTTAGTACCTACAGAGGCGCTGCAGGGGTTGAAGATGGCAGCTCGTGGATTGGTCCATTGAGCTGGTTAAAGCTGACATCAAGGATGGTGATGCTGCTGGACGACACCAGTTCTAGTGGCAGGCCACCAGAGAGCGAGTTGTGAGAGAGGTTAAGGTACTGCAGCCCAGCGAGGATCCCAATGGACAGTGAGATGCGCCCCTCCAGAGGCTCTTTGAAGAAACCAAGACACTGGTGACCGTCCTATCTTGTCTGCAGGTGATCCCTTCCCATTTGCAGCAATCCGTGCCATCCCTCCATGAGGCTGCGAGGCCACCATCATGTGAGAGCCCCTCTAGGAACTGGAGAAGGGAAGCCTTCTCGTGCTCTGTGCAGGAACTTGTGGGGGAAACCAAAGAGATCAGCAGCACAAGAGCAAGGCCAAGGGAAGGTATGTGCAATTTGTTGTTGTGTGTCTTGTATGAAAAATGGAGTGACTGCATGGTTTCTGATGAAACTAGCATGGCTTCTTGGTAAGGCATCGATCGTCGTATGAAGAAAGAAAATGAGGTGGACCAAGAAGTAGCCCTTGCTTCCATTATATGTTTTTTCCTCTTGTAGTCGTAGTCACCACAAGAAAGATTGGGTATAGGATTTTGTCTGCTGTTGTTTTCAGTTATACTGTCTCCGCATCTTCGCTGGTGCATTATTAAGGACGTTGACCTTGGAAGGTGGACATCCTATCTTGGACCCTGTAGTGTGTGACGAATTGTAGTTGCAAGTCTCCTAAATGTTTAGTTGAATAGTTTCGTATCCAGTTTTGATGCTCTTTATTATGTGTAGTTGTGCTCGGAAATCTGTTTCGGGTCATAGGTGTAGATACACCCACTGTTTAAAACATCTATTTTAAAATGTCAAAAAATTATAAACAAAACATTCCGATGTATATATGAACATTCTATGTTGGTACAAAAAGTTTCATGAAAAAAAGACATTTTCTATGCCTTGTGTAAAAAGACAAATTCCAGTGTTACAAAATGACTTTTCGCTCAACATTTTTTTTGTCTTTTTACATAGTCCACAAAAAATGTCTTTTTTTCGTGAAACTTTATGTGCGAACATAAACTATTCGGATGTACATCCCAGTTTTTTTAATTTTTTTTTGACATTTTTAATGCATTAAAATAATACTTTTCTTAATAGGTGCATATCCGGCTGCGCGTTTGGTTAATATGGTTAATTCGGTTCGGTTTATACAGTTTTTTTATTTATACGGTTTCAATACTTCGGTAAATACGGTTTTGTACGAGAATACGGTTCGGTTTCGGTAATAACCAAATTAACCTAAGTTGACGCGAATTTTAAAATGATAATTACTTTTTGTGGCCATATATTACAAAATAACGGAATAGACTATAAAATTAATAGGCATATGATCCAAAGTAACCAAATAACCCATAAAGTTAATAAAAGTCTATACAAGTAGCAAATCACATGCTACAAGTAACCCGTAAAGTTAATAAAAGTCAACAAAGTAGCAAAATAATAAAAGTTAATAGGCATTTCGGTTTTTTGGTTAACCATTTGGTTTTCGGTTATTAACCGTATTAACCGCAAGGCATATGGTTAGCTATTTTACTAACCGTAACCTTAACCGGAAACCAAAATAACCACAATTTCGGTTCGGTTTCGGGTTTTTCAGTTCGGTTTCTCGGTTTTCGGTTAACCGTGCGTAGCCTTAGGTGCATCTAGACCTATGTGTCAAAAAGACGTGTCCTAGTTGTGCTTCAGTTCCTTTCTAGTTCTTGTACGGTTATTTGTCATTGATCAGTGTAGACATGTTTGCATTTAACCTGAAGCATATCATCATTAGTTTCATAAAACCACATGTTTAACCAGTTTTCTCACTTTTCTACGGATAAGGCGTGAAATCGCAGTGGACGGCATGCTGTGCCAAGAAATGATGATGGAAGGTGTGTGGCACGGGGAGACTGACAGATCGTCTTCTGTTCAGATGCTGTCAGGGTTGAGGCCATGGTGGGACATCAGATTCTGAGGTGAGGTTAACAGGATGTGGAGGATCGTGGACAGGATCTGTTGCGTCATTACTGCTGTGTTTTCTTCAAGAGGACTTGCAGTATGTAACATCCATCGTTTTTCAAAAAGTTGAAAAATCAGAAAAATTTAAAACTTTCGAAAACTATTACATATTTTGCTTTGAAAAGAAAAATCATGCATGCATTCATCATCTTCTTGTCTTGTTTGCATTTGAAATTTCAAAAGTTGGAATATTATTTCCACATGAAAACATATTTGGTAAAATAATATAAATGGGCCTTATTATGCCCTATATAATATTTTTGATTTCTAGAATATTGCCAAACCTTTTTATTATATTTTTTTGTGTGTTTGATCTGATTATTTTATTTTATTGAAAATATATGTCTAAAATAAGTTATGTTCGAATATTTATATTTGTGGTATTTTATTTGACTTTATTAAACCACAAATGATTTTATTTAAATCCTATTTTTTTAAATTGACATAAAAGTGTCAAACAAGCAAATATGCAATATTTTTTTAAATTCGAATTTTGAAAAGTTTTGGAAAAGTGTATTTGAAAGTTCTAGAAGATAGATCTTGATTTTACAAAAATTTAGAAACTCGTTTGAGTTGATTTGGACTTCAAAATCAAAAGTATTGAAGAAAACAGTAAAAAGAATAAAGAAAAATATTTTAAACAAAAAAATCAGCCGGCCGAGCTAGTTGGGCCAAAACCCAGCCCAACTCGTGCGCATATAGCCAGCCGAGCCCGCCGAGTCGAACCAGGTTCGAACCCGATGGTTGTTTCAGAAAATTTTCAGTTTTCCAAACCCTTTCCACTTAAACACGAATATCCTGACAAATATAACTCCAAATCCGGATCCGCTTGATCCTACGCCAAAAAACTTCGAGGCCAATCTTTTCCACCGACCCTTGGCCTATATAAACCCCTGTAGCCGCCGGCATCTCTGTTCCCCTTTTCGTTCCACCGAAACCATAATCAGCGAAATCGTATTTCGTTGATTTGACGACCAAGATCATCTCGAATCACGACGGAACCTGAAGCATTGTTGAAGATCTCCTCAATACCTTTCCATCCCGGGAAGGCTCAACTCTTTTTATCAACCGTGGAGCAAGAATTTCGAATCGCTATCCTGCAGATCTGAAATCGTGTTTCTTAGATCTCTTCGCGCTCGGTTCTTCAAATCGAAATTCCTCTGGTGAGAAGGTTGATCTAACCCTTATCTACAACTTTGCTGTTGAACACTTTTTGTTTTGACGTACGGAATTTTCTGTACAATACAGATTGTGTTTGACGATTTTCGGAGAAGAAAACAATCTCAAATCTTCGGGTCGAGTAAACGAAAGTTGTTCCCCTGATCAAGACCTTTCTTTTGCCCCAAGCCCCACCTCATTTGGTCGAGCGAGCTAGGAGATATTTGCGTTCGAAATTTCGGACCAGAAAGGTATTTTGCGATTTGTGACCAATTTATTCATCCACTTATGATATAATTGTGATAGTTAGATAGAGCACGTAATTATCTACAACTTTCATATAGATTGTTTTTCCATCCGAGCAACTTGTTTTTTGGTCAAAATTCGTAGTCAGCCGTAAGTTCAAAGCCAGTCAGCGCCCAGTCAGCCGCCCCGTCATCGCCACGTCAGCGGTCAGAGTCAACAGTCAACCGAAGACCGGCAGTTTTGTAGAAAAGACCATAAAGATTAGAATCATCATAACTTTTTAATGGCTTATCTAATTTTTACAAACTTTATATTTTTGGAAAGCTTAGCACTGGTAGAAACTTTTGGCATAGTTAAAATTATGTTTTGACAAATTCAAATTGGTTCAAATTTTAAATTTGTTTGTTTAAGTAAATTTGACTTAACTTGAGTTTTAAAAATTATTTTTGGGCAAATCCAATTGCTATGACTTTGTATGGTTAATACCTGGCCGTAGGAACCATCTAAATATTTTTGTAGATTATTTTTCTACGAATTACTATTTATTTGTATTTATCTCCTTTTTAGGAGGATTTTTAATAATACTTAATGATTAAAAATTATTTTCTTCATCTTTTTCGAGCGAAAATTTAACTTAGTGATAATTTGGAAGGTTGAGATGCATGACAAGGTACTTAGAAAATATGGCCTCTCAACAATATCATTTTTCCTTAGAAAATATTTTGATAACTCTTTTTGCCAATATTTTTCCTTAGAAAAACTTGACATTTTAAAATTGGTTAAGTATTTCCTTAGTAAAATTTGGCACCTTATAAATGGTATACTTCCCTTAGAAATTATTTTGTCATCCTTGGGTTTCTCAAATATGAAGCTAGAAGGACAAAGAAGGACTTAGCCAAGACAACAGACTCCAGAAGCATCTCTAAGAAGTAAAAGTACTTAGAAGAAAATCAAGAGGAACTTCAAGAAGACCAACCACCTATTTCTCTCTAAGTCTTTCTTTCTTTCTTTCTTTTTCTTTCCTCTCCATTTGACTTGTGGTGTAGCAAGTTAAAAAGTAAGACCACCCCTGGTGGTACCAAATGATGAAGTCTGCAAAATCATCAAGTCCTACAAGAAGCAATGGAGTCACCACACCAAGGAAGGAATGACAAGGAAGATTGAAGATGATTCTTGAAGACCAACTACATCCTTCTTTCTTCTATCCTTTTTCTTTCTTCCTAATTCTGTCTTTTACTTTGGACATAGACCAAGTCCTTGTATTTATGACTAAGTCCCTAAAGTGCTAGTTGAAGATTCTTTGAAGACCAAACATGTGAAGACTTGGAGCAACCATACCACTAATTTAAGTTGATTATATCAAGTTTATTTTGCCCAACCTTGACCTTGACCAAGCCAACTTGATTAAGTTATTTTGTCCATATTCTTCAAGTTGTTTTGCACATCATGCATGTCATATTTCCTTAGAGTATTTTTGCATATCATGCGTGGCATATTTTTCCTTAAAAAGAGTTTGGTATGATTGCATGTTTATTGTGGCTTGTTTGATGTGTTAGAAATTTCGGAGAGAGACGAAGGCTTTTGCAACTGCTACTCCTGCTCTCCCTGTTGCCAAGGCAAGTGGCACACCCCATAAATTTCCTAAGTATTTTTCTATGCATGACTTAGAGTATTTCTTTATATGCATGTGTTGGATAGTATTGCTATGCTAAAACTACTATCTCCTTTTACTAGATGTGTCTAGAACCCTATGATAACTTAGTAGAATTAATGATGCTATGCAAAAGTGTTTTATTGGAAAAGCTTAAATTCTACTAAGTTAAATGAACACCTGGGTGGATTTGGTCTTGATTGGATGTATGAGTTGAGTGTTGTCCCTAGGGGTTATACCGATGGGATATTCACTTGTGGATTGCCACCCAGGAACAAAGGGACCAAAGTTTCTCCAAGTGAAGATGCTTCTCGTGCAGCCATTAGTCATATGGGCTCTGGTTAGATGGATTAAGTTGCGTGGACTCCTCCCGGCTTGACAAGCAGATGTAGAAGGATGTAGGTGGAACGGGTCAAGCCTGTATGGGATGGGGAAAATGCTTCTGAAAAGTCTCGTCTCGACCTTCTCCTTTTCCTTAGCACAAATTGAGTGTAGAGGATAGTTTGGGCTGGTTGAGTCTAATGGTGAAAGTGCACACCCTCTCGAGAGTTTAAAACTAAGTACTTAGCCGTGTCCCCGGTTACGGACAATTCAAGCAGCTGATCAAGGATGACGACGGAGGCTCCCAACATTCCAACTTCTGAAGTAAAACTTGATGGTTGAACAAGGGTAGATGAGACAATGCTTTTCATGCCATACTTGTCTTGTTTTATTAAAGAAAATTCTTTTACAAAGAGATAGGAAAAATTGGCTTTATGCAAATTTGCCTTGAACTCCACCAGCCAAATATGCATATAGGTTATAGAGTTATTCCACTAAGTGTCCACATAGTGTCACTTGCCAGATCCATTTTTAATGGTTCCGACCCACTCTGTTGCAAACTTTTCATTTGTTGCAGAATGCTCTGACAACGAGTGAGATTTCGTTAAGGGTTTCGAGTCTGCAACCAACATGCTCGCCTGTGGCGCATGAAGATGATGGAGACTCCATGAAGAATAATTTTCCGCTGCTTTATTATTTCAAGCTAGCCTTGGGCTATGCAAAGATGTAACGAACCATTTATTTTACCATGTTCTGGATCATTCGTGTAATAATGATACAATGTTGTGATATTCGTCTTAAACTGTGTGTGCAAATGAAACGATACAGGGGTTTGCACTATACACAGGTACCTTGCCAATTTCTAAGTGCAGGTACATTACACAGTAGCTGAATGATTGTGATAGAATTGAATCAGACTTGGTTACTTTGCCGGTTTATATAGCTGAATAGCTGGTGTTAGGAATTGTGTTTGCTGAATCGTGTTGGATGATGTCGTTTTGACACCCTATACAGTCTGCACGACAAGTCTAGATTTCTCCTGAGTTCGTTTATCTGATGTACCTGATATAAGCTATACACAGAGTGTTCTCTGACGATGAATTGGCAGCATTACTGCTGTGTTTTCTTCAGATAAGAAAATCTAGCCAACACTCTGTAAGTACCTTAATTATACATGAATAAGCTAAGTATCTTAATTGTCGCCCTTCCTGTTGTGTTTGTGCGATTCCTCATCTTCTCTGTGTACTTTTGCCGACTGTTACGGATAAGTTATACACAAACTAAGAATGACTACTAGATTTTTTGTTAGTGCAATATGAATGGTTAATGCTAGCACCACTTCCGATGCCCAGCGCTGAATACTGTGGACCCCGTGGCCCGGCCCACTTCCGATGCCCAGTACATCTCCTACAGGCTACAGCCCGGAGCCACTACACAGTCCACACTCGGCGACCCGGTATGCTGGCGGCTTGGCTGCCGCCACACAGGTGCTCCCTCGTCTGGTCGCGGGAGCTCAGGCAAGCAGGGGATCGGATCGGGGTGCATTCCTTGGTTCGTGCTCTGATCCCGCGGTTTACCCACGAGGCCGAGGATTCAACTCCCCATGACCCGGCGCAGCGGCAGCTCAGAATGTCGGAGTAGGCTACGCATGCCGGCGGACGGATGCCAGAGGCTAGGGAAGCAGGAACTTTGACGCGCACGGCACCCCCGAGGTACATCCTGCAGATAAAATATCTTTCTGAAACAAATTGGGGCGCGTAATTAGTGTTAGGGTTACTCGAAAGTTTAGGATGCACTCCTTAGTCCTTACACGATATGGAGTTTCAGTTATTATTTGGACGTGCTGTTGTATGCTCCAGGTTATCGCCAATGGTGCTTGTATGTTACATCATACATTTCTTCTTAGTTATTCATATACCTGAAAATCTAGCATGCTCAACTTAGTGTATATGCACTGCTGCACAAGGTTAGTTGGTAGACCAATGAAGTAGATCACAAGTTAGCAGAGCGTAGTAAATGACGTTATGAAAGTTATATTATGTATTTTCCTGGAGAAGTCTATTATTATATTATTATTAAAACGATAGAAGAAAAAGATGGACATGTAAGGCTCTGAACTTATGTTAAAAAACGTTGCCAACGGGGGAATGATCCCTCCCTTGGTCATATGTTGTTAGGTAGGTGAGATACCCGGTTTATTCGAGCGCACACAGCTGGGACTCGAGTTTTTCTCGAGCGCGCACAGCTGGGACTCGAACCCGGGTCGGCTGGGCACACACACGCTGCCACTGCCACTGAGCCAGCACTCAGTTCTCGCTCTGAACTTATGTTATATCAACAGTTGAGTTTTTTGAACTAGGCAACATGGTGATGAATTTTGCATAGGCAACAAGAGTCAGATTAATCGTGCCTTCAGGAGTTCAGGATGGAGGTCATACTGTGAACAAAATATCTTTCAGCGAGGACTTAAATGACACATAAGGATTCCAATTCAAGCTCAATTAGTACTCGAACGAATATGTGCATGTGAAGGAGGACGATTGCAGCAAGAAACTCACCAGTGCAAACAAAAGCCATAAGAAGGCTAAAATACCATGTACATATAAGAGAGAGAAAAAACGAAGTAAACTTACGAAAAAGCTTATGTATGCCATCTTCATATTCAAAAATTTTGGCGTGCGGCGGCTTGGCGCACCGACACTCCATATCCGTGGGAAGGGGATGGCCGCTGGCCTGACAGACACATCCCGATGCCCGTGCTGCTCTCCCGTGGTAAATGCCACCATTTTTTCTTTCTGCGAGAGGGAAATGACCCCAATTAAGGTTCTGTAGAAATCACGGAGCAGCTGCTTAATTCACATGACGTTGTAGCACCATCTTGCATATCTAGTTGTTAATATATTTCTCATTTTTCTTTGTGCGCGTGTTGTTTTTTGCACTATTGCGACCCTGGGTTGCGCGTGTTGTTTTTCTTTAGGACTCTGTCTTGTTTTGCTCATGCTTAATATATGGACGCGCCAGTCTCGCTTTAATTAGTTATATTCGTTATGTTGCTGCTGGAACTCTAAAGTATCAATCTCATTTTGAGTGTGTTAGGCTGCAGATTGCTCATGTGTCTCTTGCGATCTTGCATCTTATGTTTCCACCTCTGATCATCTAAGAGAAATATTTATCACCTTTTACATGTTTATCAAAGTAAATACTGAACCAGTAGTTAATTAGTTACACAATCTGTAAAAACAGTATGCTTAAATACTAACGAATTTGCTCACTAGCAATTCATTTGCCTGTTACACAGAGTAATGAGTGAATATCACTGACTCAAGATACCATGTTGACTTTGCTCACTTGCAATTCATTTGCCTGTTACATAGAGTACAGAGTGAATATCACTGACTCAAGATACCATGTTTACTAGGGATGCTGATCTTGTTGGGACTGGAGCCACTGACATGGTCTTGCTGAACTGAGAACCGATTGAGATCACATGAAAGGTTTGGGGTGGTGTGTAGCGCCCCGACCCCGGTACTATACAAAGATGCTGTGTGTCACTGGTCATGTGATACAACCGAAGGTTACTGGGCACACCTCTCCCAGGCCAGAACCTCTGGCAGGCGTTGCTCGGAATGGATCATCGGCAACACAACACCTCGATTGATGCCGTAACACAGGCACAACTATCAAAGTATAATGAAGAGATCAAGACTGCGGACAACTGGTACATCACAGACTCTACGCTTCAAAGTAATATTACATAATTTGGATTACAGTACTCGGTAATATTACAAGCAGAGGTCACATGACCGAACATTACAACAAACAACGAAAGCAAATGTGTTGCTACACAACAAGACTGCAAAAGGCCTAAGAGGCCAAAAGTAAGCAACGTAGCCAAACCCAACCTACACGTTCCAGGCTGCAACCTGGGAACCACAAACTACTCGTCGACGTCAATGTAGAAACCAGCGTCTGAGTTAGGGTCTTCACCTGAACCAAAGTAAGCAAACATGAGTACCGAAGGTACTCAACAAGACTTAATTAACCTATTATATATCTGCCTGTTCTGAGAGTATGTATGAAGGTTCATTTGCGTAAAGCCATATTTAGTTCCAAATAGAGGAAGGAAGAATCTCGTATCAACAGTAGACTTTTAAAAGGGATAAGAGAGCCTTTCCAACTATTGTAATCACGTTGTAACCACCAGCTCATCAACATTATCTATCAACTAGAGTCACCCCCTCGACGCCCTCGAGGAAGCACCCTTCATTCGTTGGCAACAACTTTTACGATTATGTTCAAGTTCTCTATGATCACAGAATCCGTCACCAAGTCGTCCATAACCGCGGACACGGCTTTTCGAAAAGATTTAACCCTGCAGGGGTGTACAATGTTTAACACACGTACCAACCGACTCTTAATGCCACTAGATTAGCACAATTCCTTGATGTGCCGGCAGAGGGTGGTTGACCACGACCTTTACCTCAGCTGATTATATCCCATGGGTCATCCATAACAGGGAACAACCGCCATTATGCGAGATGGCCACCTCGTGACGGTCCCCGTTATTCTGTCACAAGATTCAAGATCCGTGTTCGTCCATCACTGGATCCCTGCCAGGCCCTATCCTCTTTTCATACGTTTCTGACCCACACGCAAATGGAAAACCAAACTACGTGTCCCATGGGATACAACCAAACAAGTTAGTTAGTCATGCGGGGGTCCAGGCCGCGTGTGGATGTACGCTCAGTCTTGGCTCCAAAGGCGAGAACTCAGGTCCTAGGCGGCGAGAACGAGACAAACCACCACAGACCCCTGTGGCCTCTCATCCATAGCCTTTTAGTCAATTTACCAGCTCACATCCCTTTACACGATATCCTGATATAATAAGTTCATTCGCAGCTCTAGTTCACCAACCGGGTAGAACAGAGATAAATAACTATGCATGGCTAAGCAGATATAAAGCTTTGGCGATAAACACATATCAACACTATGGCTGCTAGGAATAATGATTGAGGATATCTAGGTGATGCAAATATATAGGGGACCTCTGTATAAAGACCAAAATACATTGGAATCGTATGCTAGTACAAGTGTGAAACACTTCGAAATCATATATGGGCAGATAAGAGGTTATGCTTGCCTTGTTCGTCGGAAAACAGATCTTGTTCTTCAACTACAGCGGAATCAACCTCCGAACCACGATCTACCGAGAAGAACAAATACCGGAAAAGAACAACAATCAACACATGGCATTGATGCAATGCGCAATATGTATGCATGATCAAATTAATGCATTGACATGGAGCTCTAAAACATATTTGAAATGTTATTTAAATTCAAATTGCAATTATGAGCATTTATTTAATTTAACTCCATAATTATAGAAAATGCATTTAGGTCATTTCCAAATATTTGCCAAATTTAATTGTTCAAACATGTATGAATTTTGATATAAACAGATTGGCCTTAATTTTCTGAGCATTTTGATATAAAGTTCACATTTTTCTGATAAACAGAACAAAGTTATTGATTTTACAATTTTAATCATTTTCTGGAATTCTTTTAAATAAACTGGGTCCCACCTGTCAGATCTTTATTATTTTCCAAAAACATTTCCGAAAAGAATAAATGGCTGACAGCCGGGCCCACATGTCAAAGACACAGGAGCACCACGGCGGCTCTGCCACGGCGTGGCTCGCCGGAGGAGGCTGAGCGAGCACGCACGAGTGGGCGCGCTGCGCGCGCACGGACATGGGGAACCAATTGGGGGCGGCGCCGCCAGCGAATGGTCGCCGGAGCGACGGCTATGGCGCGGTGGAGCCACGGCCGGCGACGAGCTTCAACGCATCGGCGCTACGGGGCACGATAAATCGAACGGAGGGCATGGGGAGGATCACAAGCTCACCCTGAGCACGCTGGAGAGGACGGCGAGGCCAGAGGAGCTCGGACGGCGACGAGAGCTTGATCAACACGCGGCGGCCGGACTTGAGGAAGATGGCGAAATTCCGGCAATTCGTGTTGTTCCAGCAAGCAATACTCGACGGGGAGGAAGAAGAGAGCTAGCGGAGCTGATGGCGGCGTCAATTTGGCTCAGGAGCGGCCGGAGCTAGCGCACGACGGCGGCGTCCGTGCGCTAGGGTTTGCTCGGGTGGAGCGAGCAGAGCACGGGGGAGAGGAAGAAGAGCACGGGGAGAGTGAGCTCGATGCGGACGTCTCCGTGGTCTTATCCACGCGAGCTCGCAGGCAAGCAGGAGCTGGCAATCGACGGCGACGACACGGCGGCTCGTCCTTCTGTCGCGAGGAGGAAGAAAGAAAAGAAAAAGCAATTTACAGAAAACCCCCTGAGCTTTTAAATATTTACTGAAGTTCTTTTAACAGCAACTTCCTGCATTTTTTTAGGGCATTTAAAATAGTCAAAAAATTACCCAAAATTCATGGAGCCTTCTAATATTGTAGAGAAGCCCCACACATTTTTGTTTTGAATTTTTGGAACTTTTGAACCACTATTAAAAATAGGACAAGTTCTAGGTCTTTTTAATTATTTCTTCTTTAATTTAAATTCAAAACTTATTAATGCAAAGATTAATGCATGACATGATATGATTACACAACTTAACACTTTATTACAAACTTGGGATGTTACAAGTCTACCCCCCTTACAAGAATCTCGTCCCGAGATTCCTAGGTTTTAGAAAAGAAGTCGGGGTACTCAGATCGTAAACGATCTTCTCGTTCCCAGGTTGCTTCAGCTTCGGAATGATGAGACCACTGAACTTGAGAAACTTGATGGTTTGACGACGAGTTTTACGTTCAGCCTCATCAAGAATGCGAACAGGATATTCTCGGTAGGTGAGATCTTCCTGAAGATCAAGGGCTTCATGATCAACAACCCGCATTGGATCCTTGAAGCAACGCTTGAGTTGAGACACATGGAAGGTATCATGAACATCCGGAAACTTGGAAGGCAACTCCAATTGATAAGCAAGTTCACCTCGCTTAGCAAGGATAGGGAAAGGTCCAACATAACGAGGAGCCAATTTGCCTTTGATACCGAATCGATGAACACCTTTCAGAGGTGTGACTCGAAGATAGGCTTTGTCACCGATTTCATAATGAACATCCTGATGATGACGATCATAGTAGCTCTTTTGACGAGATTGAGCTGTCTTTAGACGCTCACGAATGATGCGAACTTGTTCTTCAGCTTCATTGATCATATCCGGTCCAAAGTATAACCTTTCTCCGGTTTCTGACCAATTCAAAGGAGTTCTGCATTTTCGGCCATAAAGAGCTTCAAAAGGAGCCATGCCCAAGCTGGATTGGTAACTATTGTTATAGGTGAACTCGGCAAATGGAAGGAACTTTTCCCAGTCTTTACCGAAGGATATAACACAAGCTCGGAGCATGTCCTCAAGAATTTGGTTCACTCTTTCGGTTTGACCCCCGGTTTGAGGATGATAAGCAGTGCTGAAGGACAGACGAGTTCCCATAGCTTGGTGGAAACTTGCCCAAAACTTGGAGGTAAACAGACTTCCACGATCTGAATTATCCTTTTTGGAACACCGTGAAGTGAGACTATTCGGGAGACATACAGATCTGCCAGTTGACTAGCGGTGATGTCCTCTCGAATAGGAAGGAAGTGAGCAACTTTGGAGAGACGATCAATCACTACCCAAATAGCAGTGTGCCCCTTCTTAGTCTTGGGAAGACCAGTAATGAAGTCCATGCCAACTTCATCCCACTTCCAAACCGGAATTGACATGGGTTGAAGAGTACCAGCTGGCCTTTGATGTTCAGCTTTAACACGACGACAAGTGTCGCATTCAGCAACGTACTGAGCGATGTCTCGCTTCATCCGGGTCCACCAAAATCTTTGGCGGATATCTCGATACATCTTAGTGCCACCAGGATGAATAGAAAGAGGCGTTTCATGAGCTTCTTGAAGGATTAACTTTCTGAGATTTTGTTTCTTCGGCACAACTAGACGGCTGCCGAAATAAACAGTGCCTTGATCATCAACAGAGAAACATTTAGCAACTCCACTAACAATGTTCTTCTTGATCTTGGCAATACCGGAATCATGCTTTTGAGCATGTTTGATTTGGTCTTCAAGAGAAGGTTTCACTTCCAGATTAGCCAGATAACCAGATGGAACAATCTCAAGGTTAAGCTTGGATAACTCTTCATAAAGAGAGGGTTGATGTTGTTGCACCATTAGGTTGTTGCAATAGGATTTCGACTTAGCGCGTCAGCAACAACGTTGGCCTTGCCGGGTTGATAATTGAGACCCAAATCATAGTCCTTGATTATTTCCAACCATCGTCTCTGTCGAGATTTAAATCCGGTTGGGTGAAGAGATATTTCAGACTTTGATGATCCGAGTATAATTCACAACGGCTACCGAGAAGGTAAGGACGCCATTGTTTCAAAGCATAAATGACAGCTGCTAGTTCAAGATCATGGGTTGGATAGTTGAGCTCATGCGGTTTCAGCTGTCTGGAAGCATAAGCCACCACATGACCTTCTTGCATTAGCACACAACCAAGACCTTGGTGCGAAGCATCACAAAAGATTACAAAGTCCTTGGTAGTGTCTGGAAGAACAAGCACTGGAGTGGTAGTCAGTTTGGTTTTCAAGGTTTGGAAACTTTCCTCAGCCTTTTCTGACCACTCAAACTTTTTATCTTTCTTCAGCAGATCAGTCATTGGTTTAGCGATCTTGGAGAAACTCTCGATGAACCGACGGTAGTAACCCGCCATTCCGAGAAAACTCCTAACCTCCTTGACTGATTTAGGTGCTTCCCACTTCAGAATGGTTTGAACCTTGTCTGGAATAACTGAAACACCTTCAGCAGACACAACGTGTCCAAGAAATATGAGCTCTTTCAACCAAAACTCACATTTGGAAAACTTGGCATAAAGACGATGCTCACGAAGTTTTGTCAATACCAAACGTAGATGTTCGGCATGTTCTTCTTCGGTTTTAGATAGATCAGAATATCGTCGATAGACCACGACGAACTTGTCAAGATACTCCATAAACACTGAGTTCATGAGACGCATGAACGTAGCTGGAGCATTTGTAAGGCCAAAGGACATCACTTTATACTCATAAAGACCATAACGAGTAACGAAAGCCGTTTTAGGAATGTCCTCCTTTCTGATCTTTATCTGATGGTATCCTGATCGCAGGTCCATCTTGGAGAATACTGTTGCACCAGCTAACTGATCGAACAGATCGTTGATCCGTGGAAGAGGATACTTATTTTTGATGGTCACTGCATTCAGCGGCCGATAATCAACAACCAGACGCGGAACATTAGTATCCCGCTTCTTGACGAAGATAGTAGGGCATCCCCACGGAGATGTGCTAGGCTGGATGAACTCTTTAAGTTCCAACCCTTCGATTTGTCGTTTCAATTCAACCAACTCCTCTTTGGGCATTCGATAAGGTCTTTTGGAAATAGGAGCAGTTCCAGGAACCAGATCGATGACAAATTCCACACTTCGATCAGGTGGCATGCCAGGTAGTTCTTCAGGAAAGACATCTGGAAAGTCACAAACTACCCATAATTCATGAATTTCTGGAGGAATTTGAACTTCCATAGCATTCAACTCAGTTTCTGGCGAGAACTGAGAACGGCTGATGGAGGCCATGCTAATGGTGACCAGTACTTGACAATATCACCAGATGGATGTGTCAAAGTGACAGACTTAGCTGCACAATCAAGAATAGCTTCATATTTCACGAGCCAATTCATGCCCAAAATAACGTCGATGTCAGTTGACTGTAGAGCAATGAAAGTGGTAGGGAACATCCGATACCCTACATCGACTAAGAGTTCAGGCGTAACCATTGTAGTTCGCCAACTAGAACCCGGAGAGTGGATCAACAGAGGAGTAGGCAACTTCACAAAAGGTATCCCATGCATATGAGCAAACTTCTGTGACATGAATGTATGCGAAGCTCCAGAATCAAACAATACAGTAACTGGAATTGAGTTGACTCGGAGCGTACCAAGGAGGACGCTTGGATCATTTTCAGCTTCCTCAAGAGTAACGTGGTTCAGACGACCACGACCAGCAACAGAAGGCTTCACAACTTTCTTGGGCGGGGGAACTCCACGACCATCAGTCTTTTGAGGGCACTCCCTCGAGAAATGACCTGGCTGACCACACTTAAAGCACGTGAGGCCAGCTGGAGCACCAACTGAAGGACGATAACCTTGTCCACCACCATAGGTTGATGTAGCAGGTGGAACTGGCGGACGAGGAACATAACCCGAATACTTAGGTGCATTTTGAGCTTTAGGTACAGCACTGTATGGTATGAACACACGGCGCTTCTTGAAGCCAGAAGAAGATGCACGAGAATCACCAGAGGCCTGCTTCAAAGCAGACTCCAAATCCTTTCTACCTTGCTCCATGGTGAGGGACTGATTATGCAGTTCCTGGAAAGTTTGGAACTTGAAAGGAATCATCTCATAGCGGAGTTGAGGATTAAGTCCCTTGCGGAACAGATCCTGCTTATCAGCATCATTGGTCACATCCCTGGGAGCGTAACGAGCAAGACGAGTGAATTCCTGGCCATAAGCTTCAACATCCATCCGTCCTTGTGTCAGCTCAAGGAATTCCTTTCTTTTGCGGTCCATAACCGCTTCGGGAATATAAGCAGCTCGGAAAGCAGTGCGGAACTCTTCCCAAGTGACCACATGTTCCGGCGCAAACAACGCCAGATAGCCTTCCCACCAAGCACCAGCTGCACCCTCCAGCATGTAAGTAGCAAAGTTCACACGCTCTGCATCTGGAACATGGAGTGCGCCAAACTTGCGCTCAATGGCACGCAGCCAATCATCAGCATCAAGAGGCTCCTTAGCCTCCTGGAAGACGGGAGGTTGTGCTTTCAGAAAGTCCCCAAGGGTGGCACAGTTGTTGGCGCGACGCGCAGTGTTTTGCACCAACTGCTCGAGGAGATGTTCATTTCTCAGGCGGTTGGTCTCAATATTCTGAAGAACCTGCGCCATTGTGGGAGGTGGCGGCAGTTCTTCCTCAGGAGCATTATGACCACCACGGCCAACAGAACCTCGAGTACCACTGGCCATCCTGAGTAGAAAGAAACAAGAACCATGAACAACACATTCATGGAAAAAGGATACAATGGAATGATAACATGATGGATCAAGGAAACATGATAAATGACATCATGTAGATAAAACAAGACATGTGACTATTAAAAGATCACACTAGTTGATATGGAACATCAAAGATATAATGGGATCGATGATTTAGATCAAGTAAGTAAACTTGGAAACTCTGAGAGCATTAGCAACCTGACACGGAGTACTAAGAAAAACACCCAACGAGTTTGATCCTAGATTTGAAGATAACAGACAAGCAAGTAAAACCTTTACAATCAAATAAGGTAAGGTAACTCAGAGTTCAGAGCGATACCAGATAAGGAGTAAAAAGAATCCTAATGAGATTTTCATAACTCATTTTTAGGTTCCAAATAATTTTCACAATCACTAGACTCAACATCGACCAATAGTAAGGGTTTCCTACAGGCAGTCCTGCTCTGATACCAAAATTGTAGCGCCCCGACCCCGGTACTATACAAAGATGCTGTGTGTCACTGGTCATGTGATACAACCGAAGGTTACTGGGCACACCTCTCCCAGGCCAGAACCTCTGGCAGGCGTTGCTCGGAATGGATCATCGGCAACACAACACCTCGATTGATGCCATAACACAGGCACAACTATCAAAGTATAAAGAGATCAAGACTGCGGACAACTGGTACATCACAGACTCTACGCTTCAAAGTAATATTACATAACTTGGATTACAGTACTTGGTAATATTACAAGCAGAGGTCACATGACCGAACATTACAACAAACAACGAAAGCAAATGTGTTGCTACACAACAAGACTGCAAAAGGCCTAAGAGGCCAAAAGTAAGCAACGTAGCCAAACCCAACCTACACGTTCCAGGCTGCTACCTGGGAACCCCAAACTACTCGTCGACGTCAATGTAGAAACCAGCGTCTGAGTTAGGGTCTTCACCTGAACCAAAGTAAGCAAACATGAGTACCGAAGGTACTCAACAAGACTTAATTAACCTATTATATATCTGCTGTTCTGAGAGTATGTATGAAGGTTCATTTGCGTAAAGCCATATTTAGTTCCAAATAGAGGAAGGAAGAATCCGTATCAACAGTAGACTTTTAAAAGGGATAAGAGAGCCTTTCCAACTATTGTAATCACGTTGTAACCACCAGCTCATCAACATTATCTATCAACTAGAGTCACCCCCTCGACGCCCTCGAGGAAGCACCCTTCATTCGTTGGCAACAACTTTTACGATTATGTTCAAGTTCTCTATGATCACAGAATCCGTCACCAAGTCGTCCATAACCGCGGACACGGCTTTTCGAAAAGATTTAACCCTGCAGGGGTGTACAATGTTTACCACACGTACCAACCGACTCTTAATGCCACTAGATTAGCACAATTCCTTGATGTGCCGGCAGAGGGTGGTTGACCACGACCTTTACCTCAGTTGATTATATCCCATGGGTCATCCATAACAGGAACAGCCGCCATTACGCGAGATGGCCACCTCGTGACGGTCCCCGTTACTCTGTCACAGGAATCAAGATCCGTGTTCGTCCATCACTGGATCCCTGCCAGGCCCTATCCTCTTCTCATACGTTTCTGACCCACACGCAAATGGAAAACCAAACTACGTGTCCCATGGGATACAACCAAACAAGTTAGTTAGTCATGCGGGGGTCCAGGCCGCGTGTGGATGTACGCTCAGTCTTGGCTCCAAAGGCGAGAACTCAGGGCGAGAACGAGATAAACCACCACAGACCCCTGTGGCCTCTCATCCATAGCCTTTTAGTCAATTTACCAGCTCACATCCCTTTACACGATATCCTGATATAATAAGTTCATTCGCAGCTCTGGTTCACCAACCGGGTAGAACAGAGATAAATAACTATGCATGGCTAAGCAGATATAAGGCTTTGGCGATAAACACATATCAACACTATGGCTGCTAGGAATAATGATTGAGGATATCTAGGTGATGCAAATATATAGGGGACCTCTATATAAAGACCAAAATACATTGGAATCGTATGCAAGTACAAGTGTGAAACACTTCGAAATCATATATGGGCAGATAAGAGGTTATGCTTGCCTTGTTCGTCGGAAAACAGATCTTGTTCTTCAACTACAGCGGAATCAACCTCCGAACCACGATCTACCGAGAAGAACAAATACCGGAAAAGAACAACAATCAACACATGGCATTGATGCAATGCGCAATATGTATGCATGATCAAATTAATGCATTGACATGGAGCTCTAAAACATATTTGAAATGTTATTTAAATTCAAATTGCAATTATGAGCATTTATTTAATTTAACTCCATAATTTAATTGTTCAAACATGTATGAATTTTGATATAAACAGATTGGCCTTAATTTTCTGAGCATTTTGATATAAAGTTCACATTTTTCTGATAAATAGAACAAAAGTTATTGATTTTACAATTTTAATCATTTTCTGGAATTCTTTTAAATAAACTGGGTCCCACCTGTCAGATCTTTATTATTTTCCAAAAACATTTCCGAAAAGAATAAATGGCTGACAGCCGGGGCCCACATGTCAAAGACACAGGAGCACCACGGCGGCTCTGCCACGGCGTGGCTCGCCGGAGGAGGCTGAGCGAGCACGCACGAGTGGGCGCGCTGCGCGCGCACGGACATGGGGAACCAATTGGGGCGGCGCCGCCAGCGAATGGTCGCCGGAGCGACGGCTATGGCGCGGCGGAGCCACGGCCGGCGACGAGCTTCAACGCATCGGCGCTACGGGGCACGATAAATCGAACGGAGGGCATGGGGAGGATCACAAGCTCACCCTGAGCACGCTGGAGAGGACGGCGAGGCCGGAGGAGCTCGGACGGCGACGAGAGCTTGATCAGCACGCGGCGGCCAGACTTGAGGAAGATGGCGAAATTCCGGCAATTCGTGTTGTTCCAACAAGCAATACTCGACGGGGAGGAAGAAGAGAGCTAGGCGGAGCTGATGGCGGCGTCAATTTGGCTCAGGAGCGGCCGGAGCTAGCGCACGACGGCGGCGTCCGTGCGGCTAGGGTTTGCTCGGGTGGACCGAGCAGAGCACGGGGGAGAGGAAGAAGAGCACGGGGAGAGTGAGCTCGATGCGGACGTCTCCGTGGTCTTATCCAGGCGAGCTCGCAGGCAAGCAGGAGCTGGCAATCGACGGCGACGACACGGCGGCTCGTCCTTCTATCGCGAGGAGGAAGAAAGAAAAGAAAAAGCAATTTACAGAAAACCCCGTGAGCTTTTAAATATTTACTGAAGTTCTTTTAACAGCAACTTCCTGCATTTTTTTAGGGCATTTAAAATAGTCAAAAAAATTACCCCAAAATTCATGGAGCCTTCTAATATTGTAGAGAAGCCCCACACATTTTTGTTTTGAATTTTTGGAACTTTTGAACCACTATTAAAAATAGGACAAGTTCTAGGTCTTTTTAATTATTTCTTCTTTAATTTAAATTCAAAACTTATTAATGCAAAGATTAATGCATGACATGATATGATTACACAACTTAACACTTTATTACAAACTTGGGATGTTACATGGTGATAACAATTACAAGTGTTTAACCAAAATATCTGGATAAGATTATCTGATCATATAAGACTCCTACTACAAAGAAAGCACCAAAGGCGATCGCAAATATGACCTCGGTGCCAATTCCTTTTGTGGAGACAATGAAGACTGGACCTCCTTCTGGTGAACCGCAATGGTTTTCAATCATAGGTCCACAAAGTTTTGGGTTTCCATCAAAGCTAGAGTCTGGAAACGTGCTAAGCTGGCCCACTATCGGAATAGGGCCTTCGAGGTCATTATTAGAAACACTGAATTTGGAAAGAAAGTGCAGATTGTTTAGTGTGGTCGGAATTGTACCAGTGAGATGATTGCTGGACAAATCGAGCACTTGCAGGTTCTTGAGGGTGCAGATCGGTTGTGGGATCTCTCCTGATAATTTGTTGCAGCTCAAATTGAGTGAAAGGAGTGCTTTTAACTGACCGATTTCCTCTGGCATCACACCAATTAAACTATTCATGGCTAGATTAAGGACCTTCGGACAAGCACCAGATTTGAAGTATTGGATAAATGGACTGAAAGCATAAACAGGTAGCTCAAAGAAGACCTTTGGTGCAGTCTTGTCTGATTTCAGCATTGGCAATTCCATTAAGGCAGTTGGAATTTCCCCTGTAAAGCTGTTGTTTGATATATCTAGATTGAAGAGCAAGTTCAGGCTGCTAATCCAGTCAGGTATTGGTCCAGTTAGTTGATTGTTTCCCAAAAATAACATCTCCAAATTTGTGAGCTTTGATAACCAATCAGGTATTTTTCCAGACAATGAACAATCACTTATAGAAAGAACCTGAACATTCTCAAAACCATCAATGCTGTCATCCTCTGGCATGGTCTCATGCAGGAAGTTGAACCCAATAAAAAGGGTGGTAAGGCTCCTGGAATCGCTAAGGATCTGAAGAGTTCTTGTGATATTTGTAAGAGAGTTATTAACAAGTGATAGGAATGAGAGAGACTTCAGTTTGCCTATTTTTTCTGACAGCTGACCATGGAAATGATTGTAAGATAACCGTAGTGAAGTCAGCTTGCTGCAGGAGTATATGCTTTCTGGGATTGTGCCGGTGAAGTTGTTGAAGTAAAGATCCAACTTTTTTAGATTGGACAGGCTAACGAAGTTGAACTTGGCAAGTTCTCCGCTAAATTTGTTTGCCCGGAGGTCAACCGTTACAAGATTTTTGCAGTTGCTCAGAGCTGATGGCAGCTCCCCTGACATGTTGTTGTGGTTCAAATGAAGTTCCTCCAATCTCTTCAGCTCACCTACAGAATCTGGAATTTTACCGCTGAGCTCATTCTTCCCAAGATCAAGGGTTACCAGATTTGTGAGCTTGGTGATTACACAGAAAATCGTTGTACAACTACATAACACTTGTTGTACAACTAGACAGATACAGATTGTACAACTACATAACACATGTTGTACAACTAGACAGAGACAGGTTGTACAGACACAAGTTGTACAACAACACAGACACAGGTTGTACAGACATAAGTTGTACAACTAGACAGACACAAGTTGTACAGATACAGATTGTACAACTATATAGGCACATGTTGTACAACTACGCAAACACAGTTTGTACAAACACAGTTTGTACACTACACAGACACAGGTTGTCCAACTATGCATAACCGGTTGTACAAAAAAAAAGTTCGTCGAAACCTATCAACATGGGATCTAGTTTTGAAGATCTCGACGCGAGGAGTTCAAAAATGAAAACGGTTCTTAATTCGGATAAGCGGTTCCCAAGATATTTCATTTCAAAAATTCGATTTAGAAAAATAAAAGGAAAAAAGCTGCCCTCCCACCTCACTATCCCTTCTCTCTCATCATACAAAAGTACACAGAACAAAAAGTACGAACTACACATAAATGGTTGTACAAAGTAACAGAAACAAGTTGTACAAACTATACATAACCGGGAGTACAAAAAAAAGTTCGTCGAAACCTATCAACATGGGATCTAGTTTTGAAAATCTCGACGCGAGAAGCTCAAAAATGAAAACGGTTCGTAATTTGGATAAACGGTTCTCAAGATATTTCGTTTTAAAGTTTCGGTTTTGAAAATAAAAGGGAAAAATCTGCCCTCCCACCTCCGTGTCCCTTTCTCTCTCCTGCTCCCCACTTTCAATATGGTTGTGACACTTGGCGAACATGCATGCAACTGTTTGTACCGCACGAAGGAGAAGACGACACTTGTCACCACGAGATTGTCCGCTGGGTTCCCTTCGAAGGGAACCCTTTTTCTAGTGATTTCCGAGGGAAGCGATATAATGGAGACGCGAAGACAGGTTTTCTACCAGCGCAGGGCCCGGGGAGAGGAGAGGCGGTTGAGGGAGCCCATATAAGGAGGCAGCGGGCAATGTTTTGGAGCATACCTTTTTAGGCCTTTTGGCTAAGATCAAGTGTAGTATCTGTTTTTATCAGTTTAATATATGTGGGCCATGTGTCCACAACGATATTAAATTTATTTTTTATGGGGGAGAGTTCACCACAGTTGCTTGCAGCTGGGGTCCTCAGGTGTTCCCCGGGCCTTGCACTACTGCCCGGGTGTGGCGCACCCCAACCAAAACAAATTGAAATTTTGTGCAGGAACTGGTAGAGATGTGTTTGGGTGTAGTGAAAAAGCTTGAACTAAAATGTTGAGTGCTCTTACTATAGTTGATGAAAAGCTATAGCTTAATTTTGTATGAATTCTTAAACATTTTGCAAAACCTTTCAACATCTAAAATTCTGATCAGCCATCATATTGTGATAGATGGATTATTTAATTAAGCATGGAACTGAAGCTTATACCATAATAATAGTGGCATTGGGGTCTTTAGGCATGATCAATTCCTTGCCTAATGGTCCAAGCTGACATCAGTGTCAGGCTTCCGGTCACCTGCATTAGCATTGTAAAGAATGATGTGAGCGACATAATACAGGCAACTAGTAAAATTGAATTTGTCATATCCAGTTTTAATAATTTTTATCCAAACAAAATTTGTTGGAGTCCATTAATTATGGAAAAACTAGACACCAGGAGAGTATGTTTTGCAAAGCCTAAACTGTACCGACCCTCTTAAGTCTGAATCCTAGCAGATTCTTCAGAGGGAAGTTGAGATACTGCCAACTTGTAAAGTATGCAGAGATAACCTTTTGGATTGCACTGGAGAACAGGATTAGCACAACAAGTATATTATATAAAAAAGAACTAATAACCTATTCGGATTTCTGAACTACAAAGACTGAACTGAACTGGACACACTGAAGTATGAATAATTTAACAGGCAAGGGTATTTCAAGCTAGCATTAGAGTTAATCATTAACAGTATGGGCCATGGGGTTCCAGCTAGTTGAAAACAGAATTACGGTGTTCCTACTTCCTAACTTGTTGGATGCATCATCGCTGTGCGTCCATAGCCAATATCAGCTCGAGTCCGTGGTTCAACTGCAGTTTGTCTTTTTCCTAATTAAACTTCCATGTACTGTTCTCACTAGTACTTCTAAGCTTACCATCCCACCATATACCGGTGTATCTTGTAAAACTTTTTTAAGCTAGTCTCATCGGTTCTAATTAAGGCGTGTACTGCTCTGACAGCCATATTTGCTCCTAAAGGCATCAAAACGTTTTCATACTCATATTGCTCCAAAAATCGTATAATTAACACAATAGCGCGGCGCGGGAAGCGCGCTAGGGCCTTCTAGTATCACACCAATTTCATTATCATTCATACTTGTGATTGTGAACGAAAATTCTTTTTATTCTCAACTCGTACGGACACATATTATTGCTTTCGCACACTGTCCTCTACTCTGCCTTTCTGGGCAGAGTTGTTCGTAGACATAGACATGCTCATTACAGTCAACACACGACACACACAAGAAATAGACAACAAGAAACACTGAAGCAGTATGAAAACCAATACCATGTATGATTTGCACGCGAATACGGATGAATGGCATTATCAATTTCCGTCGCATCCTCCGAACCGATCAGAAGGCCACTTCGGCGTTGGCAAACTCCTCCCTCTTCTGGGTCAGGTCCGCCACCATCTCACCGAACCTGCACGGCGGGCTGACCACCGGTACCGCTCCACGCGCGCACCGTCCACGGCCGTTCTGGAGGACATCGGCATGCACATTGTCGTTGGACTTGCGCGCGATGATGACGGAGTTCACCACGTCGTCGTCGGGGTGGCATACGGCCAGCACCTCAAACCCACCTCGACCGATGTCCTCCGGATCGACGATCGGGTAGAGGAACCCGCGCGCACCGTGGGCGCTGCGCACAACGAGGGCCGCCCCGTCCGCCATGTGCACGCCGAGGTGGGCGATCACCTTGGCCTTCTCCTCGGCGGCCATGCCCACAAGCGCGGCTAGGAAGACAACGTCGTACGCGGCGAGCTCGCCGGCGAGGTCGGCAACGTCGGCGATGTGGAACGACATGCGGGCACCTAGGTCCTTATCCGCGCGGAACAGCTTGCTGGCGCGGTCATTGGCGGCGCCGCACAGGTCGTAGTTGTCGAACATTGTGTTGGGCAGGTGGCGCGCGGCGAGGACGAAGGAGCTGAACGGCAGCGGGCCGGACCCGATGAAGGCGACGCGGGCCGGGGCGATGCCGCCGGGCACGTAGCGCGCCAGGAGCTCGTACTCCAGCTTGCTGAGGTTGATGTAGTTGCTGTAGTAGGGGAACATGCCGAGGTGGTCGAGCGGGTTGTCGAAAGCAGCGAGCATGTCGGAGTAGTGTGCCTCCAGCTTTCCCTCGGCTTCGGAGCAGAGGCGGATGAGCCCCTCCCGCATCTTTTGCGCCTCCGGGCCGAGCTTGGTCACGTCGACGGGGCTCGGTGGGACGCACGCGGTGACCAGGTCGGTGAAGAGCGCGTTCACGTCCGGGCACGGGCTGAGCGACGGCAGCTTGGAGATGGCGGCGTGGAGGCCGGTGATCTTCTGGACCAGAGCATCGACCTCCTTGTTCTGGGTCTCCATTCTACTTTCCTTGATTGTTACTGATTTATGCTTGATGAACTACTTGATGACAGTGGTCGAGCTGCTTGATGAGCTACAGAACGGACACTACGATGTGTATATGTAGGCAGTACCAGGGCAGCCGTCTAAAGGACTGAAGAAGATGGAAAAGGTGTGCAACATTGCAAGCTTCACGCGTCCATGCCCAATCAGGCTGGTTTCATGCCTCTGCTGTGACGTGTTAAGGTCTGGCTGTTGAAGTGGACAGGTACATTGTCTATAGTATTTTCCTGAAGATCCCTTGGAATAAATAGCATATATGGAAAATGTCACAGTTTGGAAACTAATTGAATAGGTTAATTCGGATAGTGTGTGCAAACCTAAGAAATCTGGTGGTCTGCATCAAACACTTGGAAACACAGTACCTATGAATACAGTGGCAAATTTGGTGGACATGTACGTATTTCTTGCAAAAAGCAAAACCATAAGCAAAGTTTGGTGGCTATGTATTTTTCGCAACGCACAAAAAGCAAAACGATAAGCAAAAGCAAGAAGTCCTGACTGCGCCCGTGTCTAAACAGTACCGCTTCTGCTTCGGTGCAACCCCCTCCCCACACCCCCCACAAGGACGGCTCACATCGTATGTGGCTCGGTACAAACCCATAAGGCCCATTTCTATTTGTATGAACGCCATATGTCGTTGTCCCTCACGTTCGTTTTTTGAGCTCCATCACTCATCGGCGGCGAGCGGTGGCACGGTCTCATCGATCGTCGACTAAATGGATGGAGATACATCGGGCAAATATGTATTAGTAAAAAAATGTACGTCGTTGTCTCTCGCGTTCGTTTTTTTTTACTCCATCACTCATCGGGGCCGAGCGGTGGCACGTCCTCATCGATCGTCGACTAAATGGACGGCGATGCGCCCAAGGCGGCGACATGAAGGAGTGGAGGCGGTGGCGCCCTAGGTTTTTCTTTATCCATGTGGAGCCGGATTGCATGGGCCATAGCACAATCAACCCGTATGATGTCCGGACCTGGCCGGCCACGTGTATGTGGACGTGTTCGGCAACCATGTTGGGCCCTGATGTCTACTACACGCTTCTATTCTTGTAGACAGTGTTGGGCCTCCAAGTGCAGAAGTTTATAGGACAGTAGCAAATTTCCCTTAAGTGAGTAACCCAAGATTTATCGAACTCAGGAGGTAGAGGTCAAAGGTATCCCTGTCAAGCAACCCTGCAATTAAGATACAAGAAGTATCTTGTGTCCCCAACACACCCAATACTCTTGTTAGATGCATAGGGGTACTAGTTCGGCGAAGAGATAGTAAAATACAAGTGATATGGATGGTAACAATTGGTAAATATCCCTGTAATTTATTATCCAAAGAGTCACACACGCCACCCACACTGTCACCAAGGCTTTATGTTGTCAACAATGACTCTGTAAATTATACTAGATAAACTAATTGAGTAGCATATACATCATATGAATTCAACGACACTAACAATGCTCATGATCACATAAAGATCACACCATGGGAGACAGAGAGATAACCACATAGCTACAGCAAGAGCCCTCAGCCCCGATGAAGAACTACTCCCTCCTCATCGTGGGAGGCAGCAACGACGATGAAGATGACTCCGGGGGCAATTCCCAATCCCGGCAGGGTGCCGGAACAGGAACTTCTGTCCCTCGAATTAGGGTTTTTGGTGGTGGCGGAGCTTGGATGTGTTTCTCGAGAAATCCTTCGGAGGTCGTCTTTTTATAGGCAAAGAGGCGACGCGAGCCGGCGAAGGAGGCCTTCAGACGCCCCCGGGCGCGGCCTAGGTTTTTCTCGAGCCCAGGCAACTTCTGGGGCCTATGTGGGTCTTGTCCGGACTCCGATTGGCACGAATTTTATGTCTAGATGGATTGGCGGAAAATTCCCTGCAACTTTCACGACTAGATGTTTTCCATTAGACGACGTCTTCGGGTCGGTTCGGGGACATCTTTAGAAACTGTCTGGTGGGGACAGATTTCAGAAAATCAGAATACACCTCCAACAAGGCTCCTTTTGCGTTCTTGTCAATTTCCACGTAATTACTACACATCAAAATGTAAAACAAGAACATTGTGCACTTTTGCAACTATTAATAGGTTAGTCCAATAAATGTATAAAATTATATAAAACTATAATATAAACATGTAGCATTTGATATAAAACAAGCATGAAACATCAAAAATTATAGATACGTTTGAAACGTATCAGCATCCCCAAGCTTAATTCCTGCGCGTACTCGAGTAGGTAAATGAGAACAAAATAATTTTTTTAGTGACATGCTACTAACACAATCTTGTTCAAATAATAATGTAAAACACATGAACTGAATGAAGTGATCCAATACAATAGTCTATAGTTGAAATAAATTAAACAATGATTAACCATGTGTAACATCTAAGAAAGAATTTTTCATGAATAGTACTTTGGAGACTTGAAAATTATAAAACTCGTCATGCTTGATAGCTCACAAAGCAACATTCTTTCGTCAAAGGTATTTAACCAACACAAAGAAAGATTTAAGTTTTCGGCATTCAACTTGTAACATACTTATCACATGATAATGTCAATACAAAGTTTTCACAGTTAAACATAAAGATAAAATGTAGTAAACTTGTACCAAAATTGATGCTATGTGTTTGCTTGAGAGATAAAGATTGGAAATAAAAACTGACTCAACATAAAAGTAAAAGAAAGACCCTTCGCAGAGAAAAGCAGAGATTAATTGTGTGCTAGAGCTTTTTAGATTTTGAAAGCATATAGAGACATAAAAATATATATTTTTCTAGAGTGGTGCATACTATGGTCAACGAATAGTTGTAGAGTTCTTGATATCTTCCATACCAAACAAATTTTAAGAGCAGCTCCCATGAGGAACGTTATTTCTGCAGCAAGCAGATCATTCTTCTATCTCCTTTATTTACACATGCAGGTGTTTTACTGAATTTTCAGGAACAAAATGTGAGGAGAGTTTTTTTATGAAAGTTGTATTTTATCTTTTATGGGGCTGGGCACCCCGCTGCCAGCTCTTTTTGCAAAATTAATGGACAAGTAGATGAAGCATACAAGTCCTTGGAAAACTTATTTGGCATGGAAGATAGCAAACCCAACTACTACTTTCTCATGAGCTTGGAAGCAGTGGGACAAAACACGAGTAATAACATTTTTAATATTTAAAGGTGGCACACGAAATATTTACTTAGAGTGGCTAGGAAATACCACATGTAGGTAGGTATAGTGGACACAAATGGCATGGATATTTGGCTCAAGGATTTGGATGCACAAGAAGCATTCCCTCTCAGGACAGAGTTTTTAGGCTTAGCAAGGTATCAAGTAAACACGTATCATCAACCTAATACACGAATGACCACAAGATATACATTAAGCATAACCATTAGACCTCATACTGTCTTCCTTGTCAACCAAACATGTTTTCACAAAAAGAATATCTAGACTTTGAGAAAATACCAATCAAAAAAATTGTCATAATTTTAAGCTTTACGGTATTTCTCTACTACTCCATTCTTAAGTAAATGATCCACAAGTTTAAACATTTAATCTAATTCATCTCTCAAAACAATTGATAAGCATCAAATTATTCAAGACAATGACCTACAAGATTATGTAAATTTCTATTACCACTTCCTATATGATAGTTTCCCTTTCAACCAAACACCAATCAACTTATTTGAACAAAACTCTCTAAGCAAGTACGCATGAAACATAAGAGAGTAATTCCTAAATAAAATAAACTAATAGCTCTGAACAAGGGATACATGAAAAACAAGAGCTAGAAGCTAAAATAATAAAAGGCTAAACACTCTACACATAATAGTGAAGAACAGGAGTGTTTTTTGAAAAAGCGGAGCGTGTCTCTCTCACACACAAGAATGTTAGGATCCAACATTGCAAAGACCAGCAAACAAAACAAAACTAAACTGAAAGCAAAACATAAATGACGCTCCAAGAACAGCACATATTATGTAAAGGAATAAAAATATAGAGTCATTGGATCGACCTGATAATTTGTTGATGAAGAAGGGATGCCTTGGGCATCCCCAAGCTTAGACGCTTGAGACTTCTTGAATATTTGGCGGAGGTCCAGAGGAGCCTCCCCAAGCTTGAGCTTTAATCCCTTCTTGATCTTCTTTCATCACCTCGTTCTCTCAGCACTTGAAAACTTTCTTCACACAAAACTTCTCATAAACTTATTAGAGGGGTTAGTACTCAAACAAAATAATACACCTTCAGTTCTCATTTAGCAAGTTGCATAAAATTATTTAAACATTAGCTACTGTCACTAAGCATTGAATGGTGCTACTGGATCAAAAGAACCTCACTCAACACTTGTAAAAGACACAATGCAAAAACAAGAGAGAATCTGTCAAAAACAGAACAGAACGCAGAGATGATTTTTTTCGAGACTCTAGGACACCTCAAATAAGAAAACTTAAAACTAATGAAAGTTAGACAAAACCAAAATGATTGCTGTAAAAAACTTTGAGCTCTAGATCACGTTTTGTGATTTGTTAGAATTTCGTACGGTGACGAAGATAAATCTGTTTCTAGACAGCAACTTAAATTTTTTACTTTCCTCTCATTAGAGACTATTATTGGCACAAAAACGAAAATAAAAAGGGCACAAGGGAGTTGCTACAGAGGTAACAAAACCCAAAAACAAAGAAAACAAAAACAAACTGAAATTTAAAATAACATGGGTTGCCTGAAGCAAATATCAAACTCATTTAAGTCTAACCCTCTTCCTATGCATAAGAATCTTGTAAGCAAATAGATCAATGAAACATAAAGTGACCAGCATAGGAAGGCAAAGCAAGTGCAACATTGCAAACTTCAACATGAAAAGAGGGAACCGAATATTATTGAGATATTTAGAACCATGTTTCCCTCTTTCATAAAAACTTTCAGTAGCATCATTAATAAAATCCACAATATAACCATCACATAAAGCATTCTTATCATGATCCATAAGCATAAAAGCATTATTACTCTCCACATAAGCATAATCAATATCATTAGTAATAGTGGGAGTAAACATATCACAACCATCATTGTAATCATCATAAATGGAAGGCATAGTATAATCATAATAAAGTTTACCCTCAATAGTAGATGAACTGAAAATATCATATTCATCATTGTAAAAATCATATAAAGGAGAAATATCATAATCACAATAAACTTTATCCTCAATAGTAGGTGGAACTAAAATATCACAATCATTATAATCATCATAAATTGGAGGCAAAGTATCATCAAAGCAAATTTCCTCCTCCAAGCTTGGGGGACTAAAAAGATCATATTCATCAAAACCAGCTTTCCCAAGCTTAGAATTTTCTACTACACGCTTCTATTCTTGTAGACAGTGTTGGGCCTCCAAGTGCAGAGGTTTGTAGGACAGGAGCAAATTTCCCTTAAGTGAGTAACCCAAGGTTTATCGAACTCAGGAAGGTAGAGGTCAAAGGTATCCCTCTCAAGCAACCCTGCAATTAAGATACAAGAAGTCTCTTCTGTCCCCAACACACCCAATACCCTTGTTAAATGTATTGGTGTACTAGTCCGGCGAAGAGATAGTAAAATGCAAGTGATATGGATGGTAACAAGTGGTAATTGTAATCTGTAATAAAAATGGCAGCAAGCAAATATGTAACAAAAGTGACTAAAAACGGTGTTCCGATGATTGGCCTAGGGACCATACTTTCACTAGGGATCTCTCTCAACACGTTAGCACAACTAAACGCAGGCAAGTGCTACTCAAAACTATTATTCTTCTTGATAAAACAAGAGTACTATGCATAGGGCTACAAAAGCACACCTCAAAGTCTGAGTAAACAAACACCACAATTTCATAAAGAATAATCCTTGGAAAATATCCCTCTAATTTTGAAGGAAATCGTAGGCAGAAAACAAACAAATTCCTGTCAACGATAACCATAAACTAGACAGGATCTATTACTATGCAGATATACCGTAACGGAGGGGATCGATGTACATACCCTTGTAGACCGAAAGCAGGGATTACGCTCCCGCACAAGCGTTTTTGATGAAGCCGACGACGCCGACCTCAAGGTCGTGTAGTGGAAGAAGATGTACTTCCAGTGCCACACGTGTAGCACGTCGCAGAGATTACACACGTACGGAGAAGATGACGACCTCCGGGCTCCAATCCAGCCGAACCAGCGGAAGTAGACTTAGACCGGAGAGAACCAGCAGCACGGCGGTGTGTGTATGGTGGAGAAAAACTCAACCCGTGCGTAGCCCCAATTGCGGAGCCACGTCTAAACGGATGAGAGAGAGAGAGAGAGAGAGAGAGAGAATTGGGTGAATTTCCAAGGCATGGGGCACCACTATATAAAGGGGGAGGGAGGCTACCAGGCTTGGTGGCTTGGCGGTGTGGGACTATTCCCACACCAGCCGCACCACCAGCTGGTGCGCCGGCCTAGGTGGGCCCCTTGTGGCCCACCCGGCCACCCTCCATGGTGCGGCCGCCTTTGGGGGGAAATTTCCCCCTTATGGGCCTTCTCCTCCGGGAGTTGGCCCATTTAAGGTTTGGGCTGCCAATAAATTCGAAAATTAGGTTGAGACTCCAAGTGCAGAGTGTATGTAGTAGTGGAAGACAGTTTTCCCCACGAGGGGTGACTCGAGGGTTTAATATCGAACTCTCGGGGAACCAGTATTTCAGGTGTTATCTCCTTATCCTTCTCTTGAGAACCTGCAACAAAATAAATTGTTTTGTGCCCTTAACCTCACCAAGTGGTTGTCAAGCACAAGGTGTGAGAATGATAATAAAATAAATATGCAAACAGTAGTAAATATGCAATGATGGTAAATAAATATGCAAGGATGGTGGTAGTAATGATAAATGATATTTTTGGGTTTTTTATGATGTATGCAAGATGTAAAAGTGTTTTTGTATTTTCGGATTTAATAATGGCAGCAAACAAAAGTGGTGATAAAAGTGTTGGAAAGGTGTTTCTTATGATTAAAAATGGACCGGGGTTCATGGTTTCACAAATGCACTCTCTCTTGATAACGTGGTAGACAATGGAACACTAAAATTAACATGAAAGATGGCAAGACATGGTTTGACAAGTTATTAATAATATGGGCATCACGTCGTAACATAGAGATCTCAAGTATAAGTTGTTCTCTCTCTTATGCTCCACCAAGATGCGAACTAAATCATAACACCTTAATAATTAAGATAAATCAGAGCATAGCAATAAGTTCAATGACATGAAGTTAAAATAAGAACATGCTAGATCTTGTCATGGAGGTAGTGGCCAAGGTCACATCCACTCTCCGGTAGCATGGTATTTTTGTTTATCCCTAGTGAGGCAACAAAGTAAGGTAGAAAACCCAAGTGGATCGCAGAACTATCTGTCACGTTCACTGCACTAGCCACCCCCCGTTACTCCAACTAATGCACACGTTCCCCTCATATGCTCTCATAAACATGCTTGATCATGACAAGTAAATAAGAACGGGGTACATAATATGCATCTACTTTCATAACTGAAACAAAACCATTGCAATCTCAAACATGTATTAACTCATAATAAAGATCCACCACAAAGGAATTACATAGATGACCGTAATCATGTTCAGCAGCTCATACGGTACTAATTAGTGAAGCTCATAGAGAGGAGAGATACATAAGTTACTTCCACAAACCCATAGTCTAGGGTGGACTACTCCCTCTTCATCATGGTGTCGGTGGAGATGTTGTTGGAGGGGAAGGAGACCACACCGGCAGCGCCCCGCCGGAGTTTTCCCCCTCCAATCTTCAGCTCCAGATCTCTGTTTCGTGGTTTCTATGTTTCGGCGGCGCTCCCTTTCGCGAAAGACCTGGGGGTCTATATATAGTCATTTTTAGGTTAAGACGAAGCTTCGGGAAGAAGGATCGACAGCAGCGGAGGCCCGAGGGCCAACTTGGTGGGTCCCACGCGGTCAGGGAATCTGGCCGCGTGGGCCCACCCCTTTCTGCCATCTGGTCTCTGTTTCTTCGATTCCTTTGCGCCTACGTTTCGTTCCTTCCAAAAAAAAGTGATCCCCGTAAAGTTTCAGGTCATTTGGACGTCGTTTGGTCGCCTGAAACGTAAAAATATAGAAAATGGGGTTTTCTGACAGTGCAGGGTTAATTCCAGAAAAAATGGGGGAGTTGTTAATTATCCCCAAAATTTAATATAAATCATGAATATAACCCTTATATGATGCAAATAACATGGAATAACATGTAATAAAATGTAAAGTTCATGTATGCATTTTACATGCATCAAATACATATTATCTAATTTGTTCCGGCTCCGAAAACCATTTCGTTGCCCTCCGAACTCCATCGAATATGACCCGGAACACTTCCGGTGTTCTTCTCTCTATTTTCTCTTTTGCGTCCAATCTGAATAAACGTCACCTACCCTTAAGTGTGTTACCCTAGCGGTTCGGGATCACTCCAGACATGATCGGGACATGTTCTCCGATCAATGACTATCAGCGGTGGCTGGACTACCGTGATAGTCCATGTGCGTCCACGAATGTATTTTTATCGTTTGAACTTTAGACATCCAGTTTCAACCTTTTGCCTGGCGATACTTAGATTGTCCGAGACTCGTTCTCCGGTATCATGATCACCGAGCTTGATCTCGTCACTTGACAATTCTATCTTTACTCGTATGTGATATTACATCCCCGTGACCTAGTCACATGATTGCAAGCTCATTGATGTAATCTTACCGAGTGGGCCCGGAGTATCTATCATGTGATGTGGATTGACAAATCCCGCTCTTGATCACTCACCTCCCCACTTCCTTCGGATATCCGAAAGGGACACCTTTATTGTCACGCTAGATAAGGCATGACGTTTGATGCAATCAAAGTATCTTCCAGAAGCAGCGATTAAGATATGATCTCACAGTCAAAGGTATGAACACTATGTTTCTATATATCTTGGGTGTGTGTCCATCACTTCATTCACCTAATGATATGACTCCATTGTCAATTCAGTAAATGTCCATGATCAGGAAACCTTGATCATCTGTTGCCTAGTCAAGAGGCTACTAGGGACCTAGTTGTTTACATACCACACGTGCATTAATGTTTCCGCTTAATACAGTTATAGCATGGTACAAAACTTATTATGAACAATTGAGATATGACAAATAAAATATCTTTATTAATTGCCTCTAGGGCATATCTCCTTCAGTCTCCCACTTGCACTAGAGTACAATTTAATCTAGTTTACAACTTGGTAAAAGCTTAACACCTATAGCAGTATGGTGCATGCTTGTCTCGTGGAAGAGAATTCAGTCAACAAATCTCCCACATTGAGATCTGTATGTGCTTTGCAACACTTCTATGTCACCTAGTTTGACATCATCCCTATCTTATGATAACGGTGAAATACATGTTTGTCGATGGAGTGAGACTCGAAACTTCCGTAGCATGGGCCTTAAAAGTCTAAGAGATCTATTAAGGGAAACCATGCATGCTCAGGAAAACTCCTCAGTCCAATCACACTTGCTACTTCTGAAGTAGACATATATTCCTATACCTATGTAGATTATGCGACAGTGCATTCATATGCAACTTCGCAAGCTAACCCTGTCTTTCTTCAAAACAAAGGACTTCTCCTGTATGAGATTTCTAATCGTATGGGTCAGTGTCATAACTTGCATCATCGTAACCTTTTACGGCAATTCTTTTCACTTTCACCCCATACCAGAAAACATATCTTCAGTTCTCTTTTGACACTGAAGGATATACTTAACGTTTGTTCATTGATCCATCCAGGATCACTCTAGAACCCGTTCTTCAACCAAGAACTTGGGTCACACCAAGTCGAGCTTTCAGTATGATAGAATCTATGGCTGAGGCATAGAGGATGTCGGACATCCGTTTCTTTCAATAACTATCACTGAAATGCCAAGATAAACTTAATATTTTACCTAGTCATACAAGTAAGAACCTTTTCTTCGCTTGTTCTATTCTAAAACTTTCAGAATCTTAACCTAGGAAAATATTCCGACCTAATGTTATTAAGCCCTTTTGATCTATACAAATTATAAATCTAAAGCCTAATACTTTTAACTTCATTCATAGAAAATTTAATCACTTAAATAATCATTTATACTTTACTAGAGGATCTGTATCATTCTTAATATGTCATTACATATAAAATCAGGAATGACACCTAGCTCCCACTTAAATACGCCATCCGTATATAAGACCAGGGAATTTCTTTTAGCTCCCACTCAAATATGCCATTCACATATAAGATCAAGAAAAGCTACTTAGCTCCCACTCACTTCTTTGTAAATGCAGGTTTCTTCAACTATTTTGGACGACTCCAAAATCCTTTGATCACATTATCAAAGTGAAGATTCCAGCTCCGATATGCTTGCTTCAGCCCATGAATGGAAAGCTGAAGTTTGCATACGTGTCTAGCATCCTTAGGATCAACAAAACCTACTTGTTGTACCAATTACAACTCTTCCTTAATGTTGCCATTAGGGAACACGGTTTCTTTATCCATCCATCAATTTCTCAATTGAAAATAATTGCTAGAACAATCCTAAACAGACTTAGGCATCGCCACTTGAGACAAAATCTCGTTGTGGTCAACTTTTGAATTTGTCAAAACTGTTTTGTGACAAATCGATCCTTATAGACGGTTGCCTTTCCGTCAGCGTCTATCTTGTCATAAAATTCCATTTACTCTCAACGGCGTGAAGCCCATCAAGAAGATTTACCCAAGTCTTTACTTGGTAATCATACATGGATTTTATCTCGGATTATATATGGCTCATAGCCATTTCTCGGACTTAGGTCCACCATCGCTTCTTTGTAGTTCGTAGGTATTTTCATGTTCCATTAACATGACGTTTCATAACAAGATAGTCATAGCACATAGTGCGGAAACCATTGCGTCGTGATCATTATCATTAGCTTTCTTTCATCTCTGGAGGACGATATCGGAACAATTTCCGGTATCGGAACAGTTTCCGTTGCGTCACTCTGATGTCTGGAGAGGAAGTTCATTAACTCCGTCTTGCTCTACTTTCTTTCCCACTTATATCTTCGGACAAGAAACTATTTCTTGAGTAAGGTATATTCCGGCAACAATTTTGCCTTTGTTGTGAGACATGTACCCAACTAATTCTTTAGGTACACTACAAAGATTTATCCGTTTTAGGTTTGATCGTATCAAACACTAAAATATCGAAACGACAATCTAGGCTAAAAGCCATGCCATCACTCATATGGTATTGCCTCCACGGATTTAGATGGTTTCCTATTATCTAACGTGAATGTTTTGTTTCTACCATATAATTCACAATAATTCGATAAGAGATTTTATTTACCACACACTATCCAATAGAGTGTGATTACGACGTCCTAACACACCATAACATTGTGGTGTTCCATGCGGCGTAATTTGTGGAACTCTTTTCACAAGTCTTCCAATGATATGCCAAACTCATAACTCAAATCCTTGTTTCCTCGATCTGTATCGCAGGAATTTGATTTTCTTGTTAAGTTTATTTTCCTACTTCACTCCGAACTTGTTTGAACTAATCAAACTTTTCAGACCAGCATTTCATTAAGTGGATATCCATATATCTACTCAAATCATTGGTGAAGTTTACGAAATAATGATTTCCACTACACGTTAACGTACTTCATTGATCCACACACATCATTATGTATGATTATCAATAAGTTAAATGCCCGTTTCCAGAAAACGGTGTCTTAGTTATTTTGCAAGTGTCAAAAGATCAAAATCTAAGGACTTGGAGGTCCATCTCTTAATGCATATAACATTGACATTAATTAAAACGTTAGTGCCACAATAATGTGGTGTCATTATTAAGTTTGTATCCTTTGGCATTAATGTTATAAATGTGGGAGCTACTACCATCTGGATTCATATAAGAACACTCCATTCATAATCGGTGTATGATCATTAAAGATATCACTCATAAATGTAGGACAACAATTTTGTCACTAACATATATGAATAATTGTCTCGCTCAAGGCAAGACACACTTATAATGATCATGCTAACAAGCGATTAAAAGGAATTTGTTCAAATCCAAATTAATCCAAAACGGTAGATGCAGAGAGAGTGTGTCTATGGCCATCACAACATTTTGCCTGCCATCATCAACACACATTGTCTCCTCATCCTTCCAAGCTACTCAAGCAAAAATCTTGTTTTCATAAAACATGACTAGTATCAAAACTTAGTCACTGCTGCAAGTACTTGTTTAGGCAAAACATTCATAACTCGTATATCATATATACACCATCATCATTGATGACTCCCGGCGATCTGTTTCATCTTCTTGATTCTTCAACGTAATCAAGAATTCATGAAGGTGAACGATTCCCCTTGCATGACATAGTCTATGACAAAACATTTGCATCTGGCAACGTTTTCTGTCATCCAGTGATCGAGCTGAGCGAGGCGTCTCATTGTCATCAAGCATGACCAATATCATCAAGTATGACTAATGTCATCAAGTATGACTGCCACGTGCTCCTTTAATGCGAGTGTTCTCTTCCATCTTGGTTGAGAAGAAAACCTGATTTACGGTGGATACAGATCATCAGTCTCAACGACCATTCCAAATGTTCGCGATCTGTCAACACACACCCAGTTCATTCTCATGGAGAGATCATAGCATACACTGGACTATGATGGAATTATCCGCACAAAACTTGATAATCCAAATTATCCTTTTTTTAGCGGAATCTCCGGTTTTATCTCCTAGCGGGTTTTGTATCATATAAAGCTAAAAGGTTTGAAACAAGGAGTATCCTCAAGCTACTGTATAAAACTATGAAGTTTGGACCCAACCTTTTAAGTTTCTCAATCGTAGGAATGCTAAGTTTAAAAGGTCTATCGAACAGGTTATTATCTACAAAGGTTTTGCAAAACATAAAGACTTTGTTCATAATAAAATATGGGTTCAAGTTTTAATAAAATAAAACTACCAGAACTCCCACTCAAAACGAACATCCCTCGCATCGTTTTAGTGATTACACGATCCTCATCCGATACACTATCCCCGATCGTCACGGCCGATAGCATAGCTTCAAAGGTAGACATCGATATGTCAATCACAACATCTATGTGACTCATGCTTAACCTTTCGGTCACTGTGTTCCGAGGCCATGTCTGTACATGCTAGGCTCGCCAAAATAACCTATAGCGTATTGCTTGTGCAACATGGCTTATACCCACGTTATGCAAACACAGATACGTCTGACACCCGATCGTCATAGCCTGCCTCGTATCGGAGAACTTTCGGTGGTGCACGCTAAAGGGAGAACACTATTTGGTATTTTGGAGGGATCATCTTATATTACTACCGCCGTGTAACTAATATATAACATATATATACACACAATATAAGATGTACACAATAACATAACATCAAATGTAATGCGACATGATATGGTCCTTACGCCGATGGTCTCCTTCACGCCCACAGTTTATAAACAATTTACTAAACTTACCTTGACCATATCACATAGCCCCTGCAAAATAAAGTTAGACGTTTTCTACTTTATCTTTTGCATGTTTTACGTGGCTGCTAGGGTTTTCGTAAAAGAACCGTTCTTACCTACGAATATACAACCACAACAACGATTAAATAATTGTCGCTATTACACCCCTTTCAGGGTTCTCCATTGTAAATGCAATATCAACTATTGTAAGAGAGACAGACACCCGCCAGCCGCATATATGGTACAAGCCATATGTCAGTTGCAGAACCAGTCTCGCGTAAGAATATGCGTAAAGTCGGTCTGGGCCGCTTCATCGAACAATACCGCGATATGAACAAGTACACGCGAGAGGGTAACAATTATAGAATCGATGCCCACATTCAACATGTGTTCTAACCGTACAGCTATATCTACGCATAGACCGGCTCTGATACCACTAAAGGAAATCGTAGGCAGAAAACAAAAAAATTCCTAACAACGATAACCATAAACTAGCCAGGATCTATTACTATGCAGATATACCGTAATGAAGGGGATCGATGTACATACCCTTGTAGACCGAAAGAAGGGATCACGCTCCCGCACAAGCGTTGTTCATGAAGCCGACGATGCCGACCTCAAGGTCGTGTAGTGGAAGAAGACGTACTTCCAGTGCCACACGTGTAGCACCTCGCAGAGCTTTCACACGTACGGAGAAGATGACGACCTCCGGGCTCCGATCCAGCCGAAGCAGCGAAAGTAGAAGACTTGGACCAGAGAGAACCAGCAGCTCGGCGGTGTGCGTATGGTGGAGAAAACCTCAACCCGTGCGTAGCCCCAATTGCGGAGCCACGTCTAAACGGATGAGAGAGAGAGAGAGAGAGAGAATTGGGTGAATTTCCAAGGCATGGGGCACCACTATATAAAGGGGGAGGGAGGCTACCACGCTTGGTGGCTTGGCGGTGTGGGACTATTCCCACACCAGCCGCACCACTAGCTGGTGCGCCGGCCTAGGTGGGCCCCTTGTGGCCCACCCGGCCACCCTCCATGGTGCGGCCCCCTTTGGGAGGAAATTTCCCCCTTAGGGCTTGTTTGGCTGTCCGGGGTAAATATCCCCGGAAAATAATCCCGGTCGGGAATCTGAAGAACTAGGTGTAAAACACCGGGATTTTTTTCCCGACCTCCGTACTAGGGGAAAATTCTCCCCGGGAAAAGGCCGGGATCCCCCCGGGATTGCAGTTACCAAACAAGCCCTTATGGGCCTTCTCCTCCGGGAGTTGGCCCATTTAAGGTTTGGGCTGCCAATAAATTTGAAAATAAATAGAATAAAATATATTTAATCATTGATTACATTAATTAATATTAAATACATGTTATCTAATTTATTCCGGCTCCGAAAACCATTTCGTTGCCCTCCGAACTCCATCGGATATGACCCGGAACACTTCCGGTGTTCTTCTCTCTATTTTATCTTCTGCGTCCAATCTAAATAAACGTCACCTACCCTTAAGTCACCTACCCTTAAGTGTGTCACCCTAGCGGTTTGGGATCACGGATCACTCCAGACATGATCGAGACACGTTCTCTGATCAATGACTATCAGCGGTGGCTGGACTGTCGTGATAGTCCATGTGCGTCCGCGAATGTCTTTTTATCGTTTGAACCTTAGACGTCCAGTTTCAACCTTTTGCCTAGCGATACTTTGATTGTCCGAGACTCGTTCTTCGGTATCACGATTACCGAGCTTGATCTCGTCACTTGACAATTCTATCTTTACTCGTCTATGATATTACATCCCCGTGACCTAGTCACATGATTGCAAGCTCATTGATGTAATCTCACCGAGTGGGCCTAGAGTATCTATCCTGCTATGTGGATTGGCAAATCCCGCTCTTGATCACTCGCCTCCCCACTTCCTTCGGATACCCGAAAGGGGCACCTTTAATGTCACGCTAGATAAGGCATGATGTTTGATGCAATCAAAGTATCTTCCAGAAGCAGCGATTAAGATATGATCTCACAGTCAAAGGTATGAACACTACGTTTCTATATATCTTGGGTGTGTGTCCATCACATTATTCACCTAATGATATGACTCCATTGTCAATTGATTAAATGTCCGTGATCAGGAAACCTTGATCATCTGTTGCACAATGGACTAGTCAAGAGGCTACTAGGGACCTGGTTGTTTACATACCACACGTGCATTAATGTTTCCGCTTAATACAGTTATAGCATGGTACAAAACTTATTATGAACAATTGAGATATGACAAATAAAATATCTTTATTAATTGCCTCTAGGGCATATATTCAAATTTATTATCCAAAGAGTCACACACGCCACCCACACTGTCACCAAGGCTTTATGTTGTCAACAATGACTCCAGAAATTATACTAGATAAACCAAATGATTAGCATATACATCATATGAATTCAACGACACTAACAATGTTCATGATCACATAAAGATCACACCATGGGAGAGAGAGATAACCACATAGCTACAACAAGAGCTCTCAGCACCGATGAAGAACTACTCCCTCCTCATCGTGGGAGGCAGCAACAACGATGAAGATGACTCCGAGGGCAATTCCCAATCCCGGCAGGGTGTCGGAACAGAAACTTCTGTCCCCCCGAATTAGGGTTTTTGGTGGCGGCGGAGCTCGGATGTGTTTCTGGAGAAATCCTTCTGGGGTCGTCGTTTTTAGGTCAGGAGTGATTTTATAGGCGAAGAGGCGACGCGAGACGACGGAGGAGGCCTCTAGACGCCCCCCCCCCCCCCCGGGCGCGGCCTAGGTTTTTCGCGAGCCCGGGCAACTTCTGGGGCCTGTGTGGGTCGCGTCCGGACTCCGATTGGGACGAATTTTATTTCTAGATCCATTGGCGGAAAATTCACTGCAACTTTCGCGACTAGACTTTTTCCATTAGACATAGTTTTTGGGTCGGTTCGGGATATCTTTAAAAACTGTGGTGGGGACAGATTTCAGGAAATCAGAGTACACCTCCAACAAGGCTCCTTTTGTGTTCTTGTCAATTTCCAAATAATTCCTACACATCAAAGTGTAAAACAAGAACATTGTGCACTTTTACAACTATTAATAGGTTAGTCCAATAAATGTATAAAATGATATAAATCTATAATAGAAACATGTAGCATTTGATATAAAACAAGCATGAAACATAAAAAATTATAGATACGTTTGAGACGTATCAGGCCTGAGAAGGCCAAAGACCGGACGCGCGTTGTTTCGAGTGGCTTTGCTCGCGGTTTGACCGGCCCAATGAAGAGTTTTTTTCTTTCATTATTTTTCTTATTTTGTTTTTGGTTTCGTTATGTTTATGATTTGATTAAATAATATAATTTCATTGTTCTCAAATACTAAAAGTTTGCAAATACTAAAAAATAGTACTCCTAAATTATTAAATTATTAATACTAAAAACTAAATTTCCTACCGAATTGCCATTTCCCTAGTGTCTCGAAATGGCACCAGCGAGGGCAGATAGGATTATGTGGCCACCCACTATTCGCCAAGTTGTCCGCATTGAGGCATTTGCCTTGAACCTATCAGCCATCCATGGAATTTGCATTTATCAGGAATTTATGTTTGCCAGATGTCCGAAGAAACAGAGGCCAGCATGTTGCCCTGAAATTGAATGTGGTAGGCTGATGCTACCGAGTAGGTAATATTTGCACACCTCTTCCACGTGAGAAAATCTTGCTCATCAGGTTGAAGTTGAACTTGCTGCAGCTTCTCGATAGGCTAAGGCAACCATCAACTTTAAAGTTTGCAAACCCAGGTGGAAGAGGGATCCAAACCAGTGAACCATATCACAATTTTTTTTAAAGAATAATAGTCAAATGCCACAATTACAAAATTAAAAGTCATCTGGGACATTGTATTCAACAGAAAAGACGATATCTCTAAGCTGTGGACATGAATTGGTCGTGGTGGCAATTGAAGGCTGAGTGTACGAGCCTCTTAGTAGGCCATCGGCAATGACTTTGTACACAGCTTCTGTTGGATGGATGCCATCCCATGATCCGTACTTTTGCGGATCATCACAAACTTTGTATTCTCCATACCCACATCCTCCAAGCACGCCATAAGATCCGTCACCACAGCAAGCCACCAAAGGATGCTCGATCCCTGAACAACAGTTATACCAATGTGGACAAGGTGTCAGCCAGGAAAACGGTTCCGCTTGATGAGCCTATATGTGTGTTTTTCTTTTCGAGCTTTAAAGGATTTTTACTGGTTTACAAAATAACTTGTTTTTCAAATATGAAGGTCAATCCAAGCAACTACTGAAAGAATTGATATGGCATTATACAGGAAAGAAAGTGACGATGGACTAGTACATTAGTACACTGTGCCTATGTATAACACCAGATTCAAGAGTCGATTCCTTGACATCTAATAGAATGACGTGACTGCTATCACGCTGTGTTACTAAATAAAACCCAAATGTACTTGAAGTTACAATGGAAGTACCATACCTATGAATATTTAGTGTTGCCAAGTGTCAATTGATGATGTGTTGTTGCTAAACAAAATTTCCTAGAATTCCAATTAACATGATCCTCTAATGTACCTAGTATTTACCGTTTCTTCCTATTCACGATTTCGATATACATCCCCATCTTTTCTAGAGCCAACAACACAATGTGTCTTTCTCTAGTCTTTGCATTGCACTATGAAGAAGTGGAAGGAAGGGAAGAGAAGAACTTTCTTGAAATTAGTCCACTAGTGATATTTAATCAATGCAGAAAATTATGTTCCGACTATAACGAGAAATTATTCCACTAGTGTTAACCTTACGCAAGAAAAAAATATGTGTTAATAAGTTAGACAAATAACGCTGAAGTCGTGGGTTTGAGTTTTTGAGACCCATATTTGGAAAGTTCTGGTTTGGGAAGTTACCTGGCCCAGGACTGACATATGTTGGTGAAAGCATTTTCCTATATTCTGCAGTGTGATTTCATAGTAAATAGTAGAAGACCTTTCACTCACCAAATTTTTCAGGAGAACGGAAGATCTCGATAGCAGCTCCATAGTAATCAGCGTAGATGATCGCCACGCCAGGATGAAGCTTTTGCAACTCTTCCAACTTGTTCACTAGAAGTTCGTTGTGGTACTGCGCGAACTCGTTCAACCAATGTATGCAACCAGTCTCTGGCTCATAATCTTCTGCCTTGTCACTCTTGAATTTCTTGAGGTACTGAGGGATGCACCCAATTGGAAGGTTGCCAGGAACTACCAACGTTTTAGCACCCATCCTTACCAATTCCTGAAAACTCAATTCATTTGCATTACTAAGTATGTACTCCTTCACTATTTCTCGAATCGGGATTCAACAGTAACAAATTAAGGTGACAAGAGCTGCAACAGTAGCAAATAACTCACGGTGATAGTAGAAGAAATTTTGGCAACAACACTCGGGGTGAAGTTGCGGATCGTCTCAAAGGGCACCCCGGCGAAAAAAGGTGTGTTGTAATCATTGCCCCCAATTTCACCAACCAAGAAGAGAGATTTGTTCATCATGTTGGCGCAATCTGTTTAGTGAAGGTGATTCTGAATCATTAGTTAGAGAGACAGCAGCGGAACAGAAATAGACTCGTACCAAGTTCGCCACAATTTACATCTGATCCCGCGAGAGCGCAAATAAAGAATACAATATCTCCAAAGCAGAATAATGAATTTCACCATCAGTTCCTGGGCTTCAACAAATCATCTCATGGAAACCCCTTCACGTGGAAAAAATATTTCATAATTTTCCAACTTCAACCGAGCTGCTATCTCCTTTGGGGAGAAAACGGTGCATACACATATTTGCTGAAACTTGTACTATCGGCTACGACTTTAGTTGAATGTGTTCCATAATGACTGAAATGGATGCAGATATGTAATCCATGCCTTATTGCATTGAAAAAATAAACATCAATTGATCTTCATAATACATTACTTCACAAATCTAGAGGGTGGGCTCCCGTGGTGAAAAGGCTGGAGTAAAAAGTTGGAGAAGTCTCTTGCATATTTGTAGTGCTTTCCGTTTTTTGTTTTCTGAGCTATTCTTATATTAGCACTGATGTTGTTAGATATCGCTTAGTAGCCAGTTCTGGGACTGTGGTTCTGTGTTTTCTAGAAATGGCTTATTATGTAATAAGTGGAGAAAGAGTTGGTGGAGGTCCTGGTTGTGTGTTCTGAGACAAAAGCTCTGATTTTGGTTGAACTCTGTCTATTTGCTGTTTATCAGATTCTTAACTGAAGTAGGAGCGATGCAGCTAAAGTCGAAAAAACAAAACCTTGACAAATACATACCGGTTAAATTGTTGGGGCAGAACAAGTTGAGCAGGTCGTGGAACCAAAGCATCTCCATGTCGAGGTGCACCGTGTCAGCGTGAATGGGCGCCCCATTCTCAGCAAAGAATGCCGGGCTCAGCGCCGTAGCAGCACCGACGGCGAAGTTGGCCCCGCCGGCGAAGTCCTTCGCGGTCCGCCCGCCCAGGTACGGCGGCACGAACGGCAGCCCCAGCGCGTGCGCTAGAAAACTCATTGGTCGCGAATTAGTGCTCCTGCTCGAAAAGAAAACTCATTGGTCGCGAGGGTGGTTGTGCGGTGCCGTACCAACGAAGTCGAGGATGATGCGGCCGTTGGAGAAGCGGCCGGTGGCCTTTTTGAAGAAGGTCTCGCCGTAGGGCAGCCTGAGCACGGCCGTGTGGGTCTTGTTGGGGTAGACGAAGCGGTAGTTGCCCGTGTCCGTCAGGGAATCCACGAAGCTGAACAACCGCGTGTAGCACGCCGGATCCGCCCGCGCCGGTTGCGCCGCCGCCAGTACCACCAGTAGAACAACGGCCATCGCCGTCCAGGAAGCAGACGAAGCCATGCCTTTGTTTTTCTCGAGTGGACAGTTCTGTTTGCTCGGGGTGGACGGAGATTATTGCAATCTCAAGATTTGAATTCGCTGTCAGAGCTTGCTGCTCTGTGATCGCTGAGTCTCACCAACCCAACTGTCGCGAGATCATTGAGTAGATTAACATAATCGATTTCTGATTGGACGGTAAAGTAGGACCTCGCCGAATCCAATGGGCTTCTCCAATCTCCACCAACCAACAATCAAGTCGTAGGGAAGACGATACCGATGGATCAGCACGACGATCCAGAATCCCCACGCTTTTTCACTCTCTCCTATTTCTTTAATCAGAATCAAAGCCAGACACAGCGGCAGGGCCAGATGGGATCGAGCACGAAACAAATGGAGATCAAAGTATGCGAGTGAATCTTATCGATGCTATTATCTTTTCTTCTTAAAATCTGGAGAAACATCATTAACACCTTTGCTAATTCAAAATAGTTCATGAATTAATTAAATCTCAGTCGCTTCCTTAACCTCTGGATTTGCTTTCCAACTCGTGCGGTTTGTGAGTTGCATGTGGATTGCGACTTAGTAGAACATTAGTTGTAACAACAACAAATCACGTGGTGTAAAATAATCACATGGAACAAAATAATGATTCACGTGTGTGTTTTGTAAAAAGATACCCGTTCTTTCTCCTAAAGCTGTGACGTAGCTTTTTTTTTGCGAAACACAGTACAACGCAGGCGCTCATATACACGCGCACACACTCACCCATATGAACGCACGCACGCACACCCTACCCCTATGAGCACCTCCGAAAGACCGAGTTGGCGGGTCGAGTCTTGAGATTGACGAAGTCACCACGGGCGCCTCGCTGTCGACGGGAACGTCGCATCCCACTGAAGAATATTCCGGCTTAAATGAGAAACACCAACTTCAAACCTGGGGTTTGAACTCTGGTGAGTTAGGGGTACAACCACACTCCTAACCATTTTGCCACATGCTAATTCTCAGCTGTGATGTAGCTCCGAAAAGTGGTAGTACTACTAGACTACTCGTTGGTTCTTTCAGCCTGAACCTGGACCTTTGCTCTTCAGTTATGAGAACAATTCATAAACATTTCGGTTTGATCACTTTTTTAGAAATACTGATACATGGTCAACCTGATTGTTGGCTAACAAAATATGTACCAGGTTATTTTCCAGTACTAGTACATCTACTTGCTACAGGATCAGAAACTGTACTTGGTACAGAGGTTATTTGACAAATACGTATTCATACTTGGTACATTTGACTGATCAGAAACTGTACCGGGTTCATACAGCAATTAGAATGACATGATTCAAATGGCATTACCCCAAAGCAAACAAAATTCTTAAAATAGATCAACAATGCAATATATTAGAACAGTTGACATGGCTCAGCTGTACCTTTGGTAATGTAAATCTAATTTACATAACACAACATAACACACAAGCCAAACAGATTTACAGAACACAATAGCCAATCAGATTTATTAGAATACATCAACCATGTGGTAATTTAGAACAACTTGTCATGGCTCTAAACTTCAGAGTACCGCTAAGTTAAAAGAAAAGAGAAGCATCTCAAGTGCAGATTTGTCCATTGAAGCTGCCGTGCAAACAGAAGTGCTGAAATCTGTTGTACTTCCACTTCATGCATTATAATGTCTAGATATCTGCAAACATAAACCAATAATTATTTTCTTCCGTATGTTTGACAGCAAGTTTAGCCCCGCAGCCACACATAGTGATTTTTGTTTCTCGGTTCCTTTTGGTGCTAGATTTTGAACTCGCCGTACCTGTTTTCTCCTCACGGAATTCTTCTTTTGCACACAAGTATCGCTTATGACTGATCAGACCATCAATAGACTTGTGTTGGCCCACACGAACCGAGAACCCGACATGGTGTGCATATGCCTCAAAGAACTCCCTTGCCGCGTTCACGTCAGCAAAATGCATCCCCATGGAGGGTGTTAGCGAAGCGTCACATTCGGGTGTGTAGTACGAGTCTTACAATATGCAATAGTCTGATTGTTAACAATTGGCAATGAAACAAACATGACTCGAATAAAATTATTTGCTACTATGTACTTACACAGATCGGTAGGCTTGTGCTTTGTGCATTTGGTTGGTGTCATGAACCCATTGTTGAGATGTACCTTCCCTTGGGTAGTTGATTCTGCATCGGATTGTATCTCAAGGAACTGCAACAGCATGGCAGCACTCACCTCGCCTACTACTGACTCCATTATTTTTGTAGTTTCTGCAATGTCACACATGAATATATACTATGTAAGTGCACTATTATTCAGTAAACATTAAACAAAGGCAACTTCTAACTAATTAGGCAGTCACAATAGAACAACCCAATCAATCCCAACACAAGCCCTAATTAAGCACAATTTATTCCATCAACATATACACGCGTGTACAGACTAATGATTTTGACAAAAATCCTTTAGTAGCAATGTGCAAGCTAAGTAAAAACCGATGGACGGAGAAAGTTCAAGGGAACGCAGGCAGCAGGCTACAGCGGAAGCAGCCACTTTCTTTTGCTTTGCTGAATTCATTAGTGACTTTAAAAACAACCACTGTAAGCTTCTTGACAACAGCCGAGTGAGCATTCTTTTTTTTGAGTACAGGATTACAGATCTAATGAACACCGAACTAGCAGTACAACCTCAGGAAGCAAAGAAAATGCAAACCAGTCCTTGAGGCCCAGCTCCACCGACGCCGCCGCACCACGGTGACCGCCGACCGCGCGCTGCCGCCGAGCTCCACCCGAGCCGGCAAACCGCAGCGAACCGCGGCTAGGAAGCCGCCGACAAATCCGCCGTCTTCAGTCCACCGTCTGGGTCTTGGCGGAGAAGAGGAGAGCTAGAAGACCACCAGAGCAAGCCACCGCCTTGAACCAGCGCCGACGCTCGACGTCGAAGACGACCCTGAAGATCTGGAACCCCGATCTCCTGCACCCCCCACAAGCTCCGACCGGCGCCGGAGAAAGCACCGGTAGAACAGGGACGCACCTGCAGCCCCCAGCACCGTCGAAGACGACGCCGAGGAGGGGAAGCCGCAGAGCATCAGGTCGCGACGGCGCCGCCCTTCCCGCCATGGCACCGCCGCCCCCAGGCCCCGAGCTACTCACCGGAGCGCAGATCTGGAGATTCCCCGTCCTCCCGCCACCGGAGCGACCGACGGAGGTTGAGAAATCTCCAGATACGCCGGCGGCTGCTGGTCGACGCGGAGTCGCCCCCCGTCGCCTCTGAGCACTGTAGCACGGGTGGTTTCCAGAAATAGAGGGGAAGTGGCACTAGCCGAGTGAGCATTCGGTCTACACTTCCATAGAGTTACTGGTAGCAATCCAATTAATCAATCCCAAGAACAAGTTCTAATTAAGCACATTTTATTCCATCAACATGTTACAAGTACACGTGTACAGTACAGTACAGACCACTGATTCCACGAACAATCCTCTAATAGCAATGTGAAGACTAAGGAAAAACTAATGGACGGCGAAAGTTCAAGGGAACTTGTATTGGTAATCAAGATTCATACATGATTTACCTAATCAGCTTTGAATCTCGGTGCAAGGAGTGGACGGGACGAGTTCGCCGGTCAGCCTGAGAATGGTGCAGATGCGAGCGGATATTTTGATGAGGGTTGTGCTATGGACTCGATTGGTTTGGGCTTAAACGGTTACGAACAGAAACTGGAGCGGTGCGGTGTGGGCTTACCGAATTAGTGGAGTGGGGCGATGTGGTTTGGGCTGAAAAAAACAATTCAGAAACGGGCTGAACCCGTGCTTTCAACCCGCATCAACCGTGTGATACGCCCCGAACAAATCTCCCCTGTTCCTGAACATGGCAGCCGGCCAGCCGCCGACGCCACCCTCTCACACGTCTAGCCTAGATTCCCAATCATCTCTACCGCAGCCGAAATGCATAGCCGATCATCGACCTATCCGTCCCTGACGCCTAGGTTTTCTGGCATCGGCCCGTATCGCTGCCGTCCTGCACCGCTACCTCTGCCGGTGATCTGCAGCACCGCCCAACGCTGCCCTTCTCACCAGGGTGGCCGCAGCTGCCGTTCCTGCTACACGACGCCGAGGAGGAGCATTGGGACTCTGCCACGGAGCAGATCGACTCGCGGCAGTGACACACCAAACTTGAAGAGGACGAGGACGATTCCATGGACCGGGGATGTATTGGGACAATTCTTTCGACATGGATGGTAAGAGGAGCGAGGCGGACCTACTAGACAAGGTCTCGGAGGACCGCATGGACGTTGGCCGCAAAAACGATGGAGCACGCCGGCGGCGGCATGAACTGGACGGACGTCGCGTTCGGTCATGTCGGCCTCGTCGACGTCCCGGTGCCGCTGCTCCCGCCCGTCCCTCGCACGTGCACGCCGGTCCTTGTCCAGCCTATGCGCATCCAGTTCGTGCTCCTTGTTGTGCTTGTCACCGTGGGCGTGCTCGAGGAGCAGTAGCACAGCAAGCGTGGCATGCGGACGGCCGTGGGCGGCGAGGATTGGGCACGGCCATGGGCGCAGGCACGCGAGGACGGGCGGCGACGGCAGCGATGGACAACACAGGTCGCCAGCCCCGATTCCCTTTCTTGTTTTTCTGCTCGTCCCCATGGCCTTCTAGTTCTTAGGCTTGAAGGGAACTACGCCGTATACGCTTGCAGCCAGTAGCCCCAGTATACCGCCTAGCTTGTAATGTGGTGTTTGGTCGAGGGGAGAAAACTGGCTGTGGAGTACGAGAGAGACGGAAAGGAGTTTCTACAAGGTATATGGCGCACAACTCCTATAGTCCTATCTCTAACCGTCCGTTCCCGCGATTGAACGGCCGAGATTTGACGTTTAATGTGTTGAACGTTCAATGCATTCAACGCCAAATCTCGTCCGTTCAATCGCGCGAACGAACGGTCCAGATACGAGAAGAAGAAGGTCATGGTTATTTTTACAAAACAGGACAGGAAATGCGCTGGGACAGAGTGATTCATTTGGACCGTATGTTTCCAATCCAACGTTAGTTTCCATGTTTTCACTGAAATCCAGTTTCCACCGGATACTTTCTCCTATAAATTGTTACGGAAGTCAAACTTCGTAAATTTGTAACTGTTAGAAAAATTATTAACACTAGCTGAATGCCCGTGCGTTGCTACGGGGAAAAAATATTATGGACACTTAGATGAAACAATTTTCCTAAATTTAAAAACATGTCAAATGACATGACACATAGTTTCTATTCATACATCGATAAAACCTATTATCTCTCCAACTTATTTCCACTCTATGCTAGTTATTAAGAACGAACAATGCTTCAGATGATTACAGTTACTTCAACTTGTGAAATTTTCTTTGCTAAAAATGTCTTCGCAGTGCACTTATTGATTGGTAAAGTGTATTGCACCTATTCATTTATAAGTACTTCTGTGCAATATTTTAATAAACAAATGAAATTTCCACACGAACTCCATTGGAAACATATAGCTAACAGGATTTTTACAATTATGCCTATTCTGAGAGTGCCAACTGTTCCCATTGAAAGAACAAAATGTCATCTATAAGGCTAGAAAGTATGTGAATCAAATGTTCGTAGCATATTTAACCACTCGGTTTCAGTCATGCACATACACTGATCAATAGATGGTTCGGTACAATATACCTATGCCAGTGAAAGCACCGGAGACCTTCATCTATTAAACACGAATAACTGCATGTTGTTAATACATGAGTGAAGACAATGACATCTGGTTTTGCAGTATATGTCGATCAGACTGGTAGCAACTCTCTGATCTGTCTGCAGTCCGATTGCTCCATATGATCCTCAACCTTTTTTGCCTGATTAGCAGACCCCAGAGCATAACCAGGCATGTTTTAATACACCTCACATAGTATATTAGAATACAAGTTTTAGAGTACTTGGTAATTTTAACAACCGTTCATCCGCTTAGATCTGACGATGAAAAAATAAGAGCTACCGGAAACTACCAGGAAAAAAGTACCCGAAACTACCTGAAACTATCGAAATTGTATTATTTTGTATCAGATATTAAAAGGGCATTTAGGTAATTAGTCACCAACTCCCCACTGTCTGATCCGATCCGTCCCCACTCTCTCGCCCCCATGTCCGCAGACGTTTCCCCAAATCCGCGGCCCCCTCCCGAAAATCACCGCCGGCACGCCCCCAGCGGCTTCCTGCTACGTCGGTCCGAAAGTCGTCGCCGGCTTGGGCTCGCGGTAGACGCGCTGCCGCCGCGGAGATCGCTGTCGAGCAGCCTGTTCTACGCGCACCCGAGTCCGGCGCCGCAGCTGCGGTCCTCGCGCCCCCGCCGGAGCACGGGGTCGGCCCCGCCGCCCGCCGGGTGGGGCGTCATACGCCTCGTCGTCGTCTTAGACCCCGATGTGTACCCGCCTCGCCCCGAAGGCGCTCGAGAAATGGGCCGGCGAGGGCGATGATGTTCCTGTTCGAGGGCGCCTTCGGCAACGTCCTGCACACCGGCGACTGCCGCCTCACTCCCGACTGCATCCAGGGCCTGCCCCTCATGTACATGTACATCACCGGCGAGGGACCAGGAGCGAGCCAGTCCCAGCGGCCGCCGTCATGCCGCATCGACTACCTCTTCTTGGACTGCACGTTTGCCAAGTGCTCGCTGTAATTCCCGGCCAAGGAGGACTCCATTCGTTTGGTACTTGTGTTTTGTTGCTGCAGTCAGCAATTCAGAACCAGCAACCGAGCTCGTGTGTCTTATCTCGTTGCTTGCTCTCTAATTTCAGGTGATCAATTGCATCTGGGAGCACCCAAATGCGCCGACAGTTTATCTCGTGTCCGACATGCTGGGACAGGAAGAGATACTGATCGGGGTGTCCAGGGCGTTCGGGTCGAAGATATACGTGGGCAGGGACAAGAATTCAGGCTGCTACCACACCCTCTCGCTCGTCGCACCGGAGGTCCTCACCGAAGACACGTCCTCTCGCTTTCAGGTGATCGAATTACCCCCGGTTGTCGGAGCGGGCAACGGAGATGCTTGCATTAGTACGGGGAAAGCAGCAGCCTGAGCCCCTCATCATCAGGCCTTCTTCCCAGTGGTACACACACTACGCGTCACAGGAGGCGTGGCTGAAGCAGAAACCGGTGCTGACTATGCGGGATGAGTTCGGGGTCTGGCACGTGTGCTTGTCGATGCATTCGTCTCGCGAGGAGCTGGAGCAGGCCCTGCGGTTTGCAGTCAGGTTTTACAAAATGAAGAACAAGCTAATGGATATAGCTGCTCTTGAGATGTTAGATTTTGAGAACAATAGTGTTTAATCATGGAAAGAGCGACATTCCTGTAGTCACTAGTATATTCTGAGCCCTTATTGAAGGTTAGAAAGTACTGTACACATATCGAGTACATGCCGAAAACATCCTTTCTTGCCACATATGTTGATTTCATTTGTGTGTAGTCACTAGTATATTCCGGTAGAGATGCCGTCACATTTGTAAGCAGCTGACCAATAAGCGCAAGCTCGATGGTTGAGAACACACATCGGAACAAGAACGCGAGAAATTAGCCATCCATATAACATGATGAGGTCCTGATAGTGTAGTACCAATGTGGTATTTGCCTTCAAGTTGGTGCCCTTTGACTAATGTCAAAATGATGCTTATCTATGTAACATCATGTACTTGACATTACCTTTGCCTTGCTTGCCTCCCTATGTAAACATCATGAAACTCATCTGTTCGATGTTATTTTTGTAATGGCTACAATGGCCATGTGAATATTGATTAGTTTAGAAAGTGCGCATGGACCTAGGCTGCTCACTCCGGAAGGAGAAAGTACACAAAGGAGAAGCCGGCTACTAGTCGACTACACGCATGTACACCAGTAGCAGATAAATATTAGTAGAGTGGAACCTTAATTTTGAAGTTTGGAGACAGCATAAACACACACAACAAGAGGGAGAAGAAGCACATCATTGATCGTATCTCGACAGCTGATGGCATCAATACAGAACTACACACGTTTTATTTTGGAATCTAGAAAAAACCCAATACAACCGTGTCCTCCAGTGTTATTCTTTTAGTCGAAGTTACTTTTCATCCAGATCAAACTTAAGAAGGAACACAGGTTAGTAGGTAACCACTACTTTCACCCGTAATTATAGAAAGGAATACAGGTTCAGAATAATCTCTTTCTTTGCTCCATCCCACTCGACATAGCCTTTCCGCACACTAAAACCTTTCTCAAGAGCATAACTGTTATAGAACCGAAGACCCTTCATCCTCGCTGTCAAACATCCTGCTGACAATGTCACGGAACTCAGTCATAGACTCAGCCATGTCTTCCTGCATATCAAGTTAACATATATAAGTCAATCACGTGGAAGATCAAAAAAAGGCAAAGACCGATACATGAAACAACCAGTATCTATAAGAATAAAGTAGAGTGCTAATAATTTGCATATAGAAATTTCTACAGAGACAAATCGGCATACAACAGCTATTGTTCCTCGAAAAAACAGCAGTACTGTTACTTGCTGGGTATATAACTATAGAGTAAAATACACCACTGATCCTATAAGTATTCTCGAGGTATCAAGTTAGTCCTACTTCTTTAAAAATGCACCTCCCAGTCCTAATTTCTTTTAAGCGTGTCACCGGAGGTCCTAAGCTCATATCATAATTCACGCCAAGCATGAAACAATCAGTGTTGAAAGAAAACACGGCTAAGCATGGCCGACATGAATAAAAAAATAGGTTGATTAAAAACAGCTTCAGATTTCAAAGACATGATCTCTAGATTGTGTGGATTATATTATATATGACTAACTAATAACCAGGCTCTCAATGTTTTCTATCAAGGAGTATTTTATGGTTAAAAGTGCAACGCTCAAGTCCTGTATCTTTTCTCTTCAAATAATGATCTAGCTCACTGAACTGGAGTTAAATGGAATATTTGCACAAATGCAAAATAATATTAAAAACACATTTGACCACACCACATATACCTTGCTACAACACTCAAAAAGAGGTGATCAATGGTATCACTACAATCACAGAACATGCACTTATCCAACCTCATGTATAATTGTTGATCACAAAGACATGGATTGATAATCAGTCTACATCAAACCAAAATCCAATAGCACTTTCATTCTATGAAGAAATCATCGTTACATTCCCTGTGAAAATTTAAGTTCCACACCAGCCGTGCACATGTGTGCCTCTAAGGCAGTAAACATCAGGCAAAGAAATGAATTGTCCATGTCGTTGGTCACATTTATCTGTTGAGAAGCAGCATGCATACCGCACGCAGACCACACAGTGGCACCACATCCCACACACGCCGAGCAGCCGCGCAAGATTGCAACGGACCTGAGAGCGGAGGGGAGGTAGAGGAAGGCATTACCTTACCTTGACGTCGATTGTGACCTTGGCGTCGGGGGCTGCTCGAGCCGCCGTGCGCTCCGAGAAGGGGGCCTCGTCGTGCGGCGTGCACGATCCTCCGGCCGGCGATGGGGCGGATGACTCGCCGGAGATGGGGAAGGAGGACGGTGGGGGCGCGTGGCGTGGGGCTGCCTTTGTTGGACTCGTGTCTGCCGCGACGGATGGGTGTCGGTTCGGGAGATCGGAGCACGAGAAAGATGGCCGGCGTGATGGTGCCAGACGGGTGGGTGATGCGCGGCGAAATCACGCGACCGTGTCCGTCGACTCGCCGTTTGCGGTCGCGGCGCCGCGAATCTCCCGGAGGAAAGATGGTTCTGGAAGACTAGAAGGATGGCGACGGTGCGGGACTCTCGTTTGAGGTCGGACTCCCTCCCTCCCCTGTCACTCCGAGAAGGGGGACTCATCGAGCGAGAGAAAGAATGGCGGCGGCGCTGCAGTCACCAGAGACCAGATCGAGGGACTGGTCGGTTTTTTCTCTCTATGGTAAATTCATGAACAAAATTACCACAATACCCCGGAGCGAGTAAACTTAATTTCTGCAGAATGATTGAACGGCTCAAATAATTAAGGAGTGATCGGATTGAAACCGACGGCTGTAAAAATTTAGGATGGGAGCTACCTGAAACTACCAGCGGTAGTTTTCCAAGCACCGTAAGAAAGGAGGATTCCAGCAGAAGCAAATGATTAACAGGATGATAAAATCATCAATTCGTAGAATAGCTCATGCCATAAATTGTTCGTGAGCAAGACAGCGTTACAAGCAAACTATACACTTTCTACTTTGCACACCCTTCTCATCCCGAGTTATCAAGTAGGAGTAGTAGAAATAACCAACAGTATAGAAGAAATACAGTGTCGCACATAGATTTTCAATTTTTACACATTGCTATTCACGTCCTCTATCATCTGAAAAGAGATCAACAATAGCCTGTGCGCTTCAACCAGAACAGAATAGCCTGTATGTAGTTTCCTAATACCTAATTGTTTACTGAACTTCTATCGTAAATTATCACATTTCAGTCAGCACCCACAAGCCAAAACAGATCAAAACAATAGCCTGTATGTAGTTTCCCAAATACTGTAAATTATGTGGAGCTCTTTGTGTGCTAATGCTTCAACAATACTACCGTGTGGAGCTCTTTGGTCGATGGTTTCTAGGAGGCTTCTTCGTGGTAATTTTGCAAATAGATCACAGTGGTCTAGTCTAGAGCAGAGCAGATTGAGAGGATGTAGCAGCAGAAAAGAGGAACCTTTTGGTGGTGGTCTAGACCGTGGGGGATGGTGTCCAGGTCCAGGTTGCGTCTCCTCCCCGTGGCCGTCGGCAAAGAAAAATGAGGCTGCCGTCGGCGTCCTCTAAATTGAAGCACAGGGCAAGGGCGTGAGCAGAGCAGCAACGGAAGTAAGATGCATAGGAGAGAGGGAGGAGGATGTACTGACCTGGGATCTACGGCCCTGTCCATGGCAGCGACCCAGAAGGAGCAGCCTAGCCGGAGCATTGTCGTCGGCGGGAGACGAGCAGATAGGGGACGTGGAGCAGATGAAGGCCGGCTCTCCCGTGGATCTCCGGCGTGTAGCGTTGCGGCTATAAGCCGAGGCGCCCCGGCGAGCTTGGCGAAGGTCCTGGCCGCCTTCGTCGGTTCCCAGGGCCGCGACTTGCTAGCCTGCCACGTCGGCTCCGCGTGGTGCAGCCGGTCGCTGTGTAGCCACCACCACCACGCGCTGCCACGCCGCCGCCGCCGCCATGGACGCCAAATACCCAGCCTTGACCTCCTCCTCCGTAACACCGGCAGATGGGCTAGGGTTTGTAGTAGAGCTGCGATGCTACGGTGCTAGGCCATGGAATAGGTAGAAGAGGAAGTGGTGGCGCTGTGGCGGTGGTCTGCGGCGGCGGGACCGGCCGGAGCCTGCCGGGATCTGCCGGCGACTGAGGTGCCGGAAAGGGGATCGAGAGCAACCATGCCCGAGCTGTGAACAGTTATGTTGACTTGACGGTGGCAAGGGCTGTAAATTAGATCGAAGTTAGGGGCAAAACGGTAATTTCGCGACGTACCACGACAACCACGGTCGCTTATGGATATTATATAGTAGAGATATAGTGTACAATATTAATTTCGTTAGATATATCTTGAAATATATTTTATATTATATCTCCATAATATTGTACTCCCTGTACCGAAGTAGTTTTTTTTTTTCGGGTACCTCTACCGAATTAGTTGACGTAGATTTGTCCAAATATGGATGTATTTAGACATATTTAGACAATTGTGCGTCAACTACGGGACGGAGTAGTTGTTTTTACTTTTTTTTATAAAGCTAGTCAAAATTTACATTTTTCTTTGCAAAAAAGTTATACGCCTTCTATCGTGAAACAGAGGGAGTAAAGATGAGTAGTCAGCTTCAGTCGAACGCACGACACACCATCACTGCAGATTTGGACAGTGACTTGAGAAACCAGGCTTTCCCTGCTGTTGTGATACATTGCATGCGTGTAGCAGCGACATGGGAATTGAACAGGAATCTGAGCAAGGAATACAGCAGCAGAAGGCCAGCAGAGCAGGTAAAGGGAGACCAAGAAACAGAAGCAAGGAATGAAGGATCGCAGTCCCACTTTTCTCCTGGGAGAACTTCTGAAACTTCTACAGCAGAACAACGTATGTACTACCTGCTACAGTTCTTCTCTGCTAGCTAGTGCCTCCATGGATGATGGATCCTATCCCCGCCGGCGAAGCAAGCAAGCAGCTCGTCATCCGCCACCTCGATCTTCCTCCCCCCTCACGTATTCGTGTTCCTTTCTTGATTCTTCTCCCTGTACCTCTCCTCCATTCTTTTATCATTTCAAACTCACGGGCGTTGCAGCCCCTCTGCCGATCAATCCTTGCTTCCCGCCATATTTATACCCCATGCGCGCGCGAAACCGCCATTTGCGCTTCGAAGTCCTGTTCTTAATTTGCGCCAGGAGCAGGCTTGAGTAGTGAAACATCATGGGTTGCTCGCCGAGAGCCGCTGCGATGCTCGCTCTGACGCTCATCTGCTTCTTGTCAGGTATTCATTTTATTTATCTTACACATACATTTATGCAATCTTTGGCGCCTCGATCACACTGTGACACTGTGTGCAGGTGCAGCGAGACGCGCCGACTCGGCCAGGGTGTTCACGATCATCAACAAGTGCGAGACGACGGTCTGGCCGGCGATAACCCCGGCCCCGGGCGACAGCCTCGGCGGCTTCGAGCTCAAGACCGGCCAGTCCGTCGTCTACACCGCTCCCCCAGCGTGGTCGGGCCGCATCTGGGGCCGCACCGACTGCGCCTTCGACGGGTCCGGCACGGGAAAGTGCGGCACCGGCTCCTGCGGCTCGACCCTCCTGTGCGGTGGCGCGTCGGGCGACCCGCCGGCCAGCCTGGCCGAGTTCACGCTCGCCTCCCCCGACTTCTACGACGTGTCCCTCGTCGACGGCTTCAACCTGCCCGTCACGGTGACGCCAATGAACGGCAAGGGCAACTGCTCCACGGCCGGCTGCGACGGCGATCTCCGCGAGACGTGCCCCGACGAGCTCGCCGTCAAGGGCGCCGGTGGGAAGACCGTCGCGTGCCGGAGCGCCTGCGACGTCTTCAACACCGACCAGTACTGCTGCCGCGGAAAGTTCGGCGGCCCCTCCACCTGTCCGCCCACGCCATACTCCAAGAAGTTCAAGGAGGCCTGCCCGACGGCGTACAGCTACGCCTACGATGACCCCAGCAGCCTCTTCCAGTGCTCCGGCGCCGACTACGTCGTCACATTCTGCGCAAACAGGTGACACATGTTAATTCCTTGTTATTGCCGGAATTAAACTGTTCTTTTTTTTTGTAAAATTAATCCCTGCGTCAGTCTGACTCAGAAGTTTACATATATGGTTTTTCAGTTCAGATTGTGAGTTTGTTTACTTGTGTTTCAGGAAACAGTCGGTGTGCTCCTACCACAACAACAAGCTCGTCTGCAATGGCTCCAGCAAATACCTGCCGGTCACGTCTGCAGCCCTGATGCTCGTGCTGCTCTTTGGCTCTGTGGCGCTGCAGTTTTCGCTGTGATTTGAGGAGGATTAATTGAGGGTGAACAAAACTGAGCTACTTTTGATCCAGCGGATTCGTGACTTCTGTGGCTTGTGGATATCAAAATTTCTTTGGAGATGAAACATTAGTGATCTTTTGGTAACTGTGTTTTCAATCGTCTGTTCTTTGGTGTAAATGGAGGCACCGTAACAGCATGCAGTACACATGGTTTCTGTACACTGTTTTAGTGGATCACATGATTTGTTCAGTTGCAACCTCTACATGTAAACATTTATATAATGTGTTTTTTGGATGTTTTTACGACCACGAGGAGAGCTCATGTAATTGTCGCAACCGGTAAAAGGCTCTTGGCACCAAAGTTTCGGCAACCTTTTCCAAATACGTTAGCTTCCATCGCACAAAATACGGCCAATGCACTATAAGTGTTGAGGATAAATGGTCATATGCACCTACACCTCATCATCTCCATTGCAAATCTTTATAAAAAAATATCTTCATTGCAAATTCAACTAAGAATGTTTCAGCAAACCTCTCAATTCCATTGCCATAGTTTTTTTTTTCCAGATACGCATTGCGTATCAAATGGATAGATAGAAAGAACAAGTACAGGGATACACATTGCCATAGTTTCACGTTCCCTTTACTGCCATTGTTGACAAAATCAAACTGAACTTGTGTTTTATTTCTGTTTTTTGTAAGGATGTTCTTCTAAGGGTTGGTTTCAGATAATATATGGCTTTAAGCCAATCGATTTTTCCATTGCCATAGTTTCACGTTCCCTTTACTGACATTGTTGACAAAAAGGGTGCGTGTTGTGATTTTTTCGAATGGTCTTACGATTTTTCTGTTGCTGATTAATCAGCCAATCAATGCACACATGGTATGGTCCTAAAGATGGGCTTCTACAATGAGGAGTTGAGGACACGCCGTTGCACCTCAAAATGTAATCGATTTTGCACCCAAGAGCACCGTCAGCCTAATTAATCTGATGAGCAAAATATACCTATTAAAATCTCAAACCTAGAACTGCACGTTGCTTACCTTGGATAAGAGAAGCTGTGTGTTGTGCCAGCACGGGGATGCCAGCCATTGCCAAATCTAGTCCTGTGGTGAAACTAATGTCACATCTGACTTCTAGGTAAAACTAATTTTAAACTCTGAGGTCGGCGTCAACGAAGGTGGAGTCGAACTGTCTAGGTCGCTGCTAACATATTTTTAGCACTTAGATATTCCATGGTTCAGTCGCCATGGTCATCAGCATCGACCTTGGTTCGGCACAGAATTTGGTTGGCACCAACCTGCACACGTTCAACTCCCTTTTCGCTGGTGCCGATTTCAGGACAGATTTGAAAATAGATTGGGCCAAAAATTAGATGTGGCAAAAGGAATATGCATAGAGGCCTGGCATGCAAAAACTTGTCTGGCTGTGGCCGTGACCATGGAGGAGACTCTGGCGTCGCAAGGGGAGGTAGAAAAAATTGTGGCGACACAAGCGAGCGGAACGTGATACACTAATACGGAGTACATAATAAAAACGCCCGTGTGCGTGCGATGATGAATTTGGAGACTGAAAATGAAGCCCATACACAGTGGAGCTTTTTGGCTGTCGATTTCTAGTGATCCCTGTAATTAAAGATAATCAAAAATCATAATTATAAGTTTTAGACAATCTAAAAAAACCTCCATGCTGTTAATGATGTATCTCAAGGCGTACAAAACTTAAATTTAAAATACTTTATATACCGATCTACACAAAAATGACAAAAATTGTGGATTTGACTATACACACTTTTAAATCTCCATTATATACAAGATTTTATCATTTTTTGTAGCCAATAATAAAAATATTTTTTCATTGTTATTTTTTACGTTTATAGGCTGCATCACTGACTACACCGCAAAGAACTAGATTTTTAAAATTCGTAAGTGTATTTTTTTGAATTTTCAAAATAAGGAGAGCACTGAAACTGGGAGCCGAAACTACATTCCGGCCCAGGCTAGGCTAATTTAAAAGCCCAATCTAGACCGACCCCCATCCTCTAGTCAGATTTAGCGGGTCGCCCTATATATCGCCTTTAGCGATTCGATCCGTGTGACTCGCCCGCACCACTCTTCCACATGGGCCTGTGGGCCTTTCTTCTCTCAGTTCAGTTGCCACACAGCACGAGACTAGTCCGTTGCCTCGTACGTACGCGTGACAAATGGAAACGTACGCGCGTGAGTTACCTTAAAAAAACGTATGCGTTTTTTCCGTTTCTTTTTTACATTTATGCTTTAAATATACGAATGATTTTTATATGAACCAAATTAAGTGTGAACCAAGAAGAATTGTATCTAGGTCTACTTTGAAAGATTTAACCATAGAGAAAATTCGAAAATGGTTACAAATTTCAATTTGGTTCCAATTTAGAAAATCATTCATTTTTTAAAGTTGCTCATTCTGAAAATGGTTCCAAAATTTGAAAATGGTTCAAATTTTGAAAAATGGTTCCGATTTTAAAAATGGTTTCAAATTTGAAAATGGTTCATTTTTTAAATGGTTCAGATTTTGAAAATGGTTCATTTCTTAAAATGGTTTGGATTTAAAAATGGTTCTAATTTTGAAAATGGTTCGATTTTAAAAATGGTTCCAAATTTAAAATGGTTTCAAATTTTAAAATGGTTCAGATTTTGAAATGGTTCAGATTTAAAAATGGATCCAAATTTTAAAATGGTTCAGATTTTAAAAAATGTTCTAATTTTGAAAATGGTAATGGTTCAGATTTTGAAAAAATTGTTTTGATTTTTAAATGGTTCATTTTTTAAAATAGTTCAGATTTAAAACTGGTTGCAAATTTGAAAATGGTTCAGATTTTGAAAAATGGTTCTAATTTTGAAAATGGTTCGGATTTTGAAAATGGTTTTCAAATTTGAAATGGTTCAGATTTTGATAAATGGTTTCGATTTTGAAAATGGTTCCAAATTTGGAAATGGATCAGATTTTGAAAAAAGGTTCCATTTTTGAAAACAGTTCAGATTTTGAAAATGGTTCCAAATTTTGAAAGTGGTTCAGATTTTGAAAAAGCTTCGATTTTGGAAACGGTTCAGATTTTAAAAAATGGTTTCGATTTTGAAAATGGTTACAAATTTGAAATGGTTCATATTTTGAAAAAGGTTCCAATTTTGAAAATGGTTCCAAATTTGAAAATGGTTCATTTTTAAAAATTGGTTCAGATTTTGCATTCTAAAAATGGTTACAATTTTGAAAATGGTTCATTTTAAAAATAATTCAGATTTTTAAAAAGTTTCAATTTTGAAAATGGTTCAGAAGAAAAAGAGAAACAAAAATGGTTCATATTTTGAAAATATGAAAATAAAATAATATTTTCAAATAAAGGAAAAGAAAATTAAACTAAATAATAAAAAATGAAAGGATAAACGGAAAACAAAAAAAGAAACAGAAAAAGAAAGGAGAACCGAAAATTGAAAACAGGAAACAATAGAAGCACAAATACTGACAAATGAATATGAAGGTTGAACGTAGTCAAGTGGATGTGCGCACTGTTCTCTTGCGCGGACGTCAGAGGTACTAATCCTCCTGCCGCATCCTATTTTGTTCAATTTCCGCTACTGAGAAATACCAATGGACCGGCCCAACAGATAAACATACGCGGTTGATGCCTTGTTAGGAATCTCAAAGAGTGATATGACTAAGAAAATCGGCATTTCCTATATGTCGACCAGGTCGACAATAACGACCCGTCGCACACCCCACATGGGCCGGCCCAACACGGTACTAACGTGAACAGTAGGCCGCGAGAGGCTCTCGCTGATTTTTTTTCTATTGCTGTTTCCGTATGGGCTTGGCCCATTATCTGGTTTTTTTCGTTTCTATTGCTGTTTTTTTCTTCTTTTTTGTTATTTTATTTTATTTGTTTCTTTTTTTTTTTGCTGTTTCTTTCTTCTTTTTCGTTTTTTAATGTTTCTTTTTTTCGTTTTTATTTTTTTGGTTGTTTCTTTTTTCTTTCTTCTTTTCAGTTTTCTTATTAGATATTATTTTTTTATTTTGAATTTTCATTTTTGAAAATGTTAAATTTTAAAAATGTTCATATTTTTGAAAATTGTTCATGTATTAATATCGTTCAAAAACAATTTCCATTCAAATACCTATTTTTGTTCTCTTTTTTTTGAAAATCGATCAAAAATATTTTCTGTTTCACAGATTTTTTCTGTTTGTCTTTTAAAATCGCTCAAAAACAATTTCCGTTCAAATACGTTTTTTGTTCACTTTTTTGAAAATCGTTCGAAAATAATTTCCGTTCACAGACTTTTTCTGTTCGCCTTTTAAAATCGTTCAAAAATAGTTTCCGTTCAAATACTTTTTTTTGTTCACCTTTTGAAAATCGTTCAAAAATAATTTCCGTTCACATACTTTTTTGTTCACCTTTTAAAATCGTTCAAAAATAATTTCCATTCAAATACCTTTTTTTGTTCATTTTTTTGAAAATCGTTCAAAAATAATTTCCGTTCACAGACTTTTTCTGGTCGCCTTTTAAAATCGTTCAAAAATAGTTTCCGTTCAAATATCTTTTTTGTTCACCTTTTGAAAATCGTTCAAAAATAATTTCCGTTCACAGACTATTTTTGTTCGCCTTTTAAAATCGTTCAAAAAAAATTCCGTTCAAATACCTATTTTTGTTCACTTTTTTGAAAATCGTTCAAAAATAATTTCCGTTCACAGACTTTTTCTGTTCGCCTTTTAAAATCGTTCAAAAATAATTTTTGTTCATAGAATTTTTTTAATTCACTTTTTTAAAAATTGTTCAAACATAATTTTTGGTCGTAGACTTTTTCTGTTCACTTTTTGAAATCCCAAAAAAATCGTTCACCGGCGTTTCTGTTCACTTTTAAAAATAGTTCATATTCATATTTTAAAAATGGTTCATAATCATATTTTAAAATTGTTCATATTCAAAATTTAAAATTTTGAAAATTGGCCAGTTTTGAAAATTGTCCGGTTCACTTTCCGGTTTATTAAAAATAGAATAGGGGAGACATATTAATAATCTGTGAAAACTTTAACGTATATAAAATAAAAGTAGTAAATAGACACTAATCGAGTTGGGGCAAAGTGGCCAGCCCGTAGTTGGCATCACGAGTCTCGGGTCGCAGGCTCGAATCTTGCCTTCGCTTATTAATTTTTCTCGCGCGCGTTCATTTCTGGGCCGGCCCAATATCGCTATCAGTGTGCGACTGCTTCCTAACATAGACCAGGTCGATGTATAGGGCGTCCCGTCGATGTATAGGGCGTCCCAAGAAAATCCGAGCATCGCCTCCTTGACTAGTACCCATTGGATTGGACCAGTAGCAGTAGGCTCCGGCCCATATGGTATACTCCGATCGGTCGCATTTCTCCGCCGCCGCCTCCTCCCTCGACTCCGGCGGCCGCATCGCCTCCCGCACGAAGCTGTCGAACATACGACGCAGGAGCAGCCATTTTCGTGCTCTCACACCGCATAAGCTCGCGATCCCTAGCTAATCTTCGCACCCGCGGCCACCCGGCGCGTGCGAGCCGCCAGAATGGAACAGCGAGATCGGGAAGATGGCGAACCGGCGAACGGTGGCTGGTGTAGCGCATACGATTCAACCATATGTGGCTCACAGGTAGTTCGCCCAATTCAATTCTCTCTACTTGATCAGTGTTCTGTATTACGTAGAATTTTGGATGGCTGTAACCGCAGTTTTTCAGTTATACCAAAAGTTAGGGCTATTGATCATGTAAACTTTGTCAGCTTTAGACCATTTGTTATATCAGAAGCCATCTAAGCGTACTCCGATTGAATTGTGCGTTCTGTACACAGAAATGTTTTTTTACAGCTCGAAACTCTTTATTATTCAGCAAATGAACAGCGTGTAACTTCAAAATACTTGCCAAATATATTAATAAGCGACCCAATTGTAGGTGGATACAAAAATGTGAAGGCAATAAATTTTTATCTCTATATATCAAATGATACTAGAGCATATTACAGTTGAAGTGGGCTCAGCCAAATACCTGAATAATACTAACTGGTCATATAGCACTCCTACCCCAAAGAACACACCAAAGGCAATTGCAAAGATGATCTTACTGCCACATTGTTTTGCAGAAATGGCGGAGAGAGGAGCCGCTTTAACTGAATTACAATGTTTATTAAGCACAGAGCCGCACAGCTTTGGGTTCCCATCAAAACTAGAAGCTTGAAATGTGCTCAGCTGTCCTGTTGCTGGAATAGGTCCTTCTAGGTCATTGTTAGAAATGTTGAATCCCGAAAGGAAGTGAAGGCTCCCAAGTGCGGCAGGGATTTCACCTGTCAGATGGTTATTAGACAAATCTAGCCCCTCCAGGTTTGTGAGGTTGCAGATCGATTGTGGGATATCTCTGTAAAAGTTGTTGAAACTCAAGTTCAGGTGAACCAATGCTTTTAAATGCCCAATCTCTCCGGGGATAACACCGGTGAATTTATTCTTACCAGATTCAGCACTTTGGGCCAATCAGTGCCCATACGGTATTGAAATGACGCAGCCATATATATTGGTAGATCAAGGAGGCTTGGGTCCAAATAGATGGTCTTATCTGATTTTAGCATTGGCAGCTCCATCAAGGTGATTGGGATTTTCCCAGAAAGACAATTGTTTGATACGTCCAAACGGAAGAGGTGGTTTAGGGAGTTGATCCAGGTTGGCATTGGTCCGGTGAGTCGATTATTAGATAATACTAGTACCTTCAGATTTGTGAGTTTTGATAACCAAATAGGTATCCTTCCAGTCAACAAACAATGGCGTGCGGAGAGATATTGAAGATTCTGGAAACCATCAATGGTTTCATCTTGTGGCATGGCCTCATTCATGAAGCTCCCACCAACAAGCAGGGTGCTGATATTCCTGCAGCTCTTAACGGCATGCAAAGTGCTTGTGATATTCGTGAAGGAGTTATTACCAACTGATAAGAAGGAAAGGTGCTTCAGATTACCTATTCTTGTTGAGATCTCACCATGAAAATGGTTCACAGACAACCGCAGTACAATCAAATTGCTGCATGAGTAAATGCTTTCTGGAACTTTGCCACTGAGATTATTCATCAAGAGATCTAAGGTTTCTAGATATTGTAGGGCAGAGAAGTTTAACTTTCCTAGATCTCCACTGAAATTGTTCATCTTCAAATCAATTGTTTTGAGATGTGTGCAGCTGCCCAGACTTGATGGCAGCTCCCCAGACATGTTATTGCTACCCAAATGGAGGTTCTCCAGCATCTTGAGCTGACCTATCGACTGTGGAATATTTCCACTGAAATTGTTTCCTCCAAGGTCAAGAGTAGCCAGATTACTGAGTTTGATTATATGCGCTCCATCGAGTTCTCCTTGTAAACCATTGTTGGGAAAGGAGAGGAACTCCAGTGAGGTAGCGCGGAAGATTTCAACCGGCAGCGCCCCATGGAGGTTATTGTGGCCAACCTTGAGTACTTTGAGCTTGGAGCAATTACCGAGCTCGGTTGGAATATCACCATTCAACCGGTTGTAACAAAGGTCAAGCAAAGCCAAAGATGGTGAGCCAAGACAAAAAGAAAACGGAATGTGCCAGTGAAGCTGTTATTGCTAGCATTGAGTGCGATCAGATTCTTCATCACCTTCCATGTGGCTGATGGAAATTCTGAGGTGAACTGGTTGCTTGAGATGTTTAGTACCTGCAGAGGCGGTCCGTGGTAATCGAAAACGGCAGCTCGTGCAGCGGTCCGTTTAGCCGGTTGAAGCTGACGTCGAGGATGGTGATGCTTTTGGAGGACACGAGCTCCGTTGGAAGGCCACTAGACAAGGAGTTGTGCGAGAGGTTGACATGCAGCAGGCAGTGAGGTTGGCGAGGGACGGTGAGATGCGCCCTTCAAGTCCTCTAGATGCAAGAGAGACCTCAGTAACGGCCCTATCGCCGTTGCAGACAATGCCTTGCCACTCGCAGCAGTTTGTGCCGTTGTCGCTCCATGACGCGGCGAGGCCGCTATCTCTCGAAAGCCCGCCAAGGAACTGGAGGAGGGCCTGCTTGTCTTGCTCGGTGCATGAGGTGGCGGTAGAGGCCAAGGAGAGCAGCAGGAACAGCTGCAGCATAACCCGAGGAATGGTGAAGAAACCCATTGGTTGGTGTTTCCCCCCTTCTTGTTTTGCCGTTGTTTGAAGCGAATGCTTGCAGTGCTGGTATCATCTAGCAATGCCTCTATTTGCATATCATATAGACATAACCAGTAAGAACATTGTTCATGTCATGATAGATGCAGCTTATGGGAGCATGTGCACTGGGCCATGATCAAGTTGGCCACGGTCCACCGGCTGCAAAGAAGACATTGACGCTAGCACGGAAAGCAATAACCACAACCCAATGGATTTTGTCAAATCTTCTATAAGACTTGTCTTTATTCATTAGTGGAAGATGATACTTTCAAGACTAGTCTTTATTCATTTGTGGAAGATAATACTGCATGTTAGTAAGAAATTAAGCTGGCCGCATGGTCTTTTCTTCTGGCTTCACTCAACTAATATAGTTAAGACAAAAGTTTGGTTTAATACCAACATTTTTTTACACGGATAATTATAATGCTGTACCGCAGCCGGCTAGGCATTGTATCCAAATCATAAAAACAATAAGTAACCAGTATCTTTTTATATCCTGAAGGTTCATCTCTCTGACGCATGATCTAAATCCGCCTGCCATGATTGGCCGGCTGCAAAAGGATAGGGACACTAGGATGGAGGGCGACAGTCATGCCTATCATTTAGTAGGAACTAGAACTGTATCTACTAGTATAAATATGGGCCTATAAATATCTGTGATTAGATAGCAGCCGGCTAATAAATAAAACTAGGAATTATACCAAAATTATTTAAAGAAATGATAAACCAATCTGTTATCTCCTCCAGGGTTCATCTCTCACAAATTCATCTCCTTGCAGCCGACTCCACCCAGACTTTATTCTTGTCGTCTTTACCCCATTTTGTAACCTAGCACACTGCAGTTTTTATCAGAGACCATGTAGAGCATAATAAGGCGCCCGGGCCTGATAGATTCCCAGCTGAGTTCTACCAGCATTTTTGGGAAACCATTAAGCCCGACTTGTTAGAGTTATTCGACTGCTTGCATGCTGGACATCTCGAGCTTTTTCGCCTTAACTTTGGGGAAATTATTTTGTTGCCTAAGATTCAGGCGGCTGAGAGGATACAACAGTATCGGCCTATATGTCTCCTGAATGTTAGGTTCAAGATCTTTACAAAGGTAGCGACCATTAGATTGAATTCTGTTGCAGATCATGTGGTTAAACCTACCCAAACTGCCTTTATGCAAGGGAGGAATATACTAGACGGGGTCGTGGTTCTCCACGAGACCGTACATGAGATGCATACGAAGAAACTTAATGGGGTAATTTTCAAGATTGACTTTGAAAAAGCTTATGACAAAGTTAAATGGCCATTCTTACTTCAAACTCTGAGAATGAAAGGGTTCTCGGAGGAGTGGTGCGAATGGATCCGAAACTTTGTTGTGGGGGGAAGTGTGGCGATAAAAGTCAATGATGATGTCGGCCACTACTTCCAAACAAAAAAAGGCCTAAGGCAAGGTGATCCTCTCTCGCCTATACTATTTAATATAGTGGCGGATATGTTGACCATCATGATCGAACGGGCAAAAGCGGAGGGCCAAATTGAAGGAGTAGTTCCACATCTTGTCGATGGGGGACTGTCTATACTTCAATATGCGGACGATACAATCATTTTTATGGAACACGATCTTGATAAGGCGACGAATCTGAAATTGATATTGTCAGCATTCGAGCAATTATCAGGATTAAAAATCAACTTCCATAAAAGTGAATTGTTTTGCTTCGGCGATGCACAGGACGCAGCTGCTCAGTATGCTGATATATTCGGTTGTGAGCAGGGTCAATTTCCTATAATGTACTTGGGCATACCAATCCATTATCGGAAACTGACTAATGCGGAATGGAGACATGTCGAGGAGCGTCTGCAAGCACGGCTGTCTAGTTGGAAAGGAAAATTACTATCCCTTGGTGGGAGGTTGGTGCTCATTAATTCGGTACTTACTAATATGGTACTGTATATGATATCCTTCTTCCAGTTACCAAAAGGTGTCTTGAGTAAATTGGATTACTTCCGATCAAGATTCTTTTGGCAAGGAGATGGTGAGAAAAGAAGTATCGACTGGCTAAATGGGATGTTGTTTGTCGGCCAAGAGATCAAGGAGGGCTGGGTATTCATGATCTCAGCATCAAGAACTCAGCTCTCCTAGGGAAGTGGCTGTTTAAGCTGCTAACCGAAGATGGAATTTGGCAAACACTCCTCAAAAGAAAATACATCGGCTCAAAGGCGGTATCACAGGTGTTTTGGAAACCTGGTGATTCCCACTTTTGGGCCGGGCTAATGGCGACTAAGAAACATTTCTTTCGCTTTGGTGTATTTAATATTAAGGATGGCACGGAGATTAGATTCTGGGAGGACAAGTGGTTAGGGAACACTACCCTCCGGAGCAATACCCTGCCCTATACAATATTGTTCGACACAAAGGGGATACTATAGCCACTGTTATGCAGTGCTCACCACCCAATGTGACGTTCAGACGTGATTTATTCGGTCCGAGATTAACATCTTGGAATGCCTTGCTGGCACGGTTGGCCTCGGTCCAACTTACACAAGGCCCCGATGAATTTCGGTGGAATCTATGCGGGAATGGAAAATTCTCAGTAGATTCTATGTATAGGGCGCTTGTGCATTCTGATATTCCAGTCGATGATAATAAAAAAATATGGCAAATGAAGATTCCACTTAAAATAAAAGTATTTACGTGGTATCTTCGTAGGGGTGTCATTTTAACCAAAGATAACCTTGTCAAACGGAATTGGCATGGAAGCACTAAGTGTGTATTTTGTGCTCAACACGAGACAATAAAACACTTATTCTTCGAGTGTAATTTCGCACGTTCTATATGGTCATCTATCCAAATAGCGTCTAATCTTTATCCACCCAAGTCTGTTGCCAATGTTTTTGGCAACTGGTTAAATGGGATAGATAAAAAGCTTAGAACGGTTATTAGGGTGGGAGCGATTGCAGTTATATGGTCGCTTTGGCTCAGTAGAAATGACAAGGTTTTCAATGATAAAGATGTTTCTCTTATGCAGGTACTCTACCGATGCACAGGTATTCTCCGTACGTGGTCCACCTTACAGCGTGTGGGACATCGAGACCTCTTTACGGAGGCGTGTGCACGGCTGGAGGAGGTGGCAAGGGACATTTTATCACAACATGGGTGGCCGCTTGATCGCCGGATTGGACCTCCATAGGCCATCGAGCTTGCTTTGGACATAGGCGTTTTACTGTATTCTTTCATGATTGTAATTCGCCTGTTGTCGCATTATATTTTATTTCTCGCCTGGATTGCGGCTGTGTGCATTCTTTATGCAGAGGCCGGGTGTAATACTTAAACTTTTAAGTAATAAAGCCCTTTATCTAAAAAAATGTATCGTAGCACTACGCCATTAAGGGCATCTCCAGCCGTTCGGCCCCCCCAGGTTTTGGTGCGGCGCCTTTTTGCGTTTGCGCCGGCGCTATTTGGGACCTGGGGGGGGGGGCGAAGTTTCCACTCGTTTCGGCCCCCAGAAAACACAAATCAACATAATTTCAAAGTTCTCATTCCCGCCCCCAAAAAACGGCCTGAGTTCGGCGATCGAAACAGCCACAGTTGGACGGTCATACAAAAAAGCCATATAGTTCGAAGAAAGGATCAAGCCACAGTTCGGCGATCCGGTGAAATGGCCACATTCGGCATGCTGTTGCGCAGATCAGATCAGATGGTCGCCGGCGACACCTCGGCAACCTCGGCATCCTCGTCGAGATCGATGGGCGTGGTTGTCGGAGCAGGGGCAGAGGTCGGAGTGGCGGTAGGCTCGGCGGTTGGCTCGGCGGTAGGCGGCGGCGTGATCGTGGCCGAGCTCATGTCGCCTGGAGTGGCCGAGCTCGTGTCGTCCGCCGTCGCAGTCGCCGTTGCAGTCGGGGTCGGGGCGAGGGCGATCTGGCTGAGAATCACGCGCCGCTGGGCCATGAACCACGCCCTGACCTCGGGGTCCATCGCCTCCGGGTTGCCTCCCATGAGGAAGGTGAGGTCGTTGTTCCTCTTCTTCGTCGCGGTGTTGGTCTTGAGAAGGTCGAGCTTGATGCCCTGGTTGGCCATGAGCGCCTTCCACCTTCCCTCGTTCTTCTCCTCTCTCGCCGCGGCGTGGTGATGCTTGTAAAATGCATACATGAACTTTGCACTTTAATTGCTTATATTCCAATCATATTTGCATCATATAAGGGTTATATCAATGTTTTATAATGATTTTTGGGAATATTCATTTATTTCCTATTTTTATGGAATTAACCCTGCACAGGCAGAAAACCCCGTTTTCTTATTTTAATGTTTCAGGGACCCAAACGTCAACGAAATCACCTGGAAATTTACGGGCGTCAATATTTGGAAGGAAGAAGACCTGTGGGCGAAGGAAGCGAGCAAACGGAGTCTCGAGGGCCAAACGAGGGGGGCCCACGCGGCCTGGTACTGTAGCCGCATGGGACCCACCCATTTGGGCCTCGTGGCTCCGTTGCCTTCGATCTTTTCTCCACCGACATCGTCTTGACCTAAAAATGCCTATAAAAAAGGTCCCCCGACGTTCTCTGGAAGGAGCGCCGCACAAACACAGAAACACCGAAACGGAGATCAGGAGCTGCAGATTGGAGGGGAAAACTCTGGGGGGTGCTGCCGGGGTGGTCTCCACCTTCTCCAACGACTTCTCCACCGTCTCCATGATGAAGGGGGAGTAGTCCACCCCCTAGATTTGGGTTTGTGGTGGTAACTTATGTATCTCTCCTCTCTTTGAGCTTCACTAATTAGTACCGTATGAGCTGCTGAACATGATTACGGTCATCTATGTAATTCCCATGGTGGATATTGTGGTGTGAGATAATATTTGTTATGCATTTACTGTTGTGTTGGATCTTTTATGACTTGTCATACTTTGGAGATATTCTATGATGCATGTGATGGTTTGATTTATGCATAATGCCTTGTTTATCTTTATCATGAGGTGATTGACACCACCAAGTGTAGATAGATGAGAGAGATGTGGTCACACACACGAAATATGAATCATTGCACTAGTGTTTAGAATATTATCCATTATGAAGTATGATGTATGTGGGTACTGGGTGGCCAATGTGACAGAAGGCATAGGTATTGAGTGACACAGTACCGTCCAACATCCTTTATCTGGGGGTAAAAAGGGAGAAGTATGATGTGGGTGTGACAGCAACCACGCTAGCCTTACGAGGGTGACACTAGCAACACAAATGAGTATTTCTTTCAACTATGTGTTTTAGGACATGTAGCCGTTATAAAAGCTACCATTAAAACATGACAATTATGTGTACTTTATCTATAACATGATAATCACCATAGATGAGAGAGAGAGGATTAAGTGAACCCATGAACCCATGTCCATTGTTTCTATAAGAGAAAAACTTTGTCTTGTCCTCTTGCATTGAAGAGGATTGGGACACTTTTACATTCTTGCTTGGTTACATTAAACTTCCATCCATCAAATCAACCACCTTGCTCCTTAAACTTGTTTTGTGCATAATCAACTAAAACTTGTGACACTTTAGTTGTAGGGAATAGATAACTTTTCCTTCTTGCTACTGCGGATCGATACCTTACTTCCACATTGAGAGGTGCTATAGTGATCCCCTGCTCTTGGGGATAATCACGTGGGTTTGAGCGTCGGCGATGCAGGTGTCGATGGACGCTTGGAGCTTCGCGGCTGCTGGCGCCGCGTCTCTCGCCGCCTTGGCTTTCTTGTGGCCATCCGGGCGCCCATCTGCCGCACCGGCCGCCGGCGCGTCCGGGACATACGCCTTGCCCTTGCCGAGAGAATGACACACTTGCGCCCACTTATCGCACCCCTCGATGACGATGGAGACGTGAAGGAACTTGAAGTCCGCCTTCTCGTCGTTGCGGTACATGTCGAACATCCGGACCATCTACATGTGAAACCGGCTGGAATGAGCAAACCGGCGAAGTCAAAAGGGAAATGACGGCGGGAAAGAGCTCACCTCCATCTCGTAGTTGTTGCCGCTCTTCGGCCGATTGGCGACTTCCTCTTGAATGCCATGCCATTTGTTGCAAGCGTGCTGGATGTTCGACCAATGGTTGGCCATGGCCTTCTCGCCGCGCGGAGTGACGCACAAGGAGTACTCGGGGTCGATCATCCGCGCTCATCGTATGCCGACTTGACCCTCTTCCAGTAGTTGTTCATGTTCTGGTTGGCGCTGACGATCGCGTCGAGGCTGACCGTCTTCCATGCTTCGGCGAGGAGAACATCTTCCTTCACCGTCCACTTGATGCGCGGCTCGGCGGGAGGCTTCGGCGCCTTCGGCACCTTCTTGGGCCGACGGTCGCCGGCTTCGTCCCCCATGGCCGGTGCCCCTCCTTCGTCCACGACAGCCGGATCGGCCGCCGCGCCTTCCTCAGCCGCCTCCCCGCCGCCAGAGCCGCCGGAGCCGCTGGACTCCCCGCCGCTTTGTGAGAAAAATTCCACACCTTGCGAGAGAAAGCCCGGGCATGCCGCCGTCGCCATCGAGCCGGTGGTGATGATCTCCTCCATGAAGGAGTCGGCGTGCATTCCGCCGAACAGGAGGCGGGGGTCCTGCTGAGAGGCGAAAGGGAGCGCGCGGCGAAGCGACGGCGAGGTCAAGTAGCCCGGCGAAGCTTACATCGCCGGAGGAGGGTGGGGAAAGGCGACGTTGGGGATGAAGCCACCATGGGGGTCTGCATCGGCGTACCCAGGGGAGGAGTAGCGGTGCGGGGACGCGCTCCAGCGCGGCAACGGGGATGGAGAGTAGCCGGTCGGCGACGCGACGCTGGCTTGGCTGGCCCATCCGGCGAACTGGGGATGAGGAGGGAGACCGATCCTCAGCTTGGCCGGCGGCGCCAGAGCCGCAGCAGCAGCCGGTTCCTCCACCGCCATCGCCGCCTCCTCTTCCTCTTCTTCTTCGGCGGCAGCCTCGGCCAGGCCCTCGGCCAAGAGCTTTTCACGCTGCCTTTTCTCCCTTGCCCGGCGCTGGGCGTTGTCGGACTTCCGGCACGCTTCGTCGGCGATCCACCTGGCGTTGGTCCAGCCTGGCGGCCTCTCCCTCGGCGCCCTTGGCTTCTTCGGTGTCTTCACCTCCAAGGTGGCGGAGGGCGCGGCGATGGCGGCGACGCGGGGGCCGGTGAATTTGCTGGGAGCCATGGCGGGCAGATCTGAGGGAAATGGCGGGATCGGCCGGCGGGGGAGGGTGTATGTGGGGGCGAAAAATGGAGGGAAAGAGCAAAATTATGGAGGGAAGGGCAAAATATGGAGGGAAAACCGCCGTTGCTCGCCGACAGGTCTGACCCACGGACGCCTTTTGCCCCCCCCCCCCCCAGCGAGCCCCGGCGCGCTGGGTTTGGTTTGGGTGCGCCGGCGCAAAACGGCGCTAAAAACGGCGCAAAGCGGCGCTAAATGAGATTCTGGGGGCGACTGGTAGAAAACGGCGCAAAGCGGCGCTAAAAAGGCCTCCTGGGGAGACGCTGGGGGGACGGCTGGAGATGCCCTAACACTGTAATGAAGGAGTTGCAAGAGACGAGAAGAGATGTGGCACTCTGCCCAGTGAGGAACCGGACGAGGGAGCGCTTCTCATGCTCGGTGCATGAGGTGGGGGAAGGCCATGCAGAGCAGCAGGTTTGTTAACAGTTGCAGCATGACTGGAGGAATGATGAAGGAACACATTGATTGGTGCAGCTTAGGCTTAGGGTCGTGGGGTTGGCCGGTGCACAAGCGACAGTTGCATGGGAAAGCAACATCTGTGCCTATCAATTAGCTATAAGAAAAGGCCATCAACTAGTTTACGCAATTATCATGTAGTTATGGACTATAAGTAGTTATCGATTAGATTAAGGTTAGGCATTGTATCCAAATCACTTAAGTAACAAGAATCCATCTCTTATCTCCCCGCCCCAAGGTCCATGGTTGTGTGTAAAATGGCTGAAGAATATATTGGATAGTAAGGTTAATTACTAGTTTGCTCATCTTGACCGATATATTTATTTCATTGGTGCCCAATAGTTCATATAGGTCTCGGTCTTTGGTAACAGTACTAGTGTTGTTTATAGCATAAGCTAGTGACAGGTTGCCATTGATAGCCTGGGCCTGGGGTACCAACCTAGTTTTGGGCCCGCTGAGGCATACAAGGAATTTTCTCACCCGACTAGTATACTGGGCATGATAAGTAGGGACCGTGCCCAAGTATACCAGTTCACCTGGGCATGATTTGTTTTAATAAAAAAATGAAGAATGGTAACAGTTACGGCACATGATTTGTTTTCCATGCTTTGATGCATAGGCAAGTTAGTATCTGGAAATCAGAATCACTGTTGGTTAACAGAGGTGTGCATCATGCTTTGTTTAAAAATTATTATTACTATTTCATGGTTGCTGCTTCTTGCATGATGTGAAGTGTTCAATCAGGTGGCCTCTTCTCAATTCATGCTGCAGCCTGATAAATGCTCCGGTTCTCCTTTGTGCTTGCTGGCAGTACTTGGTAGAGTACTGGTGTTATTGGTGCTTCAATAAAATCTCCTGAAAAAACACATACCAAAATTGCCTTATCCAACCCATCCTTCGCAGAACATTCTGAAAGCTTGTTGTGTTTTCTCTTATACATCATGTTAGTTCCACAGAAATCATATTTGTGCCGTTTCTTTAGCCTGGAACAAAGCAGAATCAAAAGTACATATGCATGATTTATCTGTGCATTTCAGATGCATGAAGAGTCGCCATGAACTATTCTTCTGTTCTTTTGTGGGATAGAAGTCTTCATGTGGCTCTTTTTCCTTTATACTTTCTTTTCTTTTTTGGACAGAAAAGCAGCATGTAAATATGCGCAAATGAGATAGATGGATAGACTGATGACAAAGATGCATGGGTTGCCCCTTTATTATTCAGCAAGCAAACAGTATGTCACTTTATGAGATTTGAATAATATTCGTAAAACCCAAGTGCTGGTGTGTACAAAGATGCGAACAACTAAGACATTAACACATTGTTACCTCTACTCATTGCACACTTAGACCATATTCCAGTTGAAGTGGGATTAGCCAAAATATCTGAATAATACTAACAGGTCATATAGCACTCCTACCCCAAAAAACAAACCAAAAGCAATACCAAAGATGACCTTATTGCTGCATTGTTTTGCAGAGGTGATGTACACCGGACCTCTTGCCGGAGCTGCTTCTGAACTGCAATGTTGGAGCTAAATCACTTAGCTCCCTTCCAATAAGGTTGTGCATCACACACACTAGCACATATGCATATATGACAGACCACATATATGCTCTATATATCATACATATGCTTGAGACTACATCTTGGCTCACAAGCTTGGTTTTTACATGGGAGGGGTGGTACCCCTATTTATACTTGTACATGACCCTTAAGATTGTTGCCATGTGGCACAATCCAAACCCTACACCATACTTTTAGAATACTCTACAAACACTAGATAAGTAGATATTTCATACTACTCCTAAATATCTTACTCTAGAACATTCCTAATTCTAGAGTTCTTCCTACATACCCTGAATACTTCATGATTAAGCTAGCTCCTTCTACCAGCCAACTACATTGACAAGATTACTCCTAACAATCTCCCCCTTAATCTTGTCATATCAACTAGATCCTCTAATCCAGATCACCTGGACCATGCGCTTCATATTTTAACGGCCTCGCACCGCCTCATGTCTAGCAACGACATCGCACTGTGCTTATCAGCCTCACACTGAGTCCATATAAGATGGCATCACACCACCGATTCGGTTTCACACCGACCTTCCATGTGACAGTGGCATCACACCACAGTCGTCGGCATCACACCGGACTCTTCCACTTGGCTATGGCATCACACCAGCATCATTGGCTTCACACCAACCTTTCCATAGACAATGGCATCACACCATAGTGGCCGGCCTCACACCGACGCCCTCTACGACGATGCTATCAGACCACCGCCTGTCCATAGTCTCCAACAGTATCACACCGTTGGGCATGCACTTTGAACACCCCCCTCACAGGAATGTTGGCCCATCGTCGACTTACATCTTCTTTGGGCTTTCTTCACTCTTCCACATCTTGCTGCATGCATGCAGTAGCTTCACCATGTTGCCTTCACAGCTCCAAAACCACCACACCAGCATGCCACATCATCACATTGCTCTGTTGGCTTCGCACCAACTCTCCATGATGACGATGGCACCACACCACCGTCGACGGGCCAGCGGCATCGCACCGCTGCCGCCTCGTAACGGCATCACACCGTCGTCTTCTCTTGGCAGCATCACACCGCCTTCTCCTCCTAGCAGCTAGCGGCATCGCACCGCCAACAACCTCCATCCCACGCCGTCGTCCTCCCCATCGCATGGATTCTATCGCCACCGCCCTCAGATCTTGAGGCTCTGATACCAATTGTTGGAGCTAAATCACTTAGCTCTCTTCCAATAAGGTTGTGCATCACACACACTAGCACATATGCATATGACAGACTACATATATGCTCTATATATCATACATATGCTTGAGACTACATCTTGGCTCACAAGCTTGGTTTTTACATGGGAGGGGTGGTACCCCTATTTATACTTGTACATGACCCTTAAGATTGTTGCCATGTGGCACAATCCAAACCCTACACCATACTCCTAGAATACTCTACAAACACTAGATAAGTAGATATTTCATACTACTCGTAAATATCTTACTCTAGAACATTCCTAATTCTAGAGTTCTCCCTACATACCCTGAATACTTCATGATTAAGCTAGCTCCTTCTACCAGCCAACTACATTGACAAGATTACTCCTAACATGCAATGGTTAGTAAGCACAGAGCCACACAGCTTTGGGTTCCCATCAAAACTAGAAGTCTGAAATGTGCTCAGCTGTCCTGTTGCTGGGATTGGTCCTTCTAGGTCGTTGTTAGAAATGTTGAATTGAGAAAGGAAGTGAAGGTTCCCAAGTGCTGCAGGGATTTCACCCGTCAGATGGTTATTATTCAAATCTAGCTCCTGCAGGTTTGTGAGGTTGCAGATCGATTGTGGGATCTCTCCATAAAAGTTGTTGAAACTCAGGACCAGGAAAGGAGTGTTTTCAGATGACCAATCTCTTGGGGGATGACGCCTGTGAAATTATTTTTACCAAGATTCGGCACTTTGGGCCAACCACCGCTTATGCGGTATGGAAGTGATGATGGCACCTGTGAATAAATAAGTAGACCATTGTCAATGAGGCTTGGGTCCGAAAAGGTGCCAGGCTTATCTGACTTTAACATTGGCATCTGCATCAAGGTGATTGGGATTTCCCCAGTAAGACTGTTGATAGATACATTCAGACAGAACAGGTGGTTGAGGGAGTTGATCCAGCTTGGCATTGATCCGGTGAGTCGGTTGTTATTCAAGACTACTATCTTCAGATTTGTAAGTTTTGATAACCAAATAGGTATCTGTCCAGTCAACGAACAATCGTGCATGGAGAGATATTGAAGATTCTGAAAACCGTCAATGGTTTCATCTTGTGGCATGGCCTCATTCATGAAGTTTTTACCAATAAACAGAATGCTGATATTCTTGCAGCTCATAATGGCACGCAAAGTGCTTGTGATATTCGTGAAAGAGTTATTGGCAAGTGACAGGAAGGACAGGTGCTTCAGGTTGCCTATTTTTGGTGAGATCTCACCATGGAAATGGTTGGAAGACAACCGCAGTGCTTTTATATTGTTGCAAGAGTAAATGCTTTCTGGAACTATGCCACTGAGATTATTCCTCATGAGATCCAAACTTTCTAAAATTTGTAGGCCGGAGAAGTTCACCTTGTCTAGATCTCCAATAAAGTTGTTGATCTTCAGATCAATGGTTTTGAGATGCGTGCAGTTGCCCAGGGTTGATGGCAGCTCCCCAAACATGTTGTTGCTACTCAAATGGAGCTCCTCCAGGCTCTTGAGCTGACCTATCGATTGAGGAATCTTGCCACTGAAATGGTTCCCTCCAAGGTCAAGAGTGGCCAGATTACTGAGTTTGATTATATGTTCTCCATCAAGTTCTCCTTGTAGACCATTGTTGGGAAAGGAGAGGTACTCCAGTGAGGTAGCGTGAAATTTTTTTTTTTTTGAAACAAGGCAAAAGCTTTACCTTTTATATTGATACTAGTGGAATTTGGCGCGGCGGCACGCCGCACCCGTTGTAATTAGAAATGTTAAAATCCGTCGGAATTACTCGTCTAGAGTATGTACAAATACTTAGTGAATTAAAATGTTCAAATATGCTTGTTTTTCGACATAATTTTTTTAATTTAACTCCATAGTTAGAAAATGCATGATATGAGCATTTGTCAATTTTAACTCCGTAGTTAGATAAAGTTCATTTAGATTGTGTCGAAATGTTCACCAAATTGGAATGTTCAAATATGTTTGCATTATGCCATAAGTAGTTAGCATATATTTTTGTGAACATGTTGATATATTTTAGAGTATCTCCAATTTTTTTAGCAAATTGAAATGCTCAAATATGTTTCTATTTTTCAGTAATATTTAATTTAAGTCCATAATGAGTGGAAACGCACATTTATTGAATTGAATTCCATATTAGAGAAAGTTCATACAGATTACATCCAAATATTTATCAAATTAAAATGTTTAATTTAAGTCCACAATTAGAGAAAGTGCATTTGTTTTTTTTAAATATTCACCAATTCAAAACATCTAATCATGTTTTTTTGTCATAAATAGTTAGCATTTATTTTTCTAAGCATTTTGATAGATGTATTTTCCATATTTTTTCGACGGGTATGGGTATTTACAGAAATACTTCAACTTTCTGGAAAAATGGGCACCTTTTTTGCGCAGTCAAAAATACAACGAATTTGAAGATTGGAGAGAAATATGTTTATGTCCGTCAAACCAAAAAGTTAAAAGATGAAAATTGTTCGGAAGGTTGATATTCATCTACTCGTGAAAGGAAAATTTAAACGGACGACTGAGTGCGACGAATTTGACAAAATTCGTCAGATGTTTTTGCGAGTTTGGATCCAAAATTAAGGTGTTAGAGTCGACCAAACTCGAAACCGATCACGGGAATGAAACCTGCTCGTCGGCGCGCATATATTTCATGTACATATTATCGCGAAAAGGCAAAAAAAACCGGTACTGTAGAAGTGAGGTACTGTAGAACTTCTACTTCTATAGTACCCGGCGAGGAAGGCTGAAGCGCTCAGCTTTTACAGTATAGAGATTTTCCAAAAAAAAAATCCAAAATTTTTTTGGCCCTGTAGATGTGCGGTACTGTTCATGTGAACAGTACGGTGCTGTTCATGTGAACAGTACCTGACGCCGTGGGCACCTTCGTTGAACGCTGAAAGGGGTCAGCTTTTATATAGGTAGGATAGGAGAAGCAAACATGACACGGCCGAGACCAAAAATAAAAAAGTCATACATGACAGGGCGTACTAGATGAAAGAAAAGTAGCCCCGCGAGGATCCAAATCATCCTACTCCGTCTAATCTCTCAGAAAGATATATCGTCATATCTTTAAAACGCTACTACGCGGCGCGATCTGAGGATCGGGAAGCAGATCAGGCGGAGACGTCCAGCGCCGTCGGTGGCGGGAAATCGCTTCCCCTGGGCCAGCAAGGGCAATCAAGGCTTCATCCGCTGCCGTCATGGACGGCAAGTTCAGCCTGAAGAGGGTTCTCAACCCGTTGATTGCCGAATCAGAGAACGGAGCCTTCTTGCAGTCGATCCCCATTTTCTTGTGGAGGACACGCTGCGCTTTGCCGACCGCTGTGAGTTGTGGCTTCGCCGCGAGCCTGCTGCTATGACGGTCAGGGACGGGCAGGGCCGCATTAGCATGTGGCATTGGCGGAATAGGCGTGGGCAGCAGCGGCACATCCGGCAGGCTGAACAGATCCGCGACACAGCGTATCACGATGCCTGATGAGGGAGCGTCATCAGTATCGGCAGCGAGGACGTTCCCGATCGTAGCAGCCTCCGTGCCAGCATCAATAACGTCCGCGACGGGCTGAAACTCCCTCCTCGCCAAGTCGCCGTCGATATCAAGGACGTCTTCGTGCGCCTCCTCCTCGCCGTCCAGCTGCAACACATGTTGATCCAGCTCGGCGAGGCATGGCAGAAGCTGCTCCATCTTCCCGTCTTCAGCCTCATCCTCATCATCCTCACTAGAAAATCCTCCGTCGCGCAACGTGTCGTCACCTCCGCCGACCATGGAACCCAAGGCGGACAGAGGATCGTCAGTAGTGGCCGCGACGATGCGCTCGGCCGGGATCGGAGCGTGTTGTGGCGTGGATGGGGAGTGTGGCGTCCCTCCTTCTTTGTTCCAGCCCTCATCGATGTCCAGGCGGGCCAGCAGGCCCATTACCTCAGCTTGGCTGGTCGTGTCGGCTAGGCCAAAGGGCCATCAGCCGCCGTCGTAGCGGGGCGTGTCGGTGTTGAGCCTGACGCTTGACTCCGACTTGGCGAGGAGGACCCCGAGGCCTTAAACAGGAGCACAGACGCCCTCGTGTTCCAGTCGTGCAATGCCGCCGATTCGGCGAGCAGAGGCTTGACAGCCGTGTCGAGGCAGGCTTGGAGCTCCGCGCGGAGAGACGCAGCTTCGTCGGCAAGAATGGCGCGGATGTCATCGGCTGTGATCACATCGCAAGGAGGCGGCTGCACCATAGGCGCGGTCGCCGGCATGATCTCCACCCCAGCCAGAGGGTTGAAAGGGTCGGCGAAGTGACCAGGGCGTCCGTGCCGGTGCTTGGCCGCCATGGCCCGAGCTGCACCAGAAGGCCCTCGGCCCGAACATAGCCACGCTTGAGCACCTCCGTCCAGCGGGCCCTGTGCTCGAACTTGAGGAGGAACTGCAAGGGCTGGTGCGGAACGACGGAGAGGTCGCAGTGGCTAAGGCAGAACTCTTTGCGGATGGCGCGGTTGATGGCGAGGGCGGCAAGCTTCCGCTTATCGTGCATGTTGACCACCCAGGCGATGGCGGCCGTCTCCTCCCAGTCCTTCACCTCCTGGTCGAGCTCGCGCGTCATGGCGAAAATGAACGCGTCCTCTGCCGGCCTGGTAGGGGAAGACGGTGGCGTCGGTGGGGGGCGAAGAGGAGCTGCAACAACCTTTGCCCACGAAAGGGCTCCTTTCGCGAGCGGAGAGGAGGAAGGATGGCGCGGTGGAGGAGCGGCAGCGGCAAGCTTCATCTTCTTGGCGCCGAGACGGAGCGGGCAGTCGCGCTCGCGGTGACCGGAGAGGTTGCAGGTGAGGCAGCGCACGGGATCCCTGCAGGCGGCGGAGCTGTGGTGTTGGAGCAGCGCAAGGCAGCGGCCACATTTCCCCTCGGTGCGCCTCTTGAAGCGCAGCTTGGCCGCGTCCTGCTGGGCGCTACGCGGGGAGGGCCCCGCCACGCCGCCGTCGCAGCGGCTAGAGCGCCCGTCCCATCGTGGACGGCGCCGCGATTTGGGGAAAATCCATCCCCCGCCGTCAGAGGGCGGTGTCGCACCTTGAGTCCGTGCAGAACCCCGGTGGATGGAGGGCGCGATGACGATGGAGCGGAGCCGAGGCGCATGGATGGCGGCCGCAACATCTGAGGCGGCGGGTCCAGCGACCGCGTTGAGGATTGACGAGGTGGCCACGCCAGACGAGCGCATTGGGGAGGTGGAGACCAGGACGAGGGAGCCCTCCACCACGCTCCGGAGGCGCGGGGCGACCGGAACAGCCCCCGCAAGGCCTGCAGGGGACGGCGCAGGAGCGGAGACGGCGGCCGCATCGGCGGAGGCCGCGCTGAAGGCCGGGAAGACCTCTCCGTCCTCAAGGAGCGCAGTGGCCGCACGCCGAGCCTTGCGGGAAAGGACCGTGGTCCACCCAACGGCCGGAGAGGAGCTCCTCGAGCCGCCCGCCTCCGATGGATCCCGCGCCGCGAGATGGGACGCGCCAAGACGCGCAGGTGGAGAGGCGCGCGAATCCTCTTGAATTTGGAGAGCGTCGTTGGCGAAGAAGACAGACCGCGTCGACCTGTAGAGGGCATTGGAGGTCCTGGCGCGGCGCAGGATGCCGGCGGGCGCAACCTTCTTCAAGGCACCAGAAGGGGAGGCTGGTGATGACTTCAAAGCCGGAGGGGGCAGCCCTGCGCGCGCCAAGCCAACATCGCCGTGCTGACCTCCCCGCAGACTTCCTCCGACGGCGAATCGAGGAAGAAACCTCCGGCGACCACTTCCGATCTGAGCCTGTTGACCGGCGCGGCGGTGCCAAATCCGAGAAAGGCTGGCCTGAAATTTGGAGGGAGGGTAGCTGGGGGTGGTGGGAACTGGCAGGGGAGCGGGCTGGGAACCGTGGGTGGGCTGAACGCGGTGGCCGGCGCCGGCAGGGAGCCGGCGCGGGCAGAGCGCTGTCCGTGAGAGCTAACGGTCATATCTCGCTCATTTAGGATTTTTTTCCCCAGTTAATTTATCATCCTAGGCGACTTGCCGTTTAAGCTGGCTCGCCGTGCGCGAAAGATTTCAACAGAGAGAGTCCCACTTAGGTTGTTGTTCCCAGCCTTGAGCACTTTGAGCTTGGAGCAATTACCGAGTGAATTGGGAATGTTGCCACTCAATTGGTTGTTACAGAGGTCAAGCAAAGCTAAATCTGGCGAGCCAAGGCAGAGAGAAGATGGAATGTGGCCCGTGAAGCTGTTATTGCTGGCATTCAGCGCTACCAGGTTCTTCATCACCTTCCATGTGGCTGATGGAAATTCTGAGCTGAACTGGTTACTTGAGACGTTGAGTACCTGCAGAGGCTTGTCTGTGGTGATTGAAAACGGCAGCTCGTGCAGTGATCCGTTAAGCCGGTTGAAGCTAACGTCGAGTACGATGATGCTTCCAGAGGACATGAGCTCCCGCGGAAGGCCACCGAAAAGGGAGTTGTGCGACAAGTTGACGCGCAACTGGCCAGTTAGGTCGGCGAGGGACGCTGAGATACGCCCTTCAAGTCCTTTTGATGCCAGGGAGACCTCAGTGACAGCCCCATCTCCATTGCAGGTGATGCCTTCCCACTTGCAGCAGCGTGTGCCGTTGTCGCGCCATGACGCGGCAATGCCTCTGTCTCGAGACAGCCCGCCAAGGAACTGGAGGAGGGCACGCTTGTCCTGTTCTGTGCATGGGGTAGCAGGAGAGGCCAAGGAGAGTAGCAGGAATAGCTGCAGCATGACCAGAAAAACGGTGAAGGAACCCATTGGTTGGTGCTTCCTCCTTTTTTCGGTTGTTTGAAGAGAATGAACGCAGTGCTCGTATTAGTTATCATCTAGCAGTGGCTCTATTTGTACACCAGAGCTACATAACATGATTCAGGATATTCTTCATGTCATGATGGACGTGGAGCATGGGCACTGGGCCACTGGTCAACTTGGCCACGGTCCACCGGCTGCGCAAAAGGCAGCTACCAGCTAGGCTAGCACGGAAAGCATTAGGCACGACCCAATGTATTTTGTCAAATACTGCATAAGACTAGTCTTTATTCATCCGTAGAAGATGATACTTTATGCAGCAAGCAATTAATCTGACCATGTGGTCTTCTCTTCTGGCTTTACTCGGCTAATATAGTTATGAGAAAGATTGGGTTTGTTACCTCTAATTTTTTTTTACGCAGGCAATTATAACACTGTAGCCCAGCCAGCTAGAAATGGTATCCAAATATAAAGGCAATAAGAAACTGGTATGTTGTTATCTCCTGAAGGTTCATCTCTCTGACCTATGATCTAAATTCGTCTCCTTTCAACCAGACTCCCCTGCCTTTTGTCTAGCTGTGTTTCCTCATTGTATACAGTACACACCGGTTGTAGCGTGGGTGCAGCAAACATGGGCCATGATTGGCCGGCTGCAAAATGGATAGCGACACTAGCAGGGAGAGCAACAGCCGTGCCTATCGAACTAGTAATGTATCTGCCAATATAAATATGGGCCTATAAATATCTGTCACATAATTATGAATGGATCAGTTAGCAGCCGGCTAATAATAAAGCCTGGAATAGTACCAAAATTATTAAAAGAATGAGAAACCAATCTGTTATCTTCTCCAGGGTTCATCTCACAAATTTATCTCCTTACAGTTCGACTCCAACCAGCCTTTATTCTGGTTTTTACCACATTTTGTAATATGGCATGCGACAATTTGTATCAGATCCCGTGTAGGTGTATCATGAGCCCATTTTGTAATATGGCATGCAACAATGTAGGTGTATCATGAAACCATTGAAGATATGAATCTGACAGGATACTGAATACTCCATCAGTCCATCTCCTGTACATGTTTATAAGCTGCACATTATCTCCTTGTAAGAGCAAAGATACTTTGTGATAAAAAAATTCAGAGGTCATCCATGGAAAGTTCAGATGCCCCTTTTTTGCCAATGGATGCTATCCTCCTGTTCATAGCCTTTCAAATGAATCAACGCAGTTTTCATTTTTATTAGTCGATGAACATATACAGTAAATATATCACTAGACCCACCATAAAATATATTTCTTATTGTATTTATTCAGTACTGTAAATATTTACATTTTTTCTCATATGTTTGGTCAACTTAGGAAATTTTGACTTTTGACCTAATTTACATGGCTCATTTTCTGGAACAGAGGTAGTAGTGTTCATTATTACACATGGGCATTTTCGGTAGATGTATTAATGTTTGGCTCCCATATCTGTAACTATATATATTTGTGTTATGTGGGAAATTCGATTTGGTTAACAGGATATGGGAAGTATTATGTGTAATGAAGTTAAAATCAGGCTACCGTTAATACATTCATGTCGAGGGTAGTACATGATATCCTTGCTTACTCTTATTGTGATATGCATCATTTACCATGGTAGGATGTATATGGCTCGTGGTTGCTCTTTTTTTTTGTAGATTGGATACATCTTAGCAGTGGAACTTGATTGCTGTGTCTTAGACGGAAATAGATATTCAGGTGTTGAAGAAGCTATTTGCTTTCAGATCTTGTGTCCTTCTTTGGAGGTATATGAAACTCTGCTATGGTAATCTGGAAGCGATATGCGAAAAGGTTTGGGATAGAAATATTTTCTATTAAGGTTTGTATCTGATGTGTGGCCTCTTTTTTTGTTTGAGGTAGCTTATCACGTGTGCCACGCGATTGATGTGTGGCCTCCTATGGTCACAATTCCACCATAAATTTCGATGACAAGTAGAGGAAAAGAGTCCACCATGTCCCGTACTATTTACCTAAGATTAATTCGACGGTGGGGCACGTAGTAAAGTACTGAAAGGATTTTATTTAGAGGAAAGGCCAGAAGGCCCTGCTTTTCTATCGAGAAGACAAGATCGTCTGCATGTTATTGGACCTTCGTTATGGGCTCACTGAGTGGACTTTGGAATCTGGCATGAAGGATCGACTTACACCGATCAAGCCCACGCACAGCCCGCTGTATCAATATGTAACACCCCGGCCACCCCCGGGCCGGGCCTGTCACCCCTGGCAGCTCTCTAGGATCTCTAGACTGGCCCCACAGATCAACACTGGTCTTTTCTGCGCACTTTGTCCTCACTCGTGCGCACCCGGGAATCAGTTCCCGGTCGGTCACCCATCCTTGGATTACTTCGGGCCAAGCACGCTTAACCCCGGAGTTCTTTCCAGATGAGCTTCCGGAAAAGAAGTTGCAACTTGTTGATATGAGTATTCTATCAATCCTATTAAGCACTGAGCCAGGATCTCACACAATATCTGGTTCGATCAGGATTGGGGGCGTATCAGATGAAAACGTCTAGATCCTGAAAATCTGCAAATTTTCAATATGGTCCGTTCGATCGTGTACCAACGGTTCAGATGTCCTGTGAGTCTCCTCACGGTGATTTTACAGAAAAAAACCCGCAGCCACAAGTTACCGTTTGCAATGAGGTCCTTCGGTGAGGTGTTATTTTTTGCCTTGTTCGTTGTTCCAAGAAATTTGGTTCAGATTTCTAATTAAATGTATTATTATTTTCGGTGAAGTGTTATTTTTTATGAAAAAGTTCGGAAATTTCAAAATTCGCCACGGAAATTTCAGTTATTTTAGAAATATTCCACATAGATTGTGTAATATTTCATCATACGAAAAAACTCAGATATTTTAAAATAGATACAATTTTCAATAGATTTGTATAAGGTATGTTCAAAATATGACACAAACTCTTTATATGTGCGAAATCTTGATAAAATATATGTGGTCTCACAAAAACATTAATGAAATTTCATTTTAATTTCAATAAATTTTCATAGTCGGAATTTAAACTTTTTCAAAATATGCCCAATATTGATCTTGTTTTGAAGATCTAGTCGCTAGAAACTCAGATATAAAAAAATATCACAAATCGGACATTTGGTTCAAAAGTTATGACCTATACAAAATTAAGAAACGAATAAAAAAGGATAGGTGGGGTGGGCAGCAAAAGTACTGACACGAATTGGACATATGTAGGGGGTTTTCTACAAATTGTATTTGGTGGAAGCATAATACGAGATCTGACCGTTCCTAGCTAATCCGACAACACGGACGCAAATTTGCAGATGTAGTCCATTTTCACCTGATACGAGATTCCCCTTTATCTCCCTTTATCTCGGCTACTTGGACAAAGCTGAGGACGCCGCCAGGATACTGCGAGAGAGGCTTCGCGGTCGTGGGGGAAAACGACCGGCTACGCAGATACAACCCCACCCAGCACACTGACCTCTGAGGCCCACGCTAACTGGTCCCACACTTCAGTCTGGCCCACCCAGGCAGCACGGGACGCCGACGTAGCCCGCTCGAGCTCCCCTGTCCCACGCATACGGCTGGGATCGACGGCCCCACCAGACGGACGGTCGCGATGCGTGCGCCCCATAAGTGGTAACTCCGCCAGGAGTTTACCGTTCTGCCCCTCCCCTCCCCGTTGCTACAAGAGACTCGGGAAGTGTTCGTCCGAGGAAGGGGAACAGAAGAAGAAGCACAAACCCTCTCCGGCCGCCTCTCTTGCTCCCGGTAATGGAGAAATCTAGGGTTCGAGATTAGACCATCGTTCTCAGGATTTAGATCTCCCTTCTTCTTGGTGGCTCGATTTCGTGGTTCGTTTTCGTCAAGGGGGCGGTGGGTTTTTTTTCGCCTCCTCTTTCTTGGGATTTTTTTTCTTTCTGGAACGAGATCATGCATTTGTGTGCATGCATGTTTCTCAGGGCGTTGGATTTGGGGTCTCCTTTGGCTGGCCCCCGTTCTTGCGTGATTCGCGTGGGGTTTCGGGGCTATTCATGGTGGGAGCGTTTTTATCTCTTCTTTCTTCTCCAAAATAAGTTATCTGCAACCTTCTTCTTCTTCCTGGATTCAGTACTAGTCCTCTTCTTTCCTCTTCTGCTGCTGTTTTTTCTACGGCCTTTTGGCGCGTCATGTTTATGTGCAGGGTTTTTAGACTTTTAGTACTGCAGTTTGTGCGTCAGAGCTCTGTTTCTCTGTTCAGAAAAACAACAAGTTTTAGGGGATAGTTTCAGGAAAAAACAAGTTTTGTAGAGGTTTTTTGTGGGTTCTGATTTCCTATCTGCTGAAAAATAGTACCTTTTCCCGTTCGATTCATCTTTTGCTGGGTACCATAACAGCATTACTCATATTTATGTGTAGCGTTTTTTAGTTTTGCAGTTTGTGTGCCAGCGGCCTACTTTTTTCCATCAAGAAATCAGTTTCTGGGAGTAGTTTCAGGGGTAAAGAAGTTCTTTTGGGGGGTTTTATTGAGGTTATTTGGGGTTATGAATTCCCATCTGCTGCCGAGAAAAAAAGCAACTTCGGTTTGTTCTATCTTTGCTGGAGGTTTTCATGGGTTCTTGTATGTTAGATGAGGGTTTCCATGGACGCAAGGGAAATCATGTCCTTTCTTCGCCTCCTCCTCTAGATTTGACCATTTTACCAAATCTTTTTTGTGCACCAGTCCTTTATCCATCTACTTCACCACCTTTATTGAGTTCTTCACTTGTTTATGTGCAGACTAGTGCAGAGGCTTGGTAGGTTTGGACCAGGTTCGGTTGCCGATGTAAGCAACGGCGAGTCCAGGAAGAAAATGAAGGGCAGGCTCAAAGTGAACATTGAGTAAACTGAAGGCTGTTTTTGAAGAAAAATAGCCATTATCTCCTTATCCTATAGTGTAAATAAATTCAAACTTGTCTAGATTAGTATTGGAGACGTTGCTAGTATTTACTGGATTTTTGCCTTCTTAATATCGAATTTCGACCCCTAATTTGGAACTTTTTAGTAAAATAGACGTTATCTCCTAATTTGTGATAGAGTTATCCATCACGAAATTGATATAGTTACCCTCCTCTCTCGGTAATAGTTACCCACACTGTACTAATAGATTTACCCACCATTTACCAATAAAGTTACCCATGTATTCATGATGATGCAGTTATCCACCATGAAATCGATATAGTTACCCTTCTCTCGTTAATAGTTACCCACCCTAAAATTATAGAGTTACTCACCCAATACATGGGTAGTACTCGTATCAGTGGCGAGTTTAGTTTTTGCACGACACTGATACTGGAGTTAGCCACCCAGTAATGATAAAGTTACCATGGGTAAGACGATAAGGGGGGGGGAGGGACATCTTACCGCCTAAGTGTCGCCATCAGATACTTTAGGAGGCTAAGCCCCAAACTGGGTCGTTTTTCTAACGCGTAGGGGCGCCTTAGCGTCTAAGCGTTGCCTTTATGAAAGCCTTAAAAATCATGAAAGTTATCCATTTGTTCATGAAGTATTTTCCATCCCAAATCGGAAACTCATTTATGAAAGTCTATGGTAACTTTAAAAATAAAAAAAATCGAAAAAACAACCAAAAGTGGGATCTTGTTTCAAGGCAAAAACTAGTCATTGATATGGTGGCTACTGTCTGGATAACTCACGTGTTACGGGTGGATAACTTTTGAGTCCGAAAAAAATCGTCGAAACATATAAACATGTGATCTAGTTTCGAATATCTCGACGCAACTAGTCCAACAATGAAAACGGATTTTAAATCGGATAAACAGTTTGATCTACAAAACTTTTTAAAGTTCCAGATTAAAACATTTAATGCATGAGCCAAGCAATTTTTGCCCTCAGTTTTCACCGGCCGATCGCTCGCGCTGGCTCTTTGGGCTTCTGCGGGGCGGACGCTAGTTGGGCTGGCCAGGTGCAGGGACGGACGTGTTGATCTGGCCACGTGCATCAGGTGTTTTTCGGTCGGAACATCCTTTAAATATGCATGCATGCACCTTGTTATTCAGGGAGAGGATTCGCTGACTTTGGAAACCATGACGTTGAGGTCATTGACATGTGGGTCCCACCTAGCATGGACCCACATGTCGGTGACCCAAAGTCACCTGACTTTGGGACTCATAAAGTCAGCGAATCCGCGCCCTGTTATTCATCCTCTAGCTACTTGTGACTTTGGGACTCATAAAGTCAGCGAATCCGCGGCCTGTTATTCATCCTCTAGCTACTTGCTAATAGAGATGGTAGTCATAAAGGATCTGTCGGCCGGGCATGACGTAAGAGATAATGTTAGCAAGGTCATTACGTGGGCTTACTGCATGTCAGTCAGCTAGTGTTAGGGTGCCACGTACACTAGGCTGATCGTTGACTCACCTGGAATGCCAGCTTGTGGTGTAATCGAAGGGTCAAGGGCAAGCGACGAGCAAGATATTTTCCCCTCAGCTGCTTCGAAGAGTCCAGGTCGGCCGAGCGGCAAGATATTTAGGCGCTCCTGTTCTCACCCGCCACCACGCACACACTTGTGCATGCATGTCGGAGAAAGAGAATTCTTTCTGTACTACATGTACATATTTGAGACAACTGCTGCTGCACAGCCTGCGGTCGTGAACAGTACTTACGGAGACGGACTTTGTTTTGAGTAGAACATTACTCGCGGAGATGGGCTTTGTTTTGAGTAAAGGAAGATTAGGTGATTTTAGCTACTACACTGCACGTTCCAATGTACTCCTACTACTAACACGATAGAGCAGCACGGGCCGGGGCGTAGAGTCGAGACACCCAGAAATAAAGTTTAAGGGCAGCTCCAACCGGCCATCGCAAACGGATCAACTCAGTCCGATTTTATCCGAACGGACACGGGATCCAACGACCCAACGCATACGGACCGGCGAGGGCGGACACGTCTGTTTTTCCCGAAACCTGGACCAACTTTAGTCCACGTTTGGGGCGAAACAGACAGCCTCTCGGTCCGCCCTTTGTCCTCCCTTATCCGTCTCGGGCCCAGTCGCCAGCCACACAAATCCCGCCCTCCCCAACCCTTGCTTTCCCCAAACCCTCGGCCCGGAGGGATCGGATGCGGCAGCGCGAGGCCGAAGCGAAGGCCGCCAAGCAAGCGGCCGAGGAGAAGGAGAGGCTCGCCGCCATCCAGGCCTGCGCCAGTGTGGACCTCATCGCCACCCAGGCCGCCGCATGAGCTATGCTTCTCCTCAAGGGGGAGGTTCTTAACGGAGCGTTTGCGGCCACCGCCCCCACTGTGACGGCATCGGCTGGGAGCTTTCTCTCCTCCGCCAAAGGGATGCCGCCAAGGTCCTCGTCGCCTGCTCTCTCGAAGGCCTCGCCGGCCGTCGTCCAGCCCGCGGGCGCCCCGTCGCGGCTTGGGTCCCGAGAGGCGTCGCCGGAGTTTTCTTTGGTCCCCATCGACCTCAACTTGACGCCGAGTGCAGCCGACGAGCGGGTGCGTGTCAAGGCGAAGGCGAAGGCCTCGGGGAGCATGCCCGAACCCCGTACACTCGAATTCGGCGCCATGCCTCCCACGACACCAGCCAATCCGGCTACTTTGACACCGATCATGTCATGGAGGACATGATATTCGAGGGAGGCATGTACAACAACACGGAGGACGCCGAGACGCAAGACCCGACCGCGGGCATGGACGAGGCCGAGACTCAAGCAGAGACATAAGAAAATGTGGTCTCCATTGATGACGAGCCACTTGAGTTCGACGAGGAGCACGCCCTACTCGCCACCATCCACAAGAAGAAGAACTAACGAACGTCGTCGTACAGGGACAAGGAGGACCAAGTTCTTTCCGAGGCTTGGATAACATGTGCGCAAAATGCCATATGTGGTGCTCAACAAAAAGACACCGCGTTTTGGAAGAGGGTATGGAAGCATTTCCATGATCAAAGGAATTTACCTCCATACAAGATTGAGAGTGACCGCAATGATACCTCTCTCCAAAAGTAGTGGTCACGTATACAATGCGAATGTAGCAAGTTCCAATCCTCCTATGATCATGTCAAGGCCCGGCTGGTGAGTGGCGTATGGGTTGAGGAGACAATTCTTCAAGCTTTGGAATTTCACAAAAAATGTACAAGTCCAAGTTCAACTTGCCCCATTGTTGGGATATGATCAAGGATGCCCAAAGTGGGTCGAACTCTACAACTCCTTGAAAAAGGGGGCGGCGATGGATCGAAGAAACTTTCCAACGAAGATGACGATGAGGATGTGGAGCTCGGCCAAAGCTCCCGGGGTCGGGCGTGTGGCCGAGGGGACACAAGTGCACCAAGCAAGATGCCAAACACGAGGCGGTGACACAATTGGAGGAGACCTTAAAGTCTTTGATCGTCGGCAAGGAGGACGCAACCGCCGCAAGATATGTGGAGAAACGGAAGGACAAGGAGGAAGCAATGGTATGCTATTTAGAGATGTAGAAGAAGAAGCTAGAGATCGAGGCCGAGGAGAATCGGGTCAACCTCGCCATGATTGCCGAGGAGAACCGGATCAAGGCCGAGGACAACCGTGTGAAGCTCGTGCTGATGGCCGAGGAGAACCGGATCATGATGGCGACTTGAGCATCATGGTGCCGGAGCAAAGAGCTTGAATCCTCAAGAAACAAAAAGATAATTCATGAGCGCGATGATGCTCGATGTCATTCTCTTCTATTTATCATGTCTCTTTGAACTAATTTTATTCTAAACTATGTGTCGTTTTGAACCTTCGTGTGTTTTGTTTGGGTGGAACTATATTTATATTATTTTTGTATGCCCATTTTTTATTTTGTTTGCAATTTGAAAAATCGGTAAACATGGTATATATTTTTTCTTTCAAATGGACCATTTTTGCGGTGGGCCGTTGGAGGCACCCCCACCCCAAATGTACAAAGGCCTCAACGCTGTCCACGGTCCGCCCCAAACGGACAAAAACGGACACATTTGGGTGTCCGTTTGCGGTGGCCGGTTAGAGCTGCCCTAAGAGCAACTCCAACGTAACGACCCAAACTGACATGTCTTTTGTCCATTTTTTGTCCGTCCGGGGCAGGGTCCAGCCCTTGTCCGGTCTTTTCTTGTAAGCGAACCCAACGGGGCGACCCATTTGGTCCGCCCTGACCATTTTTTTCTCATACAACCACATTGCACACATATAAAAGCAAATGAATTCATGCAAATAAACCTGCCATACCGGCATACAAATAGTGCAGCAATAATAGTCAAATCAAATCACAAATTATTTATTACAACCAAATCGAAATAAAATTGTAGCTGATGAATGTAAATAACCAATTTGAATAAAATTGTAGCAACACATTAGGCTCCTGGTTGGTTTGTGATGCATGTAAAATGCATACATGAACTTTGCATTATTTTTACTTATATTCCAGTCATATTTGCATCATATAAGGTTATATCACTGTTTTATAATGATTTTGGGAATATTTGACATGTTTCCTATTTTTTATGGAATTAACCCTGCGCAGGCAGAAAACCCTATTTCTTTCCTTTAATGTTTCAGGGACCCAAACGACGTCCAAATCACCTGCAAATTTACGAACGTCAATATTTGGAAGGAAGAAGACTTGGGGCGAAGGAAGCGAACAAGCGGAGCCCCGAGGGCCAAAAGAGGTGGGCCCACGCGGCCCCTGTACCTGGCCGCGTGGGACCCCTTCAATTGGGCCTCGACGCTCCGTTGCAGTCGATCTTTCCTCCATCGACTCCGTTTTGACCTAAAAACGCCTATAAAAATAGTCCCCCGACGTTCTCTGGAACGAGCGCCGCAGAAACACAGAAACACCGAAACAGAGACCTGGAGTTGCAGATTGGAGGGGGAAAACTCCGGCGGGGCGCTGCCGGCGTGGTCTCCATCTTCTCCAACGACTTCTCCACTGTCTCCATGATGAAGAGGGAGTAGTCCACCTCAAGACTATGGTTTGTGGAAGTAACTTATGTATCTCTCTCTCTCGAGCTTCACTAATTAGTACCGTATGAGCTGCTGAATATGATTACGGTCATCTATGTAATACCTTTGTGGTGGATCTTTTTATGAGTTAATATATGTTTGAGATTGCAATGGTTTGTTTCAGTTATGAAAGTAGATGCATATTATGTACCCCGTTCTTATTTACTTGTTATGATCAAGCATGTTTATGAGAGCGTGTGAGGGGGAACGTGTGCATTAGTTGGAGTAACGGGGGTGGCTAGTGCAGTGAACGTGAGAGAAAGTTCTGCGATCCACTTGGGTGTTTTACCTTACTTTGTTGCCTCACTAGGGATAAAAAGAAATACCATGCTACCGGAGATGTGGGTGTGACCATTGCCACTACTCCATGACTAGATCTAGCATGTTCTTATTTTAACTTCATGTCATGATACTTATTGCTATACTCTGAGTTATCTTAATTACTGAGGTGTTATGATTTAGTTCGCATCTTGGTGGAGTATAAGAGAGACTAATAACCAAAAGGTCTCTATGTTAGGACGTGATGCCCATATAATTATAACTTGTCATTAAACTGTTGTGTTGCAATCTCATATGTCAACTCTAGTGTTCCATTGTCTACCACTTTATTAAAGAGAGAGTGCATTTGTGAAACCATGAACCCCGGTCCATTTTTAATCATAAGAAACACCTTTCCAACAACTTTTACCACTTTTTCATTTTCTGCCATTTAAAAATCCGAAAATACAAAAACACTTTTACATCTTGCATTCATCATATAAAACCCAAAAATATCATTTATCATTGCTACCACCATCCTTGCATATTTATTTACCACCATTGCATATTTATTTCTTGTTTGCATTGCATATTATCTTGATATCATTCTCACACCTTGTGCTTGACAACCACTAGTTGAGGTTGAGGACCAAAACATTTACCTTGTTTTGTAGATAACCAAAAGAAGGATAGGAAAGATAAATCTTCACTACTGATTCCCCGAGAGTTCGATATTAAACCCTCGAGTCACCCTCGTGGGGAAAACACGTCTTCCACTTACTACACACTCTGCACTTGGAGTCTCAACCTAACCCATTTACTTTTCACGCAGGTAACTACGTGAAGGGCCATCAGTTTGCCGCCGGTTGGTTTCCATAGTGTTGCCATATATGCTCAACCAAGTCATTCCGAAGGACCTTGTGAGCATCTCGATCACGCATCTCTGCATGAAAGTGGATGAAGTTTGCAAAGGTTGCCGCTCCACCGATAGGCTAAACCAACTCACCCTGAAATTGCCAATCTTATTCATAGATGTTGTCATCACGCTCATCCTCCACGATCATGTTGTGCATGATCACCCAAGCAGTCATGACCTCCCACATGGTGTTCACGCTCCATGTTCTAGCGGGGTGGCGAACAATAGCCCACCGAGATTGGAGGACACGAAAAGCACGCTCCACATCTTTTCTTGCACTCTCTCTTGTTCTTTGGAAAACCGTGCTTGCCTCTCTCCATCAGGCTTGGAGATGGTCTTCACAAAAGTAGTCCATGGAGGATAGATACCATCAGCCAGTATCCCTTGGTGTATGTGTTGCCATTGATATCATAGGTCACCACCTGGGAGTTGACCTCCGAAAGCCTAGAGAAAACAGGAGAGCGCTGCAGGACACTGATATCATTTTGGGATCCGGCCATGTCGAAGGAGTGCCAAATCCGGAAATCTTTTGAAGCCACAGCCTCAAGTATGACCATGCACTCGCCTACATGCCGCTTACTGTTCCTGCCAAGCAAATGAACAGTTTTACGACTCCCAATGCATACAATCGATGCTTCCAAGCATGTCGGGAAATCCTCTTGCCTAGTTGATGGACAAGAGCCAGGTCGTATCCTCCATATTTGGCTCTCTCAAATACTCTGAGCCAAACACCTCAACCACTTCTTTGCAAAATCTGTATATTGACATTAAGCATGTGGACTCACCCATGTGCATGTACTTATCAACGAGATCACCGGCAACTCCGTAAGCAAGCATCCGGATGGCCGCAGTGCATTTTTGGTAGGAAGCCAAGCTTACCAAAGGCATGTCGCTTGCATTGAACAAATCATCATGGCTAAGCACTGCTAGGGTGAGGTGGAAACAAGTTGCTTGTACATGCTACTCCCTCCGTATCATTTTTCATTTTTTTTCTTGAGGGGAGCAAGTAACTGTATCTTTTTTTTAGCTTGTAGGAGTAGTAACTATACCTAGGTTTTTTTTAAGGAAAAGTAACTAAACCTAAGTGAGCTTAATACCGATGGTCACACTACAACAGCCCGCATGTAGTCATCCCACGGCCCACGACAACCCAGTCCAGGACGCTTTCATGTTGCCGGTGTGTGATAGCCTCTCCTCTGCCTTGCTCCTCCACATCCTCGTCGGCCTCCCAAAACGGAAACCCGCAAAATTTCACGAATTTCTGCCCCTTCTGGTCCGGTCCAGTACAGCGCGAGTTGATGGTGGTGACGGCGGAGAGCGTCCCTAAGCGCCGGCGTGAGTGAGAAAAGCGGCGGGGGCCGGTGGAAGTCCTCGATCCAGGTCTGTGCTGCGGCGGCGGGGGCGGCGGCGGCGGCGTGGTCGTAATGACGGCGGGAGAAGCTGCGGCTGGTAGGAGGAGGAGGAGGAAGAGGAAGGCTAGGCTGGACGCCGGGACTGAGTTCCGCGGCGTGCGGCGGCAACCAAGCGGGAAGTACTCGGCGCAGATCAAAGACTCCAAGTCGAAGGGGAAAGTTCGTAGATGGCTCGGCACTTTCGACACCGCCGAGGAGGCCGCCAGAGCGTTCGACGCCGCGGCCGTCAGGCTACGAGGCGCGGCGGCCAAAACCAACTTCAAGCAAAAATCCACGCCCCCCTCTGATGGCGAAGGCGTCGCCCCTCACGGGCCTTCCGTACGGGTGAAGAAGGCGGCGGCGGCTGCGGCTGCGCAGACGGAAGCCCGGACCGTGCTCCACGCCGTCTCACCGACGTCCGACGCTGGTGACGAAGACTTCGCCGTTCGCCGGCCATCCTCACGGGTGAAGAAGAAGGCGGCGGGTAGACAGCCGGATGCCCAGGCCGTGTTCCGCGGCGTGCACCAGACACGCGGCGGCAAGTACGGAGCGAGGATCCGTGTCAGACACTCGAAGAGGGATGTTCGGATGTGGCTCGGCACCTTCGACACCGCTGAGGACGCCGCCAGAGCGTACGATGCAGCGGCCGTGAAGATGTACGGTGCGAGTGCTGTCACCAACTTCGAGCCGTGCTGCAAATCTGCGGCCAAAACGTCGAAACGTGCTGTCACCAACCTCAAGCAACCACCACCTACGGCCGTCGCTGCTGATTACAGTGAAGAATCGCAGATGGACCTCCTGAACGATTTCCTGGAGCTCTCTGCGCTCGACTTCGGCTCGCACAACATAATCCCAGGTGTGCAGCATCAGCACGACGATCTCAAGGCAGACCTGACGCCGGTGGAGTGGCAGCAGGTGGAGGAGTTCCTCAAGGACATGGACTACACCGATGTGAGTTACTAGATCTGCAGCTGCCTGTTGCCCTGTTCTCTGCATGACATTCAGTTATGCTGATTTAGTTTTGCCATGTATGCCTTTTGAGGTTCAGGACAGGGAGGCGCTGATTGAAGCGGCTGCAATTCTTCAGCAAATTTCGCTTGCTTGCATGCCCATGGAGATGGTGGGAGAGCCGAACAAGCATAAATGATGCTCAAAGCGCGGCGACAAACTGATGATGACGAACATTTCTCCTAGGAGTAGGTTGATACGATAATCTGGGTGTGGCTGGGACTCCTTTGCTTGGAAGAGCAATAGTTCTAGGTTCTTTTGGTGCTTAGTCCCTTTTTGTGCAGTATAAGAACTACTGAGATGAGAAAATCATCGAAGAAACAATCCCACAATTCTAGTAGGGAACAATGGCCGAGCTCAGAGAGATAGGGCTGGGTGATAGATACACATTCAGATTTTAGTTAATTCTGAGTATTGGCATCAAGTTCTGTTTAGATGATGGAAGAACTTCTTAACCTTGACATAATATAGCCGTATAGTTATCTCAAATCTCAATACTTGATGCATGGATGTTTCTGTATTGGTATATATATTCCCGTTGGTCGCAGAAATAATGTTTAATGATGCGAACAATATATCTCTGTAGCGCCACAAAAATGATACTTCCATTGAACAAGACGAATGCTTCCTGGGTCGAAAACATGTTGCCGCCCTTTTTTTCTTCTGATTTATTTGTTGGTACGAAATTATTGAATATATAATTCAAAATATAGAGAATTATTATAGCCATTGTATTTATTGTAATTTTATAGGGACTTTGTGATATATTTATATCAAATGTTAGATTACTGCTGAGGAAGACGGTATGCATCGTGGTCCATAGATTGCCATGTAAAATAGTAGATGGTATATAAGAGAAAATGTTGTAGCAGCATTGTAGTAGATCGGCTTTATTCCATACTAGTGAATGTAAGAATTTTTCTATCGCCATCTATGGATTTTAAAATATAGTGCAAAATGACCATGGAGAGGGTAGATGAAGTGTTCCACGGACTTTTCGATGAGCATGAGAGAAGGGAAGTGCCAACTGCTCAGATTTTTTTTGAGGGACATATAATTATACTATACTTAACTCAAATAAAAATGCAGCTGCAGATCTAGTAACCACATCAATTGGAATGACAGCCTAGGCAGCTTCTCTTGTTCTTCACAATACGATCTGCATATTATAAGAATACTACTAGCTAAGTACCTGTGGGTTGATACCGGGACAACAACATACACATCTGTTGCTTCAGACATCAAGACAGAAGTCTTCTCTGTGGCTTGTTCCTTTGTGACTATGATTCCCTCCAAACCCATATTATCCATGCGATGTCTCATTCTTTTACGCCTACCTTGTAAAACTTCAGTGTGGTGATCTTGCCTTCGACCCTTGCCACTACAAACATCAGTTCCTTCATATAAATATCTCTCACTCTATATTTATCCCTACTATTTTACCAAAATTAAATAAATAATTTGTAAGGACGAACAAATAACATCCTTCAAATTTTGGACTAACCATGCCATTTAATATATGTTTTTATGATGATTAAAAGGTGCAACGAATTGGTAATTAAATAGCCGTGTTACACATGAAATAGGCAACATGAATCCCAAACCACAATACATGACATAACCAGAGAGAACCAAAATGGGATTAGATCCTTGTAATGAAGTAAACTGACAAACATAGAAGAGATAAATAAGTGACCGAGACGAACACACGACTACTCATGCATGCACTGTGTAGGGCCTCTACCTAGTTACATAGAGTAAAGGAAATCAAAGACAAGCCAGGATCGGTGTCGCCCCATGGATAGCCAAATCCCGCAACTAGATCGAAGGGATGCATAGTCTCATCACCGTTAAGACGATCAGTTGACCTGCTCGTGGCACCACAACTGAAGCCACTTTAGACAGAAGTGCTCAGGTCCCCTCCTCCGGACCTCATAAGCTCGAGCCATTCCTCGTGTTGTTGGGGCGGAGCCTGAGTCCGCATAGGACTCCCAATGATCTCCATGGAGTCAGTGACATAGGGAGCCATCACCTGGGCTTGGGAGGGCTGGTAGACCGGTGGTTGGCCGCGGATCTTGGCAATCCGGTCGCTGATGCTCTGGAGGAGAACCTCCACCTTGCATGCAACATTGGTAAGCTCCTGGATGGAGAGCCCCGCGTGGCCCTCTAGCATGGCCTTATGCACGAGGAACTTGTTCTCGCGCTCCTCACAGTCGTGCTTGAACTTGAGGGCCTCGCGCCGGAGCTTGTGGGTGCGTATGTGTAGAAAGTTCTCCTGGTTCATCTTGTTATTTAACTTCTCACATCCCTCCAGTCTCTTGAACTGGTTTAGGATGCCCACCGACTCATCATGTGATGGGAACACTTGGGGCATTGAATCGCCCTCCCCATAGACGATGATGCAGGCCTTGGTGTTGCACATGGTGGCCACCTCGCCCGCCTTCTTCATCAGCCCCCGACTACGCCTTTCGAAGGTTTCACGACGGGTGGAGTTGTTGGGGATGTACTTGAGGGCTACCTTTTTGCGAGCCATTGGTGGCCTCGGGTAAGCAACCAGGTAAAGAGTGAAAGTTGGGTGTTTGGGTGAGTTCAAAGCCAAGGGGGGAGGGGTAGATATATAGTGGATAATCAATTGGGTATAGGAAGATAAGGCGACAGCGTGCTACATATTAATGCTATGGTAATAAATTACCGTTAAAGATATGAACGTTGTGCGTGATTGAATAGCTAGCACTTCTTCAACACCCATTAATTGTGCAAATCTTTATTTGGCACCCATTTAAAAAAATTAATTTATATCCTTAAGATAAGGAGGCATTAGATAGCATGATTAATGCATCATCACACAACATAATTTCTTTTATTATCCTCATAATTGAATCAAGGGAGAGAGAAAAAAATGAGATAAGGACTTTTCTACGTATAGAAGGTCCAACAAGTTAATCATTACTTACATAATTGGTAATGGTTACAGGGACGAAAAGTCTGATAAATTTCTGTTACCTTAATAATCTCAATAATTTATGATAGTTTTGTTTCAAGATATATGTCTTTGTTACCAGGATATGATAGTTTAGCTATATATTTAAAAATTAATTGTGTACTTTAAATTTATCTAAAGTTGGATGCTTATTTCAAATGTGTATATCGTCCAAGATATCAAGCCATGTGTAACCACATAAAGAAAATAATCAATAAAGGAAATACATATTCATAATGTAGTGGAATTAATGATTTACAAATATATATATATATATATATGTACACAATTGAATCCATTGATCATGCTCATCGGGTGATTAAAGTTTTGCCATTTTATACAATATGTGAAATAAATGTTTTTCCATATATCTGGGATCAAGCACCACCGAGTTGCTTGACATACCGGTCGATCTATGGTTGTACTCAGTAACATGTATATGACGTGTTTTTTGTTTTGTTTTGTTAAGAAGCGTTGAAATAATTTTAGACTCCAACCGGGCTTTTTTCCATTACATGTATAACATGCCATATAACCTAGCTAACATAGCTACTTCGTAATCAAGGTGCATGATTGTTGTATTAGTTTGGCAGATAGTAGAAAACATATTCTAGTCACCGTACGAGTTACAATTTTATATATCACACATACATGACCAGTAATTTGGAAAGTATGCAGTTGGGTAGTGTGTTTTTATATATCACACATACCTAACATGTCCATTTTATGATTGTTCTGTATATGGAAGGGGATGATATGTTGGATATCAAGGGCATTATTCCTTGTTCACCCTCATCGTTCTAACACCGTGGTACAAACCTCAAAACCGATCATATTCATCATGTCCCCTTATCACTGACACCCTAGTTACATTGATTTTTCTAATTGATGTATATGTTCCTTGACTTTAGTGGTTAATCTATGTTTGGCGGTCTAGGTATATTAAAACATTCCAAGTTAGATGCTACTCCGATATCTGTTCTCAAACCAACCATACTCAATTTGTCCCCTTATCAGCACCAACCACTTATCAAATATTTGTTGGATATTTTGAATTTGTAATCACTATGCATTACACTCTCTAACCCCACATACCAAATCTACATATTTGCACACTCCTCAAGAAATGTGTGAAACATGACCTTATTCCTCTCATATATTCTTTTGTCACACCATTTTAACACTAATTAAAGGCGACAAAAGGTCCACGTTTTATAAATGAATTTTAGCACCAATAAAAACTACACTTGTCGCATTTCTATAGCGCCATTATAGCCACGCTCGATGCCTTGTGTTTTGTGTATAGTTTAGCCAAGACATTCAGTTATGTTGATTTGGTTATGCCATGTATGCCTTTTGAGGTTCAGGATAGGGAGACGATGATCGAAGCGGCTGCAATTCTTTAGTAGATTTTGCTTGCTGGCATGGAGATGGTGAGAGAGCCTAACCGACATAAAGTATGAAAAAAGCACCGCAACAAACTGATGATGATGAACATTCCTGACTCGTAGGCTGATATGATAATCTGGGTGGCTGGAAAATGTTTTGCGTTGGAAGAGCAATAGTTCTAGATTCGTTTGGTGTTTAGTCCCCTTTTGTGCATATAAGAACTATTGAGATGGAAAATCAATCATCAAAGGGAGCAATGGCTGATCTCAGAGATAGGGCTGGGAGGTAGATACATATTCGGATTTTAGTTAGTTCACACTGTTGGCTTGTAACATTCAGCTTAGATTATGGAAGAACTTCTTAATCTCCCGGTTGTTAGATTCTACATACATGCTCATAATTTTCTTGAAAGTAGAAAAATATGAAATGAAGAGTAGCAATTTCAGCTACATACTACCATTTGGGGCGGAGTCATGCCCTTCACAGCTGGTATATCCACCACAATACTTGATGCATGAATTTTTTCATTGTTATGGTTGATCTGGCTTATAGACCTGATATGTGCCCAATTTTTCTGTAGTGACATTCATGCATTATGCAGATCGTTTTGTGAAGAAAGAGAAGCTACCTCGGCTGTCATTCTAATGGCCATGGTTATTAGATCTGCAGCTGCCTGTTTCTCTGAGTTAACTATGGAACGTTCCTGCTCTTCATTGAGACACCTGGTCACTGCCATGGTGGTTGCCGGAGTTCTTTTCCATTATTATCGTGCATCGAAATAAGTGTGTAGCTGCGGCGCCTCTTTGACGATACATGCAAGAAGTACATAAAGTTAGTATGATTTTGTGTATTTCTTTCGAGTACTTCGTCTTGACTCCAGTAAGCTTGGCCCCTCCTTCTAATCCATCCAATGTTGCTCAAGGCTTTCTATCGTGTTGTTTGATACTTGTTGCAAAACGTACTTTAATCTTGTTTACTCTCGTAGTTTGAAACATGACATGATTAAGCATACGTCTTTCTCTCGGTGGTGAAGTGCTTTAGCGAATTTTCCCGTCTCAAAAGACAAAAGCTTTCAAAGATCGAAAAAGTGAAAGATACAGCCTCTCTCTTAGAGCATCTCCAATGTCATTGTCAAATCACTGCTACCCACATCTTGCCAAAAATGGTTTGGGTAGCCAATTTCTTTTCCGCTTTTTCTGTCTACCCAAAACTAGATTGCCAATTTTTGAGCTTTTCATACTCTACTATTTCTGTTCTTCAGAAAGCATATATTATCCGAATTAACTAATTAAGTAAAAAAATACTATACATAATGAAATTCATTCTCGTGCTGCAAATGAATATGAGCGTTACAAATTCATAATATTTCAAAATCAAGTTTAACTTAGTTATGGAATCACACCATCAACACAAACGAAAGTTCATCAGGGTGAATAGACAAGACCACCAATACATAGAGCTCTCTCTCTCTCTCTCTCTCTCTCTGTGTCTAATGGCACCACCATTGCCTCCATGTGCCCACCACCCCCATGAACATTCTTGACGCCAAGATTTGGTAACGACAAATCTTAAAATATGCTCGGCCATTCTCATCTTGATCCATGAACATAATGTTTGCTCATTATCTAACCTCTTGAGAAATTGTTCGTTAGCCACATTCATGTCCTCGATGTCGGACAACTTTCTCCTAGGCCGTCACACTCCTCTCCTCAGTAGAACCTTCCTCTCCTCAGCCTCCCTCCTCTCCTCCATTTATTTGTTCTTCAACTCTCTCCTCACTTCGTATCATGTTACTGTAAAAAAACTCCTTATCATGTTGTCCAATAACTCTTTGTAAGCCATATTGTCTCTTCCCTCACCCTCTTCTCATTTTCTTTCTTCCTCCCATCGGCCCTCTTTCTAGTGACTGAGGAAATATGAGTGGGGCTACCTGAACCTTCATCATCGCTGTCAACTAAAAATATGCTCTCCAACCTAGCTAGAGATAGCCTTCTTCTCGTTTTGTATTTTATTGGAGAGATTGTTCTTTCCTCCGCATTTATGGTTTGGAAACGGTGTCGTCTCTAGTGCGTAGTCAATTTTTTTCTGTGAGTGGTGCTAGTGCGTAATCATGGTGCATGATTTATGTATTTGTTTGGCAATTAGTTAAAAAATATTTCTAGTCACTATGAATTATTGAGTTACTTTTTATATATCACACATATATGACCAGTTACTCGGAAAGTGTGTGGTTTGGTGGTGTGTTTTTAGGGCAGTCAAGTTAATCTAAGAAGAGACAACATAAAAATATGGCAACAAACAAAAATAGCTATTTAACCTGAAGCTTCCTTTTATGATTATTCTATATATGAAAGGGGATGTATGTTGGATATTAAGGGAAAATAAACATGAATTATTGTGCACCCACGTTGTTCTAACACAGTGGGAACACAATACAAGCCACAAAACTATTCCTGTCCATCGTGTCCTGTTTTCCCTTGCCCCCTAATTGTATTGATTTTGCTAATTGTATATCTATGTTCCCTTGTTTTTAGAAGTTAACACGTATCTAACGGTCTAGCAACATTAGCCATTTCCACTATAGGATCTACTCCGATAACAATTGTAAAACAAGTCATAACCACTTTGTTCCCGTATCGGTTCAGCAGTTATCAATGATTTATTAGATGATTTTATTTTTGTAATCACTCTATATTATAATCTTCCCGACTTATGAACTACATGTTTACATATTTATTTTGAAAAGAATGCGGTGGGAAAAACCCCTATAGAATTTGTTTAAAGAAGTAATAAGACCTCAAATCTGCGTATGTGAGAAATTGAACCGGGGTTGCTAGGTTGTACACTTACTTGCATAACCCAGTGAGCTCGGGTGTACATATTTGCATGCTCCTCAAGAAACGTGTACATGCCCTTAGTGCCCTCATGAATTATTTTATCACATAATTTTAAAACTAATTAAAGGCGACAAAAGGATCACATGTTATACATGAATTAAAGGATCAATAAAAATTACAACTGCCTAATTAATCTCTAAAGCGTCATTCTAGCCACGCACCAATAAATAGCGAGCATATTTACGTATACTTCATTTGTGTGTGTGTTTTTTTCCTCTACTATCCAATAAAAAAATATTAATATACCTAATCCAAATAAACTTATCATCCTACCGCCAAAAAATAATGCATTATTCTTCTATGACACTAACAATGAACCAATTAGAGACCTTATCCTTTGCCGCCTAAAATTATCCATGTCCCATATAATTTATCCGGCAGCGCTAGGAGTCGGTGTCCTATGGAATGCTTCCCATCAGACCAAGATGTGGCCTGCATGAACGGCGTACAATGTTTAACCAGTCCCGCATGACTCTCTCTCCATGAAATGTAAACTAGATTCCCATGCTTCCATCTATGGATCCCGTAAAAGGCGATCTCAACTAATTATGAATGATTATTTTGCTCATGCTAAATGCTTCCAAGAATGAGTACGGGTTTTAAGACGACTAATAAATCGTGTTCCCAAGCTATTTTTACCGAGCAAATTTTGTTCTCAATATTATTTTACGTTTCAAATTAAATATAAATTAGCTGCAAGAGTAATGGAAACGTGCTTCTAGTAATTAGTTTCTGAAAAATAAATGTAGTATAATAAACATGGTTTGTATTTTTAATATACATTTTCCTTAATCGGTGGAAGCACCATTTTCATTAATGTACATTCCTTAGTGACGAAACAGGCTTTTCGATCAAGGAAGCATTCTTCTTGATAGATGAAGAATAATTTTTGTGGTGCTATAGAAACATACTGTTAGCATTGTGGAACATTCTTTCTGTTACCAATAGAATATGCTATTATTCTACTTCTATGAAAACAACTTTTTGATGCAATAGAAAAAAAATTCAGTCCGGTCAAAATATGCGCTTCACAAAAACAACCGCGGAAGCACAACATGAAGCATGAAGAAACGAAAAAATTAATTTGATTGAAACAAGAAATTACAACTATTGTAGTAATAAATATAAAACATTATTACAACAACACTTTTCTGATTCTACCTAACCAACATCGTAGACCGGAGTACCGGATAATAATGGACGATCTAACATGTGATGCGTTATAGGAATCAACGTGATCCAAAAGGGGTTTTGTCCTAATATATCACGATGACCCAAGAACTAGCAAGATAGTGATTGAAAAGAATTCAGTCTGAGGTAGATCAAATCGAATCCTCACGTTGGAATTGGCGTGAATCAACTCCCACACATGGTACAACATTATACCTCAAAGGTAATCAAGCAAACACAATGGTATGTGCCCCAAAAAATTGGAACTTCTCTGGTTTGTACTCAATCTCGAAAAAACAAGTCTCCCATACACAGAGGCTGCCAACACCCTTTTATATTGGGTGATTCAAACCTATCTCGGGTGAACAAGCCCAAACTGACCCTAGCACAAACTCAAAACGAAATGAAATTCTATGGCCAAAAACTTGACTTGGAAATAAGTAAAACAACTTACATCTATGAAGCCTCAATCCCTAAACCAAATTAGTTGAATATTTAGAAAAATTTAAGTTGGTCAATGCTCCTCAGGAGGCACTTCAATGCAGAACGGTCCAAACTTCAGAATATATGGAGGTGGATAAATAATAGGAGTAATAGGTATACTCTCCTCATCACTGCAAGCTCCTCCTCGACAACAAGACTACTGTGTCCTAGCCACGGTGCACACGGAAATATCGCGGCATCACTGGCTATAGAACTGGAATCGAGTTATTCAGAATTATGCCTATACAATAGAAGCATAAGATAGCAACAGTTAAGAACACTTTTTTGTAGTAACAAATTAAGGTTGAAGCATTAGTTAGAACTGTGCTTCAAGAAAGCACACGTGGTTAAAGCACATGCTCATAGCAGTTGAAGCAAAATTATTGTATAATCAGAGCATCACACAATGGCGCTGGTTGAAGAAAAAATTACGTAGGAAAACTTGGTTGACACAAAGCAATCATTAATTGGATGCCATCACACATGCACTGGCACTATAGAAATTTTGATTTCGCAAACTGGTCATCAACTTGCACGGGCTAGAAACTTTAAAGTTTTCATAACCTTTGTCTTCTATGATTAAACGCGCAAATAAAAAAATTGATTGAACGATATAGTACGTAAACCAAATACAACTCTACTTGCAATAGCTGTTCACTACAATTAGCTGTCATTTTGTTATTTTCGAATAACAAAGTAAACAACAATGTTTTGTAGTGCTGAATCCTGAGCAAGTAAATAGTTTTTTCTAATATATTGCAAGGTGGCTAACTTGTCTAATTTGTACAACACAAACCTAAGACATTCAGCACGTCTTTTTTTAATTATGAACCTTGGCGCATGCTCTGTTTATAAATTAGTGGGAGGTAAGCAGTGCTTGTCTCAGAATAATAGATCGTAATAAACATATGTCCCGCACAGAAGGATATTGGAAGATATCAACAATTATTAAAGATTACACCATTAGAATAATTGATATAACAAATATCTCTCCGGAAGTATAATCATATATATACCCTAAAGTAACTTCTTACACAAATGTAGGTGCCATTAGAATCATTCCTAAAATAAAAATTAATGTTTACTCTCAATAAATGCATCACGAAACGCCGTGTCTTTTTAAAATGTAACTATTTGTGCAATATGGACCATCTTCAACAAGTTAAATCTTGTAATTGCATACATCGAAATTAAGGTCAACATACATGCGTGTTTTTTTTTTTATCTAAGATGAGCACATGGGCACTATTTTAACAAGAAATAGTGTATTATGTCCTAATAGTCATGTTCTACTCGTTTATTCAAGATACAACCCGGTTTATACCCATTCAAATTAGACATATTTAGTACTACACACCAAGTTTATGAGAATGCCAAAGCTCTTGTAATCTAGTAGAAGCAATGGCAGGGGGAAAATACCGTGGAATAAAAACCTGTAAATTGTTAATTAAACACACACAAGATGACATGAAAAATGAAGGCAAGCGTCTTCTATAACTGAAAACACCTATCTAGCAAATTATAACACAAAGTCAGAAATTCAATTTGACTCCCGAGCTCACCTGCTCCTAGTTGAATAAAAATTTCTAAAAAACAATAGTGAGTAACACATACAAGTTTTCCACATTCGTGCTATGGTTCGTGCTAAAATGACATTCATAGTGCTCTGTGCAAAAAGACAAAATCAGTGACCAAATTGACATTTCTAAATATAAAATTTAGATCACTGATTTTGTCTTTTTTGCACAGAGCACTACGAATGTCATTTCACCACGAAACTTGCTACGTATGTCGAAAACTTGTATATGTTCATCAAAATTTGTTTTCATTTTTTTTGAAATGTTTGACTATTTTTTGATTTTTTTATAGGAGCAGGTGAGCTCGGGAGCAAAACGCCTCCCTCAAACAAAGTGGCTTAATTAGATTCAGGTTAGGCTCATACGGTACCAAACAACTTTAAACCGGAAGAAACCACACATCACATAGAAAATTTAGACAAAAGCATAAGAGATGTGAAGCCATTTGGTGAATATGCAACGAAACCTTGCTGACACAGCTGGCCTCCATCTACCTTGCCAACATATGAATCTCTTGAAGCGGCTTCTGAGCTAGTCGGTAAATAATAACATAAGTTTGTGATTTTTATGGGTTGAAGCAAAACAAAGTTAATTAGGACCAGCATCCTTCTCCTAATCATACTAGTTTTTTAGACTCCGTCAAAGTACACCATGTAATGTCAGAGGTAGATGCATGACTAGTTTCACTAGATATTGCATGCACGATTATTAGTACAATCATAAACTCTGAAGTTAATCCCGCGGTAACCCTAAAAGGATATAACTATTCTTTTGCATGAGATCAGAGGTGAGTAATTTTATTCTATGCAATCCCGCCACCATGAACGCCTGCAATAGGTCGGGATCAATCTGCCATATTCTTCGTGTATGGCCAACGGATTTCACGAGTATGTTCTGTTTGCGAGACACCGCAGTTGCCGTCATCTGGAGATCCGCCGCTATGAACGCCAGCTATAAAAATTGATCTGCTCGTCCCCATGCCCAGTAGAAACCCTCACAGCGAAGTCCAACTCACCATTGCCCTATACTCTTTCAAACCTTTTCTCTCTGTTTAGATCATGTTGTCATCTTTTACAACACGTACGGAACGGACTTGCTCAGTTGCACGTACGGAAACAACCGTACATGTCCTAGAGTCTTGAAGCTCTTGCTGCAAACTGGGAGAGGTCCCGGAACATCTCTATATTGGAAGTATAAGTTACAAATCAGGGAATCATGCTTAACAGGAAGTGAATGCATACTTATTTGAATATGAAAATTTATTTGTTTGGGGCAAAACATGTGCACATTAGAAGCAGATGCCGGGAACAAATGAGGCATTAGTAAAAGCAATAGGAAGCGGAAAATTTATATGCTTATAAAACAAGTTAAATCGAATCATAAAGTCATGACCACGCACCAAACAACATGTCAAAACACAACACTTCAGAACTAAAATTAACAATGATTTCTCTCAAAATTTTGTAACACGTGTAATGAAATATAAAGGAATTAGAATATATAAACCTCGTCCGGATTCGTGTGTCATTGACGAAGGAAGACCGAGACATGGACTAGTGGAAGCCTGGAAGGAGACTCCCCTTCGGCTGTAGATCCACAAAGGAGAGAAGGGTGTCTCGTTGTCTCTGGGCTTCGACCCTAGCAAACCTGCCGCCGACTGTCAGGATTGCGCTTGCGATGAATCCCGGCGGTGAAAGGGCATGGCGCAAGTGTTGGAGGGAAAGGCGGGCTAGCGCGTTGGGGAGAGCAGGTCACGACAACGATGGGTGGTCAGGCGCATCCGGGAGAGCAGTTGCGGCAGTGAGGAGAGGAGAGTTGTGTTGGGGGAGAGGGGATTTTGGAATGGATACCGAAATGTTCACAAAAAATCCAATTAGAATTCTATTGTGCAATTAACATGTGCGGGTTTTTTTTGTCAAAAAAAAAACATGTGCGGGTCTTTTACGAACATACAAAGCTACCCGCTCGGGCCGTTCGGTCAAATAGATATGGACTACGATCTAAAGTGTTTACCTAAGTTTGCTCTAAAAAAGTGTTTACCTAGCTAAAAATAGATATGGGCCGTTCGGTAAACATTTGATAGAAATATATCACCAAATTCCTATAAACATACACTAATATACAATGGCTATAATAATTATCTATATTTTGAACTATATATTTAATATTTACGTAACAACAAGGAAATCAGAAAAAATATGGGGACATAATAAGTCTCTAAGAAAGAAACCCTAATACAACAATATAAAAAATGATCAAGTTCAGCCGCGCAAATGCGCGGGTCTTGCTTCGGTAGAGGAAGTATTATGTGTCAATTTTCAAAAGTCAACTAGAAAATATAATTGGTGCCGTCGGACGGAAAAGTGTCTCCTTACACCATACCACTCGTCAACATCTTACTCTTCATTCTCTAGAAAATGTTATGCCAAAGAAAAAGAGACGCTACTAGGATGCGCCATAGAAATAAGTGGATTTTTACAATATTGAATACTAAAAGGGTGTCTATGCATGCTCTGCTAAGTGCACCCTATAGGATTCAAACCCATGGTTATGTGATTATTAAAAGGTACAACACCATGCATGGTAATTAAAGAGCTATGTTACCCATGAAATAGGTAATACATGAATCCCACACGGCAATACATGATAGAACGGGAGCGAACTAAAATGGAACTAGATCCTTGTAATGAAGCAAACTGACGGAACATATAAGAGACAAATAGATAAGTGACCGAGACGAAGCACCATTGAAGCCACTTTAGACGGAAGCACTGAGGTCCCCTCCTCCGGATCTCATCAGCTCGATCCATTCCCGTGCTGTTGGGGCGGCGCCTGAGCCTTCGCAGGAGTTCCAATGATCTCCATGGAGTCAGTGACATAGAGAGTCGGCGCCTGGGCTTGGGAAGGCTGGTACACCGGTGGTTCGCCGCGGATCTTGGCGATCCGGTCGCTAATGCTCTTGAGGAGAACCTCCACCTTGCATCCAACATTGGTAATCTCGTCGATGGAGAGCCCCACGTGGCCCTCTAGCATGGCCTTGTGCACGAGGAACCTGTTCTCGCGCTCCTCACAGTCACGCTCTAACTTGAGGGCCTCGTCCCGGAGCTTGGGGATGCGCTTGTGGAGAAAGTTCTCCTGGTCCATCTTGTTATTTAACTTCTCACATCTCGTCGGGCTCGTGAACCTGTTCAGAATGGCCACCGCCTCATCATGGGATGGGAACACTTGCGGCACTAAATCACCCTCGCCATACACGATGATGCATGTCTTTGTGTCGCACATGGTTGCCACCTCGCCCGCCTTCTTCATCAGCCCCTGACTACACCTCTGAAAGGTTTCACGACGGGTGGAGTTGTTCGGGATGTATTCTAGGACTACCTTTTTGCGACCCATTTCTGGCCACGAGCAAGCAAGCACGCAATAGGGTGAAAGTTGGCTGTTTGGGTGAGTTCAAAGCCAAGGGTTGAGGGTTGATTTATAGTAGAGGATCACTTAGGTAGGAAGAGAAGGCCATATCTTGCTACATATTCATGCTAGGATAAGGAGGCATTAAATTACCATCATATATTACTGTTATAGATAGATGGTGGGCATGATTGAATATTTAGCACGTCATCAACACACATTAATTGTGCAAATCTTTATTTGGCACCCATTTAAAACTTTTAATAATATATCTTAAGATAATGAGACATTAGATAGGGTGATTAATTCATCATCACACCACATGTTTTCTTTTATTATGCTTATAATTGAATTGTGGGAGAAAATTCAAGAAAAATACTTTTCTAAGTAAATATAGTTTCTTTAGCAAGTTAATCATGACTTACATAATTTGTTCAAGGTTATAGGGATGAAAAGGCAAACCAATATTTGTTCCTTAATAAAGTAATAAGCTATGCAGTTTTGTTTAAAGAGACATGTGTTTGTTACCAGGGTATGCTTGTTTGAGCTATATATTTCAAAATTAATTTTGTACTTTAAATTTACCTAAAGTAAGATGCTTATTTCAAACGTGTACAATGTCCAAGATCATCGTCATATTAACCAAATTAATAAAATAATCAATAAAGGACATACATATTCATAATGCAATGGAATTGCTGATTCATAGATATACATATGTACACAATTAAATCCATTGATCGTTCTCACTGGGTGATTAAATTTTATCATTTTACACAATATGTGAATAAATGTTGTTCCATGTATTTGGGATACCACCGTTTGCTTGACATACATGGTGGATCGATGCTTGTATTGAGTAACATGTATACGAAGTGTTTTTTTTTTTGCTAAATACTTTCATCCAAGGAGATTGAAAGGCTGTAATGAATTTCCATCCAAGGAGATTGACCATGGTTGACATATTTTTAGACTATATATTTCAAGGTTGTAATGAATTTCCATCCAAGGAGATTGACCAGACGTTTTCTATTGCATGTATAATATGCCAGACAGCCTAGCTAACATAGCTACTCCGTAATCAAGGTGCATGATTGTTGGCCATTAGTATAAACGGAATTCTATTCACTGTACGAGTTACTTTTTTATATATCACATATATGACCAGTAATCCGAAAAGTATGAAGTTGGGTTGTGTGTTTTATAAGCCAGACAAGTTAAGAGACAAGATAAAACAAGTATGGTAAAAATGAAAATAGCAATTTAACCTAACACTTCCATTTTATGATTGTTATGTATGAAGGGATAATATGTTGGATATCTAGGAAACGATTCCTTGTTCACTATCATCGTTCTAACACTGCGGGAACACCATACAAGCCACAAAACCGATTCTACCCATGTTGTCCCCTTATCACAGGCACCCTAATTGCATTGTTTTTTCTAACTTGACGTCTATATTCCCTTGCCTTTAGAGGTTAATATGTGTATGACGGTCTAGCCACATTAACCATTTCCAAGATAGATTCTACTCCGACAACAGTTGTCAAAGCAACCATACTCACTTTGTCCCCTTATCAGCACCAACCACTTATCATTTATTTGTCGGATACAATTAATCGCTAACCCCACATACGAAACCTACATATTTGCACAATCATCAAGAAACTAGCCGGAGCATTCACCTTATCCTTTACGTGCGACTGCCTCCGTGAAACATGATTCATATTGCATGCTTCGTTGGAATATACCCCCACCCTAACAGGGGACCTCAATTAATTATGATTTATGATTTATTTGGTATTAAATTTTTCCATGAATGAGTCTGGAGTTTAAGACGGCTAATTATTTTGGTAAATCCTGTGTCCAATCAGTTCAATATGGTTCCTTAGAGAGAAAATTTTGTTTTCGATATTATTTGATGTTTCAAACTAAATATGAATTTTCTTCAATAGTAATGCAAACATGCTTCTCGTAATTCATTTCAGAAAAATTGTAGTAAATAACTGCGATTTGCATTTTCAATATGCATTTTCTTGATAACAAAAATGTTAGCCTTGATCGATGGAAGGATCCTTTTTTGTGTGCATTTCTTAACGGTGCCAACATGTTTTTTGACCAAGGAATTGTACGTCTTGTTCAATGGAAGCATCATTTTTGTGGTGCTATGGAGATATGTTTTAAATTTATCATTCCCTAAACAAAGAAAATCTAGGTGTTCGACCAAGAGTATCAGTAGAGCCGGTGTAACCAGGTCGGAAGCATGAGAAGAGGTAAAGAACAGTTAAGTAGACATGCTTGGTTGTGTCCGATGTGATGGTGTCACTAATGAAAACTCTAGAGGCATTGAATTAAAGAGATATAACAATTAGTATCTTTACTAGTATGATTTGTTGTGTTTCTTGATGTTGTTTTGTATCAAATTATAAGCTTCTTGATTTTCAGTTACTATATGGACTTGGTAGAGGGATGGTCATGTATTACCAATTTTTATTGTGGAGTGAATACTTACAAGTGTGGGCTTCTTCTTGATTTTAGAAATGTTATGTTATTTTTTTCGTGGTGATGTAGTGAGGCCTTTACATCCAAGTTTGCATCCATGTGAACGGCATGGTGGAGTAAAACCACCCTGGTTTGATCAAGACAGTGTGTTTGGCTGTGAATAACAATGTGATTTGTTTAACCAATTTTCTTCTGGACTTAAACTTATTGAACCATTTTGTGTGCAAAACGAATTGACCATTAGTTTTTTTTTTGAACAAAAGCATTAGTTTATCAGGGTTATACAGAGCTAATAGTTGGTTACTGAGATTCGAACCACCTTCAGCATTGTGGAACGAGAGGGCTTGCGAAGTTGCAAGCCTTGATACCGCAAGCACTATTTTCCTTGCTTTGCAAGGCTTGTGGACTGACAAGGGCAGAGCGGAGGTACTGCAACCTGGATGCTTCTATGGCAAGCTAGCCTTCCCCCGCACTGTTTCTCTGAAGACTGAAGGGGAGAGTCTCCCTGGTTGCTGAACTCACAAAATTTCACGCGTCTTCTCGACCAAGACCAATCCACAGTCCAGTCCAGCTCCTCCGCCGTGTGCATCCTCTACGCACTCGGCCTCCCTAAACCCAAGCCCGCCAAAACTTCGCGCGTTTCTGGGGTGGTGCCGACGGCGCAGAGTTTCCGAAGCGCCGCCATGAACGAGAATGCGGCGGGGGCAGCGGAAGTCCACGACCCAAGTCGGCGCGCCGGCGGGGGGAGAAAGGCGAGGCCGGAGGCGGGGACCGGGTTCCGCGGCGTGTGCTCGCGGCCGGGCGGCAAGTTCGCGCGAGGATCAGTGACTCCAATGGACAATCTCAGGCATGGCTCGGCACCTTTGACACCGCCGAGCACGCCGCCAGAGCGTTCGACGCCGCGGCCGTCAAGATGCACGGAGCGGCGGCCACAACCAACTTCAGGCAGACGGCCGCTATTGACGACGGCGGTGGTGAGTCTCGCTCCTACACGTCCAGGGCGAGCCGTCGGGCGACCAAGACTCTGGGACCCATTTCTTCGGAGTAAGCAGGCTACGGGGCGGCAAGTTTGGGGCAAAGATCAGAGACTCCAAGAAATCTCACAAATGGCTCGGCACATTCGACACTGCCGAGGACGCCGCCAGAGCATTCGATGCCGCGGCCGTCAAGATACGCGGCCCGGCAACCAGAACAAACTTCAAGCTTCCCGCCGCTATTGACGACGGCGGCGTATCTCGCTGATGCACGTCCGGCCGAGCCGGCCGGCGACGACGTACAGCCCAAGTTCCGCGGCGTGGCCCGGCAACCGGGCGGCAAGTTCACGTCGAAGATCAGAGACTCCAAGGGGTCTCAAAAGTGGCTCGGCACATTCGACAACGCCGAGGACGCCGCCAGAGCGTTCGACGTCGCGGCCGTCAAGATACGCGGCCCGGCGGCCATAACCAACTTCAAGCACCCGCCGCGATTGAAGACGGTGGTGTCTCCTCGCTCCTACACGTCCCGGCCGAGCCGTCCTGCAGCCAAGACGCCGGGACCCATTTCTGCGGCGTATCCAAGCTACGGAGCGGCAAGTTCGGGGCGAGGATAAGAGAGGGAAAATATCAAAAATGGATCGGCACTTTCGACACCGCCGAGGACGCCGCCAAAGCGTTTGACGCCGCGGCCGTCAAGATACGCGGCCCGGCGGCCAGAACCAACTTCAAACAGCCGGTCGCTATTGCCGCCGGCGGTGTCTCCTCGCTCGTCCATTGCAAGTCCATTGCGCAGGTATGCGACAGGAAGGGGAAAGCTGTGCTGTCGCTAGGAGGCTTCGACAGCCCAGGTATGCGGCATGACGATCTCTTCGTCGACCTGCCTCCGGCGGAGTGGCAGCAGGTGGACGACTTGCTGAAGCACATGGACTCGACCGATGTAAGTTTGATCTGCAGATGCATCTTGTTTGCATTGTATGCCTTGTGATTGTATAGTTGTGCTGATTTAGTTATGCTGTCAGGACAGGGAAGCGCTAATGGAAGGGGCTGCAATTCTTCAGCATATTTCGCTAGCTGACATGGGGCAAAACTGGGTTCTGCTGCAATAGTTTCTAGTTACTGTTGGTACCTGGTCCTTTTTTAGTTTGTTGTTGGGGCCACTAGCAGTATGTGGCAGCAGAACCATGCTCTTTTATATTTAGTTTCCACGTGGATGCTCTTAATGATAGATGAGATAGATCTTTATCCAGACCTTTGAGCCTTTGACTACGTATCCGTAAGATCTTCTTAGTTGTAATTGATAAGTAATTCAGTATGTATGTTTGTCTGGACAGTACAAACCCTTAAGAGCAGCCATGTAAGCTTCGCTAAGTTTTCTTGCGGTACATGACGCTGTGTATCAAGAGTTGCTGGCAGAGGAGCCAATAAGAGCAACTTCAAGCAGAGGATCAAGAGGAGTTGGCAGAGGCAGGAGAGGCGGACAACTAGATGAGATGCAAAGCACTCAAAGGGCACCAGCAAATGATCCAAATGCAGAAGATCGAAGCTGGGAGTTGGAAGTATTGATTTATCTCATGTGTAATACTGAACTATGGCATGAGTCTTTTTGGGAGCTGGGAGGTGGAATTTGTGATCTTTCTCAATGTAATTGACAAATACTACTTCTCTGATGTCTTTTGGGAGCTGGGAGTTTAGATCTCAGATAACTGTCGTTTTTTGTACTGAATTTAATGACTCAATACCATGTGGCTGCCAAGTTATGTTGCAACACTAAATGTGGAAAAAATTCAGCTTACTTCTGAATTTCTGACAAAATATATGGTATAATCATGCCAACAAATACAGGGAAAATCGTTAAAAAAAAACTCACTGCATAAAGATCTTCATGTATTATATAACAAATGTTAAATGAACTTCTGGACTTCAGACTACATATTTCAGTCTTCATATTACATACCAAATGACAACTTAATTTCACAGCTGCAATTCAGAGACACGGGGCATTAGACCAACTCCAACACCGCACCCCAAATTTGGGAGGATCGTCCGAAGTTGTCCGATCGGACAAGGGACACGACCCAACGGCACATCCCAAAACGTCGAGGACATGTGTCCGCGTCGGCGCAAATTGGGCCCAAATCTAGGCCAGCTTTGCGCGCACGCGGACCGTCCGCGGTCCGGCCGTGTGTCCGCCGCGGCCCCACCTGGCAGTGGCACTGGCCGCTTCAGCTCCCATCCCCTGGTCCTTTTTAATGGGGACCGCCGCCGCGTCCCATCTCACTCCACTCCAATCCCAAACCTTAGCTCCACTCGCGCCAAAACCCTAGCCAGCGCGCCATGAGGACTCAGAGTTGGTTCCGGCGCGGCGGCCACCACGACGCCGAGGCATCTTCCTCCTCAGAACACCGCCCTCCTCCACGCCGCCGCCGCGAGCGGGTCAATGTGTCGGTGGAGGTGGCGCGCCTGTTCTAGCGCGCCTGTTCTGGTGCGAGGACGAGGACTTCGACGCCCTCTTCGACGACACGGACGACGACGCCATGGACGATGACGACAATGCCGTGGCGCCGCCATTGGCCGTGCCGGCTGCCGTCGTTCCCACCGCCGCCGAGGTGGAGTTCGTCAACGAGGCCGCCCTCCTCCGCGCGGCCATAGGGGCCTCCAAGCTCGAGGAGCTCGGCTAGTGGCCAGATCTGGCCGCCGCCCTCCACGCGTCGGCGATGGAGCCTCCGCCGCCACCTCCGGAGCCGTGGTCGCCGTGGCCAGAGCGCGAGACGGCGCAGAACTGGGCGCCTGCTTCGGCGTGGCCAGGGGGCCCAAACTGGGCGCCTGAGACGCCTCCACCGGCGCCACCCGCGGCCTACTGGCCGAACGTCGTCATCAAGATTGAGGACGACTCCGACTAGGCGCGCGGCGAAGCCACCGACGGCGGCAGCACCTTCCCCAGAGCCCAGTAGCAATAGGGCTAGTTTTTTCTTTTTTTAAGAATTATTTTGTGAACAATGTGGTGGCCTCAAATATATGTAAATTATTTTAATTTTCGTTTATCCTTTTTGTTATTTTAAATTTTGTTTTTTCAAATTTTGGGGTGTGCCGTTGGGTCCCCCCTCCCCCCCACACCCACCCTAAATCGGACACCCCGCCCGTTCTTGTCCGCGGACCACCCCAAACGGACCAAATCGGACACATTGGGTGTCGGTTTTGGGGTGGCCCGTTGGAGTTGGCCTTAGAGCATCTCCTGTCGGGGCGCCCAAACGGCCGCCCAAAGCCGTTTGGCGCGTGCCGGACACAAAATCGCGCCCACTCGCGGCGCCCAAACACGAATTCGGTCCGGCACGGCCCAGTTTTGTGTCCGGCACGCCCAGCCCACGCCCTCAACTTGGGGAGGATTGGGGCGGCCCCGGACGGAAGGAAACGCGACCCCACGTCGGCTCCCGACGCGCGGGCCACGCCTGGCAGTGAGACACGGACTATGTCTCGTCGTTTTGTCGCCTGATTTTATCCCCGTCTTTCATCGTCGCCCCTGTCGCCCCAATTTGCTCGTCGCCCCCGCCGCCCCCGCCTCCGGCTCCGCTCCACCCAAACCTGGACGCCGGCGCCGCCGTTTGCTTCCTCTCCTCGACGGCCTTCGGTTCCGAGCACGGGCGATCTCTCCGCCGCTGTATTCAATACAGCCGTCCCCGGCGGTCTCTCCGCGACCCGCCCTGCCTGCAAGGTGTTCGGCGGAAGGTTCGCCTGTTTTTTGACTGAATTATTGATGCTAGCCGGCGACCGGTCGTTGATCAGTGGCCGCGTTGTATTGCAGATGGATAGCGACAACGAGATGATGGCCGCGATGCTGTTGGAAGAAGAAGACGCCATCGCCGCGGAGGAAGATGAGAATATAGCAATTCTCAGTTGTCTTCTCCAACTTCAAGCCGACGAGGAAGCCAATGCCGCCCCAAAATGGGGAGGCTCGTCGTTCGGAAGGAAGAAGAGCAAGCCGAGGCAGAGAATGGAAGGCCATTGCATGTTAGTCTCTGACTACTTTGCCGAAGTTCCTGTCGCCACCGCCAAGGATTTCCGTCGACGCTTTCGGATGAACCGTGGATTGTTCAACCAGATCGTGCAAGCTGTGAGGGCATATGATCCATGGTTCAAGTTGAAGAAGGACGCCGTGGGAACTGTTGGTTTCTCATCAATCCAGAAGTGCACTGCAGCCATGAGAATGCTTGCATATGGAGCCCATGCTGATTCTGTAGATGACTACCTACGGATGTCAGAGTCCACAATCATCAAGTCGATGTACAGGTTCTGCACGGCGGTGATTGGTGTGTTTGGCCCAAACTATTTGAGAGGACCAAATGAAGAAGAAACAGCTCGGATCCTGGAACAGAATGCAGCTAGAGGATTTCCTGGGATGCTTGGAAGCATAGACTGCATGCATTGGAGCTGGAAGAACTGTCCATTTGGTTGGCAAGGATTGTACAAAGGAGGCCACAAAGGATATTGCAGTGTGGTTCTTGAAGCTGTCGCCGATCATGAACTATGGATTTGGCACGCATTTTTCGGCATGGCAGGATCACACAACGACATCAATGTGTTGCAGCGCTCTCCTGTGTTCGCGAAGCTAGTTGAAGGCCATGCCCCACCTGTCAACTATGTGGTCAATGGCCACGAGTACAACAAAGGGTACTACCTAGCCGATGGCATCTATCCAAAGTGGGCAACATTTGTGAAGAGCGTCCCCAACCCTCGCGGGAACAAAGCTTGTCATTTTGCCGCTGAACAAGAGAGCGCTAGGAAGGATGTCGAGCGGGCATTTGGAGTGCTGCAGCAAAGGTTTGCTATCGTTCGGTATCCTGCTCTGACATGGTCGAATGAGCAAATGTGGGAGGTGATGAATTGTTGTGTCATCCTGCACAACATGATCATCGAAAGTGAGCGCTATAATCCAGTGCATGATCATATGCCATATGACTTTGAGGGTCCTCATGCACAGGTTGATCACAACATGCCGGCAGATTTCGCAGATTATATCTCAATGCATTTGGAAATTCGTGATGAAAATACTCATAATGCACTCCAAACTGATCTAGCGGAGCATTTGTGGGCACACCGGGACATGGCAGCGGCAGAGGAGGAAGAGGAAGACGTTTGATCTTTATTTTATATATTTGAACTATTAAATATTGTATTTGAACTATTACATATTTATGTATGTTTGATTTTTTCCTTTCACAAAATATTAAAATTCATGTATAAAAACCTTTTGGAAAGGGGCCGCGAGTGGGTAACGCGGACGCCCAAATGGCGCACCTTGTCCGGACAGCGTCCAAATGACCTGTCCGGACGGTCTTTGGACACCCATTTAGACGTCGCGACCGGAGATGCTCTTAGCACAAAAATAATAGCTAAACTTCGAGCTTCGGATTGGGACATCAGTACATCACCACCCTCAATGTCGTAGCCGCGGTTTCGCACTGCATGTCCAGGCCCGGTACCATCAATCTTGCCGTGCCACTGTGCCAGGTAAGAAGGTGCGCCGCCGAGTGAGGTCCACACCGGGTACTTCCACGTAAAAAGTTGTTTCCCCATGCTTTTTTCCTTGCGTCGCAAGCCCTATGCACTGACAATCCCAAATGCTTCGGATCGCACGCGCGTTAGATTGACGAATCGAACGGCCGCACTAGGCGACAAAATTACTGCACGAACACGGAAAGCTCCTCTTCTCATGTGCGGTTCCCCAATCACCTCTTACCACACGCAACGCCGGCGGCAGAATCCACGGTGACTCTCAACTCGATCCTCCCCTGGCCAGAATTCCCTGCGACCCTCAGCTCGATCCTCCCCGGCCAGAATCCACAGCGCGGAAGCGGCAGGACATGGCGCGGTGCTGGCCGCTCCTACCTCTCCTCACGGCAGCTGCCCACACCCAGCGACTCGCCGCGCTGCCATGGCTCCGTCATCGCCTCTCCTCCTGCTTCTGCCGGGGTTCCAATCTCGTACCCCCTCCCCTAACTCGACGTCCATGGGAGCGCCGCCACGCTGTCGACGACAGGTCAAGATTTCCGGCCATGGCCATGCGCTGGTAGAGGCAGCACGAACTTGGGCAAGCGGGAGCCGGCGCCGGCATAGGCATGGGGCCAGCAGCGGAAGTGTAGCGCTTGGTTGGGTCGGCGGCGACTCGCGACACGTTCTTTGTGCGTTACTGCTGCGATGCATCTCGAAATCTTGTATCTTTGCTTTTTGCTGTGTATACAAATCGTGGATGCATCTGATGTTCGTGTGTGCTGATCCTCCAACATGATTGCATTTGACTTTTCTTTTGTTGAGAACAGGGGGCATATACTGTGCACTAGCCCCATCATGTGTACTAGTGCACTAGCCCCATCATGTGTACTAATGCACTAGGCAAACCTGGGCAAAAAATTCAAAATTTGAAAACTTATCAAAAAATTCCGAAAAAAATCATGCACATGCCTGACCATGGTACGCACCGCCGTGATTTTTTTCGCACCGAAATGTCACCGTATGCGCCCTGGGAAAAAATGACAAATTTCTGACAGAATTTGAGATCCCAAAATTTGAATTTTCTGTCAGAAATTTGTCATTTTTGCCCAGGGCGCATACGGTGACATTTCGGTGCGAAACAAATCACGGCGGTGCGTACCATGGTCAGGCATGTGCATGATTTGTTTCGGAATTTTTTGATAAGTTTTCAAATTTCGCATTGTTTTTGAAATTCGATCCGGACTCTCTGTTTTAGATCTGACGGCCCAGATTGCCTAGTGCATTAGTACACCCGATGGGGCTAGTTCACAGCATATGCTTTGGATGCAATCGATTGTGAACAACTAGCGCATATATAAGTTGCTCAATTATATCCAATTTGTTGCCTAAGTGCATATACAAGTTGCTTAATTTACCAATTTGTTGCCTAAGATATCTCAATGATTACTCAATAATTCAATCAAAATTGCTTACCACGCCAGTGAAGTTGCCTCATAGCATCTCCACCAGCACCCAATAAATTTGGCCGACATCATCTAAATTGTGTCCACTTCAGGGGTCAACCCTTTACATTTGGAATAAAAACCTATAGCGGTCACGGCCTGGTTGAGGTCGATAGCTCGGACTTAATTGTAGGAGGTGCCCAGGTTGACGTCGTTGGGCCATGCTCGACGAGGAGGAGAAACGTGTTTGCTACAACGGCAACGAAGGTTGGTCGTTATATTAGTTCGAGGAAGACAGCGAGGAACTCCCTAAAGGGAGAGCCCTTGAGCTCTTTTGGGTCGAATTTGCCTTGTATTTGGGCTACGGAGAGAGCCCCCGCTCGATCCATTCCTTCACGCATGCTCGGCTAGCTTGACACATAAGTTGTTTTGCCGCCCACAAAAGTTATTTCGTCTCCCACAATGTTGCTGCAACGACCACAAATGTTGCTTGGTTCCCACAAATGTTTCTTCGGCGATAATAAATGTTGCTTCGGTGACAATAAATGTCGCTTCGTTGCACACAAATGTTACTTCTTCGCCCACAAAAGTTGCTTCATCTCCTACAAATGTTGCTTCGACGACCACAAAAGTTGTTTCATCGCCCACAATGTTGCTTTGGCGCCGTCACCCCTGGCAAGAGTGACCTCCACCATGAGGCCGAGACCACCGGCTCGGAGTCCCAGATCCTCGGCGAGCGCGGGGAGCCGACCAGGAGCGCCATGTGGTCAAGCGGCGACGTCGGGCTCCGCTCGGACTCGCCGTCGTCCGGGGAACACTTCATGGCGGTGAGCCGACGAATAACCGTGGCACGACGAAGTGTGCACCACCGGCACCACGGTGCCCAACATCTCCTCGGTCGTCCCCCGACGGAGGCCTAGCATTGGCTCGACACCATCCTCCGCAGCATCGCCGGACGGAACAACATTGCCCAAAAAAGTTGTTTCGTCTCCTACAAAAGTTGCTTTGGCGCCACAAAAAGTAGCTTCATCGCCTAAGTATGTTGCTTCGACGCCCACAAAAATTGTTTCGACGCGCACAGAAAGTTGATTCGTCGCCAAATCTCTCTTACCCTATCTTATGTGAGAGAGAGATTTGAGCAACTTTTATGCAATTTTAGGGGACAAATTGACATATAAGCAAGTGTGCGAGAGAGATTTGAGCAACTATTATAAGATTTTAGGGGACAAATTAGCACAATTAAGTAAGTGTGGGAGAGAGATTTGAGCAACTATTATACGATATTAGGCAATAAATTGGCAGAATTAATCAAGTGTGGGAGAGAGATTTGAGCAACTATTATACGATATTAGGCAATAAATTGGCAGAATTAAGCAAGTGTGAGAGAGCGATTCTAGCAACTATTATACGATATTAGGCAATAAATTGGCGCAATTGAGCAACTAATATTAACTGACGTAATTTGGGCAAGTCTATGAGATGACGCAACACATTAGTAGAAATAAGCAACAAATCTGTGCCGTCAAGCAACAACGGTTCATTACTAAGCAACAAAACATTTAGACGATGTCGGACAAAATTACTACGGTGCCGGTAGAGATGTTCTGAGGCAATTTCACTGCCGTGGTAAGCAATTTTGGTGTGCGATCCTACAATTTTAGAACCGCGACAAGCAAATCCGCAACACCTAAAAAATAATTTGGTAAAACCAACTAATCTATGCCGTTAGGCAACAAATTAATAGAGTCAAGCAACTAATATATGAGCGACCTCACAAATGAATTGGTAGAATTGAGCAAATATTGAAATATTTTAGGCAACAAATTGGTAAAATCAAGCAACTTATATATACAGTTAGGCAACAAATTGAAATAATTGAGCACTATGTGGGTCCGGTTTATTTCCTTCTTTTTCTATTCTCCCCGTTTTTCTCTTCCCTCTTTCCTTCATCTCTTTCTTCCCGGCCCAACGTGGACAAGAGGCCAAGGCCATTCCCTCCACCCCTGAAGGTTGTATACGAGCTTGTAGATTCAGCACTCGTCCCATGCCGGAGGGCCGCGCCCCAAGCCCTGGCCACCACCTCCAGTCTGGTGTCGCCCCCCACGCCTTGTCCACCCACCTCCAGCGCACGTAGCTTCCTTCTAGGCCGTGGGCATGGTTCCCCAAATCGAGCACCTGGAGTCATGGACGACGCTCGTCCGTGGAGGCGGCCGGAGGTTGGGGTAGGGAAGGGTGGTTTCCAGAGCTCCCAACAGCCAAAGTCCAGTCAGGGGGAAGCAAATCGACCATGAAGGCGTGTAGGCGACCGGAGATTCGGAAGGAGATGGTTCGCTGAGGATCTGGAAGAGTTGTTGGGAGGAGGTGGTGGTGTCGTCTCGTCCGGGCGGGGCACGCTGGCGGCCGAAGATTGGCGCGCGCCGGCGGCCGGATGCGGACGCGGCGCAGAGAGACGGCCGGAGGTGGAGGTGGAGGCGCGGTTGGTGCGTGATTTGGCGAGGACAATGCTTGCAGACGACTTGGGCGCTTCCCTTTTTGGCCACGGGGGACAGATACTTGCCTTTTTAGGCGGCCGTTCGGTTCAGCAAACCAACGCACGGCCGTCGTGTAGACGCGTCCTTTGAATAAACACTAATAAAATAACTTTGCTAAATTTTCTAACTTTCCTAAATTTGCTACATTTTCAAACTTTGCTAAAAACTTTTCAAATTTTCTAAAATAAGAACCTAAATTTTCTAAATTTGCAAGATAACCTAAATTTGCAAGACCTAAAATAACAACCTATATTTTGAATAAACACTAATAAAATAACTTTGCTAAATTTTCTAACTTTCCTAAATTTGCTACATTTTCAAATTTGCTAAAATTTCTAAATTTGCTACACTAATAACCTAAACACTAACAACCTAAATTTTCTAAATTTGCAACACTAATTAATAATTTGCTACACAAATTTGCTAACTAAGCTACACAAATTTGCTAACTCTACTAAAATGAAAGAAAAAAACAAACCTGCAGTGGTGGAGGCCGGCGATGGCGCGCGCGGTGGTGGTGGAGGCCGGCGATGGTGGAGGCCGGCCGGCGATGGCGCGCTGCTGGAGGCCGAGGTAGAGGGAGGGCCGGGTGGAGGCCGAGGTAGAGGGAGGCCGGGGTGGAGGCCGAGGCGGTGGTGGAGGCCGGCGGCGATGCGGGGCGACGGCGCGCGGGAGGCCGGCGAGGAGGGAGGCGATGGCGCGGTGAGGGCGCCGGAGCAGGGCGGGAGGCGACGGCGCGCGGCGCCGGAGCACGGCGGAGGGCGGAGGCGGGCCGCAGCAGGGCTTCGCCGGAGAGGAGGAGCGGCGGCGTCGTGGAGCTCGATCGATGGCGCGGTTTGAAGATGGTGACGATTGGGGAGACGATCCCCTGCCTATACAGCTCAAAATAGAGCTTTAGCACCGGTTGATAAGAACAACCGGTACTAAAGACCCTTTAGTACCGGTTGTTCTTATCAACCGGTGCTAAAGATCTATTTTGGGCCGCAGCGAAATTTCGCGCGCGAATCCCAACCCTTTAGTACCGGTTGGTGGTACCAACCGGTACTAATGGGCTTTCGATTTGTTTTTTTATTTTCTTTCTTATGTTTTCTGTTTTGATTTATATCTATTTGGTTTCTGTTTTGTTTTTTTCTCTAGTTTCTTTTTATTTTATATCTTTGTAACTTAATTGTCTAAAAAAATTGTAATAATTATCTATTTATTTTAGAAACATCGTTAACAACATCCTCGTGGATTAGGGTTTACCCGTCGACGACAATACATATAGACCCATGGCAGCGCGTGGCCAGGACACCGATAGCTAGGGGAGGACACGTGCCTAGGGCAGCCCGCCTTTAGTCCCGGTTGGCCTTTAGTCCCCCCGGTTGGGACTAAAGAAGCACACAGATCGTGTGTTTCTTTCAAGCGCTTGTGAGACGTTGGATCAGGGATGTGTTTCTTTTGAGGAATTGTGAGCTGTTGGATCAGCAGTATCAACCGGGACTAAAGAAGCACACGTACCCTATATATAGCCCCCCTCCCGGACATGTTCAGCACTCAGTGTCTACTCATTGTAGTTCATTTTGGCAGTACACGGGTAGCAGAGAGCAAGATTTCTGAGAGGCAGGAGTTCCTAGAGCGGAGGCTGAAGGTGAACCCTCCCCTCGGTCGGATCCAAGCAGCGGCAAGGATCTCTGATGATTAGCAACATCCCCAACACTTGTTCGGACGGTTGCAAATCATCAGAGACGGCCGCTGTTTGGATCGAAGGCCGATTTGCCGTCTCACGACCACGCGATGATTTGCCGATTTGCCGGTCAGAGTGGCCACTGTAGAAGGTAGGCAAGTTCGATCCGATGTGGTTCTGAAAGGGGCAAGGTTAATTTAGGTTGGGCTGTATAACGGGGAAACCTTGTGTTTTGTTCCAATTTTTTTCTTCTGAGTTTTCATAACACAGTTACATAAAAGGTTTAATACATTATTACACATCACCAACAACACCCCCTATCTATTGTTGGGGTATAATTTTTTTTCTTCGCGTATGTCGACCCTTTCTTCTGATTGCGCCGTAACCATGGAGAATCTTCATCATTTAACGGGATGCTTGGGTCAGCTTTCACTTTGAAGGGCGGAATTTCATGAAACTTATTGTAATCTTCTGACATGTCTGTCTTCTCCTCCACTCCCACGATGTTTCTTTTCCCTGAAAGAACTATGTGGCGCTTTGGCTCATCGTATGATGTATCAGCTTGCTTATCTTTTCTTTTTTTCGGTCTGGAAGACATGTCCTTCACATAGAAAACCTGAGCCACATCATTGGCTAGGACGAATGGCTCGGTGTGGTACCCAAGATTTTTGAGATCCACTGTAGTCATTCCGTACTGCGGGTCTATCTCTACCCCGCCTGACAGGTTGACCCATTTGCACTGAAACAAAGGGATCTTAAAATAAGGTCCATAGTCAAGTTCCCATATCTGCTGTATGCAACCATAATATGTGTCCTTTGTCCCATTGTCGTTTGTTGCATCAAAGCGGACACCACTGTTTTGGTTAGTGCTCTTTTTGTCTTGGGTGTCCGTGTAAAATGTATTCCCATTTATCTCGTACCCTTGGAAAGTCAATATAGTCGAAGATGGTGACTTGGCCAACAAGTATAGCTCTTCTCCAACAGTGGTGCTATTAATGAGATGTGTACGCAACCAACTGCCGAAAGTGTCTTCGTGTTTTCCTTTAATCCAGAAGTCGGTCTGCTCCGGGTATTTGGAGCGTAAAATATCCATGTGTTCCACGATATACGGAGCCACCAATCTGGAATTTTGTAGAACTGTGTAGTGTGCTCGAGTGAAAGAATGCCCGTCCATACTTGTTGTTGCTTTCTTTCCTAGCGTGCCTTTTCCACGCAGTCTCCCCTCATGGCGCGATTGAGGAACACCGATCGGCTTAAGATCAGGAATAAAGTCAACACAAAACTCAATGACCTCCTCTGTTCCATAGCCCTTGGACATGCTTCCTTCTGGCCTAGCACGGTTACGGACGTATTTCTTTAAGACTCCCATGAACCTCTCAAAGGGGAACATGTTGTGTAGAAATACAGGACCGAGAATGGAAATCTCTTGGACTAGGTGAACTATGAGGTGCGTCATAATATTGAAGAAGGATGGTGGAAACACCAACTCGAAGCTGACAAGACATTGGACCACATCCTTCTGTAAACTTGGTAGAGTTGCTGGATCGATTACCTTCTGAGAAATTGCATTGAGGAATGCACATAGCTTCACAATGGGTACTCGAACGTTTTCCGGTAGAAGCCCCCTCAATGCAACCGGAAGTAATTGTGTCATAATCACGTGGCAGTCATGAGACTTTAGGTTTTGGAACTTTTTCTCTGCCATGTTTATTATTCCCTTTATATTCGACGAGTAGCCAGACGGGACCTTGATACTGCTCAGGACTTGAAAAAAGATCTCCTTCTCTTCTTTGGTAAGAGCGTAGCTGGCAGTACCTTGATACTTCTCTGGATTCACGTTGTCTCCTTCGTGTATACGTTGCTGGTCCTGCCGTGCATCCGCTGTATCTTTCGTCTTCCCATACACGCCTAAGAAGTTTAGCAGGTTCACGCAAAGATTTTTCGTCACGTGCATCACGTCGATTGCAGAGCGAACCTCTAGCAATTTCCAATAGGGTAGGTCCCAAAATATAGATTTCTTCTTCCACATGGGTACGCGTTTGTCAGCGTCATTCGGAACAGATTGTCCGCCAGGACCCTTTCCAAAGATTACTTTTAAATCCTTGACCATGTCATATATAACATCACCAGTAGGGAGGGTAGGCTTCGTCCGGTGATCTGTCTCACCTTTGAAATGCTTGCCTTTCTTTCTTACGGGATGCTGTCTTGTAAGAAATCGACGATGCCCCAGGTACACATTCTTGTTACCTAAATATATACTGTCAGTCTGACCTAAACAGTGCGTGCATGCATTGTATCCCTTGTTTGACTGTCCTGAAATGTTACTAAGAGCAGGCCAATCATTGATGGTTACAAACAGCAACGCTCGTAGGTCAAATTCCTCCTGTTTGTACTCATCCCACACACGTACACCTTCTTCACGCCACAACTGTAAAAGTTCGTCAACTAATGGCCTCAGATACACATCAATGTCGTTGCCAGGTTGCTTCGGGCCTTGGATAAGCACTGGCATCATAATAAACTTTTGCTTCATGCACAACCAAGGAGGAAGGTTATAGATACATAGAGTCACGGGCCAGGTGCTATGACTGCTGCTCTGCTCACCAAACGGATTCAAGCCATCTGTACTTAGACCAAACCTTAAGTTCCTTGCGTCAGCTGCAAAATCTTTGAACTCACTGTCGATGTTTCTCCACTGCGACCCATCAGCGGGGTGTCTCAGCATCTCGTCTTCCTTACGGTCTTCTTTGTGCCATCGCAACAACTTGGCATGCTCTTTGTTTCGGAACAAACGTTTCAACCGTGGTATTATAGGAGCATACCACATCACCTTGGCAGGAACCCTCTTCCTGGGGCTCGGCTCGCCCTCAACATCACCTGGGTCATCTCGCCTGATCTTATACCGCAATGCACCGCATATCGGGCATGCATTCAAATTCTCGTGCTCACCGCGGTAGAGGATGCAGTCATTGATGCATGCATGTATCTTCTGCACCTCTAATCCTAGAGGGCAGACAATCTTCTTTGCTTCGTACGTACTATGGGGCAATACGTTATCTCTTGGAAGCATCCTCTTTAATATTTTCAGCAAGTTTTCAAATCCCTTGTCAGATAGTCCATTCTGTGCCTTCCATTGCAGCAATTCCAGGGTGGTACCCAGCTTTTTCTGGCCATCTTCACAATTTGGGTACAACAATTTTTTGTGATCCTCTAACATGCGCTCCAACTTCGACCACTCGTTCTCACTTCCGCAGTTTATCTGTTCATCAATAATGACCCGACGAAGATCATCATCGGACTGATCATCAACAATGATCTCATGTTCAGCTTCGTCTTCCTCCATTGTAGTACCACCGTGTTCAGAGAACACAGGATAGTTGTCATCATCCTCTTCTTCATTGTCTTCCATTATAACCCCTCTTTCTCCGTGCTTGGTCCAACAAAAATAATTGGGCATGAAGCCTGCTCGCAACAGGTGGGAGTGGAGGGTTCTTGAGGAAGGGTAATTCCTCTTATTCTTACAGTCATCGCATGGACAAAATATAAAACCATTCTGCTTGTTTAACTCAGCCACACGGAGAAAATTATGCATGCCATCAATGAACTCGGGACAGCGTCGGTCACCGTACATCCATTCCGGCTCATCTGCATTATACAAATATATCAAATAGAGATATGTGACAAAATTCATTAATACAACAGTTCACCACATTTAAACAAAAGTAGAGTAGCGACCAAATCTAATACATAGTTCTCATAAACATTCATTAATTGAAACTAACATACAACTAGCTAAAGAATTTAAATCCAACGACAAATGCGATCAAAATCGCAACTAAGGTAATTATTGAACCAACAGCATAATGATACCAAGCCTCTTGACTAATGACATATTTTCTAATCTTTTTAAGCTTCAAGCGCATTGCATTCATCTTGATCTCGTGATCCAAGCGCATTGCCTCCATCTTGACCTCGTTATCATCGACGACGTCGGCAATCTTGAACTCCCATTTCATCTTCTCTTCGAGACGAAGATCTTCACTTCTTTTCAATTTTGCTTTCAAATCATTGTTTTCTTTTACAAAAAACTCGACAATAGGGTCGGTTGGAATTTCTGGTTCAACTACCTCCTAGATAAAAGCGTCTATGTCAAGTTGGTAGGTATAATTGTTATAAACACGAAATGAAACAAATAGTTATAAAAATATACCACATCCGAATCATAGACCGGACGAGGGCGACGGGGGCGGATATCAAAACCATGACACTATACATATAAAAAAACATAAGAAAATTATACAAGAAATAACTATGCATTTAAATCATACAAGTAATTTTTCTTTAAAATAAAAGATAAAAAAAGAGGCTCACCGAGGTGGTGCCGGTCACGGGACGGCGCGGGCTATCGACGGCGGTGAGGATGGGGACGAGACGACACTAAAACCCACAAATCATAAATTAATTTGAGCTCAAAATGCGCATAAAAAAATAAACTCCCTAACTTAGGAATTTCATCAAACACCTTGCTAGCACTACAAAAATCAAACTAGCTAAAATAGCAAGAAAATGAGCTAAACTTGAAATGCCGGAAGAGAAGATGAAGTTGCTAACCCTTGTATATGTAGGTGCCACCAATCTTGACAAATGTTGGAGAAAAATGGGGTGAACTAGAGCTTGGGAGAGCAAAGAGAGAGAAAAAATGGAGTTGTGTTCGAGCTGAAAAATGGAGCTGTGGCTCGGGGTGGAAGAAGGTAATATAGGGAAACCTTTAGTACCGGTTTGTATTACCAACCGGTAGTAGTACCGGTTGGTAATACAAACCGGTACTAAAGTGTCTCGCCGTGGGGCCCCGACCGCCTCGCATCTGCAACCGGTACTAATGCCCCCTTTAGTACCGGTTCGTGATCAACCGGTACAAAAGGGGGCGCACGGTTGCCTAGTTTTCTACTAGTGTATGCGTAACCATGACCAAGCATCAATGATTTAGCATAAGCCTCGCGGACAAGATCCGGCGGACACGACTGAGCGTCATCAGGGATCACCATTTGAATGTCCAGCCATGATCAAAATCCTTCAACGGCCATGATGTAACCGGTAACGTCATTCCAATAGGAATTTTACATCTGGTGTCTCGGTATGTTAAGCCATTTCTTGTCCCTCCTATCAGTTCGCTTATACCAAATAAATTCATCTGCCATATGAATTTTCCATTTGAAATGATGGCATATGTGTGTTTTCATTACTGCCATATGAATTGAAATGAAATGAGGTGTGCCAAACGAGTTCTTAGTGTATTTGAAGTGTATTTTAGGGGATCATGGATCTCTGAAATTTCCAAATAATAAGTTTACCAAACATGTTTTGGATAGGAAAATCTCAAAATATCCTCACGAACCGCTTCATGTGTGTAGATAAAAAACACTACACAATACTAGTGTATGGAATGAAAATATATTTGCGTAGATTTGAATGGATTGGGTGAATAAGGATTTCACGTTTTAGGGTTTGGTGGATTTCAGTGAAATGGGTGAATCAAAAACACTAATGTTGCGTTCGGATGTTCGCATTGGAGCTGGATATTAGATATTCGGAAGCATCTCGTCCCGAATATCTGAATTCGTGCTGTTTAGATGGGCTCGATATTCAGCCCGTATATTCGCCTACGATATCGAGCGAGGGCACCCTAGTGAAAAAAAGCACCCAGCGAATGTCGAGGGGTTTGCCTCGACATTGGGTCGATATTCGCCTCGCCTCTTCTCCCCGCGACCCTATCCTCTCGTTTCCTCGCTCCTCGCTCCTGCGCGACTCAAGCCGCGGCGGCCCAGCAGGTCGCGCCCTGCCCTCGCTCCTCCTTCCGTCGCCCCTCTCCTCCCGGCGCCCCTCTCCTTCCCTCGCTCGTCCTTCCGGCGCCGTCGCCTTCTCCCGTCCTTCCTCCCTCAATCCCTTCTCATCCCATCATGTTTGATTGCAGGGACAAATTGGTGGGACTAGGAGGAGCTCCGGCGGCCGACGCTCGCGAATCCGGCGCTGCAACTTCCCCAAGGTATGGATCCATACCTCTCCTTCCTCTCGTGCTAGTTTCGAATTGAACCAAAATTGCGTGGATGAGCTTCCGGATGATTGTGCTGAAATTTCTTTGGACACTTGGTTTGGATGATTGTAGTGCTGAATTTCGTAGTGCTAGTTGATATATACTGTTTGTGTGATGTGCTGAATTTTGTAGTGATGCTTGATTAACATGCTTGTAATAAATTAATTTTGATGATGCTAAAATTTGTGCAATCACATACAATTTCTTTACATTGTAGTTGCAAAATGTCGGACGAGTTAGCCTTGGTTAATTATATATCGGAAGAAAACAAAAGAAGGAAGAGAAGAAGGCTTGTGTTCATGAAACAATACTTTGAATGCACTCTTCTTGCTATGGCATATCTTAGTACACAAAGGTTACCGAGGGAGTTAGGAGCCTTTACCGATGATGAACATAAACTCTCTCTTCGACAGTATTTGTTGAAAGATATGTATGATGGGACTAAAACTGCTTGCTATGATCAGCTTCGTCAAACAAAAAGAAACTTCCATGACTTGTGTGCTATGTTGCGTGAGAAATGTGGCTTATGGGGGAGTGTGTATGTTGCTGTGGAAGAAAAGGTTGCCATGTTCTTGCTTGTTGTTGGTCATGGTTTGAAAATGAGGTTGTTGCGAGGGCAGTACAAGAGGTCCTTAGGGACTATTAGTTCACACTTTTCTGATGTGTTAGAGGCCATCCTACGTCTCCATGGAGAGTTCATTAAGCTGCCAAATCCTTCTGTTGAACCTCCCAATGATTACAAACGGAAGTGGTTTCCCAATGCACTTGGAGCATTAGATGGCTGCCATATTGCTGTTACTGTTGATGTGCCTGACCAAGGATGCTACAGAAATAGAAAACAAGCTATCAGCACTAACGTGCTCGATGTTGTTGATTGGAACATGAAATTTATGTATGTCTTGCCTGGTTGGGAGGGTTCAGCTTCTGACTCTAGAGTTCTACGTGATGCAATGAGAACAAGTCACCAAGATGCATTTGCTGTACCTAATGGTACTACTTTTTATCTTGGCTTTTTGTTTTTATTTGCTTGTATTCTTAGCTAACTAACTTTGCATGATTGACCATAGGAAAATATTACTTGGGTGATGTTGGTTACACCAATGGACCTGGATTTCATACTCCATTTAGGTCCACTCGGTATCACTTGAAAGATTGGGCAGCAAGTGCACAATGCGTCACGCTCGTGCTAGAAATGTGGTAGAAAGAACTTTTGGGCTGTGGAAGAAAAGATTTTCTATCTTGCGTACTGCCAGTTTCTTTGACATAGAGGACCAGGTAACATATGTCCATATGGTCTTGAAATACAAATGGTAATAGCTAGTTGACTTATGCTCACTATGAACTAATATTTATGGAGATTGGAATTATTAATGCTTGTGCTGTGTTGCACAACTATGCAAGGGATAAGCAATACGCGATGGACGACATATTGTTGGAGGAGGTGGATAATGAACTAGCAGCTCAGCCAATTGAGACTGAAGATGGTGCTGGATACATTACTTGTGTTACAGTCACTAATGCATGGAAGAACTTTAGGAAGCAATTTGCTGCAGACATGTTTGCTGATTACGTTGTTGCCCATGCAGAACAACAAGAGTAGTCCGATTAGTGGGTTAGCTAGCTAGAAGTAATGCCTTTTGGGTATTTTGTACGATTAGTGGGTAAACAGGCTGAAGTAGTTCGATTTGCTGCAAACTTATTTTGGTTACTAGATGGTGCCTTTTGGGTATTTTGTACATGCCTCCTTGTGACAAAGATATTAATATATATGTATATGATATGATCCTTATTCGTCTGTTTTTTTATTGCAAATACAATTTGTATGTCTACTGTTCTTGGTCCTTATTACTTGTGCAGGTCCATGGAGGGAGCAAAGGCAAAGAAGTTTGGAAGAGCTTACACGCAGTGGACTCCGGAGATGGATTGTGCCTTGTTGGACGTGCTTGTTGAGCATCACAACAATGGAGATCATGCTCAAAATGGATGGAAGTCACATGTGTATCGCCATGCTATCAAGAATGTTAAAGAGAAGTGTGGGGTGGACGTCACAAAGGACAAAATCGTAACAATGTGCAAAACCTTTGACAAGCACTACGAGATTGTAAGCAAAATTCTTTCTCATAGTGGATTTGGCTGGGATTGGGACAAGATTGTGTTACAAATGGACAGCGATGAAGTGTGGGACATATATGTGGAGGTACGTGACATTTTTTTTAGATAAAGGGATTTTATTACTTAAGAGTTTTAAGCATTACACCCGGCCTCTGCATAGCTAGGATGCACACAGCCCCAAGTTCACGAGTACTCAAGTCGGAAACAAATAAAAGGCGAATTACATATCATAATGAGAAATTGTAAAGCCACCTAAGAATGTGGTAGGTCGATCCGGAGCCTATGTGGCCATCCATGCTGGAAGAATAACTCCCCTGCCACAGCCTCCAAACACAACGCCACCTCCAAAAACAAATCTCGGTGCTCCACACGCTGTAGGGCCAACCATGCTCGTAGCGTTGCCGTGCACCGATAGATAACCTGCATAACAGAAGCATTTTTATCGTTAAAAACTTTGTCATTTCTACATAGCCAGAGCGACCAAATAACGGCAATCGCTCCCACCCTACAAAAGAGTTTAAACCTAGGATCCACACCGTTCAACCAATTGCCAAAAATGTTTGCAACGCTACTCGGGGGGTATAAGGTAGAACCTATTTGGATGGCTGACCATATAGACCTGACAAACTCACACTGGAAGAATAAGTGTGTTGTAGACTCGTCATGCTGACAGAAGACTCACTTTTTACTTCCGTGCCAATTGCGTTTGGCAAGGTTATCTTTTGTAAGAATTACTCCTCGACAAAGATACCACGCAAAAACCTTAGTCTTTAACGGGATCTTCATCTTCCAAATTTTATTATTATTATTATTAATATCGACTGGTATATCAGGTAGGATTAACGCTCTATACGTAGAATCAACCGAGAATTTACCATTCTTCGTGAGATTCCATTGAAATTTATCTGGACCGTCCGTCAAATGGATGGATTCCAAACGGATAAGCAAGGCATTCCATGATGCTCGTGTCGCTTTTGTTTCGCACAATATTATACAGAGCCGGATATTGTTCTCGGGGAGTGGAACGGCCTAGCCATTTATCCTCCCAAAAACGAATTTCCGATCCATCGCTAATTGAGAAAGATCTTGTGGGAAAAAGAACTTCTTCGTAGCCATAAGGCCCGCCCAGAAGTGTGAGTCGCCAGGTTTCCAAAGAACCTACGATACTGGTTGAGAGCCCACATACTTCCTCCTATGGAGGGTTTGCCAAACTCCATCTTCAGAAAGAAGCTTGAAGAGCCATTTACCCAGCAAGGCTCTATTCTTAACCTCAAGGTACGTGACATGTCGCTAGCTCATTCTAATTTTTTGTAACTTGCCAATGTAACTCATGTTTGTACGTGCTTGCAGGCTAATGAAAAAGCAGCTATATACAAGAACAAGGTGATCCCCAACTGGAATGAGATATGTACTATTTACTCAAACGACCATGCCACCGGTCAAGGTGCTAGGACTGGTGCAGAAACTGAAACTGAGGTTGAAACTGTACCACCAACACAAGAGACCAATGATATCTCTCCTGAATGTGCTGGCCCATCAAAGAAGCCACGTATGGGTGAAGCAATTATGTGCATGCTTGGATATATGAAGACGTCTTGGCGTGATGCAATGAAGTCGACGGAGCCATTACAGGCACCCCAGGTTACTCCTCCTTCTGTGATACTTGCTGCACTTGATGACATACCAGACTTGTCTCGATCTGACAATCTGCGAGCTTATGGGAAGCTAATCCTTAGCAACGGTTTATTTCATGCACTTATGGAGCTCCCCTTGGAGTTGAGAAAGGAATGGCTGCTCATGTTGCCTTGAGGGCTTGTCATTTGTGATTGCTATGTAAGAACATGTCATATTGCGTATGAGACTTTGTACCTTGTTTGTTTGAGACTTCATTAAAATGATTGTTTATGATGGATTATGCATTGAATTTGATATATAGTGTTGTTGTTGAAATATTGGAGAATATTATTTATTTTTCTAGCTACTGTATGTACCATAATATGTGGTTGTTCTGTACATTGATCAATATCTCGAAAAACCGCGTTTATAACATCCAAACAACATTTGACATTCAAACTCAATATCTTGTCTAGGTCCGAATATCTAACACATCCAAACAGAAAATATTGATATTCAATCTCAATATCAATATCCTGGATATTGGATATTGAGCCCAATATCATATCTACCCTCTCAATATGAACATCCAAACGGACCATAAACTTTTGAAGACGATACATTCCACATTAAACTTTTGTTTTAGGGTCAATTTTATCGTTTTTGCTTTGTGTCAAATTAGTAAGCAGACTGGTAGATGAAAATGAGGGCTGACTAACGCGATGCAAAGGTATAACCTCGTTTTCCAAGCCAAATCTAGACACGAGGGCATTTTTTTTTAAATGGACTCGGGGAATTAGACAGCTCTCCAAACAGTTTAATAGAGAATCCTTTTGATTATTTTCTCTTCACCTAGTTGTTATACTGCACAAAAAAGGTCTAAGTGCCAAAATAACCTAGAACTATTACAACATCAACAATTGCAGCAGCGCCCAAGGCTACCCCCAATATTGTTCTTCCGGGCCAAAAAGGAACATCAGCCTACGAGTAACGAATGTTCATCATCAGTTTGGATCATCATTTATGTTGGTTCGCCCTCTCCCGTCATCTCCATGGCGCCCAGCTAGAGCAATCTGGTGAAGAATTGCAGCCGCCTCAATCAGCGCCTCCTTGTCCTGAACCTCACCAAGGCATAGGCATAACTAAATCAGGAGAACAAAATGGCTTCAAAAGAACAGGGAATCAGAGTATCAGACAGGTGCAGATCTAGTGACTTACATGGGTGGAGTCCATGTCCTTGAGCAGCTCGTGCACCTGCTGCCACTCCGCCGCCGAGAGATCGTCGTCCCGTGAACCTGGCACGACCGAAGTTGGGCAAATCGTGCACCTGCTCTCCGCACCGAAGTTGGTGATAGCCCTCGCGCCGCGCAGCTTGACGGCCGCGGTGTCGTACGCCCTGGCGGCCTCCTCGGCTGTCTCGAAGCTGCCGAGCCACACCCAAGTACACGCGGTTCCCTTCGAGTGCGAGATCACCGCCCCGTACTTGCCGCTTGATGTCCGCGACACGCCGCGGAACTTGGACCGCTTCCTCCCGCCGGCCAGCTTGACGGAGGCGACGGCGTACGCGCTGGCGGCGTCTTCGACGGTGCCGAAGGTGCCCTGGTGTGACGGATCCCAGATCGACGCCCCGCACGAGCCGCTCGGTAGGCCGTACACGCCTTGGAACTCCGTCGCGGCATCCGATTCCGGCCTAGCCGTCTCCTTCCTCCTGCGCTCTACAGCTTCCATGTGCTCCGCAGCGACCTCACTCGTGCCGGCGCTGTACCGTCGCTCAACTGGACTGGTTAAGCAGATGCGGAAATGCGTGAATTTTTGGGCGAGTATAGAAGGCGAACGGAGTGAGTACTGGATGTGGAGGAGGCCTCTGCAGACTGCAGGTGCACAAGGGAGAAAGAGTGTTCCTTTCCTTCTGGCTTTTGGGTATCTCAACGAAACTTGGCTGTACAATGAAATATTTAAGCAATCAAGAAAATGAAACCAAAGAAAATCCCTGAACTTTGTTGGAAAAATTGAAATGAATTTGTAAAATCGAAGATATGATTAACCGTCACGAAACAATATGGTTAATGGGTTCTGCAAAAACTATTTCATTAAAACTTTTTTAATACAAAATATAAAGAAAAAAACATGCTTTAATAAATTTAAAATATACTCATTTCCCCCGAATTTCCTTTGAATATCATTACCCTTATTCATATGAAGCTTGATATTGTGATTTTACGTTTTCAATTTTAAAATTCGGAAGTTTTTCTCGTGCTTGCAATTATATAAGAATTTCCTAATTATTCCTTTTAATATTTCCATAGAATGATGATGCCGACACACCGCCAACAACTCAACAAGGACTTTTATACATAGATGCCATGCAGTACTCCTAGCCAATATTTAATGAGGAAATCACCTGGTTTCTCATAGAGCAACTCGCTAGAAAGATTTATATTTAGAATTTTAAATTTGGTAATTTACCTACTTTTCCTAAAAAATGCTTTTTTTTATCAAAGCTTACAACTTGCATGACTGTTGACTACACTCTTCAGTGGCATGTACTAGCTGACAAACAGACACTCAGTTTCGATGACTCGCATATGCATAGCTGATACACGCGGTACCGAAAAGAGCCAACGGTCACGAAACAATATGGTTGATGGGTTTGGGAAAAAACTATTGTTCATTAAAACTACTTCCACTTTTATACAAGATATCAAGAAAATCAATTATCGATAATTTTGCAAAATAAAAACTGATTTCCCTTTAAATGTCATTACCCATATTCATACAAATATTGATATTAGGTGATATTACGTTTTCAATTTTAAAATTTGAAGTTTTGCTAGTTCTTGCAACTGTTTATGAATTCCCTAATTTTTACTCCCTCCTTTCCAAATTATAAGCCTTTTTAGTTTTTCCTAATTTGTATGTATCTCTACGTATTTTAGTGTGTTGATTCATCCATTTCAGTCCGTATACATATGAATAAAAATAAATATATTTAAAAATAGTGGTAGTACTTTTTAATATTTCTATAAAATCATGATGCCGACACAAAGCCAACATGGACTTCGATCATAAACGCCATGCAATAATCCTCGCCTATATTTAAAGAGGAAATGCACGTAGTTTTCTCATAGAGCAACTCGCTAGAAACCTTTAGCTAGAATTTATATTTATAAAATTTAAATTAGGTAATTTACCAACTTGTCCTAAAAATGTGTTTCGTCAAAGCTTACAACTTAAATGACTATTGACTATGCTCTCCAAGGGCCTGTACTAGCTGACAAACATACTCAGTTTCGACGAAGATCACACTATCAAACTTGACTCAGGATTCACACTTATTTGTACAAGCAATAATTAGTAAAAAAACCTACCAAACCACACAAAGATCATGGCATAGAGTATTATAGACTAAATGGCATCTTCTGATGTCCCCAATTGATGCATAGACCGGGGGTTCCCCTCTGATTTGGCAGACCATTGTGAGGTCGCCTGATTGAGCGATGTGATCCAGCCGATGATGGCCTATGCATTTGATTTGAATAATTGATGGGACAGATTGATTGATCCAGATCGATTGGACGCCGGTCATGATTACCGTACAAGTGTTTATCTTCAGAGTAACTAGCCACATTTCCATTGCTTTGCTTGTGAAATGGACAAAAGATTTTCTGATTTCATCATCTACCTCCGGACTCCGGTACACCACTCCACGCCTCTCTCTCTCTCTCTCTCTCTCTCTCTCTCTCATCAGAGGACATAGAAAAAATAGTACCAATTTTCCTAACATAAAAGAATCAAATATGTGGAGTACTGTGTGCAGGAGCGCTGGCTGTGCAGGAGCCATTTCTGTTTGCTGCAGTACCATGCTATTTTAGAGAAATATAATTCTCTTTCTCCTCCATGCATGCACATGTGTCTGCATCGCTTTGGTGGTGAGACCAGGAGTATGCAGCCTTTCCTTCCATGGGCTGCAGCCCGCAGATTTTCCGGGTAGGATAGGATCGATCTGAACTTCAATTGGTCCCGGTTGTACGATTGGTCTTGTGCGATAAAAGTGACATGTGTGTCCCTGCCATTTTTTTCTCTCTCTTTCTCTTCTCTCTCTAAAAAAACCATCCTAGATTTTATTTTATGCAAGTATTTTGTGTTTTATTCCCATAAGTACATTATATGAGAATTGTGGCGTGGGTTAGATGAGGCGGTAACGGCAATGTGTATGCCAAGTGACAGAAATGGCTACGCTAAGTAAAACTGAAATAGTAACCTGCACCCAATGGCAGACACACATCTAGGGATAATCAGAGAATGAAATACATTTTCACTCATGACATCGGAGTTGTTTAAGGGTATTGTAGTTTTCAACCTTATGTCATGAATTTTAAGGCAATCATATGTTTTATTTAAATCTGAGCATGCAAAAAAACCCACTTGTTCAGGGGGTATTAACACTACATGATTAGTAAACTACTGAAACTAGGTGTGTTTTAATCTTAGGACATATCTGTCATATGAATATTTATCATTAAATCATGGCATATGTGTGTGAATCATCGCTCATAAGAAACAGTGTCCCTTTTTTCTTCTGGTAAAGCTGACTCGCGTCGCCACACACCAGTGACAAGTAAAACGAAGTATTTAAACAATCAAGAAAATGAAATGAAGGAAAATTAATCCATGAACTTTGGAAAAATGTAAATGATTTTGTAACGGGTTTGGCAAAAAAACTATTGTTCATTATAGATAAAACTGCTCTCTGAAACTAGTTAATAAAATGCGTGAAGCTGTGTGCATCACTTTGATGAAGAGGGCCGGTATCCGCATCCCATTTTTGAAAAAAAATATAAAACTGCTTCCATTTTTATGATACAAGATATCAAGCAAAAAGCGTGCTTTAATGATTTTTAAAAATAGGAACTGATTTTCTTTGAAAATTTCTTATCATTGCCCTTATTCACACGAATCTTATGATATTATGTGATTTTAGCGCTTTCAGTTTTAAAATCAAAAATATTTGCTTGTTCTTGCAATCGTTTATGAACTCCCCATTATTTCCTTTTAACATTTCTTCAAAATATGATGTGAACACACTGACAACATGGACTTTGATACATAGATGCCATGCAGTACTCCTAATAAGTATTTAAAGATAACCCATTTGCTAATTCTCAGTTTAGTGACAATTAAGTTAGAACTCGATCGACCCTTTAACAGTTGGAATTGCATTGTGATTAGTATACTTGAGAGTTGCTATTGCATATGGAATTGGGTGACCGAGAATTAAGTTAATTCTCGGCCGACGAGAATTAGTTGTGTCCTAAAGATAAAATGCACCTGAATTTTTCATGGAGCAACTCGCTAGCAAGGTTTAACTAGATTTTATATTTATAAAGTTTAACATAGATAATTTAACTACTTTTCTTCAAAAGAAAATTATCAAACCTTACATGACTATTGACTACACTCTCGTAATAGCAAATCTTAATTCTCGGTCGACGAGAATAAGTTGTGTCCTAAAGATGTGTCTTTGAAAATTATCAAACCTGTACTAGCAGACAAACACACTAAGTTTCAAAGACACATGTGAATAGCAGTACCGGAAAGAATACACGATCAGATTTAAACCCGATTTCCCTTGTATCGTGTGTCGATCTCGTTTTGTGTGTACGATGAAGTTTCCCTCGTTTTGTGTGTACGAGCTCACTTTCCTCTCAAGCAACCAAGTAGGCAGCTCAAGCTCTCTCAAGCTAAGACCATGTATAGCTCCAGGAGCCACCATGTAACACCATACTCTACCATATACATGATACGTAAGAGCATCTCCACCGGGGCCTCCAAATTCGTGTCCGGCACCCCCAATCGAGGCTCAATTGGGGGTGCCGGACATGTGTCCGCCCATGTTTTCGACCGCGCCCACAGCGGCGCACCTCAAACGTCCGCCCCCCAAACGCGAGCAAATCATCAAACACCTTGCGGGCGGATTTCAATACGAATTGATGTAATAAATATTACAACACAAGTTCAAATTCGAAATACAAAATTTAAATACGAATTCAAGTTTAAACCATGACCTATCAAACAGCCGCCGGCTGACTCGCTTTGATGGTCCACAGGTGGTGCACGAGATCATCGTGCAGCTGCTTATGCATTGTTCCATCACGAATTTCCCGATGTATGACAAGGAATTCTGCATACTGCGTCGGCACGCCGGATGTGAATGGGCCATAGGCCCTGGAAATCAAACACTTCGCCGACCAGTTGCTTCCTCGTATCACGCTCGTCTTCAATGGTCATGTTGTGCATGATAACACAAGCATTCATGATCTCACACATTTCATCTAGCGACCATGAAAGACAAGGGTAGCGAACAACGGCAAACCTGCCCTGGAGCACACCAAAAGCCCGCTCCACATCTTTGCGAACTGACTCTTACCTCTTTGCAAAATGACAATCTGCCTCGCCGTGAGGGTTGCGGATGGTCTTCACAAATGTAGACCAAGTGGGATAGATGCCGTCAGCAAGATAGTACCCCTTATCGTACTCATGTCCATTGATCACATAGTTGCATGGTGGAGTTAGGCCATCACAAAGTTTTTTTTGAACACATTGGATTTGTGGAGCACGTTGATGTCATTGGAGGCACCGGCGGTGCCGAAATATGCATGCCATATCCAAAGATCATAATCTGCCGCGGCCTCAAGTATAACACTGTATTTTCCGTGGTACCCTGATTTGTACATCCCTTGCCAAGAAAACGGACAGTTCTTCCAGTTCCAATGCATGCAATCGATGCTTCCAATCATCTCTGAAAATCCTCTTGCTTCGCCTTGTGCCAAGAGACGAGCCGTGTCTGCCTCATTTGGTGTCCTCAGATATTGCTTTCCGAACATTTTCACAACTGCCTTACAGAATCTGTAGGTGGCTTCGACGGCGGTGGACTCAGACATGCGGAGATAGTCATTCAACGCATCGGCGGGAAGCCCGTAAGCAAGGCACCGTATGGCCGCCGTGCATTTCTGAAGTGATGAAAACCCAAGGAGGCCGGTGCAGTCTCTCTTCAGCGCGAAGTAGTCGTCGTATTCCCGAACGCCATGCACAATCGTCCTGAACAATGACCTGCTCATTCTAAAGCGCCGGTGAAATTCATGAGGCAAGTTCGTCGGATTGTCAGCAAAGTAATCTTGGTACAAGAGCATGTGCCCAGTTGCTCTGTTGCGTTCCTTGTTGGGCCTCCGCCCCTTCTCTGATCCTCCAAACTTCGGCGCCGCGTCTTCCTCGAACGCGGCCTGTAGAAGTGCGGCCATGACCATCTCATTCTCCTCGATATCGGCCGCAAGGGCGGCATCCTCCTTCATCATTTCAAAAAACATGACCTCGTCGTCGCTGTCCATGGCCTATTGGACGAAAGAAAGCAATGGAACAAAGCCACAAATGAACAATCAACCAAATGAGCGTACGGACGAATGGTCGAACAGGTTGCGGGCGGGGTGGGAGGAAAGAAGAGGCGTACCCGGCTTAGAAACTAGCTACGCCGGCGCTGGACTGGTCGCAGCTAGGCGGGGAACGGCGGCACGTGGGTCTGCGTTGCCGCTCCGGCTAGGTGCCCGAGGTGCGAATCAAGCAGGCGGCGACAAGAGTGGCGGCGATGGTGCGAATCGCCGGCGAGAGGAAAAGAGAAGGAGGGTGTGGGGAGCGAATGATTCAGGTCACGCCGCGCTATCTCTATGACGGGCGGGCCTCCCCTGTCAGACGCATGTCCGTCCCCATGTCCGGCACCCCCGAAGAGGCCTCCAAATTTAGAGGCCTCTTCGGTGGTGCCGGACATGTTTTTGCTCGGGATGACCCTTTGGGGGTGCCGCTGGTGGCGTTTTTTGCCGTCCGGACCCCCAATGGGCCTTTGGGGGTCACTTGGAGGCCCCCAGTGGAGATGCTCTAAGCTTTGTCTCAGTAGCAATGGAGTCACGAGTTCGACCCCTTCACGCGCTATTTCTTTTTGCCGAGTGCATTAGGGATATACGTATATCTTTTCCGTGCTACATGATTGTACTCAAACTAGCAACTCTTGGAGGGCTAAACGTTTGAACTTTTGAAAACGGTTTATTTCGCGTTAAACTTTTGTTTCAGGGTCAAATTCATCGTTTTTGCTTTTGCTTTGGATTTTTATTTATTTTTAGAATTAAAGAGTGATAAGGATTGGGCGGCCGTGCGATGGCGCGAAATTACGTTGGTCGATGCAAAGCAGGTTGAACTAACGCGATGCAAAGGTTATAGCAGGGTTTTCCAAGCCAAAACTACACATGAGGCCCTGGTTTATGGAGGAGGCAGATCATTGTTCTTTTCCCCATCCAATTTTCGGCTGCAGAATTGAAGCGCTCTATATCGAAAGTTCCTATATAATGAACTAGCTATGGTGCATTGTGCACCGTCCCAACCCCGAACACGTTGGGTCGACACTCGACGGGCCAGCTAGAGTGAAGGAGTATATCACTGGGTGTGTTTGAGAAAACGACTCTCAAGGAGGTGGTGGGACGAGAAGCGGAGAAGGTTTCTTCTTTGATTATTTTCTCTTCAACTACAGCTTCTCAGTACGTACTTCTTATACTGCACAAAAGTGACTTAAGTACAAAATAACCTAGAACTATTGCAGCAGCGCCCAAGGCTACCCCCAATATTGTTCTTCCGAGCCAAAAAAGGAACATCAGCCTACGAGTCACGAAGGTTCATCATCAGTTTGGATCATCATTTATGTTGGTTCTCCTCTCCCGTCATCTCCATGGCGCCCAAATAGAGCAATCTGGTGAAGAATTGCAGCCGCCTCAATCAGCGCCTCCTTGTCCTGAGCCTCACCAAGGCATAAATGGCATAACTAAATCAGCAGAATTTCATGTAAAAAAACTGAATTGGCAGAAGAAAATGGCTTGAAAGAACAGGGGAGCAGACAGCAACTCACATGGGTGGAGTCCATGTCCTTGAGCAGCTCGTGCACCTGCTGCCACTCCGCCGTCGAGAGATCGCCGTGCCGCGTACCTAGCACGACGCTGCTGCCCGGACCGAAGTTGGTGATAGCCCTCGCGCCGCGCAGCTTGACGGCCGCGGCGTCGTACGCCCTGGCGGCCTCCTCGGCGGTATCGAAGGTGCCAAGCCACACCTGGGTACGCCCGGTTTCCTTCGAGTGCGAGATCACCGCCCCGTACTTGCCGCTGAGCGTCCGCGACACGCCGCGGAACTTGGACTGCATCCTCGCGCCGGGCAGCCTGACGGAGGCGGCGGCGTACGCGCTGGCGGCGTCTTCGACGGTGCCGAAAGTGCCCAGCCACACCTGGGTCCGGCTAGACGGATCCCTGATCGACGCCCCGTACGCGCCGCTCCGTGAGCGGTACACGCCGGGGAAACCGGTTCCGGCATCCGATTCCAACTTGGCCCTGGCGCTGGCCCTCTTCCTCCTCGCGCAGGGACGGCGTGGCACCTTGGCGGCGGCCGCGGCGCCGTAGGCTCTGGCGGTGCCGTACGCCCTGGAGGCGTCTTGGACGGTGTCGAAGGTGCCGAGCACACCTGGGTCCGGCTAGACCGATCCCAGAACGACGACCCGTACGCGCCGCTCGGTAGCCGGTACACGCCTCGGAACTCCGTCGCGGCGTCCGTTTCCGGCCTAGTCGTCTTCTTCCTCCTCCACTCCACAGCTTCCGCGTTCTCCGCAGCGACCTCACTCATGCCGGCGCTCTCCACCGTCGCTCCACTGGACTGGTCAAGAAATGCGTGAACTTTGGGCGAGTTCAGGAGGCGGACGGAGTGCGCAGAGGATGTGGAGGATCCAGGCAGCAGAGTAGCAGCGGCAGGTGCAAACTGCAGGAGTACAGGTGCACAAGGGAGAAACAGTGTCCCTTATTTCCTTTTTCTTTTCGGTAAAGCTGACTCGCGTCGCCACACACCAGTGACAAGTTAAACGATGTATTTAAACAATCAAGAAAATGAAATTGAGGAAAATTAATCAATGAACTTTGGGAAAATGTAAACGAATTTGTAACTGGTTTAGCCAAAACTATTGTTCATATTAGATACAACTGCTTCAGTTTTTTAATACTAACCTCCGATCCGAAAAAAACGTTCGGACAGAACGTACTGCCGTAGTACACTTTTTGTGTACAGCTTGCGAATGTTATTTCGGATCGGAGGGAGTACAAGATATCAAGAAAAGAAAAAGGATTTTGTGATTTTTAAAAATATGAACTGGTTTTCTTTGAAAATTTCTTATCATTGCCCTTATTCACACGAATCTTATGATATTATGTGATTTTAGCGCTTTCAATTTTAAAATCTAAAGTTTTACTCGTTGTTGCAACCGTTTATGAACTCCCCATTTTTTTTCATTTTAACATTTCCTCAAATATGATGTGAACACACTGACAACACAAATTTTTATACATAGATGCCATGCAGAACTCCTAACCAGTATTTAAAGAGAACCCTTTTGCTAATTCTCGGTTGACTCACAATTAAGCTAGAACTCGATCGACCCTTTAACGGTTGGGATTGCATCGTGATTAGTATACTTGAGAGTTAATATTGCATATGAATTGCATATGCAATTGGGTGACCGAGAATTAAGTTATTTTTCAGTCGACGAGAATTAGTTGCGTCCTAAGAGAAAATACACCTGATTGTTTCATAGAGCAACTCGCTAGAAAGTTTTAGCCAGATTTTATATTATAAATTTTAACCATCGGTAATTTAACTACTTTCCTAAAAAAATATCAAACCTGACACGACTATTGACTATATTCTCCAAGGCATGTACTAGAAGACAAACACACTCAATTTTAAAGACACATCTGAATAGCACTACTGGAAAGAACACACGATCACACTTAAATCCGGTTTCCCTTGTATCGTGCGTCGATCTCGTGTTGTGCTACGATGAGGTTGCCCTCGATATCGTTCATCGACGTCTCGTATGTTGTCACAGCTCTACGGTAGTTGATTTCTTCATCTATGTTGGAGCGTCTTCATGGAGTGGTGGCGAGACCCTGTGGTGTTGGTGTTTGTTGTATGGTTTTCGTATGTTTTTTCCCTAATATAGAATTAATCGATATGGTAAACCTTTTTACTTCTTTGAAAAAAAAATCCCGGTTCACACCTATTTTTTAACCGAAAGTAGTAGGACTCTACTGTGTATTTTTATTGATTTTTTGGGAAATAAAGTACAAGTAATTACAGAGGTATAAGAGGTTTAAAAATTACAAAGGAAGAAAAAGTTGAAGTAAAATTGTCAACCCATTCAGAAAAAGAGCCATATTTCTTTTCTAATTGCTCAAAGCTTCAGCCAGTTAAGTTCAGATTTGAACATAGCTCTGGACCTGTAGAGGTTAGGCTGAATTCCCTTGAAGATATAGTTATTTCTGTTCAGCCTTACTTCAATATCTACTCCGTATATTGCAGCAAAGTGTGGTCTGAACATAATTTCTTACATATATGGATGTGCAATCACTAGCAATGTGGAAGCATAACATCACAAAAAAACGGCAGTACATATTTTCATGTTTCCTTGTAATAACAAGGAAAAAAGATGATCACCTGTGCAATTGTCATCCCCAAAAATATCGCCCTAGTGGATCACTATTTCTCCTTTTTTACGCCAGATAAAATGAACGGAGCAGAGATTCTCCAACACCCGGTTATGTTGCGCGCCATATGAGTTGTAGAAAATCCATTTTGGGATAGTGATCGACGGTCGAGACGACTTCCTCAAGGACACCGACCTCTTTGCTTTTTGGGATGCAAAGAGATAGGCCCGACGAACACAGAGGAGTTGTCATTTTACACAAGAAAACCCCTGGAAAACACTTTCGGTGGCCTTGTTTGGACCAAACATGAACTCAATTGCAGGGTAAGATCATCCCTAGCAGATTCGCTAAACCCATTTGTGTTACCTCTAAAATCTGCCAAGGTACTAAAATTGCTACATGGTTTTTGGTATTTAAAAATTTATAGACCAATGACCTAAATTTCCCTCTCTTGTACCCAGATATATCAAACCACAACTCAATTTGCTGTTCAACAAAAAATCAACGCGGTAGAGCCCATGGACCGGGCAGGGAAAGGTCCGTGCCATGGGGGGCACCTTTGTCGTCCTAGAAGCCCACCTTCTCGCGCGGCACAACCTCTGACCTTCTTCCGCACCATCGCAAAGCCATCGCCGCATCATACATGTTATGGCTACCACCAAGAGGAGTCGCACACCATCACAAGCAGTGCAACGACCATCGCTACTTCCAACGGCACGAGCACTAGTTAGTGGGCCCCATCCTCCCGGACACCTTCGCGCACATCACTACAACATCTAAGCTCCCAGGAATTGCAGCCATGTGGTTCATCCACGTTTTTTGGGCCCGCTGTCAGTGAAAAGATCTACAGTAAGACGGTTCGTTGCTTTGACCGACGCATAGTGTACGTGTATCATCGCATCCAACCGTCTATGGTCGTGGGCGTGCGAGGCCTCGCACCTTTGACCGATGCCCACCCCTGCCTCTCCATCTCTCTTCCCAAATCACAGCCGCCCTCCGATTCCGGCCGCCGCCTCCACTGCGCTTCCCTGCTCCCGAGGCGCAGCCCGGCGCCCTTGTTGTCTTCTTCGTTCCGTCCCCACCGGGTCGCCGCGTCGCAGGACGGTGAGGGCGGCGCCAGGTTGAGACGTTAGTTGCCGGTGACGGCGATGAGGGAGACAGTGAGCTGATCGCCAATGTAGCAAGGCAATGGGTGGCGGCGATGGCGCGTGGACCCTGAAAAGAAGCAGGTCGTGCAGGAGGCCTCCTGGGCCGTGTGCCGCGCAACGGCGCCACTGGTGACCGGCAGCGAACCTCCAGGGCTCCATCGCCTTCCACTATCCCGGCACCGTCAACAAGCTCCGTCCAACCCACCTCCCTATCCACACCCCATTCTCTCCATCTCCCCAGCGAGTCATGGCCGACGACGACAAGGCGCGGGCCTTGAAAGAGCAGGTGATGCAGGTTCCGGGGAGGCCAGAAGAGCCCTTGTCGCGCCGCCGGTGTGGATGCGGGGCGGCGGGGCTGGACAGGTATCTCTACAGCGCTCCGTCATCTTCCAACTTCCCTCCCCCTCTGTCTTTCTCTCAGCCTAATTTTAATTCAATCTTGCTCACTCGAGCCAGCGACAAGGCAGTCTTGATCCCCTCACATCCTCCCAGTCTCAATCTTAAAAAATCTTCGGCCAGATGTGGGAGGAGATGAAGCGGAGATGGTGTATGTGCGACCAGATCGCAGCTGCTGCTTCAAAAAAATCTGTAAGGAAATTCCTCTTGCCCTGATTTTTGGAGGTATAATTCTGTTGGGAGAAGCACATTATGCTTCCTGAGGCATGCTAGCCTTACAGCTGATTGATGCAACACTATGAGAAGCACGGTCTTAGGCAAGCTGGAGTTCCTAGCACGGGCATCTCACATTCGCAGCAGCGTTGATGAATCATGATGACCAACATTGTACCACACATTTCCGTTGCAATGGTCGTTCTTTATGGTTGTCCGATTGAGCAGTAGAAATTGCTGTCTTTTGGAACGTGTTGATTGTTATGGTAGTGGAAAGAGGGTCTTGTGATCTTGTCATTGGGTGGATGAACCTGTAAAAAGTTGCCTGCCTACTCTTCTGTAGTTTGATAGTTTCAGCAATTGATGGATCTGAAGGTTCGTGTCACTTTGTTCAGGGTACCTTCGTCATGTAGAGTGTACGGTTGGATCTGATGGTCTTACTTTGTTCAGATGGAGTAATATCCAGCGTTGGTGTTTGTTATCTTAATCAACGTTGGGGCTCTTGCATGTATCGACTCCACAGGCTGCCACACTACCTGTGATAGCAACAAAATGTTGTATTAGTGCTGCAGCAGCATTGTGCCGATCAGAATCAGAGTAGCATAACAGTGGTTCACTAAATATATCTTTGTAGCTTAATGAGTAATTCCTCTGTTCTCTTTTAATTGCCGCCATTAAAACTACTGTACTTGTTCAATTATCTCTACACGGCAAGAAAAGCATCAGAACAGAGGGAGTAGTTACGAAATTACATAGCTTCTATGATGTTTCAATTTTCATTAGACACCCGGGTTTTAGCTACCCGGCACCCACCATGCCTATGCAGCAAGGGCCATAGTCTAGAAAAATAGAAGGACCTGTAAGCCATAGATCGTATGTCTCGTTATGCCCAGGATGTGTATATGTTACGTTGAGATGGGATTCTTTAAATTTGGGTATGGCATTCAGATATCGTGGAACATAATGTACCAGAGAAAGAAAGAAGAACAAGACAATATTATTCTCATTCCCTTATGCAAATTTTATTAATACTGACTTCATAATATATCTTGTCTAATTCAATTATTACCTATCAATTAGGGCCTGCCAAGGCAAGGCAATGTAGTTCTCCATTAACATACAATACAAAAATATTAAGTTGTACTTTAGGAAATTAGCACTGCCAAATTTTTTTGGAAGTTTCATAGGGTCAAGTAGTGACCTTTTAAACAGAATTAATTCCGGTCAGTTTTTGGTCATTGCTTTTACTTATTATCCTATTTAAATGTTAGCAAATTGGTGGATAAATGGTGACATCATAGATACATATTTAGTTCATCGGGTCCAGAAGACATTCCAATAGAAATAGGGAAACATGAAACTACAATCCCAAGGTTGTTCTTCTCTATTTCATATAGTTGTTACTTGAGGGCAAACCAGTGTATTTTAGATTCATTTTTTGTCAGACTTTACATGCACCTCATTTTCTACTCTGGATCTGGTATTGAGCATATGAATATATAGGTGGTGGATGCCTTCTTGGCTGAAACAAGAAACTGCAGTTGAATGTGAGTAAGCGAGACTTGCTTCATGAGTTCCTATATTATCTTACCATGGAAGAGTTAGGGTGATCTGCTTTGCTTTGAGTGACTTTCTCTAGCTTTAGCTGTGTCAGTATTTTAATTTTCATGCAGCGTAGAAGCATTGCCGTCTTTTCCATTTTTGGTGTATCGTGGAGCTCTGATGGATCTCCTTACTTTGCTCTTGTTGTACCCTACTGATCCTTATTTTTCTCCGACTACAATATCAATTGACCAGGATTACATATTGCTTACGGATTTTACAGGCTCTCCCGTGTGAGGGAAAGCTAGCTTAGCATCCGCTGCCTGCTGCTGATCAGTGATGTCGATGCAAATGGATGTGGACTGGTAACCGAGTGAACCACAGGAGGAGATTGATGATCTGGTACTGCGTCCCCTCTGTTCCATGGAGAAAATCTAAGTACCTGGAAATGGTTTTTGGGACACGAAAAAGTTGAGAATCCACACTTATGTTCAAAACTGAGTAGACAATTACAAACTATATAATCAATATCTCCTTTTTGAAACTAGAGATCTTGTTTCACAGCATAGTTATGTTCTTGCTTTAACCATCTGTCCAAACTATTATTTTTTAACTTGCTGTCCAGACTATTAATTGCATGAGAATTATACGTCTGGGAATGAAATTTGGGGCATTTGTCGAGATATCGTCATGGACAGAGGAGTCTTGAATGGTTGCCAACACTGGTACTGCTCGGCTCAACCACACGGTTCTATAGCTAGCTACCTGCATTTGTGGATTTTCCTCAAACCTTCAATTTTCACCGAGCGCAACGTGATTTGCTTAAGACTCAATGTAATAAATAGATAACCTGGTTTCATGTAACATGTATTTCTATACATGCATAGACAAGTGGTCTGCCATCACAAATCGCTGCCCTTCTGCAAAATTGAATTTCAGCATATGACATGCACTCTAGCAAGTAAAACATATCGTCAGTATTGGCAATCTTTCTTGAAAAGGGAGTACTAAAACCACTTATAAATTTAATGGAAAACACTTGGCACACTGCCTCAAGAGTCAGGAGGTAGATGAAATATAACAGTTTATTTTATTGAAGGTATATGAAAGTACTAGAGTTGGTAATGAAGGAAATCAATGGTTACAAGGTAAGGTCACAAGGACTTGTACTGTCAGTTTGAACATATCTTAGTTCAAAACATGTGTTCGATTAACTGTTCATGTTGTTTAATTACTCTGTAATTCCCCTCACATCTCATAACTTCATAAGCTTGATATTTTATTCTTGCTGCCATTTTTGGGGGCCTTTCATCTTGTGAGTTGTGTATCATAGTGCTGTGGAGCCCTTCGTTGGTCAGATATGCTAGCCATAAGCTGGCGCTTGAGTCACTGACCATGTTAGGCTGAAAACGTTGCTGGTTTACTTTTATATGCTTGTGTGTAATAATTTTTTGCCTGCGAAATTGTGCCATATCATTTGGTCCATGAATGTCATATTACGAGTTTATTTTTTAAACTGGTGCTCGAAGAAATAAAATAAAGTATATTTTCGTTACTTTTCCTATCCTCTCCTTATTGTGCAGTGATGATGATGATTGGTATGTGCAAGGCGAAAGGAACTCAGTTTGATTTGCATCATACTATATCTATACAGAAGTAACAATATTCATGTAGCCTTCATGATTTCATTTTCAAACAAACATATTCACTATCTCCTGAAAATGATATGTGGCTTGCTGTTTTTTTCATTTCCAGGCAGTAGTTTGTTTGGATGGTGGCGATTGCATGATTCAGAGTGGACTTGTGGCAGCTGAGGATGATTCAACTCTAGATACATCAATTGCTTGTGATTCCTGTGATCTATGGTACATTTAACTGTATTAGTATCCTGTATGTCCGTTATTAGCTGAGTCTCGGTAACCGGTTCTGTTTTTTAATTACTTTGATCCTTAAGCTAGGTATCATGCTATATGTGTGGGCTTTAGTAGAGAAATACATTTGAATATTCGTTGTTGTGCCCAGGGTAATTTTATACTTGTATAGATAAACTAATGCTGCTATTAGGTCGGTGGTGAGCTCATTTCAATCTGCCCTTGCATCGAAGTTCTATGTCCCCTCCAGTACACTCTCTCCATATATGGGTCAATAAACGAACACCGGCCATTGTGGTTTATTTTTTCATCCATGACAATGTACATATTACGTGCAATTATATTTAATAAGTCTAGGATCAATGCCTCCGGTCTCCATGTTGAATGTTTTTGTCTCAAGTTCCATGTTGCATGTTATTTATTCTCTTTCCTTAGCATTTCAAGGATTCATTAGGCGGTGAAGAAGATTTTACATTCGATGTCGGTGTAGATGTCGCACAAGGGAGCTTTTGCAAATGTTGGGATCCTACTCAAAAAATATACAAATATTGCATTCTATGATGTATTATCTGTGTCTACACTCTATCGCATATTGTTGTTTGAATATGTATGTAATATGCCTGTTGTTTCGACACACTGATTGGAATTATGCAATTGATGATTTTGGACTTGCACAGATGAAGATGGTTTTGTAGGATGGTATGGTACTGAAAGGGTTGCTCTTACGTCTGTTGTTAAAGTCATGCTTTCTGAGGACACAGGGCACTGGAATAATTTCGACCATGCCAACTCTCTTCCGAGTTGTTTGGTTTTGTTATTCAAGCAATGCAAATTGGAGTTTCTAGGTTCGAGAAATTATTAATGCGGTAAGCTTGGTGATCTTTGCGAACCATGCTATTGTTTCATTGAGGGAAAACCATGATGTTCTTTAATTTGATGCACTATATATATTATGGTGTTAGTTTTAAAAGAATGCAAATGAAAACAGTTGAGTCCTTTATCACTTTCTACAAAGGAGTGTAATGCTTAGAGTAAGATTTAAAAGAAAATACAATTCCTTAGGATGAGCGAGATTCAGAAAAGGAAAATACCACTGTGCATTTTTACCTCATCCTAGAACATGGAATTAATGATCCTCAAAGTGATTTTCATAATAAATAAATAAACACCTTTGCTACCATATAGCTAGCTCATTTTCAATTCCGCGTCACCTTTTGTCTATATGATCCACTCTACATCACAATGGTTCTTTGGAACTGTGTCTGGTCCTACATAGCCAAGGACAAAATCCGACTAATAATGAACTGAAAATCAGCTAGATGCTGATTGACACTCTTGATAAAATAATAACGTACTATGTCTAAGATATCAAATCGATTTAATAGTGTCTGCAGGTAATTGTTGGTGGGAAGAAGTGCATCATTCTATGTTCTATAGTAGCGCAAAATTAACAAATACAAGCCGACCATAGAAAATAGGACAAACAATTATAAACATAAGAAACATGGTGATGCCAATAAACAATGGGCGCAGCAAAGCGCGCCTAATCCTTCTAGTACATATCGAAGACGCGAAGTTGAGCTCGGTGTTCAAGATACTGCTCGTGACGTAAATTTTTATTTTTGAGCCTCTCCTGAGGATACAAGCTGTAGTATCTGTTCGGACTCACAGGTACGCACACCACACACACTCACACCACACGCACACACCCACCTATGCGTCTAAACAAGACCTACAACCTAGACCCCTAATACGTCTTGAGAGTCTTCCGAAGTCCAGCGCTCCGGGTCCGACGGGCACGTCGATCTCGCCTGTGGCACGTAGACGGTGAGAGGCATATGCGATTAAACACTGTTCAATGAACAGTGCCTGTTACAGTGTCTTGGGTGAACAGTGTAGCAGTGGTGAGACGCCCCAGAAATTCGTCCCTCAGGGATCGAACCTGGGCGAGCAGGCTGCTCACCAGCAGGCTCTGCCACTGTGCTAGCATGCGCGTATCGGACGTAATGTTTTTTAGGTAACTAGTTGTAATTACTCTATTGGACGAGAACACAATTTTTTCTAAAGTTTTTCTCTCTCGTGCCCCAAAAACAAATTTACGATAATCCGCTTGAAATGCTCTTATAAGTGATTAGATGAAAGTGTTGCAAGTTGATGTACTAAAGTATACATCAATGCCTAGTTGATTTGAACAATTAATGGTGTATTTTACTAAGAATGTCATATCGCATTTTTTTTAGATTAAGGCAGTCGATATCCATCACTCGATTACATAGAATAAAGTTGACGCAATTTACAAAAAATTCCGGCTCCAAAAATTATACATCACTCAACGAGTTCTCTTTTCACTCATTTATGCCAAATTACATTTTTTTTTTTGTAGCACACGTCGACACCAACCAAGACCACGAAATGGAAGAGATGCAGCAAACCTTCTTTCGAAACGGGATCGCTGTTTTGTTTGGGAACGATGAAAGGTGAATTATGACAGGGATCAATGAGTTCAAGATTTAAAAGCAAAATTTAGACAAGGAATGAAGGAAAGTCCGTACCAGAGATCACGCATACTCAGGGGCGGACCCAGGGAAAAATGGGACTGGGGGCATCCATGTACACGAAAATCACCAACAATTTTTTTTTTGCGAAAAAATCACCAACACGTAACTATAAAAAGCTTAAATGTACCCAAATATGATATATATATATATATATATATATATAGAAGTATTCTCAGAATTAACATAACACTTCATCCAATAGCAATATGACAATATGACAAGTTTACTAATAAAGCATACACTTTTTGAACAAAAAGATAGATATCCAAATAGTTCATAGGTTGCAAAAATGGGAATATCATTTGTCTTGCAAATGAATATTGTTACCTGCGAATAGAAAACAGTGACACATCAGCCATACAACTACTAATGGAGGTGATAAAGATAAACGTGTAAGAAATAAACCATTACATTTTCCCACGGCGATTCTTTTTATGAAAACGATCGACGATCACTTCATTGGTAATTGTGTCCAGCAATCCCTTTTCCACATAGCAAATGAGGCTATGGCTTAAGTAATCATCCCCAATTTTATTACGCAAAGCATTCTTCACAATCTTCATAGCTGAAAAGCATCTCTCTACGGTGGCAGTGGCAACAGGAAGAGTTAGTACTAACTTCAAAAGTTGAAACACCAACGGATAGGAGAGATGCTTCCTTGTATCAACCATGAGTTTAGCCAAATCACCAATACTGTCCAGGCTAGCAAACCTTGTATCATGGAGTACATTATCTATATAGAGGGAAAGTTCATGCTCAAGGGTCACCATATCTTTGTGATTAAAGTCATCAGGATAAAACTTAGCCAGCTGCACCAACTTCTCCTTATCAAATTGACAAAATAGATCACTTGGACTCTTTACGGGATCTGAACCATCTTTCTCAACATATTCTAGCACTTTAACCGCTGATGAGAACATTTTTGACAAACCCAACAATGTTCTATAATGGGAATTCCAGCGAGTGTCACCTGGTCTTTGAAGTGATAATTCCTGATTTAGACCATTAGCCTTGGCCTCTAACTTGCTTTAGACTCAAACCAAGTTCCGAAAATAAGAAATCTATGCAAGACTTGAGATGAGAAGCTGTTGTCTCCTCCACATGAACAACGCCAACAAACTTTTCTTGGACTAGCCCACATTTATCAACAAACCGGAGAACTACTGCCATTTGTTCTTTGTCGGAAACATCTCGACACTCATCTACCAATAAGCTGAACACACCATTGCCAATTTCTTCAATCATACAACTCAACATTTCTTGTGCAAAACATTTAACAATATCTTTCTGAATTTTTGGAGACAACAATTGATTATTATCTGGAGCATTTTTGAAAGCCTTAGCAACCACATCATTCTGCTTAATAGTGTAGTCCATCATCTCCCTATAATTTCCTTTATTTTCAGAATCTTTTGATTCATCATGGCCACGGAAAGACTGTCCCTGATTCAACAAGTAGCGGCAAACATCAATTGCAGCATTTAACCGGATGAGATGCTCATTCTTTTCAATTTCGCTTTGTCTATGCAAAGCTTCATGAATTGATTGATCTTCTTTTAATAAATCATCACAGTCCTTGAGTGCCCTATTGTGAAAGCTGTTGCAATCACCAATATGAGTCACTAATCTCTCTGTTTTCTTCCAACTGTCCCATCCTTGTACAACAAATGCATCATGGCCATGATGGTTATCTTTAACGTTGTCCCTGAATAAATAACAACATAAGCAATAGGCTTTGTCCGTCTTCTCGCTGTACTCAATCCAATTTGCATACTGATTAAACCAATCAGGATTAAATCGCCTACTGCTCTTCTTCTTCTTCTTCTTCTTCCCAATCAGCTTGTATGGAAAATTAAAACCACGAGGCTGATGAGGTCCCCAAGTTAAATACTTTCTCCTGATCTGATCACGTTGATTGGGGTGATAATCTGCCATTCTCTTCCGTTTAGCTGGATCTCGAGGAAGCTTGTCAAGATCAATCAGTTCAGGGACAGTAGAATTATGTCTCGGTGCTGGTGCTGCAGTTCTTGGTGCATTTGGGGTTGAACTCTCGGTGGTGGTGCTGGGGTTGGCACTTGATGGTTTCTTAATCAAATACCTCTCCATTATTTCCTTCTTCCCTAACAATCGTTGAAACACAATTGGTATAAGTTCATATGCTAGTATTAGCAGGAAAATAAAATTAAATGTGCTGAGGCTAGCCGGATTAAATTCAGTCCGTGATTGCACTACCAAATCCTAAAAATTGGATAGTATACTAGTACGTCCTGCACTCCTGCTACAACATTATATTTGGACCACCGTACCAGAAAGATGTGTTCTATAATTCTATTAGACACTGAAAAGATCGAGAGGACCGGATAGAAAAGATCATAATCAAAAATTGGAAAACCCTAACACCTAATGTTTACCTGTAATTGCTTGACGCGGAGAGCCGGAGACGGCGCCGGCCGGCCGGGTACGCGGCAGACAAACTGACGGTGGCCGCGGTGGCCGGTGGTGATCTGGCGGCGGGCACGGCCTGGCAAATGGCGGCGGCGCTTGCTCCAAAGACGAAGCGTCGAAAAGTTCTCCAGAGACGAAGCGTCGGAAGGCGGAAGCAGCGGAGTTAATCAATCAAATATGCACGATATTGACAAAAACTGGAATAGGAAGCGCACCAGCCTTTCTATTCTTGCTGGGCTTTGACAAAAAACTGTTGGGCCTGGGCCACTGGGCAGGCTGAAACTGGGCTGACTGGGGGCATTTGTGCTGGGCTGACTGGGGGCATCGCTCAATCCTATCGGACATGTTTAGGGACGACGGAAAATTGAGTGGGGGCCAATGCCCCCACAACCCACAACGTGCGTCCGCCCCTGAGTATACTAGTACGTCCTGCACTCCTGCTACAACATTATATTTGGACCACCGTACCAGAAAGATGTGTTCTATAATTCTATTAGACACTGAAAAGATCGAGAGGACCGGATAGAAAAGATCATAATCAAAAATTGGAAAACCCTAACACCTAATGTTTACCTGTAATTGCTTGACGCGGAGAGCCGGAGACGGCGCCGGCCGGCCGGGTACGCGGCAGACAAACTGACGGTGGCCGCGGTGGCCGGTGGTGATCTGGCGGCGGGCACGGCCTGGCAAATGGCGGCGGCGCTTGCTCCAAAGACGAAGCGTCGAAAAGTTCTCCAGAGACGAAGCGTCGGAAGGCGGAAGCAGCGGAGTTAATCAATCAAATATGCACGATATTGACAAAAACTGGAATAGGAAGCGCACCAGCCTTTCTATTCTTGCTGGGCTTTGACAAAAAACTGTTGGGCCTGGGCCACTGGGCAGGCTGAAACTGGGCTGACTGGGGGCATTTGTGCTGGGCTGACTGGGGGCATCGCTCAATCCTATCGGACATGTTTAGGGACGACGGAAAATTGAGTGGGGGCCAATGCCCCCACAACCCACAACGTGCGTCCGCCCCTGAGTATACTAGTACGTCCTGCACTCCTGCTACAACATTATATTTGGACCACCGTACCAGAAAGATGTGTTCTATAATTCTATTAGACACTGAAAAGATCGAGAGGACCGGATAGAAAAGATCATAATCAAAAATTGGAAAACCCTAACACCTAATGTTTACCTGTAATTGCTTGACGCGGAGAGCCGGAGACGGCGCCGGCCGGCCGGGTACGCGGCAGACAAACTGACGGTGGCCGCGGTGGCCGGTGGTGATCTGGCGGCGGGCACGGCCTGGCAAATGGCGGCGGCGCTTGCTCCAAAGACGAAGCGTCGAAAAGTTCTCCAGAGACGAAGCGTCGGAAGGCGGAAGCAGCGGAGTTAATCAATCAAATATGCACGATATTGACAAAAACTGGAATAGGAAGCGCACCAGCCTTTCTATTCTTGCTGGGCTTTGACAAAAAACTGTTGGGCCTGGGCCACTGGGCAGGCTGAAACTGGGCTGACTGGGGGCATTTGTGCTGGGCTGACTGGGGGCATCGCTCAATCCTATCGGACATGTTTAGGGACGACGGAAAATTGAGTGGGGCCAATGCCCCCACAACCCACAACGTGCGTCCGCCCCTGCGCATACTTTGGGACCTGTGAGCGGTGCTGCACAGTGCGGCCAAATCCCACCCCATGAAAGAACTCCGGCGTTGCCGTGCTGCAGCAGGCACGGGCAGGGCGTACTAGTTGAGACAGACTTGGGAGCCACCGGAGTTGGAGGAGACGGCCAATCCCATCCCGTGAAAGGCAAAGGTCTGATCATCGCACGGCACAGACGGCGGCACGGGCACAGGCAGGCTGCAGGCATGGGGACAGAGGGAGACAGGAGGCAGCTCCCAGCTGCCATTTTCAGTTTTTCACCAACCCGGCTATCCGGCCAAAGTACTGCTCCTCGACGGCAGCATGCTCCCTCGAGTCGATGCCCACCGTATCAGCAAACTCTGGAGCCTGAAAAAGACTGCAGTTCTGCAGCGCTCCAGCATCGACAGCTGTCTTTTTCTCCGCAAAGCCTCGCCTTTCTTCGTTACGATGAATGGAAGAGTTCTCTACTTCTGTCCTCTTTATGTTAACCTCTCCCGTGATACTCCCATCTCTACCGGGGCCTCCAAATGACCCCCAAAGGCTCATTAGGGGCTCGGACGCCTAAAAACGTCACCAGCGGCACCCCCAAAGGGTCGTCCCGAGCAAAATCGTTTCCGGCACCCCCGAAGAGGCCTCCAAATTTGGAGGCCCTCTCGGGGGTGCCGTACATGGGTGCGGACATGCTTCTAACAGGACTGGCCCGCCCGTCATACGCACAGCACCTCGCCCCGTGTTAACTTGGAATTGGTAGGAGGTCGTTGCGCCGCGATTAATGGCAAGGCGAAGAGACGGCGGCTCGCCTGTCATCACGCCTCGCAATAACGCTGCGCCTGTTCCCATGGCGCAGACGGAAGCGACGCGTGCTGCAGTCGCAGCGGCGCCCTGCGCACGCGTCGTCGGCGTCAATGCGTGGCCAGGCGAACCAGTGGCCGCGTTAATGCAGGCCATCCAACCCCGCTCCTCCGGCCGCCTTTAAAACCCGGCGCGTCGCAGCCCTCCTCTCCCCACACCACCGCTTCTCCCTTCTCCCCTCTCCCAACTCGTCACCAGCAGATCGGCCGCCAAGCAAGGCGGCCAACCGCGAGACGCCGGAGGAGCGCGAGCTCCGGCGTCATCGCGACTTCCTCTCGGCGGAAAGCGGTCGCCGAGCAGATGGAGGAACGTCGTCGCCGCAACGAGGAGGCGGAGATGGCCAGGGCGTATGAACGCGAGCGGTCGCTCGAGAAGGCAGCCAAAGCGCCTCCGTACGTCGTGTCGCTGGAGACGGCGCAACTGTACAGCCGCCACAACGTGCCGGTAGAGGAGGACGCGTCCCTACCCGAAGGGTGGACAAGGAACGCCGTCAACGTGCCAGTGGCGCCGCGGCTCAGCGGCAAGGAGCGCGTCGGCTTCATCATGCGGAAGTGGCAGGCGATGCCGTACGAGCAGAAGATCGACCCCAAGTACTCCATCTCGGCGCCCTACTGGCACGCCGTGGTGGACGCGGAGTACGAGGCGCGTTGTGGCGGCGACTTCCTCCCTACCGGCGCGCGGGAACCAACGCCGGAGTTGTCTGCATCGGACGACGACGACGCAACCGAGGACGACGACGACGACCCCAAGCTGCCCGATCTACCTATAGAAACGGCAGGCGCATCTTGGTCAGCAGCGCCGCCGCCACCGGAGAAGGGGCGCAAGGTGAAGCCGGCGAGGCTTCCGATCAGGCGGCCAGGCGGTAGATGAAATCCCACCACGCGCCGACCGCGAAACCAGAAGCCTCAGCCACGGCGAGGCTTCGTTTCTAAAGGCCGTAGCCGATGGGAATAGCAGATGAAACTTCTCGCGCCGGATCATCGAGACATGCAAGTCTGTTGATGATTCCGGCGCTTGGTTCACATCTTCTTCCCCTTCGCTAGGCCATGGAGCGGCATCTCTCCTCGCCGCCGGCGCGTGTAGTGTTTGGCTAGACGCCGTAGCGTGTAGCCGGTACCGGCGTAGTTTAAGTTTAGTTTGTTAAATCTCGTTTAGATTTTAAATTATAAGTTTGTTAAATCTCGTTTAATAAAATCCGCCGCCCGCAAGGTGTTCGATGATTTGCTTGCGTTTGGGGGTGGACGTTTGGGGTGCGCCGCTGTGGACACGGGCGAAAACATGGGCGGACACATGTCTGGCACTCCCAATGGAGGCCCTATTGGGGGTGCCGGACACGAATTTGGAGGCCCCAGTGGAGATGCTCTTAGCCATGTTTTTTTGAACGGGAATTATTAGCCATGTTGCGAATAGTACTATTTGCAAATGGTCGAACGGGAGAGTAATTTTGGTATATACAACGGGAGATGTTTTCAAATAACACTAAATGGGCTAGTAATAGCACTCCATTGTGCAGATAGACCGTACCAACGTTTTTAGAGAAATTTCTTCTTTTCATACAGGGCTTTTGTTTGCTTTTTATTGTCTTACACAAAATTGGCTGGCTTGAGAACGGGAACTCCATTAAAATTGGGCGTTCTGATTGGGTACATATGAGAGGATCATTTACTAAGGATAATCTTATCAAAAGGGATTGGTGGGGTAATCCGAAATATTATCAGACCACATTTAAATCTACTACGGCCTAATCAAACTAAAAAAAATGGGTCTGGTTTTGGCAACCATCATGTGGCTAAAAAAATATTCTTGGATTGTCAATTTCCATTAGCTGTGTGGCGCGCAGTACAGGTGGCATCTGACTTATGCCCGCCATATGGTGCCACCTGTATGTTTGGTACTCGATTCAGAGAGATTAACGACAAGATAATGGCTCATATCTTGATTGGAGTAGCCGTTCTCTGTTGGTCACCTGCCTATGTGGAAATATTGTTAACCTCTCCTGTGAAACATATCGTATAATAATCGAACAAAAACTGCAGGAATCTCATGTTAAATTCCACTTTCCAGTTAACAACGCAAATTGATCCGTTGATTGGGTATGTATATTTAAAGAATTTAAAGTATGTAATTTACCTACTGGTTTCCTTAAAATAAGGTTTTTACCAAATCTTACATGACTACATTATCAAGGACCTGTGTTACCTGACAAACAGACACTCAGTTTCAAAGACACAGCCGAATAGCTGATACACACATGGTACTGAAAAGAACACACCAACAAGCTTAACTCAGATTTCTCACTTATCTATACACGCAATAATTAAGAAGAAAAGTTGCGAAACCGCACATAACATGACAACGATTATAGACTAGGAGATCTTCTGAAGTAAGGCATTGCACATGCAGCTGAAGATCAAGTAACCACTGTTGCCGAACCAGCGACGAAACGCTGGCACTTCCCCAAGGAAGCGTATTGAAGAGGTCAGGATAGCTCCGTCTGTCAGCCATTCGCATGTTTGCCTACCTAGCTAGCTTCTTGTTCTTCACAAAAATAAGGATTAGACAGCAAATGCACATTACACAAAAGCAAGTTTAAGACAGCAAGTTCAGTTGCGCATTTGGCAATTTTATGCAAAATCCACTCAGACATAATCCCTGCTACGCATGTCACCGAATTTAGTGCTTGGCGCAAGAGTAGCACTGGTAGTCTAGTAAATGGTGGTAACACAGTTCTAACAAGGTCCAATCCATCAAGTTAGAGGCTCTAACATGGGATCCAAATTGCATTATCATGGTCAATCCTCCATACTGGAGTTGATACATAACACAGCAGAATCAGTGGACGAGAAAATCCGTCTATCAAAGTATCAAACTATGATTACTAATAATATCAAGCAAAGCAAGGTCTGAACATTTTTTTTCCTTGCACATATGGTTGTGCAATCATTCAGAATGTGGAAAGATAACATCCCAAACGAACCCGCATTACAGCTGAATACATATTCATATTTCCTTGTAACCAAAAAACACAAGAGAATTCAGATCATCTGTGCAACTGAAGTGCCATCCTAAAAAATTGGCCCTAGTTCATCCCCAGAAAATCAGATTTTTTCCCAACTTGTCAAGGTGCCAAATCGGAGAAGTCCGTGTCCTTGAGGTACCCGTCCACCAGCTGCCGCTCCACCGGCGGCAAATCAGCCCAGCTGAGATCGTCGAGCTGCGCACCAGGGATGAAGCCGTGTGAGAGGAAGTCGCGCGCCGGCATCTCCGGGAAGTCGTTGAGGAGGTCCATCGGCGACTCCTCGCCGTAATGAGCAGCGGCGCCCGTGGGTGGTTGCTCGAAGCTGGTTTTCGCCGCGGCGCCAAGTATCCTGACGGCCGCCGCATCGTACGCTCTGGCGGCCTCCTCGCCGTTGGCGAAGGTGCCGAGCCACGTCCGAGAAGCTTTCGCCTTGATCTGCGCCCCGTAGTTGCCTCTTACCGTCCGGTATACCCCACGGAACTCGGTCCGGGCGTCCAGACGAACTGCCGGCTTCTTCTTTACCGCCTCTGCTGCGGCGTTCTTGCCCTCCCTGTTGGGCTGCTTGAAGTTGGTTACCGCCCTCGCGCCGTGCAGCTTGACGGCCGCGTCGTCGTACGCTCTGGCGGCGTCCTCGGCGGCGTCGAAGGTGCCGAGCCACGTGCGACCTTTTGCCCTGGCCTGTCTGATCTGCGCCGCGTACTTGCCGTTGGGCGTCCTGTACACGCCGCGGAACTCGGTCCAGGCGTCCGGACGAGCAGCCGCGTGCTTCTTCTTCGCCGCCCACCCCGGCGTGCGGAGGTGTAGCTCGACGGTCGCCGCCGCCTTCTTCTTCTTCTCCGACGAACCCGGCGTGCAGGTGTGCTGCTCGACGGGCGCCTTCTTCTTCTCCGCCCACCCCGGCGTGCAGGCGTGTAGCTCGACGGCCGCCGCGTCGTACGCCTTGGCAGCTTCCTCGGCGGTGTCGAAGGTGCCGAGAGTGACGCTAGCGCGCAGCGACGGAACCCAGATCTGCGCCCCGTACCTGCCGCTTGGTTTCCGACGGACGCCGCGGAACTGGGCTACGGTGTCGGGCCTGGCCATCTTAACATTCCGGCCGCCGACAGCTTCCCCGAGCTCCTTCGAGGGCTCACTCATGCCACCGCTCAAGGCTTGCTGTTGAACGATTTCCGCCATCGCCACCGTCACGCTCGCGCCGTCGCGCCGGACGGCTGGAGTCTGGACTCTGGACTGAACTGGGCGGCCGCCACGAGAAGGAGTAGAAACGAGGAAGCTTTTGTGAGGCAGAGATAGGCCAGAAGGACACAGTATGCCATTTACACAAGAAAACCCTTTCGGTAATTACAACCAGCGTGTCGTTTTTTCTCCAAACAGGAACTCACTCGCAAGCTAGGAGTGCGGCATTTTGTAAATTTCAAACGATATATTAAAAGTTGAAAAAATTGAAAAAAAAATCTTGATGTAGAGACAATGATGTATTCTACGTTTACTAAACCCATTTGCTATCTCCAAAAACTGCCAAGGTATCAAAATCGTCTTCCAGTATTTTTGCTATTCCTAAATTTATAGACTAGTGAGCTAAATTTCTCTCTCCCGTACCCAAATATATTTGCTATCCAACCAAAACTCAAGGCGGTAGAGCCCGAGGAGCAGCCGAGGAAAGGTCTGTGCAGGTCGGGCACCTCCTTCCCGGAGCATTATTCTTCTGCAGAACCGCGACACCGTTTCCCCACATTTGGGATCTCTACGAGCCCTTTCGCGCCACCGGAAAGCCATGCGCGTCATGGCTGCCACCCCAAGGCGCCACACGCCATCACGAGCATTGCAAATCTGCAACAACGGTTACGACTTCCAACAGCACGACCACGACCACCCATCTTCCCGGTCACCTATGGCAACCTCCACGAACACACATATTGAAGACTGCCCAAAGTTGATCATGGTGCACTGTGTGTTCAACATAATTCACGCAAGGCAATGTTTTGGGGATAACTTACTCTCGTGAGCGAGAAAAAAAATTATAATTTTTTCAGTCTCCTGCCCCTAAAACGGATCTGCGACAACCAAAACTACGAAGTATGTTGGAGATGCTCCAAGGTGGTTAGATGCAGGTTTTGCAAGTTGATGTACTCACTCTGTTTATAATTAATTGACTTCTATTTATCCACATGTGGATGTATCTATACGTATAACATGTCTACATGTATTCATGTGTGGACAAATAGAAGTCAATTAATTTGAAACGGAGGGAGTACTAGAGATCACATCAATGCAAAGCGGATTTGACGAAGGCGTATTTTTAGAGCATCTCCACTCGCAGCACCCAAACGGCCGCCCAAACGCCTTCCGGACAGGCCGTTTGGGCGTCGTCCGGACTACTTGGCGCATTTGGGCGCCCTCGCTCCCCACTCGCGGCGCCCAAATCGTCCGGCCCAAAGGTTTTTTTCCCGAACAAGGTTTTGCAAATTCGAATGTGCCGCCAAGGTTTTGCGAATTCGAATTTCAGACGGGCTGTTTTAGCCACAAATCGAGAGTCCGGTGCCACCAAAATACACTACGCCAAAATATGTCGCCAAAATACGCCGGGAGATGTCATTGCCCGGCGTCTGCTTGTCGCCGCCGCCGTCGTCGTCGCCGATCTAGATGTTGTCACCGGGCTGGGGCACGTAGCCATAGCCGGGCTGAGTCATGTCGGGGTCATCGGCGATCATGTCGGGGTCATCGTCGACCTGGCCGTCCGCGCCGTGGCCGGTCTCGGCGCCGTGGTTGCCGCCGTTCTCGGGCGGAACGAGCCCAAGCTCTTGCAGGATCGCGGCGCGATACATGTTGTGCGCCGCCCTCGCCAGCGGGTCCAAGTTGGAGACGTCGGCCGTCAAGATCATGAAGTCTTGACTCCTCTTCTTGACGGCGGCTTTCTTCTGCTCGAGGTTGATCTTGACGTCGGCCTTCTGCATCAAGGTCGCCCATCTTGCGTTGTTCTCCTCGCGTCTCAAGCTCGAGTTGGAGCAAACATCGGCGAGGACCTTGTCGATGGACGACTGCACTCTGTCCGTCTTTGCCGCCGCTGCCAAGGCCGCTTTCGCCTTCTTGTTCCCGATTGGCCGCCCCTCCGAGTTTTGGGGGTCGGCGTTGAGATCGGCGCGGCCGTTCTTGTTCAAAGTCTGCCGGTGCGCCTTCCATTTCTCACAATTTTGGAGAAGCTTGTAGCAATGCATCAACTTGAAGTATTTCTCCTTGTTGATGGATTTGTACAACACAAGTGCGTCCATGACCTACAACAAAGCAAACCGACGACGATCACAATTGTACTTAAGCAACAAAACAACAAGGGGATCGCAAGACGGCGGTCACCTGATCCGCCGGACCCTTCCCGCTCTCCTTCCGGTCGACGATGTTCTCATGGCAGCCGTGGAACTTGTTGACGAGGCGTTGGACGATGCGCCACCTATGCTCGATGGCGCCTTGGCCGCGCACCATGCTCACCTTGTAGTAGTCCTTGGTGAACCGGCGCTCGTCGAACTCGTCCTTGATCCGGGACCAGTAGGCGATGCTTGACAGGTTTGTGCCGGTGATCTCGCCGGTAGTAATGGCCTTCCATGATTCGACCATGCACTCGTCTTCCTTGGTCGTCCAGATTATGCCGCGGCTGCCCTTCTTCTTCTTCGCCGCCTGCTCGCCGACCACAGCGTCGGTCACCACCCTCTCCTCCTCGACCTCGTCGTCGTCCTCGTAGTACTCCTCATCCTCGTCGAACCCGTCGTCGTCATCCTCCGCCCGGGCGTTGTCGTTGATGATGTCATCCATGATATGGGCGGTCTCCTACACACAAGGAGCAAGGACGGTAGCCACGACTCGCCTATGCACACGTCTATTGTACATGCCATGGCTACAAAACGCGGGTCCATACCTGCATGAGCTCCGGGGCGTCGGGAGTCATTCCGTCGATCACATGGGAGGCGCCCGCGTCGAATGAAGGGCTCCGACCGGCGGCCGTTTGGACGGCGGGATCTCTCCGCATCGCCGGTGAATTCAGATCGACGGGGTGGTTTAGATCCAGGCCACAAGAAGGGAAGATGACGATGGGGTCGAAGCCGCCGTGATGCTGGCTGTCGCCGTACTCGGAGGAGAACCTGGTGCGAGGCGTGGCGGCGGCGCTGTCGGCGAAGAAGGAGGAATTCGACGGCGAGCCGCCGACCTTGCATCGTAGAGTGGCGTTGCTCTCTGGGCTTCCTCCCAAGGCGAATGATTGGTTCAAGGCGGCGATCTTCCTTGCCGTCAATGGCGCCGCCGTGCCGAGCCGTTTCCTCTCATTCTGCTTCACGCGGCGCCCGGCACGGCTCTGCGTGTCTAATCGGCGCCGGAGTACGTCGAGGTCCCAATCCTCCTGCCTCATCGCCTCCGGCTTCTCCCTGGACGGGGGAGCCTTGCGCTTGACGCCCAGCGTCTTCCCCGCCGCCTTCGTCCCCTTCGCTGCCTTCCCCTTGGGTGCCGGCGGCGCCATGGAGCCGGCGCGGCGCGAGGGTTTTTCTTTTGGCGGGAGAGATGGCGGGGAAATGCGATTTTTGTGGACGAATTGGGGGAAGCCGGCACTTATTGCGATCGCCGTCTCACTGCCAGGCGTGGCCCGCGCGTCGGAGGCCGACGTGGCGTCGCGTTTCCTTCCGTCCGGGGCCGCCCCAAGCCTCCCCAAGTTGAGGGCGTGGGCTGGGCGTGCCGGACACAAAACTGGGCCGCGCCGGACCGAATTCGCGTTTGGGCGCCGCGAGTGGGGGCGATTTTGTGTCCGGCATGCTCCAAAGGCGTTTGGGCGGCCGTTTGGACGCCGCGAGTGGAGATGCTCTTACGTACTAAGAAAACCAAATCACATTCTAGAAGTAAATGTTGTGTTACAAATTGGGTTGTACCACATGATTAGACCATTGTATTTTTTGTGGCCTACATCAACACCAAAAGAAGAGCAAATGCGAGCGATCCAGAGATCCTTGGCTGGAAATGGGGTCCTGGTTTGGAAACGATGAAAGGTAAATTACGACGGGATCTCTTTTTTTGCGAAACAAGGAACAAACGCAGACGCTCACATACGACGGGGATCTCTGATGAGTTGAAGATTCAAAACAAAGTTCACTCGAGGAAAATCCCTACGAGCGCCACGATCCAAAAACATGGAAGCAATTGGCCGGTATGCACATGCTTCGTGACCTGTCAGCGGTGTTGCACGAGACGGTCAAATCCATCACATGAAAGAAAACTGGTGTGTTGCACAGGCAGAAGGGACTAGTCGAGAGCACGAGACGGCCAATCGCCCAATCCCCATCCCGTGAAAAGCTGAGGCCCGCCTGATCACCACGCACGGCAGCAGACAGGAGGCAGCTCCCTGCCATTTTAAGCAACCCAGACATCCGGCCAAAGTATTGCTCCCTCGAGCCGAGGCCCACGGTACTCTGGAGCCTGAAAAAGACTGCAGTTCTCTGCAGGGCTCCGGCATCTGCAGCTGTCTTTTTCTCCCCCAAAGCCTCGTCTTTTTTCCGGTGAAACAATGAATGAACAAGAGTTCTCTGCTTCCTCCTCTTTCTGTATGTACACCAAAGAGTAGTTTTGGTATGTACTCCTACAAGAGTAACTTTGTAAGTAGTTTTTAAATGGTCCAACGCGGTCAAATAGCTTTGACCAAACAGCAAGTGTTGCATGCTGGGGATGGGAGATATTTTTTCGAATAAAAATAATGGACTAGTGATAGCAAGAAGGCAATTGTTGGATCTGAATTGTCTTTGATATCAGTGGCACATGCGTGTGTGTCTCTATTTTTTTCTATAACTAATTAAAAGTTGTCATTACTTGAAGACTTTTGGCTCCCGAGCTCCAGTGTTCCCTCCTATTTTAAAAAAATTGAAAATTATATTTTTAAATTTCAAAAAAAATTGGAAGAAAAAATCCGAAGGCAGCCAATGATATATAATTCCGCCTTAGAGGGAAGCAACCGCGAAAGCGGGGGTCGACGAAGCGGAAGCGAGAATGTCGGCTTGAGTAACGAAAACATTGGTGAGAATCCAATGCCCCGAAAACCCAAGGAACGTGAAAACTATCAACTTCAAATACGTTGTATTTTGAGCTACACAAAAATGACAAAAGTGTAGATCTGAGTATGCATATTTTCGAATCTCTAAGTTTTATCAGATTTGTTATTTTTGTGTAGCCCAAAATATAAGGTATCTCTAATTGAAAATTTGCATGTTCGTGGGATATATCATTGGTTACATCCTTGTATTTTTTCAGAATTTTTGGAAACTCACAAATATGATTTTTGAATTGTTTAGATAGGAGGGTGCACTGGTGCCCGAGATCAAATAACACTTCCCGCTTGTATGTTTGGTACTTGGATGAGAAAGATGGACGATATGCTCGCCCTATGTGCACATGGCCAATGATGTCTGGTGCACCAGCTTTAGTCCACACTTCTAAACATTTTTTTACATAAATCCAAGAATAATACACAACTTTCATCTAGCAAGTCATGAAATTTTATTTGGCTAAGCTGTATGCCGCAGCACTGTATAACTTTGTGTGTGGATCGCTGCTTTGTTAACTCAAACCTGGGCAATAAAGCCTTTTATCTAAAAATAATTCACACCCAAATTCATAGACTAAATTGACAACAAATAAGAGAATATACACTAGATAGTAGCTATTAGCTAATGCAGGTTGGGCATTGAAATCAGCACATAGTCAATAGTGATGATGAATTTGTTTTACTTTTTTGTCAAGTTGTATTCATATTCATCAAACCACAAGCCGAGATGCAGCAGACATTATCTCATGTGTTCGTCGTGCACTTGTGCTTTGATGAATATTCATCGTCGAGACGTTTTATAAATAGCGCATGGGGAAGCTAGGAGGCTTATGTGGACGTGTTGTGCGGCACTTTGCTGGACGCTATGGAACATTAGGAACAAATGCGATATCGAAAGTCTTTCCATCTCAGCTAGCCGATTGCCTATACAAAATTACCACCTATATTTAGATATGGAATCTCGTGGCTAGAAGACAGGATAAGTAAGAGCTAGAGCTAGTGATAGGCAGGATTGGACACCTTCATGGGAGATCCGAGTCTGGCTACTTTTGTCTATCTACCTACATTTGGTTATCTGCCTATTTATGCTCGATATTTCCGAGGTTTCCTGGTGTTAGGGACATCTAGGTCTTTCCTCTGTTGTGAGTGCGTATCCCATGTATTCGGGATGTGACATGTACTGGATCTTGTATGTCGGTTTGTGGCTTCTTTAATTTAATGTCAGGCTCTGCTCGTGCCTTCCGTCTAAAAAAAGACGTTCTATAAGTTATGACGACCAATCTAACTCACGGTTTCTATGGGTCGGTACCTCAAATAAATTTGTTAGTGGCATAAACCTTAGAAAATACATTGGTGTCGGAAAAAGTGGAAAAAACCGGCACAAAATCTCCGCCACACGAGTGATACGTCTCAAACGTATCTATAATTTTTGATGTTCCATACTGTTATTATATCAATTGCTACATGTTTTGGCTATACTTTATATCATTTTTATGCATTTTCTGGGACTAACCTATTAACAAGATGCCACAGTGCCAGTTCCCTGTTTTCTGTTGTTTTTGGTTTCAGAAAATCTATTAAGGAAATATTCTCGGAATTGGACGAAACAAAAGACATCGTCAATAATATCACGAGGAGATCACGGAGTCCAAAGGGGAGTCGGAGCAGACCCACCAGGGGGCCACGCCACACTAGGGCGCGGCCCAGGGTGGGCCCGCGCCCCCCTATGGCATGGTGGCCCCCCTCGGCCACCGACGCCGCCTCTTCGCCTATATATTCTCCGCGACGCGAAAACCCTATTACGGTCGATCATATTCCACGAAAAGTTCCGTCGCGGCCGTCATCGTCAATCTCAGATCGGAGGAGTTCTGAAGCTCTTCCCGGCACCCTGCCGGAGGGGAGATCATCACCGGAGGGCTCTACATCACCATGCCTGCCTCCGGAGTGATGCGTGAGTAGTCCACCCCTGGACTACGGGTCCATAGCAGTAGCTAGATGGTTGTCTCTCTACCTTGTGCCTCCATGTTTAGATCTTGTGAGCTGCCTAACATGATCAAGATCATCTTATTGTAATGCTAGATGTTGTGTTTGCTGGGATCCGATGAATATTGATACCATGTTTATTCAAGTTGTTTATCTATGTGCTCTTGATCTTGCATGCTCTCCGTTGCTAGTAGATGCTTTGGCCAAGTAGATGCTTGTGACTCCAAGAGGGGGTATTTATGCTCGATAGTGGGTTCAGTCTCTAGATATCTGGATCAGTGACAGAAAGGTCTAAGATGGTAGATGTGCTGTTGCTACTAGGGATAAAACATTGGTGCAGTGTCCAAGGGCACTTGTATTGATTACATTACACACTTTACTTCATGCAATAATCTGTTGTTAGCAACTTAATACTGAACAGGATGCGGATGCTGCCTTGAAGGTGGATTATTTAGGCATAGATGCGGTTGGAATAACGGTCTATGTACTTTGTTGTAATGCCCAACTAGATTTCATAGTAGACATCTTGGCATGTATTGCATTGTTATGCCCTCTCTATTTGTCAATTGCCCAGCTGTAATTTGTTTACCCAACATGCTAGTTATCTGTTCTGAGAGAGACACCACTAGTGAACTGTGGACCCTGGTCCAATTTCCTCATACTGTTTACACAACCTGCTGCAATCATCTGTTTCCTGTTACTTGCTGTTTTTCCTGCTGTTTTCCACACCATACGTTTAACTCTTTGTTTCTGCAAGACCGGAGAGATTGACAACCTCTCTGTTTCGTGTTGGGCAAAGTTCTGGTTTGTGTCTGTGCAGATTCCACGTTGGTGCAAGCTCCCTAGCGCCAGGGGGAGTCAACATCAACAACCTTCCGATAGATCGTCAAGTCCTACTGGATTGATAACCTTGGGTAGATTTCTCAAGGGAAAACTTCTGCTGTCTACATCATAACCTTCCTCTTGGGGTTCACCAACACGTAGCCATCAAGCTGTTTTCTGGCGCCGTTGCCGGGGACTTGGAGGCTATTGGAAAGGGGAGTCTCTCAGTTCCAATCTCTTTACTTTGTTTTTTGTCTTGTTTTATTTTTGTTTTGCTTGCTGTTAAAAATCAAAAACCCAAAAAAATTAAATTCCTGCATCTAGTTTACTATTTCGGTTGTTACTTGCTTGTTACCATGTCTAGCTCCAGTCCTTTCATTACTGTTTCCCCTTTAGGAGAAATTATTGGGTTTGGACAGGAGAGTGGAGAAACTTTTAAAGGAGCTTGGGAAAGGATGTTAGAACTGCATAGGAAGATGCAACTTAAAATGGACTTAGACATTCTTATTAAACGTTTCTACTTTGGCTTGCTACCTTTATACCAAAATGCTCTAGATACTATGGTGGGGGAGACTTTCTATGAACATGATACAGAAAAAGCCTATAAAATTTTGAATGGACTTGCTCAATTTCCTCAAGAGGATAAGACAGGTGTGCTTACTAGGCTTGATAAAATAGAAGAGTCACTCAAGGACTTAACCTTAGACCACCACATTAAGGAACCACCTCATGTTGAGTTAAAAAATGATTGGGAACCCTTTATTGAAATAAGCATTGGTAGTGAGAAATTTCGTGCCTATTGTGATCTTGGTTCCACAATGTCCATCATGCCTAAGATAGTGTTTGACTTGTTAAAAATTGATGGTATGGTTGATTATCCTGTTTTTCATTTTCATGCTGATGGCACTATTATAAAAAGTGTAGGGATCATTAATGTTGAGATTACTATGCAAAATAAAAATATACCTACAACTTTTATGATCCTTACAAAATCTCCTAGTAATATAGTTTTGGGAAGATCTTTTTTGAAGAGTAATGGGGGATTTATCAATGCAAAATATGGGTTCATGAAGTTTGTTGCACCTATCAACCGAAAGTTTTTCTTCCCAATTAAGAAAGAGGATCCCACCGAAAGAGTGGAGGATTTCAACATTTTTGGCAATACTTGATGCATCTCTTCATGCCTAGCTCAAAGGCATTAAAGAAAAGCACTTCTGGGAGATAACCCATGTTTTTATTTGCTGTTATTTTTGTTTTCTTGAGTCAAGGATGCTTGTTTACCTCTGTAGCAACTCCTTTGTATCTTTTATTTGCTGTTTTGTTGTGCCAAGGAGAGTTACTAATGCAAAGTTGGTTTTTATTTTCGGGACTGCATTGGAACAGATTGCTGTTCGTCACCGTTTAATTCAGTAGAAAATCAGAAAAAATCGAAAAATGCTGAAACTTTTTGTGCATGTTCCTGATGATGTTACGCAACTTTCATTATTTCAAAAGTTTTCATCTGAGCATCGTAAGTGCCTCGAAAAAATTCGTCATTACAGACTGTTCTGGTTTGACAGATTCTGTCTTTTATTTTGCATTCTCTCTTTTACAAGTTTTTAAGTGGTTTCTTTTCGTGTAAAAGTGCCCACTTGAGCCTAGTAACAGTGGCTAATGTTTAAAATAGTTGGCTTGTGAGTTTTGTCTTTGCTAGAACTTTGAAGTATTATCTTTTAGTGCACTAACCTGCTAATGAGAAAAGCTGTTAAGTTTTGGTGTGAAGGAAGTTTTCAAGTGTTGATAGAGGAGAATGATATTACATGATCAAGAAGAGTGAAGAGCTTAAGCTTGGGGAGGCTTACCTCCCCAGCATATTTCAAGAAGACTCAAGCATCTAAGCTTGGGGATGCCCAAGGCATCCCCTTCTTCATCTACAAATTATCAGGTCATCTCTAATGGTGCTATATTTTTATTGCTTCATACTAGTGTACTCTTCCTTGGAGCGTCAGTGTGTTTTTGTTTTCAGTTTGTTTTGTTTTGTTTGCTGTGCTATACTTGTTGGATCCTAGTATTCATGTTTGGGAGAGAGACACGCTCCACTTTTTCATTAGAATACTCTTGTGCTTCACTTATACTTGTTGAGTATTCCTGTCTAGTTGCTGTTATTGCTGTTAGCTCTCAGTTTTTCATGTATCTCTTGTTAGAGCTTTCAGTTTCTTTTGAAGAAAGTACTCTCTTGCTTCACTTATATCTGTTTGGAGAGTTGTCAAATAAGTTGATTGGTGTTTGGTTGGACCAGAAAAATGCTATGCATGTGGTAGTGGTATAAAATGCTTACATGAATCTTTTTAGATCGTTGTCTTGAGTAATTTGATGCTTGCCAATTGTTTTGAGCTGTCAAGTAATTAATGTTTAAGCTTGTGCATCATGTAAGTAATGGCTATTAATGAAGAACTACTATAAGGATTTTCTGCTATAATAATCTGTTGCATAATTGGAAGTCCATAGTAGTCTAGATAATTTTTGGATGAAGGCTATGTGTTAACAAGGAAGACAGTGGGAGTCTATGGTTCGTCAAACCTTGTGTTTTATGTACACTCTTGCTATTCCAGTTGATAATGATGTTTGCTTATAATAACCTTGCTAGCCTAAACTCTGTACTAAGAGGGAATGCTTCTTGTACATCCAAAACCTTGAGCCAAATCCATGCCACCTGTGTCCACCATACCTACCTATTATGTGGTGTTTTCACCATTCCAAGTAAATTTCTTCATGTGCTATCTACTAACTACTCAAAACTGTTACATTTCCTTTTTGTGTCACTACTTGAAAAGCTCATAAGGACGTAGATAGGTGGTCTTTATTTCCTGGTTGATCAAATTTTACACACCTGGACTAGTGGCATATACATCCGCTTATCCAATAATTTTGCAAAAAGAGCTGGCAACGGGGTGCCCAGTCCCAATTAATTACAACTTTAACCAAACAATTCTCTTCACATCTTTTTGCCCCTGATTCGTCAGTCAAGCAATGTTCACAAGTGTGTAAACAAAAGAGAAGAGGGATGATCTGCCCGCTGGTAGAAATAACGTCCTTCATGGGAGCCGCTCTTGTAAAGTTTGATCAACTAGTGAAGTAGAGTATTGCCTATTTGCTGATTTGTTGACACCTGTATACACCATTACCTTACAAAACAATATTTTATGCTCTCTATATGCCTTCGGGAACTACAGCTCTAGCACATGATGTTAATCCCTGCTTCCCTCTGCGAAGGGCCATTCTTTTACTTTTATGTTGAGTCAGTTTTCCCACTTCTTTCTGTCTACTTAAGCAAACATCATTGTCAACTCCAGTATAACAGTTTTTACATAACTTTGTGTTTGGTTGATCATATTCTTTGCATTGACATTATCTATATGATATACATGTTGAAAGTTGAAGCAAAAGCTGAAGCTATTATCTTCCTTTGTGTTGATACAAACACTTTCATGTTGAGAATTATTGCTGCTGTGAACTAACTATTATGTTAGACTATTATATCTCTAAATGTTTTATAGTGTTATTCATGAAAGTTTGCACTTGTGTGATCACTTATGTTTACTCTTTATTTACTTGCTTGCAAACTATAGACCATTGGCTTGGATCACTTCATTCAGATCATGTGCATTACATTGTTATTTGATCAAAGATTGTGTTGGTAGCATGTCACTTCAAAAATTATCTGTTTTTATCGTTTACCTACTCGAGGACGAGCAGGAACTAAGCTTGGGGATGCTTGATACGTCTCAAACGTATCTATAATTTTTGATGTTCCATGCTGTTATTATATCAATTGCTACATGTTTTGGCTATACTTTATATCATTTTTATGCATTTTCTGGGACTAACCTATTAACAAGATGCCACAGTGCCAGTTCCCTGTTTTCTGCTGTTTTTGGTTTCAGAAAATCTATTAAGGAAATATTCTCGGAATTGGACGAAACAAAAGACATCGTCAATAATATCACGAGGAGATCACGGAGTCCAAAGGGGAGTCGGAGCAGACCCACCAGGGGGCCACCGACGCCGCCTCTTCGCCTATATATTCTCCGCGACGCGAAAACCCTATTACGGTCGATCATATTCCACGAAAAGTTCCGTCGCGGCCGTCATCGTCAATCTCAGATCGGAGGAGTTCTGAAGCTCTTCCCGGCACCCTGCCGGAGGGAGATCATCACCGGAGGGATCTACATCACCATGCCTGCCTCCGGAGTGATGCGTGAGTAGTCCACCCCTGGACTACGGGTCCATAGCAGTAGCTAGATGGTTGTCTCTCTACCTTGTGCCTCCATGTTCAGATCTTGTGAGCTGACTAACATGATCAAGATCATCTTATTGCAATGCTAGATGTTGTGTTTGCAGGGATCCGATGAATATTGATACCATGTTTATTCAAGTTGTTTATCTATGTGCTCTTGATCTTGCATGCTCTCCGTTGCTAGTAGATGCTTTGGCCAAGTAGATGCTTGTGACTCCAAGAGGGGGTATTTATGCTCGATAGTGGGTTCAGTCTCTAGATATCTGGATCAGTGACAGAAAGGTCTAAGATGGTAGATGTGCTGTTGCTACTAGGGATAAAACATTGGCGCAGTGTCCAAGGGCACTTGTATTGATTACATTACACACTTTACTTCATGCAATAATCTGTTGTTAGCAACTTAATACTGAACAGGATGCGGATGCTGCCTTGAAGGTGGATTATTTAGGCATAGATGCGGTTGGAATAACGATCTATGTACTTTGTTGTAATGCCCAACTAGATTTCATAGTAGACATCTTGGCATGTATTGCATTGTTATGCCCTCTCTATTTGTCAATTGTCCAGCTGTAATTTGTTTACCCAACATGCTAGTTATCTGTTCTGAGAGAGACACCACTAGTGAACTGTGGACCCTGGTCCAATTTCCTCATACTGTTTACACAACCTGCTGCAATCATCTGTTTCCTGTTACTTGCTGTTTTTCCTGCTGTTTTCCACACCATACGTTTAACTCTTTGTTTCTGCAAGACCGGAGAGATTGACAACCTCTCTGTTTCGTGTTGGGCAAAGTTCTGGTTTGTGTCTGTGCAGATTCCACGTTGGTGCAAGCTCCCTAGCGCCAGGGGAGTCAACATCAACAACCTTCCAATTGATCGTCAAGTCCTACTGGATTGATAACCTTGGGTAGATTTCTCAAGGGAAAACTTCTGCTGTCTACATCATAACCTTCCTCTTGGGGTTCACCAACACGTAGCCATCAACGAGCATGTTGTGATTTTAGCCATTGTACCATGTGATGTATTATCTTCGTACTTTTCTTCAGCCTAGCCATATGCCGCTTGAACTCGGCCCAAGAGTACAAATCTTGGCAAAACAAGAATTTCGATAGAAAAAATATGTACAATAATTCCTATAATGTTTTGTAAAATGATTATTTTATATTTTCAAATACAAAATAGTTTGTTTACCCCCCGCCCTCGACCGTTGTAGGCTTAGACTTGACATTTGAATTTGCAGAGCCTGACTTGAAACCTGACTCGTCCTCGCCTCGTGGGGGTGCCTAGGTCTAGGGTCAAGCCTCCCCACTATGTTGCTTGTGGAAGGTTCCCATTTCTTTTGACTCATATTTGTTAGCAAGAAGAGTCACCAACGACTAATATTACATCGAAGACCACAATTTTAATGATAAAATATGATTTAAAATGATTTTGCTATCTCAATACAGGATCCTTAGTAACTTTAAAAGATTAAACCTCATTTATTAGTCTCGAGAAGGAAATAAATAGATTGAAATTTAGTTAGTTGTCATTTGAGTGCCTTTGATTCAAATTTACAACACAATGTACATAATTATTGTGATATTCAAATTTAAATTGAAACTAAATAATTATCGAAAAAACAATTGCAAGATCTTGCGGTGTGGGAACAATTTTTTAAATTGCTGCTAACTAGTCCCTCCGTCCCTACTTAGTTGGCGCCTTATTTTGTGTGCGTCAACTTTTACCATCAATTCACCACTAAAATACACTAGTAGAAAAACTACCTTTCGTCCATAGCTGAATCGGCCATTAATCCCGGTTCAGTGAAAAATCGGACCAATGCCTGGCACTGGTCCGGTTCGAGCTGCCAGTGCATTGGTCCCGGTTCGGTTGGGGACATTGGTCCCGGTTCGTGCCACGAACGGGACCAATGCTCAGAGCTTTGGTCCCGGTTCGTGGCACGAACCGGGACCAATACCCCTCCCCTGCCTATAAATAACCCACCCCCTCTCTTCTCTCCTCTTTTTTTTTCTGGTTGGATTGGTGGGAAGTGGGTGCTAGTTTTTTTTTTCCTTTGCCACGCACAAGATGTGTTCGATGAAATGCCCGAGCCACACTTAAGTTCACACAAGATGATATCCTCGGCCGAGGTTAGCAACTTTATCCTTTTCATCTGTAATTGATACAGAAATATTGCACGTGTCGATGTACGGTGGTCATTTCACTATTCAAGATGTTATTGTAATGGTATTTGATAAACTTAATTATATGATGCAGATGGATGCACGGATGCGATGGATGTACGGCGAACGACGCAGTTCCGAGTTTATTGCAGGCCTGCATAAATTTCTCGAAGTGGCTGAGGCAAACAAAGTGGATAATTTTATGCCTTGTCCATGTGAGAAGTGTCGGAACGTCAGGGAGTACTCTGACCCGAGAACCATTCAAGACCACGTGATTCGGAGAGGTTTCATGCCCAGCTATAATTGTTGGACCAAGCACGGAGAAAGAGGGGTTAGGATGGAAGACAATGAAGAAGAGGAGGATGATGACAACTATCCTATGTTCCCTGAGGAATGCGGTGATACTGTAATGGAAGACGTTGAAGAAGAAGGAGGTGAACATCGGGCATCAGATGAGCCCGCTGATGGTCTTGGTGGGGTCATTTCTGATGCAAAGCGAGAATGCGATACAGAAAAGGAGAAGCTAAAGTTGGAGGCCATGCTAGAGGATCACAAAAAGTTGCTGTACCCAAATTGCGAAGATGGCAGCACAAAGCTCGGTACCACACTGGAACTGCTGAAATGGAAGGCAGAGACTGGTTGTTCTGACAAGGGATTTGAGAAGTTACTGAAAATAATGAAGCCGAAGCTTCCAAAGGATAACGAATTGCCCGAGACTACATACGAAGCAAAGAAGGCTATCTGCCCTCTAGGATTAGATGTGCAGAAGATACATGCATGCATTAATGACTGCATCCTGTACCGCGGTGAGGAGTACGAGAATATGGATAAATGCCCGGTATGCAATGCACTGCGGTACAAGATCAGACAAGATGACCCTGGTGATGTTGAGGCGATGACGAGCCCCCCGGAAGAGGGTTCCTGCTAAGGTGATGTGGTATGCTCCTATAATACCACGGTTGAAACGTCTGTTCAGAAACAAAGAGCATGCCAGGTTGTTGCGATGGCACAAAGAAGAGCGTAAGAAAGACGGGAAGTTGAGACACCCCGCCGATGGGTCCCAGTGGAGAAAAATCGACAGAGAGTTCCCGACATTTTCAGATGACGCAAGGAACTTAAGATTTGGTCTAAGTACAGATGGCTTTAATCCTTTTGGGGAGCAGAGCTCCAGTCATAGCACTTGGCCCGTGACTCTATGTATCTACAACCTTCCTCCTTGGTTGTGCATGAAGCGGAAGTTCATTATGATGCCAGTGCTCATCCAAGGCCCGAAGCAACCCGGCAACGACATTGATGTGTACCTAAGGCCATTAGTTGATGAACTTTTGCAGTTGTGGTCCGAACCAGGTGTACGTGTGTGGGATGAGCACAAACAACAGGAATTTGACCTACGAGCGTTGTTGTTCGTAACCATCAATGATTGGCCTGCTCTTAGTAACATTTCAGGACAGTCAAACAAGGGATACAATGCATGCACGCACTGTTTAGATAAGACTGAAAGTATACATTTGGGAAACAAGAACGTGTACCTGGGGCATCGTCGATTTCTTCCGAACAGTCATGCCGTAAGAAAGAAAGGCAAGCATTTCAACGGTGAGGCAGATCGCCGGAAGAAGCCTAACCTCCCTGATGGTGATGTTATATATGACATGGTCAAGGATTTAGAAGTAATCTTTGGAAAGGGTCCTGGCAGTCTATCTGTTCCGAATGACGCTGACAACCACGTACCCATATGGAAGAAGAAATCTATATTTTGGGAGCTACCCTATTGGAAAGTCCTAGAGGTCCGGTCTTCAATCGACGTGATGCACGTGACGAAGAATCTTTGCGTGAACCTGCTAGGCTTCCTGGGCGTGTATGGGAAGACAAAAGATACACCAGAAGCACGGGAGGACCAGCAACGTATGAAAGACCCATACAACAAGCAGACGGATAAAGGGCGTCAATACTTAAGCAGCTACGCTCTTACCAAAGCAGAGAAGGAAATCTTTTTTGAATGCCTGAGCAGTATCAAGGTCCCCTGGCTTCTCGTCAAATATAAAGGGAATAATAAATATGGCAGAGAAAAAATTCCAGAACCTGAAGTCTCATGATTGCCACGTGATTATGACGCAGTTGCTTCCGGTTGCATTGAGGGGGCTTCTACCGGAAAATGTTCGAGTACCCATTGTGAAGCTATGTGCATTCCTCAATGCAATATCTCAGAAGGTCATCGATCCAGTAACTCTACCAAGTTTACAGAAGGCTGTGGTCCAATGTCTTGTCAGCTTCGAGTTGGTGTTCCCCCCATCATTCTTCAATATTATGACGCATCTCCTGGTTCACCTAGTCGACGAGATTGCCATTCTCGGTCCTGTATTTCTACACAATATGTTCCCCTTCGAGAGGTTCATGGGAGTCTTGAAGAAATATGTTCATAACCGTGCTAGGCCAGAAGGAAGCATCTCAAAGGGCTATGGAACAGAGGAGGTCATTGAGTTCTGTGTTGACTTTATTCCTGACCTTAAGCCGATTGGTGTTCCTGAATCGCGGCATGAGGGGAGACTGAGTGGAAAAGGCACGCTAGGAAAGAAAGCACTGATATGTAGGGACGGGCATTCTTTAACTCAAGCACACTACACAGTTCTACAAAGTTCCACCTTCGTGGCTCCGTATATCGAGGAACACAAGAATTATGTACGCTCCAAGAACCCGGGGAGGATGACTCCTGGATTAAAGAAAAACACATGGAGACTTTCGGCAGTTGGTTGCGATTACAGCTCATGAATGACACCACTGTCGGAGATCAGCTCTACTTGTTGGCCGCGTCACCATCTTCGACTGTATTGAATTTCCAAGGGTACGAGATAAATGGGAATACATTTTACACGATCGCCCAAGATAAAAAGAGCACCAACCAAACAGTGGTGTCCGCTTTGATGCAACAGACGAGAATGGGCAAAAGGACACATACTATGGTTACATAGAGGAGATATGGGAACTTGACTATGGACCTACTTTTAAGGTCCCTTTGTTTCGGTGCAGTTGGGTCAACATGAAGGGAGAAGGGATAAAGGTAGACCAGCTGTACGGAATGACAACAGTGGATCTCAAGAATCTTGGTTGTTACAGGAACGAACCATTCGTCCTAGCCAATGATGTGGCTCAGGTTTTCTATGTGAAGGACATGTCCTCCAGACCGAAAAAAAGAAAAAAATAAGCAAACGAATACATCAGACGATGAGCCAAAGCGTCACATAGTTCTTTCAGGGAAAAGAAACATCGTGGGAGTCGAGGACAAGACAGACATGTCAGCAGATTATGATAAGTTTGATGAAATTCCGCCCTTCACAGTGAAAACTGACCCAAGCATCCCGTTAAATAATGAAGATGCTCCATGGTTACGGCCGAAGCGATCATAGGCCAGGGACATACGCGAAGAAGGGTTCATGGCATTTATGTAAATCAATGTAATGTATTAAACCTTTATGTGATGTGTAGTAATGTATTAAACCTTTATGTGGTGAAAACCATAATACACGAAATGGGAGTTTCCACCTAGAAGAAATGGGTTATATCACATGCGAGTTTTCTTTTTTGTTTTCTGTTAATTAATTGCATGACGAACGGTGAAACACGCGTGGTAGGTGGTTGTCGGCTCCCACACCTCCCGTGGGAACCTCTCAAACCTCAGCTTCGTTAGGTACAGCCTTCAGAAGAAAACTCCAACGTCTTACACGCGCTCGAAAAAGTTGGAACAAAACACACGGTTCCCCCTGCATACAGCCCGACGGTGGCTCGTGAGTGCCCGCATATCAAATGCACCGTAGGACGTAGCTAGGGAACCCGAATGTTTTGTGTTTGAGCGCCACTTTGATCCAAGCAGCGGTAAGACGTCTCTGATGATCTACAACCGTCCGGCAAGACATCTCTGATGATCTGCAACCGTTTGGAACGGTCGCAGGTCATCAGAGACGTCTTGCCGCTGGTTGCCCAAAGATGCCTCTCCGAGTGACGCTGGAATGTTTTGTGTGAGTGAGTAACCTGTCTGAGGAGTGGCCAATTTATAGGCGTCGTTATATTTGCCGCTAATACATTGTTCCCGTGAAATTCCGGGAGGGGGGCTATATATAGGGTACGTGTGCTTCTTTAGTCCCGGTTGGTAACACCAACCGGGTCATGTGGCTCACGAAGTGGTCGTGATACTGCTGATCCAACAGCTCACAATCCCTCAAAAGAAACACACCCCTGATCCAACGTCTCACAAGCGCTTGAAAGAAACACACGATCCGTGTGCTTCTTTAGTCCCAGTTGGGAACACCAACCGGGTCATGTGGCTCACGAAGTGGTCGTGATACTGCTGATCCAACAGCTCACAATCCCTCAAAAGAAACACACCCCTGATCCAACGTCTCACAAGCGCTTGAAAGAAACACACGATCCGTGTGCTTCTTTAGTCCCGGTTGGTAACACCAACCGGGTCATGTGGCTCACGAAGTGGTCGTGATACTGCTGATCCAACAGCTCACAATCCCTCAAAAGAAACACACCCCTGATCCAACGGCTCACAAGCGCTCGAAAGAAACACACGATCCGTGTGCTTCTTCCTTATTGGTGGGATTCTCACTATATATATGTAGTCATGCATGGCCTCCATTGGCATAGCACATCTAAACTCATATCTGCAACCTCATCACTCTCCCATGGCTTCCACCGTACCCACTCTAACCTACTCGGAGGCGGAGGCGCTTTGCGCCTCGAACTACCCCTGCCCGCCCGGCTACGACGTCCCCGCCGGCTGGAGGCTGAGCAACGGAGGCGTGCCGGTCCCTCCTGTCCCTCAAGGTTTGGCGCGCCGGGCGGCCATCACGAACCACTACTACCTCGAGCTCACTCCGTGTGCTTCTTTAGTCCCGGTTGGTAACACCAACCGGGACTAAAGGCGGGCTTTGTGGTCACGACATGTGTCCTCCCCCAGCGCTGCCCTGGGCACGTGTCCTCCCCAGCGCTGCCCTGGAGGTCTTTATATATTGTCGCCGACGGGGTAAACCCTAATCCACCATTCCTAGCCACGAACGCATCGTCTCCACGAGATGGATCCGCCACGCCCGCCGCAGCGCCTTCTGGACGAGGTCGAGCGTGCTCGGCAGAGCGCGCTTGGGCGCAACCGCGGGAGCCTATCCCGCTGTATGCCCACGAGCCCGGCGTGGAGAGGAATGCCCAGCTACCGGCCTCCTGCTCCACCAGGTGCCGCCGCACCTCCACCTGGCGCCGCTGCACCTCCATCAGGCGCCGCCGCTCCTCCCGCGGAGGAGGAGGAGGACGACGACTTCGACTGGAGCGACGACGGGGAAGAGGGTTGTGGGTTGCAGATAGAGGAGGCCATGGAAGCCTCCTTCCAGTCTGTCCGCGACTACCCAGTCCAGCGAGCCAAGACTGCCTACCAGCTCAAGGCGAAGGAGGCTTCCGAGCTGGATTGGGCGCTGAAAGACTCATCCTCCATGGATCTTGCCCTCCGCCGCAAATGTGCGCGCGAGAACCGGGCGGCCGCCCACGGGGCTGGCTCCTCCCGCCGTTCCCCCTAATCCTACGGCCTTCGAGCCAGCAAGTCCGTTTATGTAGAATAATGTTGGTGATGTTGGATCAGGGGTGTGTTTCTTTCAAGCGCTTGTGAGACGTTGGATCATGTGTAATAATGTATTAAACCTTTTATGTAATGCATTCTATGGAATGTATTAAACCTTGATGTGGCTCACGAAGTGGTTGTGATACTACTGATCCAACAGCTCACAATCCCTCAAAAGAAACACACCCCTGATCCAACGTCTCACAAGCGCTTGAAAGAAACACACGATCCGTGTGCTTCTTTAGTCCCGGTTGGTAACACCAACCGGGTCATGTGGCTCACGAAGTGGTCGTGATACTGCTGATCCAACAGCTCACAATCCCTCAAAAGAAACACACCCTGATCCAACGGCTCACAAGCGCTCGAAAGAAACACACGATCCGTGTGCTTCTTCCTTATTGGTGGGATTCTCACTATATATAAGTAGTCATGCATGGCCTCCATTGGCATAGCACATCTAAACTCATATCTGCAACCTCATCACTCTCCCATGGCTTCCACCGTACCCACTCTAACCTACTCGGAGGCGGAGGCGCTTTGCGCCTCGAACTACCCCTGCCCGCCCGGCTACGACGTCCCCGCTGGCTGGAGGCTGAGCACCGGAGGCGTGCCGGTCCCTCCTGTCCCTCAAGGTTTGGCGCGCCGGGCGGCCATCACGAACCACTACTACCTCGAGCTCACTCCGGCGCAGCGGATGGATTCCCGCTGGCATCCCGACTACCGCCCGACTTGGGACGCCTTCTTCATCGATCGGCGTGAGAGGGCGCTCGCCAGGTACGAGGAGGATGGCCCGCCTCCTTCGAACTTCAACGAGGCCGGCCGTCGGCTGTGGTGGAGCGGCCGGACTCTCCAGAGCATCATGAACTACATCACGGCCGGCGATAACCCCGCCTGCGCTACCCTCGCTTCCAGTCCAGGCGAGCGCCGCCCGACGACGACGGCGGCGACTACGACGACTACGAGGACGAGTATTATAGGCCTAGGCAGGAGTATGACTAACCTATGGTTCGTCTATGTACCCAAGATTGTTGTCATTAACTACTTCTGGTCTAGCTAAGACGACGATCGTTTAATTGGATGGATTATCCATAAAATATGGTTTACTTTGTGTGATAATTGGATGGGTGCCATTTTGCACCATATTTCTTCACAAAAATGTCATTTTTGACAATCGAAAAACAAAAAACGATATTTAGATAAGTAATTTGAAAAAATAGAAAATGGTTTTGAATTAGTTATTCAGATTCAAACACTTTTCATGTTGAAAGTTTTGTCAATTCAAAATATGCAATAAAGTTAATGCATTTTTAATTGAAAATGGCAAAATGGTTAATAGTTAGAATAATTATTTTAGAAAACAGAAAATGGTTTCGGATTATTTATTCAAATTTAAACACTTTTCATGTTGAAAGTCTTTTCAGATTCAAAACCATTTGAAATTCATATTCAAACACCTAAATAAGAAAAAAAAAGGGGGAACAACATTTCAGAACTGAAAAGTTCGAAATAATTTTGAAAAAGGACTCTTTGGTCCCGGTTCTTTCCAGCAACCGGGACCAATGAGTCCATGGACGCGCCACTGGATCTGGCATTAACTGACCCACTCATTGGTCCCGGTTGCTACGAAGAACCGGGACCAAAGAGGCATTGGTCCCGGTTCTTGCCAGCAACCGGGACCAATGATGCCTGCTATATCTGTCTCGGCCTCTTCCCTTCCTCATTCATCTCCAAAAATCGACGAAGACACGGGCGCTCGACGGAGCGGCACCACGCCGTCAGGCTGCCCGACCTCGCCCTCGACGCTCCCTCGACGCCGGTGCCCTCGACGCCCGCGCCGCACCGCCCGCACGCCGACCGCCCGTGCTGAGAAGAAGGAGAGGAGCCCGTGCACAGTACCGCGCCGCCCGTGCACACCGCGCTGCTCGCCGTCGACGGTCGGGCCATCCTCGGCAACCACCGCTTCTCCCACGACCTTCCCCCGGCCGCCGCGCCCATTTCCGCCGTCTACACCACCCCCTGTAACCCGAGGTGAGCCCTACGCCGTCCGCCACTGTCTCCGGCCACGGCGGCGCCGCCGATACGGTGACTTACTGTTTCTTTTTTTCCTTACTCGAATTAAGAAATTAACAGAAACATTTTATTCTGTGTGTATGTTAGAAATTAAGTAACTCGAGATCTATAAGTCCAAAATTGATGAATCAAAATTCTTTGGAAAGCTAATAAAAATGTTTGTCCAACCACACAGGTCCCATATTATTTAGATTAATAATAAAAGAATGGTATTTAAATTACTACAGAGGGTTTAAATCACCAAATTGTTTGTTTCTGATGCTCTGTTAGCTCAAATAATGTGAATCCAATTTTGTTAGCTTAGTATTGTGATAAATTAGCATCCCTAATTTTTGTGGAATTAATTGAGCAACGAAATAATTTGGCATTCAATTAACGTTTGTAGACCCTTCTGTACTACAACATTTTTAGCTGTCAAATGGTTAATCTAAATGAGTTGAATCCAATTGTGTTAGATCAGAAATATTCAGTACTTGCTATCCCTCAAAGGATTTAATTTTATGATTAACAGAACTTGTGCAGTAGCCAAAACTTGATTAATAAGCTTCTGGACTAAAACATTTATGTAGGAGTTTAGTAACTCAAAATGGCCCAAACTCAATTGTGTTGTCTTTTATAGATTTATGGAGTGGTTCCAAATGGTACTTTTAAATGCATTTGGGCTCCATTTAACAGGATCTCCATGTTTAGGAATTGTTAGTACTGTGTTAGGAAAAAAATTGTGTTAGGAAAAAAAATTGTGTTAGATATGCAAAGATGCAAATTTATGGCCCCTGCAAATTAAGAGTATCAGGTGTAGATGTATCTTGACATATGGAACAAGTTACCCAACTAAAGTTTTGTGCATTGTTCTTAATTTGCAGAAACTATGGAACGAGACGAAAATCAGGAAAACATCCTCGAGGATATAATCCGCGGGCCGGAAGATGTTGGCGATGTCACCTCGCAGTTTCTGAACAACTCCGGTGAGGGAGATGAGTCTCTCAACCGAAGAGACGGCTCCGGTGAGGTAGAACCCGACGGCTGGGGTGGGGGAGAAGTCGGCGAGGGAGAAGCCGACGAGGGAGAAGCCGAAGGCTCCGGTGGAACATTAAATGTTGCAAACTCCGGCGAGGTGCATATACATATATTAATGAAGCCGAAGATTGTATTAATTAAGCCTCTGCTGTCTATATACATATATTAACGCTCTTTCTTCTTTTAGCCCTCCGGATCGAGCAAATCTTCTGTAAGGACAAAACGAGGCCCAGCCAAAAAGTTGGGCGACCAAGAAAGGTACAGGATCGAAAAAGTCGCTGAAGACGGCACACCGACTGCTCCCCCTGGTGTTAAAAATAAAATGGTAAAGCAATGCGGAGTTCTTGTTAGGGACTACATCCCGATCACCGTTCGAGAATGGCATGAGCCAAAGGAGGGAGGAGTAAGATATGTCGGCGAGGTGGGCAAAGAAAGACTTTGGAGAAAGCTCATGCTTAATTTCACCCTGCCGGCGCCAGAGGTGGATCCAGATGAGGAGGATCCAAATGAGGCAGAAAAGATTGCCCGGAAAAACATGGAGCAAAAAGTCAGGGACTGGGCTCTTAAGAAGATGGCCGAGCTATTCAAGAACTGGAAGAAAAGATTGAACACGAGTTTGTCCAGAAAATAAGACTCCGGACTTCGATAAAGGGTATGAGAAGATAAGGGACTACTGGGAAGAATTTGTGGCGTACAAGAAATCGGAGGAAGCTCAGGAAAAGTCTGCAAAAAATAAGGCAAATGCTGCTAAAAAGATCTACCACCATACTATGGGGGCTGGTGGCTACGCTTTTAGCATGCCTAAGTGGGAGAAACTTGAGGCGGACCTGCTGGCTAAAGGGATCACTCCAGAGCCACTCGCATGGATCGAACGGGCAAGAAATTGGTTTTACGGGCATGGGGGCACGTTGGACGCAGAAGGGAAGTGCATATATAACAGAAGACACAAAGATAATCCCCTACTACCCATCGAAGGCATTAGAAATGCAGTAAAGGATGTTGCAGAGGGACGGTTCATTCCCGATAGAGAGGATGACGAGCTCACACGCGCCCTTGGGAATAAGGAACACGACGGACGGTTACGAGGCGTACCAGGCTCCAAGCCCAAGACAATTGCGATTCCCGAGCACAGGAAGAAATTTCCTGATAGAAGCCATCAGAGGAGAAAGGAAAGGGAGGCAATGGAAGCACGCGCTGCTGCAGACCGGCTGCGTAATATAGAAGAAGAATTAAAGCGGCAGAAGGATCAAATTGCCGCACTTAGCCAGCAAGGTACTAGCGGCCAATCTCAGCGGCACATGGTAGAAGCTGCATGCGATGGTACCGGCGGCCCATCGAATCGGAAAAGCAGCGTGGCTTCCACGGAGCTCCAGGATGGTACTGATGATGAGTGACGGTGGCTCCACTTCGTCGCTACCCAGTGGATGATATCACGGAGAGCACACCTTGTGAGATGCATGTGAAAGTTTTTAACTTAACCATGAAGGTGGCGGTCGGCTATGTCGTACCAATTGGACCTAATCCAACTTACCATTTCTCTCCGGTTCCAAATGGCTACGCTGTTGTCGCGGTGGATGAAGTGATGAAAGATTTTGAGGAGCTGAAGCTGGAACACCCTGCAGGTGAAGATGGGGAGGTGCTTGAACTTGGAGAAGCCAAGAAAGCGACCATTCTATGGCCAAAGGAATTCATCGTGCTTCCGAACTGGCAGCCAAGGCCATCGACTCCTCACCAGTCTCCAGCGCAACAGTCCTCTTCACCGCCTCAGCATTCTCCAGCGCAACAGTCCTCTTCACCGCCTCACCAGTCTCCAGCGCAGCCGTCTCCGCCGCCGCGTCAGCCGTCTCCGCCCACCGCTCGTACTATGAGGGGTAAGCGATCACCGAAACGTAAAAGGTCGCCCCTCCCAAAAGTACCTCATAAGAATCTTCCCATTAGACCTTATGACAGGACTGAAGCGGAAAACGCCGCGGAGGTGGCTGCCTACAATAAGACTTTTTTTGCACCAAAAAAGCCCGAGCAAAAGCCGGTATACGATGAAAAAACCAAAAAGTGGGCTAAGTCCTTCCTTGCGCAGCCATCCCAAATATCGATGAATCTGCAATCTGACTATGGTCGTGAACTTAGTAAGCTAGCACGTGCCCAGTCTGAGCAGAACAAGGAAAGAAGTGCAAAAAGCGGGAAACAAATTGCCCAGCTCGGACAGCAGAAAAATCAATCGGTCCCCCCGCTCATAGTGTGTTCCGATATCGACAAGGACTTCAGAGCCGATATGGATAAGGACCTGCAATTATTGGACCCCAGAGCCATAGCTGCTGCTAGAGAACATGGTATCACTGTATCGCAGGCCATGGAAAATGCTACCGCCATGGGTATGACTCTTGGTCAACTTTTAGGCTATGAAGAACATCCAATGTTAGAGATAGCACGGAAATATGTCACAGGGGAGTCTATGGTCAGTAATGAGGAGCTCACGCGTCTATCAACACATATGCGAAATCTGCACAACTGGTACATGGTGCACACATCAAAGAAGGACGCGAAGGAGTGGATTGCGGTGGACGTTCGAGTGGAGCATTTCTTCAAACCTTACAGTATACAGGTTCAAATGACTGAACTGTTTCAGTTATTCAATCAGCGCGCCCTCGACAAATCTATCCTCAGTTGCTATTGTCTGTAAGTGATTTATTTTCGTAATTAAGTCTCTAGCTCAGCTCGTTCATTGCCTGTATTATATTATCCTGACTATATATATATCCTTTTGTACGCTATTATGTAGAATGAAGATGATGGAATGCAAAACATCTAGACATTATGAGGTTGGGTTCGTTGACCCATATATCGTTAATGAACATACGTTACGCAATCACCCCAGAGACGTGGAGCATGACCTGACCACCTCTTTAATCAAGCAAAACTTCTGTACGGAAATACTATTTCCTTACAACTTCAAGTGAGTGTTTCTGTCTTGTACATATTTTTATTTGGCTTTCTCGATGTTAAGTGTAATTGATGAGTTATGCATGTCTGCTTTATGTAAACGTCCGCAGGTTCCACTGGATTCTGCTAAGCATTCAAGTTGACAAGTCCATAGTTGAAGTCCACGACTCATTAAGTTGGGACCAAGGGACGTGGACCGAAATGAAAGAAATGCTCAATAAGTAATTTCAATCATTATCGCATTATATCGGCCTCTTTCGTTCGTTTCCTGATATCAAGTAATTAATAACTCCTTTGTTCATTTTTTGGCCAAAGCAGGTGTTGGACACTATTCAAACAGAATGTAGAAGGTCCATTCAAAGATGAGCTAACTTATATATCGGTGAAAAGTCCGCAGCAGCCACCGGGGAGTAATTTATGTGGATTCTACGTTTGCGAGTTCATTCGCGAGTTGACCTCTGAGCGGAGAACAACTTCTTTGAGCAAAATGCGGGAGAAGCTCGACCCAGAACGGCGCATACGAGCAATTCAAGAGGAATTGGCGGGATTTCTGCTTAGGGAGGTCATCGATGAAAGGGGAGAACATTATGCTTCGGACGATGAACTACATATGTGATCTATCTCCATGTAATTAAATAGTTGTATTCTCGCAAGAGATCGAATATTAATTATATATGCATCAACGTGTACTGTGTATATAGTAGAGCGTATAATATGCGTACGGAAACGATGGAGAGCAAGTCGGCGATGCGAAGAAGGGGGAGACGACGGAGGCACCGGCGAGAGGGAGAGGGGGCACCGGCGAGAGGGGGCACCGGCGAGAGGGAGACCCTAAACCCTAAATACAAAAAAAACACTCAATGGTCCCGGTTCGTAACACGAACCGGGACCACAGCTGGCCACGTGGGCACCCATTGGTCCCGGTTCGTGGCCCAACCGGGACTAGCATTAGTCCCGATTGGCTAGTCCCGGTTGGGCAACCGGGACTGATGGCCCAGCCGAACCGGGACCATAGACCATTTTTCTAGCAGTGATATGTGTTATGTGTCATAAAAATTATATTGTTAAATACCTTTTTCGAATACAAATCGTTATAAACTCGTAACGAATGTAGCACACTGAAGAAATTCATATTTAGTATGTCAAATTATATATATATTAGAGGGCAAATTGGCAGACAATGCTAGTGGCTCCTGAGAACACTAACACCTTTCTATAAGTAAAAAAAGATATTTGCAGGGTTAAGAGAAATATGAAATTAAGTATAGAATACATATATACATCTTGTACGTACGGCCCGGACTCCTACTGGAGGCAGCTGTGGTGAATTTTCCGCAATGGGTGAATACTGACCGAGCAATGCCGCGTTCGTAAAAGAGAACTTTATATATTGAGCTACACAAAAAAAGCGAAAATCTGCTTTTTGCTCTTTTTGATATCCACAAATTTTTTTTGTAGCTCAGGATATGATTTTATTTTCACCAAATTTGCAGATATGTAGAAAACATGCGTATGTATCAAACAAAAAGATATTTATGTTTTCAAACTCAAACTGAAATTTTCAACAAAAAAATCAACCCTGCATTCGAAAAGTGGTGCATAATAAAGCCAGATCAAACATAAAGTGCACCCAGTTATGCGATAAGAGTGTTGGCATATCTATACCAGATGTCAGGGTTCACTATCAACGGAGGGTATCTGAAATCGATTTTTTCTCACGTCCTTTGTTAAAAATTCAAGGCTCCATTCTGAACCAGCTAAAATTGGAATGGTTCCTAGCTCTATGCCTCTATTGAGTCCATCCATTATTCCACTTGGGTATGTATATACTGCACCAAAATTGGACATATGCATGCAACATACACTTATTCTATCCCTGCCGGTCACATGTTATATACGCATACAAAACTAAAACATTCTGGTAGCACTAGGTTAAACGGCAATACTACTTAATAAACCACAATCCACCAAGTTGGACCTTTGGAATGGGATCCAAATAGCGTTAACATTGATCCAATATGTTAGTACGTTCTTTTTAAATTGTTCAGTTTGTTAGCACATTCAGATTAGACAGTCTCTACTCAATGATCAATGGCATGGTCAGATCTCCTTTCTGGAGTGGCTAATGACAAAGCACAATATGGTCAGCGAGAGATCCAAAACTAAGATCACTGATAATAGCAAGCATACTTAGCCTGAACTTATTTTCCTACACATATGGGATGTGAAATCTTTGATAATCTGCAAACATAACATTACAACTGAATGAATTCATGTTCTCCTTGTAGCCAAAAAAACATACTATACGAGGATTGTTGTTCACCTAGCAGTAGGAACAAGAAACCGTGGTACTCAACTATTACTCTAATACCAAGTTGGAGATCCAATTCCGGTAGCATGGAAAATCCAATTTGTGGATTACTCATTGTGTGTAAACATAACATCCACCAAAACCAAGATGAATATAGTAGTAGCATTCATGTTCCTGGTGTAACCACAAAAACAGAACATGATTTTGATCATCTGGGCAATTCTCAGCACCGATAAAATTTGGCCGCAGTTCGTCTCTCTTTTTTTAACCTTGTACGCCATGAAAACGAAATCTAGAACAAAGCATTTTCCACACCTGTCTAGGCCGCCACATCGGTGAAGTCCATGTCCTGGAGGAGCTCGTCTACCCACTGCAACTCCGCCTGTGGCAAGTCGCCATTGAGGTCCATGGCTGGTCGATTGAAGTTGGTGATAGCCCGGTCGCCATGCAGCCTGACGGCCTCCGCATCATACGCACTGGCGGCATCCTCGGCTTTGTCGAAGAGGCCGAGATACAGCTGAGCTCCCTTCACTGAGATCCTCGCCCTGTACTTGCCGTTCTGTGTCTGGGACACCCCGCGGAACCCCGACCGAGCAGCCTTCTCCAGTCCGACCGCCTGCACGTCGATGCCATCACCAACTTCGAACTTGGTTTTGGCAGCCGCGCCGTGCAGCTTGACGGCCGCCGCGTCATACGCTCCGGTGGCGTCCTCCGCGGTGGCGAAGGTGTCGAGCCACGTCTTGGCTTTTCCGTCCGTCTGTGTGTTCAGCGCCCGGTACTTGCCGCTGCTTGTCCGGGACACGCCATGGAACTCTGTCAGAGCGTACGGATTGCCCATCGTGTCCTTCTCTAGCGCCTTCCTCACCAAGGGCAGCTTGTCGACGGCGGCGTCCTCGGTAGTGTCGAAGGAAACGAGATACTCCTGAGTTGGCCTCAACGGATCCCCGATCGTCGGCTCGTCGATCTGCGCGCCTGGGACGATGCTGTCCGAGAAGAGGTTGAGCGCCAGCAGCTCCGGCGGGAAGTCGCCGAGGTCCATGGGCGACTCGTCTCCCACGTCGGCAGCGGCGGCGGACGTGCGCGGTTGCTCGAAGTTGGTTACAGCCATCGGGCCAAGCAGCTTGACGGCCGCGGCGTCGTATGCTCTGGCCGCGTCCTCGGCGGTGTCGAAGGTGCCGAGCCAGGTCCGAGATTCCCCGTTGGAGACTTGGATCTGCGCCGCGTACCTGCCGCTGAGCCTCCGGTGCACGCCGCGGAACTTGGTCCGGGCTTCCGGCCTTGCCCCCGCCTTCTTCATCTTCTTCTTGGCGCTAGTCCCCTCATCTTGGCCGGAGAACGACGGCTCGGCCGTGGCGTCCTTGTCCACGCAAGAGACGTACAGCAGCGGCGACGCATCGGAGGTGGCGACCGAATTCTTCTTCCTGCGGATCGAGGACACGGCCTCGTCCTGCTTCGCCGCCATGGCCGGCAGATCCAGGGAAACCACGTAAGCTTCTTGGGGGTTTTTTGGGAGGCAGAGGCTGTAGACTGTAGATGAGGGGGCTGTGCTGTAGAGTTAACGGAGTAGTGCCGACTAGCGTTGTGAAAATTTTGTGGTATTTGTGTTCTCAGAACTGTGGTGATTTGATGGATCTTCAAGACTATTCTTAATGGGCATCCTAGAATTTCTCGCAATGTATCGAGTGACAACGTTCACAGCTGATTGTTTCGCTTCAATTTCAACACCGGTATAGAGAGGAAAAAAATGTGAACTCCACCTTTCGCCCTACAGTTGTACATTTGTGACCAGAAATTCACTTTGGCTCCCGAGCTCACATGCTCCTGCTTGATTAAAAAAATTCAGAAAAAATAGTAAGACATTTTGAATAGTTCTGAATTTTTTTGTGATGAACATATACAAGTTTTTGACAAATATGTCAAGGGTGAAACGACACTCGTATTGCTCGGTGCAAAAAAATATATCACTCACAAAAATGAGACATACAAATATACTTGTCAGAGCACTGATTTTGTTTTTGGTACGAGCACCAAGAGTGTCATTTCACCACGAAATTAGGCATGTTTATAGAAAATTTGTATATGTTCATCACCAAAAAAATTCATGATTTTTCAAAATCTTCTACTATCTTTTCTGATTTTTTTAATCGGGTAGGAGCAGGTGTGCTCGGGAGCCAAAAACTCCCTTTCCGTGACATTTCTGACACTCATTACTTAATTTAGTGAAACAAAATCGGAAAATACACAATATATGCAGTTTTAAACATTGTTTTTTTGGTTAACCGAGGCATAGCCCAGATGGTTTGGACGTGCTGATACCTACCTTGCCCGTGAGATTTCGAGTTTGAGCGCCAGCGCCCGCTCTCTCGTGTGTATACACCCAAAAAAATCTATTAAAACTGTTTGGAGGTTGTCTAGCCCCAAGTCGCATGTTTTAAAACATAGTTTTATCCCATTTTGACATTCGACATGTTCTGTACTCTCAAAAAAAAAACATTCGACATGTTTCGTTACAAAGACCGACATGTTAGGTGGTGTGACAAAATATGTAAAGATCGGAGGGCGTTATCGACGATCATGTCCAGGCTTTAGTTCACCATATGTTAAATGTCTCGTCGTTGTATTGGTATTTTAGAATCTCAATTATCACCTCACTCACACCTTGCCCAACGAAAATGTATCAGAAAAAAGAGGGTCCAGAATTTTTAAAATTGGTAATCTAGACGAATTTTCACAAGATGGAGTAATTTGTGTCACAAATACATAATTACAGGGTGTTAAGCGGAATTCACTCGGAAAAAAACTATGGACGAAAAAAGATTGCCATGTGTCCAACTTTCAAACAAAATTTTGAATTCATAGATGAAGCAGAAAGCGAACCAAAACGTTTTGTGCAACTACTGCCACGGAGCACAGGCAAGCAAAAGCCTACGTGAAATATTCTCAAGGAAGGCCACGTCTGAAAAGCACAGCAGACTTCTGTGATTCTCTGAAAAGGTTGCTCGTGACCTGGTCGGCCGATCCGCTGCGTCGTCCCGTTGGGCTTTTGTTTTTGTCCGTGTGGACATAAACGGATACGAACGGACTAAATGGGTCGCCCCCGTTGGAGTTGCCCTGATTTTCAACAAATCTATCTATGCATGTGATTTCCATAATCTAAATATTTTTACCATAATTTAAAAATGGAACATTAGTTTAATGCATGGGAAGTTCTTTTTTTTTTCAGGGGAATACTTGGGCAGTTGAAGTGATGAAAGTTTGGTTCACTTATGTATAAAACGACTGCTTTTAATATGTTTGAAAAAAAGAATCGATTGCTCATTGATAGTATTTTGGAAACCCGCACGGTGGCCCTTGCAAATGCGTGGGTATTATCTTTACTGCCACAAAATTGATTGATAAATAAAATTATGGCTATAGATATGTGTAGGCGACGTCTTGATATCTATTTTTTCTATAAATTGAATAAATTACACCCGTCATATGCAACAACAACATAATGCCAAGAGCTAGTCAAGATATAAAGATGCACACAGCTAAAATAGCAAGAAATAAAAAAAATGGAAGATTAAATTTTATCATACTTATTTACTTTTGTTACACTATTAGAATATATTACGTAAAGCTAACATTTAACAAACCATTTCATGAAACTTCATATCTAAAGATGGCTCATACATCATTTGAATCTTGAAAACATTTTTCTCGTATATCAATATAAAATACACTACATTCGTGTTGTCTGTTTGAAGCATCGGAAATAAAGATATAATAATTCTTAGCCATGTCATTGACTGAACGTACATTTAAATTGTACTAAATTGTTCATAACTCGAAAGCCATTTTATTTTGAGATATGCTTCGGTACACCCCCTTGAAAATATTGATAAGGGCATTCTCGTACCTTGCTAATTATATGGTGAATTAAATTTCAGGATCTCTATTTCTAATTATATGAGTAGAGAAGAAATCATATTGTGGCTTGGGTATTTACCGTTCCAGCTCGCGTGACAAGGCATTAAGAGGCGCTTGAGTGATGTGCGAAACATATATTATGAACTAACTAAAATCTGAATGCTTATCCATCACCCAGCTAGCTCAAGTTCTGAGCTCAACCTTGCTCCCTCTCAGTACAGATGATGCATATGCTCAGTAGTATTTACTAGATCCCCGGCGCGGCTTTGCCGCACGCCACCCGCCGATGACACTGGTATTCAGTGTGCAAAACGCTATGATAAACACTATTAACAACGTTCCTGCTGCAACATGTCTTACACTTTGGGACAACGAACCTAGTGGATGATAGTTCAAAAAGCTCTCGCGACCATGGCGACGTGCGGTGACCTGCCGTGGCCGCCGGCCTGATCTCCCTGCCTCGGCCTCCTCTCCCAGCTTTGCCTGCAGATCCGGCTGCCCCTCCGCGCCCTCTCTCCCTCCACGGCTCCACCCTGAGGTCCGACCCAGCTGCCCGCGGTCGCGGCGGCAGCCATCCCCGTCGGCCGTGGACGGGATTCCGGCGAAGCTGGAGCACAGCATGTAGCGGGACGAGCTGGTTCCGTCGTCGGCGCCGCCATCTGCGTCGCCGCCAGTCCCTGGCCCGCCGGCCGCTCGCCCGCCAGCCCGGAGGAGAGGCAGCTCCGCCGCGTCGACCACCTCCTTCAGCCTCCATCCCGGCAGGCCGAAGCAGTCAAGCTCGGCATCGACCTGAAGCTCCTCGTCCAGCCCCGGGCCTCTGCCGGTCTTCAGCTCCTCGTCCTCCGGCTGCCCAGCTCTTCGCCTGACTCCGTCTCTGTGCATGCGCCATGGGGTCGCCCTCGCTCTCGTCGCGGTTGCCGCCAGCAGGGAGGTTTCGGAAGGAGAATGCCGGTGTGCTGGTTTCGCGTTCGGCCGTATCCAAGCCTGCCCCTGCATCCACGTCGCTGCTTCTGGATCCCCGACCGCGTCCTCTCGATGGGCTCCTGCAGCCTTGTGGGGAAAATGTGCAGATGGGGAGGGAGCCCCAGCCGCGCGAACAGCTTCCTCCGGTGGCAGCCTCCCACGTCGTGGCTCCCGTCAAGCGCTCCAGGGCTGCATGTGTGGCCGTCTTGGCCCTGTCGCCCGCCGCCTCGGCGCCCCTGTCAGATGGGGGGATTGGGTCCGACCCTGCCGTGGTTGTTGAGGGCCTCGGGTCGTTGTCGCTGCTGTCTGTTGCCTCGAGCGGCCCGGTTCCTACAGGGGTGTGCTCCGTCGTCGACGAGGATGAAGATTGTCAAGCTCCTGTTTCCGACTCGGAGGTGTTTGCGGAGCCTTGCCGTGGCCTCTCTACTGCTGCCGCTGCTATTGATGATGAGGAAGGCTGGACCCAGGTGGGTCGGGGCGGCCGTCCCAGCCGGGCGTCATTGTCTCCACTTCGAGAAGAAGGTCTCGACCGTAGCCTCGCCTTCAAGCGTTGGGCTCGTGGGAGGTGTTTTCGGTGCCTTGAGCGTGGACACCAGGTCAGCTCATGTCGTGGGCCTTTCAGATGCATCCGTTGTCGTCGTCCTGGTCATCGGGAGCGTTTCTGCCGTGCGCGCGCTCCTGCTGCTCGTTCTCGCTCTCCGGAGGCTCGGGCTCGTTCTCCGGTCGCTCGTGCTCCTTGCCAGCGGAGCTGTTCTCCGTCCGCTCAGCCTCGTCGCCCCTCGTCGCCTCTGAGTTGGGATGGGGTTTTGGGCCACTCGTCGTTGCGCCCTATGGTGCAGCCGTGTTGCAAGGATTCGGTCTCTACTGTGGAGTCCCAGTTTGCCCTGCTACGCATGGAGGTCCTTCAGAAGCTTGAGTTGCTTCGCTCTGAGGTTCAGGACGCTCTTGCCAAGCTTCAGGTTGCGTCGATTGTGCCTATACCACCTGAGATACAGACTGGTTCTGTTGATGAGGGGTTCGAGTGCTGCTTTGGAGATTTTTCTCCCCGTGCTCTACATGCGTCGTCGTCTGTCCTTACGACGGTTCTCGCCACCGAGGTTGTGGCTCCAGTTGTGGAGAACTTGCCTGAGCTGCAGGATCATTGTGGGGGATCTTCTGTGGTGCTTCCAGTTGAGTCCTGCGAGTTGCCCTCCTCTGTGGAGCTAGGCCTTTTGGAGCCTTTGGCGGTGGACATCGCGCCATCTCCATCTCCGTCTGAGTCCTGCGAGTTGCCCTCCTCTGTGGATAGTGGAGGTCCGTCCATCCGGTCGCCCCTCTTTGACCGTGAAGCTATATTGGCACGTATTGAACAGGCGGTCTTCGTGGACAAGCTTAGTGGCTTGCTCGCTTGCTTGGAGGCAGCTAGCCCTGGATCTGGCAAGGCGATTGCTTGCCTCATAGCTGAGGAGGCTTCTACCGGCAAAATAAAAAAGGTGAAAAAGGCTCTTAGGAGCATAGGCAAGAAGGGTGGCGCCATTGGTAAGGCGCCTGCGACTGCTTAACGGCAGCTGCGTGGTCCTAGGTAGTCGTCAGTTGCGGTTGCTTTGCTAGAGTGGGGTTGTCACTTCGTGAGTTGCTGGTTTTAGGTGTTGCCCTTTGTGGTTGTGTTGCCTCATGTTGTTGGTGTTTGTTATATGGTTTTCGCCCGGTTTCTTCCACTAATAAACCGGGCACCTCCTTCTTAATAAATGGTTGGGGCAAAGCTTTTGCCCCACAGTTCTAAAAAAAAAAAAAAAAAAAAAAAAAAAACACTTTGGGACACTAATCTATTCACATGTATGGCAGGGTCACAATGAAGGATGAATGTAAATAATCAATTTAGAAAATGCCTAGGAAATGGTAAAAACAACAGCATGTTTTGACACTATACCAACTAAGAAAGACAAATAGTTTAAATGTAACAACGTTCCTGCTCAGATAGAATGAAACTGGCTGAAAACACAAATAAAACAGTTGCATACATAAGATGCTAGTGACACCGAATCAAGAGTCCACAGATGTTTTGTCTCTTGATTAATTTAAGTGCCTACCATAAGCTAGATCCATACATAAGTTTAACTAAGAATCCGATAGGGTACCAAACCATAACACATCAAGAAACAGCGATGTGAATGGAAGACAAAATAAGCATCCACATGAGGTGCACATGAGCATTGTCTCGAGCATACGTAGTCTTATATCAACACGATGATTAAAAAAGCAACCAGCAGAGTCTCTAAAGTTGAAGTTCTGAACATTAATAGATAAAGGACACTTGCTTCTAACTTCCATCACCACAAGTGCCCGTAGCTGAGAAAAGAGCACAGGGATTAGTTAGGTACCAGCAACACCCCCGAGAATAGAACAGATAAAACACAAATGGCATGACAGGGATTAGTTAGATCCCCGGGCGCGGCTTGCCGCGCGCCACCCGTCGGGGGACACTGGTTTTCAGTTTGCAAAACGCTATACCAAACATTTAAATTATGACACAATAATTATGCATAGCAAAGCTTTATAGGTTTACAGCAAAACACATTGCTCTTACATACATAGAGTCTACATCCATAAGTCTATAGGATAAGTGGGATCTTAACTACAACACCACTATCATCACATAGATCCTTAACTTTAGTCGATGGTAAATATAGTAGGTAGTTCCATTAGCAACATCAACATAGATATACTACTGGTACTGATAAGTGGCAGGGGATAGCTGATGGAGAGGCAGGGGAAACTTGGATGGCTGATGGAGACAGTGGTAATCGTTGGGCAAAACACTGTGATAAGCATTAATAATTTGACACGATAGTCAACAGTTACTATGCATATACATAGTAGTGCTAATACATAAATATATACTCAGTTGATGACGGCAACAAAGGGCTGTGACGTCGTAGAAGGGTGGCCGGTATTTCTTTTGAATAATGTAATCAGGTGTAGTCTAGCTGCAAAGTACAACACATATCAATTACATTAATGATTTTATCAAAACACTGATAGACAATACCTGCAGCTATATGTACAAATTGATTGTAAAATAGACACAGGGAATACAGTTTTAATATATATATAACCAATAATGCAGGAACTTTGCTTGCACCGTACTCTTTCAAAAAATGCAAAACAACTTTACCTCTTAATTATAATAGTACACAATTGACTGATATGCTCTATCACCATAGGAAATAACATCTGAGCTCCAACAACGTGCCAGGGCACCATCACTGCATGAAATTCAAGAACCATATGCATAAACAATAGTGGTTACCTGAAAAAAAAACTATATTATCTACCTACCAAAGAATCTTATAAATTAGGACAAAGGTAGTATATTACAAAGCATCAAGAAGTTATATGTGTACGTGTGCTTTCCTAAATCAGAAGAGAACTCCCAGCAAGCAATCCTTCATTGCACTCCCAAGAGGGGAAAATGACAATACCACAAAGTAGTGCTCGAAGATGTAGATAAATTATATATTTATATTCACCCAGAACTTAAAGTTTAGGATTTAGAGTTTTACCTGGCCAACTGACTGGCTAATAGATAATTATTTTGGTTATACATGTAGGAATATCCATAGGTTTGAAGGGCGTTATCCTTGTGAAACCATTCGTCTCTTGCTATACCCCTGAAAAATAGAACATTGAGACATTTAGGGATCTCCATAAAGTGGAGCATGCAAAACTGCTAGAAAGCAGCAGTCAAGAATACCCAAAAGTTAATATGTGTGAACCTAAACTGACTTCCATACACTGCCATTGCATTAAGAGAAGAAGTTGTGTGCTAACTGGGTAAGAGACGATGAGATTAACGGGACGGTCATACCTGAAGATCTTCACATAAAAATATAATCCCATTTGGGAGTCGCAGGTGTCGTTGAAAATACACTCATAGCTACATCTTCAGTGATCTGAAAATAAGATGGCATGCCCTGTTTAAAACTCATTGTTCAGCAGTACATCATATAGGAAAGCACATATGTATTTTGCAGTTGCAAGTAAATAAATGATGTTGGTCTGGCTTAACTTCAGGCTGAGAATTGAGGTCTAGAACCTCAAATTCAAGTCGTTCATGTGGCAGGATGAATACAGTACATATGGAATAGCCAGCAATACTTTGGTTATCCATGCAAGATAATGATATAATTAAAGAAATGGCTGACTGGGCATTACTTTTAGTAAGATACAAATAAAGAAATTGTTTCAATGACAAAATAAATCATATAAAAAATACAGTCATTGTTCTCTTATTATTGAGCACAATATAAGTAGGAATTCAATGACCTGCAGCTGGACATAAAACTAAAGATATCGCAGAGCCCACAGCTTAAGTTAGTTGAGCAGACAAATCAATGTTGATACTTCGTCTTTCTTCAACCAAAAGACCCACACAAAAAAATAACATAATATGAGAACAGACATCTGCTAATAACATTTTGATCAGAAAGGAAGGTTTATATCTGGCCGAACTGCCAATGATCCCAACCGCTGCTCCACATCCTCCTGATCTGCATCTTCTTGTCAACACGATAAAAATAGCCCCAGAAAATTTCAACAAAGCCAAATGTCACTGGCCCTATATGCAAAACAATATCGGAAAATCAGAAATTGAAAGAAGGAGAAGAAAGAACTCAAATGAAAAGAAGCACACCTGAGCCAAACGCTCTGTGCTGCTGTGTGGCGTCCTCCAGCAAGGGTGAGAGAAGCAGAGACCACTCCTAATAGGCACCCCACAGCTCGACCAGCCACTCCTCCCGGCGATACCAGTGTCAACATCAGTAGACACCACTGTTAATTTCGTCGGCTATATCGCAGAGCTCAAAAATATTGAACAATCATCTTATTAGCTACCAACACCAGTCCAGCAAAAACTGTGTGACTGTATGTAAAAATGTGCAGTGTAAAAGGCAACCAAATCAAGCTTCGCATCAGCATAACAAAGTATTTACTACATGAAAAAAGAATAATGAACAAAAGTAATGAAACATGTGATTGTATAGCTGCATGTAATTTTTATTGAACTAAAATAAAGGTCCCCAACTTTAAATCATCTCCAATGCCAAACTGATTCGAGTAGGAAGCTCTGGAGATAGACTTCATCTCAACTTACCTTTAAATCATTCTTTTACAAATGGGATAGATGAAGCCTTCCAGAGTTGTGAGCAGATCCCCATCAGATGCTATTCATGAACCTGCAAGAATTGGATAGTAAGTACCTATAAATATTTGAACCAAATGAAGAAAATGTTTCACATCATGTCTAATGAAGCTAATTATTCCATGAAGCAATATGAAAAGGGGCAAAATAAAGCCTAGAGCTCCCATACAGGAATTATAACGAAGAAAAAATAGAGGAAAAAATTAGAGGAAAAAACGAATTTACCTAGACTGTTTCCATAGTGGCCAGATGCCATCCAAGCCAGGTCGACCAGCAATGGTGCAGTCAAAGATCCTTTTCATGCCAATTTTTCTTTTCTGCAGGGATAAACAGCGGGGAGAGGGGGGGGGTGCAAAAATCAAGCGAACATTATTTTCAGGTTTAACAAAATACAAAGATTACATGAATAAATGTTTCAAGCCTAAGCAAAATATAAAATGATGTATCTATCTACATGGCTTTCAGGTGATGTCAACAGGATTATTTATCCATACGCAATGAGATGCATCGAGTGGCACCCAGGTTAATCTTGTGGATACAATCGAAGGGAGGGTTACATATTAACTCATATTTTAAAGAACAATGGTGCTTTCTATGATGGCCTAAACTGGAGCTTGCATAGTATACCAAATTTAAAAATAAGCTTATATTTTCTGTAGGCACATACCAACCAGGAAAAGAAAAGGAACGAATGATTTAACCTGTATGTATGTCCATGGACGGAGTAGTAGCAGGCAGGCAGGTGAACACGGAGGCAGATCCCATGAAGTGAGCTGAAGAATCTGGAAATCAAATCAGAGAAATTATCATTGGGAAGTAATGAACGAAGAACAAACATTCAGAGAAAAAACGAATTTACCTAGACTGTTTCCATAGTGGCCAGATGCCATCCAAGCCAGGTCTCCTGGGAGACTGCAGCGTTGCCGGCGCCGCCGGGGACGGGATAGCGGGGCTGATTGTCCTGGCCGGCCGGTGACGCTGCCTGACCACATGGAGAGGACGTGTAAGGCAAGAAGAAGAACAAATTCGAGATAGAAACAAAGGTGAAGGAACAAACAGAGAACAAAAATCTACGCCCAAAACAGAGAAAAAGAAGAGAAATCCAACGAATCGGATCCCACGGCGAAAGAAAGTAAAAGAAGCCAAAGATATCAAACCCCCACGGTCAACCAGGCCTCACCTTAATCGAAGCCATTGTTGAAGACCTGCATAGCGTCAGATCCGGCCAGAGGTGGGCGATGCGCCGGTGGATCTGAAGCTGCGGCCACGAAGGTAGATCTAGGTTTCGCCTCTTCTCCTCCCTCCTGCCACGAACTGTCGGGAGCACGGCGGGCGGAGAAGGGCAGGGCTGCCAGGGACGAATCATGACGCGCGGCGGCCCGTGCTCTCCCAGCGATTTCACGACGCGTGGTGATGTCACTTCTCCCGGCAAAGTTGCTTCTCCCAGCGACGCGCGGCGGCCCGTGCTCTCCCGGCGAAGTCGCTTCTCCCGGCGGCGCCACGGCGCGGCCGCCTGTGCTCTGCGACGCGAGGTCGGCGGTGGGAGAGAGAGAGAGAGGAGAAGCAGAAGAGTGAGCCGGGCGTCTCCCCGATGGACGCGAGGGATAGGACGCGAAATGTCGATACTACCCCCACGGGGCAGCAACTTCTACACCGTGCGCGGAGCAAGCCACGCCGGCTGACACGCGGGCCACATCCACGACCGGCCCACATGACAGCGCGCGCGGTCCAGAGCAGCACCGACGACGCCACACGCTCTGCCTCTGCCAAGCGGGACCGGCAACATCTGGACCCAGCGTCAGTGAGACATGTACCCAGTAAAAAAAGTAAGGCAAGGCAAGAAACAGACACCACGACGGCGCAGGAAAGAAGAGAGTTGCTACCGCAAACGGACGGCCGAGATCACGCGGTAACTGGTCGATCCGACGGCCGAGAATTGCTAATCGCTGTGAGAGCCCCTTGGGGGCACCCCATTTACCTCCTTCGATACCACATCTCACTTAATTTTCCTGCTCAATTCAACAGAGAAACTGAAACTTGGTAGCACAAAGTTAAATCACAATGCAACTATGATAAAGCATAATCTACCAAGTTGGAGTGTTTGCATTCAAATTGCGAAGGCACGGCCAGTTCTCGTTTCTATAGCTGATAATAACAAAGTACCACAGTAACACAAAACTGTGTGGAAGCATAACATCCCCTAAAACTACATTGTAGCTGAATATATATTCATTTTCCCTTACCCTAGTAAGAGAAAAACATCACAGAGGATTTTGATCACCTGTGCAACTGTCATCCCGAACAAAATTTGTCCTAATTCGTCTCGTTTCTTCCATAATTTATACGCCGGAGTAACAGAGAAAGCAGAGTTTTCCCCCACACCTGTTAAGCCACCACTTGGTCCAAGTCCTTGAGGAAGTCGTGCACCAGCTGCCAGTCCGCCGGCGGCAAGTCGGTCCGGAGATCGTCCATCTGCGGACCTGGGATGAGGCTCTCCGGGAAGTCGAGCGGCGGCAGCTCCGGGTAGTCGTTGGGGAGGTCCATGGACGACACCTCGCCTTCATCAGCAGCGAACGGCGTGGGCTGTTGCTCGAAGTTTGTTCTGGCCGTCGCGCCGCGCATTTTGACGGCCGCCGCGTCATATGCCCTGGCGGCCTCCTCGGCGGTGCCGAACCTTCCCAGCGACACCGCAGTTCGCCCCTTCCAAATCCGCGCACGGTACTTGCCGTTCGGTAGCCTGTGCACGCCGCAGAACTCGGTCCGCACGGCCTGCTTAGCCGCCGCCGGCTTCTTTACCTTCATCTTCACGCTCCCCACCGCTTGGTCGGACGAGTCGCCGCTTGCCTTGAAGTTGGTTACCGCGCTCACGCCGTGCAGCTCGACGGCCGCGGTGTCGTATTTCCGGGCGTCGGGCTTAGCCGCCGGCGGCTTCTTTTCCTTCATCTTCACGCTTCCCGCCGCTTGTCCGGACAGCTCGCCGGTTGCCATGAAATTGGTTACCGCGCTCGCGCCGTGCATCTCGATGGCTGCGGCGTCATATGCCCTGCCAGCCTCGACGGCAGTGCCGAAGGTTCCCAGCGACCGCGCAGATTTCACTTTCGAGTCCCATATCTGCGCCTTGTACCTGCCGTATGGTGTCCGGGACACGCCACGGAACTCGGTCCGGGCGTCCGGCCCAGCAGCCGCCGGCTTCACCTTCCTCTTGACGCTCCCCACCGCTTGGCCGGACGACTCGCTGCTTCTCTTGAAGTTGGTTACCGCGCTCGCGCCGTGCAACTCGACGGCGGCGGCATCGTACGCGCTAGCGGCCTCCTCGGCGGTGTCGAAGGTACCGAGGTGCTTCGAGGGTCTGATCTGCACCTTGTACCTGCCGTATGGTGTCCGGAACACGCCACGGAACTCGGTCCGCGCTTCCGGCCGTCTCGCCGCTATCTTCTTCATTACCGCCGTCCCCTCGCCGCCCAGCTTGCCGGCGGTCTCCTCCGCTGTGCTGACGGTGCCGGCACACGTCCCCTTCTTCTTTACCCCCGCCTTCTTCTTCTTCTTCTTCTTTACCACCCTCAGCGCGCTGCCCAGCTTGCCGGCGCCCTCCTCGGCTGGGCTGACGGTGCCGGCGCACCGCTCCGTCGAGGCAACATGCTCGCCGCTGATCTCGGTTTGGACCTTCTTCCTCCTCCTGCTACCCACAGCATCCGCTGCCTCCGCCATCACATCAACGCCCGCGCGCAGGCCCTGATCTTGGACACTCTCCACCATCACTGGACTGGACTGGGCAGGGCCTCCGCAGGAAGAGGCGGAAATGCGCGAGCATTGGGGACTGGACAGACTCTGCGTCTCTGCGTACGGAGGAGCCGATGAGGTAGAGGTTCTGGTTTCCACTTTCGATGTGGTCGTGGCTTCCTGCGGAGTGGGCCACTTCGTCTGATTTTTCGTGTTCGTGCAATGTCGAACATTACGTGTTGCAGCAGCTCTACATTGTACAGGGGCACTAGTGACGTGTACAACTGTCACGTTACTATGGTCATTTCGGTAGACTGCTCTAAGAGCATCTCCAGTCGCGACGCCCAAATGGCCGCCCAAACGCTTTCCGGACAGCCCCTTTGGGCGCCGTCTGGACTGTCATTCGCCTTTGGGCGTCCTCGTTCCCAACTCGCGGCGCCCAAATCGCCCAGCCCAATTTTTTTTTTCAAACGGGCGATGGAGTAGCCGGCTCGTCGGCCTCCTCGTTTTGCAAATTCAAATTACAAACGGCTAGAAATTCAGAGTTTTAGCCACACTCGGCCACAATGCCAGAGTTTCGGCCACACTGGGCCATCAAAATACACTACACCAAAATACGTCGGGAGATGTCGTTGCCCGGCGTCTTCTTGTCGCCGCCGCCGGTCTAGATGCAGTTACCGGGCTGGGGCACGTAGCCCTCGCCGGGCTGGGTCATGTCGGGATCATCGTCGACCTGGCCGTGGCCCTGGTTGCCGCCGGTCTCGGGCGGAACGAGCCCAAGCTCTCGCAGGATCACGGCGCGATACATGTTGTGCGCCGCCCTCGCTAGCGGGTCCATGTTGGAGATGTCGGCCGTCAAGATCATGAAGTCCTGACTCCGCTTCTTGACGGCGGCTTTCTTCTGCTCGAGGTCGATCTTGACGTCGGCCTTGTGCATCAAGGTCGCCCACCTTGCGTTCTCATCGTGCCTCAAGCTCGAGTTGGAGCAGACATCGGCGAGGACCTTGTCAATGGACGACTGCACTCTGTCCGTCTTTGCCGCCGCTGCCAAGGCCGCTTTCGCCTTCTTGTTCCCGGTTGGCCGCCCCTCTGAGTTTTGCGGATCGGCGTTGAGGTCGGCGCGGCCGTTCTTGTTCAAAGACCTCCAGTGCGCCTTCCATTTCTCACAATTTTGGAGAAGCTTGTAGCAATGCATCAATCAGAAGTCTTTCTCCTTGTTGAGGGTTTTGTACAACACAAGGGCGTCGATGATCTACAACAAAGCAAGCCGACGACGATCACAATTGGACTAAGCAAACAACACAACAAGGGAATCGCAAGCCGGCGGTCACCTGATCCGACGGGCCCTTCCCACTCTCCTTCCGATCGAGGATGTTCTCATGTCAGTCGTGGAACTTGTTGACGAAGCGTTGAACGATGCACCACCTATGCTCGATGGTGCCTTGGCCGCGCACCATGTTTACCTTGTAGTAGTCCTTGGTGAACCGGCGCTCGTCAAACTCTGTCTTGATCCTCTCCCAGCAGACGGTGCTTGACTGGTTTGTGCCGGTGATCACGCCGGTAGTAATGGCCTTCCATGATTCGACCATGCACTCGTCCTCCTTGGACGTCCAAACTATGCCGCGGCTGCCCTTTTTCGCCGCCGCGTGCTCGCCGACCACAGCCTCGGTCACCACCCCCTCCTCGTCGACCTCGTCATCGTCCTCATCCTCCTCGTAGTACAGCTCATCCACGTAGAACTCGTCGTCGTCATCCGCCGCCCGGGCGCCGTCGTTGATTAAGTCGGCCATGATATGGTCGTTCTCCTACACACAAAACACAACGTCGGTAGTCACGACTCGCCTATGCACACGTCTATTCTACATACCATGAATCCAGAACACGGCTTCATATCAGTATGGGATCCGTGAGATCGGGGGTAATTTCGTCGATCACATGGGAGGCGCCGGCGTTGAATGAAAGGCTTCAACCGGTCTGGGCGTTCGTCTGGACGGCGGGTTGTCTCCGCATCGCCGGCGAATTCAGATCGACGGGGTGGTTTAGATCGAGCCCACAAGAAGGGAAGATGATGTTGGGGTCGAAGCCGCCGTGATGCTGACTGTCGCCGTACTCGGGGGAGAACCTGGAGCGAGGCGTGCCGGCGGCGCTGTCGACGAAGAAGGAGGAACTCGACGGCGAGCCACCGACCTTGCATCGCAGAGGGGCGCTGCTCTCTTGGCTTCCTCCCAAGGCGAAGGCTTGGTTCAAGGTGGCGACGGTCTTGTTCATGGCGGCGATGTTCTTCGCCGTCAATGGCGCCGGGGGCGGGTCGAGCAGATTCCGAGCTTGCTGCTTCACACGGCGCCCGCCACGGCTCTGCGTCTCCAATCGGCGCCGGAGTACGTCGAGGTCCCAATCATGATCTGACATCCCCTCCGACTTCTCCTTGGGCGGGGGGGGGGGGCAGGGCTTGCGCTGCTTGCTAACGCCCAGCGTCTTCCCCGCCGCCTTCGTCCTCGCCGCTGCTGCCTACTCCTTGGGTACCTAGGGCATGGACGGCTAGGGATGAAAACGGAGCGGATACGGACGGAACTGGGTGGTGCCACATTTGTTTTCATATTTTTTTGCGGAAGCGGAAACGAATACAGAAACCCCGGAAACAAATACAGAAAAAAATATTGTCGGAAACAGATACAGACCGAATACGGTGCAGACACGGAACAAAAAGCGGATGTTTGCCGGAACCAAGCGACCCCTTGAATAATGCAGGAAAACTCAAGCAAACCAACAACCTTATCAATTTAATAAGATGGAAGAAATTAAAGTATAATATAGTGTTTCTAAGTTATCAACTTTGGCAAAAACAATACCTACTATCGTCTCTAAACCTAGTGCAACACTGAAATGCCGAACCGGGAATGCCTTGAGAGGGAAATAATATGCAAGTACGTAGGACCTAAACATGGTGATGCATCCAAAATATTTCTACTTTTCCAAGCACTTTGCTCATGATTTGCTCCGGAATCTTCCCATATTTGAATAAAACTGCTGAATCTGATGCTGTTTTTAGCAAAGTCTCTTTTCTGGCTATTTCTGCAGGAAATAAAATCGGGGAAAATTACCACGTCAATTTTTATGGAAAAGAAGGACAATGGACAAAAGATGGACACGAGGAAGCGCTCGAGGGCCAAATGGGTGGGTCCCACGCGGCCCCTGTACCTGGCCGCGTGGGCCCAGCCCAAATGGGCCTCGGGCGCCGCCTCGCCTTCGGTCTTCGACGTACCCCCTCATATATACGAAAAAGTGCTTGCCCTAGGAGGAGAGGAGCTTTCGCGAAACAGAACGCCGCCACCATCACGATCTTCGTTTCGGGGACAGATTGATCCAGGATTTCTCCTCCGGTGGAGGGATCCGGAGACCGTCTTCACCGCCATCTTCACCGCCTTCATCTCCATCGACCATGAGCTCCCTCTCCATCACCATGTGTGAGTAGTCCGCTGTAGGCATGTGAGGTGGATGGGGATTGGATGAGATTGATCATGTAATGCTACCCGTTGTTCGGGATTTTAGGGTTTTATCTTGAGGATACTTTTGTATTGTGTTGATGCACTCTTGCTATGTTTAATGCTTGCTACTAGGGCCCGAGTGGCATGATTTCAGTACTGAACTTATATTGCCCCATCATATATTTGAGTTTGGTATTTATCTGCAAAGTGTATCACCTGCTATTATGTTGAACCTGCGAACCCTAAACGTGACATATAGGGAAAACAAGGGGGAGATGTTTTAGTTTGAGGATTCTATGTGTTCATGAAGTGTTAATGCATTGTTCCGGTCTATTCGAAAGGGTAGACCTTAATTACCTGTAGTTCCAAGTTGGCCCCGGTGAAATGGGCAGGTTGGACAATAGATGTTGTGCAAATTCTCTTGGTTAGTACGCACAACTAAATATGGAACACATACCTACATATATCGGAGTTAGAGATAGGTCCCATTGTTATTTGTTTCTTATTATATGATCAATCTCATTCTTGCAACACCCCGCTATCACCTCATGCCTACGTTTTAAATCTCTGAGTTACACTTTCACTTTTCCGGTGAAAACTGGGAAACACTTGTTCACTGCTACTGTTCTGCTTGTTACTTGAATCATACTACTGCCATCACTATTACTGCTGCAAGTTATTGATATACAGGTGTGGTTGAGAGTGACGCCTCAATTGCCAAGGTCTTATTGATATTCTTGTGTTCCCATCGAGTCGAACTATAAATTTGGGTAATACTTCCCAACGAAGACTTCAGCGATCCCCTATACTTGTGGGTATCAAGACGTTTTCTGGCGCCGTTGCCGGGGAACCTAGCTTTATTGGTAAGACAACTTGTTATCATCTATTTGCTGCTTTTGCTTGTTCCTAACCATGGGAAAGGAAAAGACTACTCTGAAGGAATGAGGCCTTCAACTACTCGCGGAGGTACGGATTTGCCAAGTAGGCCAAACTTTTCACCTAATGTTGCTTCTGCTGTTGCTCCTAAGAAAAGAGGAAAGGTTTTATCTAGTTCACCATTGTCTAAAATGTCTACTAGTAATGAAAATGATTTATTATGTGGTAGCATAGACAAAGAAGTGACACCTGAAACATCTGAGATAACTGAAACACCTGAAAATGTGGAATCTGAGTTAGAAGATAATGAATACTGTGATGATGAATTTGAAACTTCTTCTGAGGAAGAGGAGGCATTTACTATGGCTTTTATGAATTCTGACTTTGATAAATTGGATAAACTTGATAGCTATAAAAATTCTCCTCTTGATGGATATTTTCCTATTACTGAGAAAATGAATGCTCCTGCTATTAAAATTAAAGATAAAGATTATGAGTTTAGTGTTGATCCTGAAATAATTGAAAAAGCTGAAAAATATAAGTTTTATGGTAGAGAGGATGAGTTTCCTTTTGAACACATTGCTGTCTTGCATGACTTATCTGTGTTATTTGGTAAAGATGAAATCCATCAACGCTACTATTTCTTAAAGCTGTTTCCTTTTACTTTGGGAGGAAGTGCTAAAACTTGGTATAATCGTTTAGAACCTGGATGTATTACTAGCAAGGAAGAATGTTTGCAGGTATTCTATAATAAGTATTTCCCTGCTGATAAGATTCATGGTTTGACTGTTGCGATTAGCAGCTTTTCACAGAAAGAGAAGGAGGATTTACCCCAAGCTTGGGGGAGGTATAGTAAGATGGTTAGGAAATGTCCTACCCATGGCTTCAAGAGTAATGAAATACTTGATATATTTTACAATGGTCTAACCGAAAACACCAGAGGCTATCTTGATGGTATTGCAGGTAATGTTTTCAGGGAAAGGACCGTTGATGAAGCAACTGAGCTATTGGAGACTATCTCTAGGAATTATGAAGACTGGAATATTGAAGAGATATTTCCGGAGAAGAAAGGAGGCATGCTCAAATTGGATAACGAAACAATGAAAGAAGCTTCCAAGGCTATTAAAGAGAAGGGAATTAAAACCTCTCATCTTAAGGAATTATCTGAAATGGGTGTTAAACTTCCTGATGATCAACCATGTTTTCCAATTCAAGTCAATGCTATTAGCTCCATAAAAGGTAATGAAAAGGTAACACCTCCTGTTGATGTATCCTACATGAATGATTTTGCTTATCATCATAATCCTGAGGAGCATAATATTAGAATGACTATTATGGAGAACTCTCACAAAATTAAATCTCTTCGAGAAAGTTTACATGCTAGTGTGGGAGAGGTAAAAAGAATTGTTAAACACTGTGAGATGATGAATAATCAATTGAACAAATGGTTTCTCTTCAAAATCAATTGTATGAAAGTCTTATGGTGAAGAAACAGGTTTGTGGAGTTAACACTAGGGGAGGTGCAAGTACTCAGGATCCTGATTTTCCTGAAGGCCATCCCAAGAGAAAAGAACAAGAAGCTCTCAAGAAGAAATCTTCTGCAGGAAAATCTCCCAATGAAAACAAGGACATTGATGACTCTGAAGAGCAAGATAAGGATATTTCTATTTCTGATGCTGAGACTGAAGATAATAATAATGAAGAAGAAGAATCACCTTCACCTGAAGAAGAGCCACAAGAGGATGAAAATATTGAAGAACCTGAACCTAATGATAAAGAAGACCCTCCACCATCTACTGAGAAGAATAAGAAGAAGAGCCATCCTAATCCACAAAGAGGTAAAGATAGGGATCCGTGGGTACAAAAACCCATACCATATCCCCAAGAGGTAATAAAAACTTTGGATGATGCTAGATTTGAGAAATTCTTTGAGTTGATTAAGTCTTTGTGTTTGCAAATTCCTCTTGTTGATGCTATTAAAATCCCTCCATATTCCAAATACATGAAAGACATTGTGACTAATAAAAGAAAGATTCCTACTGATGCAATAACTGCTATGCTTGCTGAATATTCCTTTAAAGGGAAAATGCCTGAAAAACGTGGTGATCCTGGTATTCCAACTATTCCTTGTCATATTAAAGAAACTTACGTGAAATATGCTCTATGTGACTTAGGAGCTGGTGTTAGTGTTATGCCTTTTTCTTTATATAAGAAACTTAACCTAAACAAATTGGTTCCAACTGAAGTATCATTACAAATGGCTGATAAATCAACTGCTGTGCCTATAGGAATATGTGAGGATGTCCCTATCTCTATTGCTAATGTGTTAATCCCTACAGACTTTGTTGTGTTAGAAATGCCTGAAGATGATAATTTGTCTATTATTCTTGGAAGACCCTTTTTAAACACTGCAGGGGCTGTTATAAATTGCACTGAGAGCAAGGTAACATTCAATGTCAAGGGAAATGAGCACACTATCTATTTTCCTAAGAAGAAATCTGTTACTATGGTAAGCCAGAGTGTGAACTCCATTAAAAGGAATACTCTTATAATAGGAAGCTTTGAATTGCATTGCCACCTCCTGAACCAAAATATGCTATCATGATGTTGGAACTATTCCAATCAAATATGAGGTGACTTGAAATTGCTCAGAAAACATATAAAATAAAGAATCATGTATTATATCTTTTGCATATTATTAATGAGACTTGATCAACCTCATTACTAATATGAAAATGATGCAAACTTGATTCCCATAAAAATTGCTTTGAATGTTTGATTTCATTTATTCTAGAATTTTTAGATTATTTGCATGAGCATAATTATTTCAAAGTGCAGAAATTCCAGAAATGTAGTTTGAAAAATTCTGTTCAGAAAATTTTCTCGAAAAATTCCAGAAAAATTTGGAGGTAAGTTATTTTACCAGAGGAACTAACAGCCAAAAGGGAGACACCAGAGGGCCACCAGGGCCCAAAAGGGGTGTCCCACGCGGCCACAGTACCTGGCCGCGTGGGACCCACTATTTTGGCCCACAGAGGGGGTTAGGTGAGTATCCAGTGCCCATCTCCTTCCCCTCGACAGGAAACCAGCCCCAGGTATTTTTCCCAAATTTTCTCGAGCTCTCTTCCTGCTATCCTTGGATCTCCAAGTTTAGGGCAGATTTTTCAAATCTGTTTGGTGGGATTGCTCATTGGTATGTGACTCCTCCACTCATCCAATTACTTTTTGTTCTTATGCCTCATGCATGAAGTATTTTGCTGCACTAGGTGTCACCCTTTTATGCTTAGGAAATCCATAGATTCAAGTTTTCTAGTTGATATTGATGCATGATATTGATGTGGAGACTATTTATGGATGGCTTAATGTTGTTTTAAGGTGTTACATCTTGATTTTTGTTGAATATTGTTTTTGGGCAGCAAGGTATCATGTTTAGCAAGGGCAAAGCTTTGGTTGGGATGAGCTCAAGACCAAGAAGAAGAGCATGCAAAGTCTCCCTCAATTATGATGACGACCACCTGTGGGAGGATGATGCATTCTTTGTAGGGGAGAAGCTGAAAATACATACAACAAGATGGCAAGATCCCTATGTTCTTGAACAGTGGGGGATCAAAGAGGACTTCGACACCTTCGTCACTACAACTGGCTTGCTTAGGTTCTCCCAGAACCCCCAAGATACATATGAAGAACTCTCGCGGGAATTCCTCTCTACCTTCAGATTTGAGGGCCCGGAGCCCCAAAAGCACAGGAAGAGAAGTAAGGCACACCCTCTTACCTTTGTTTGCAAATTTACTATGAGAGGTGAGCGCCTTGTTATGTCTCTAGGGAATTTTGCAATGCTATTGGTGTAGAAAATTCAGGGAGTTGGAGTGAAACTCGTGCTGATACCAACCATGAGCTTGTTGAGTTTTGGCACACTATATCTGTAAACTCTCGTGATAGATTAAATAGGGGTAAATTTACTCATATACAGCACCCAAGTTTGAGATATTTTGCGTTGTTTCTTGCAAGAGGATTTCTTGCTAGGGATAACAATTCTGCTTGCACTGGACCAATGGTTTATCTACTAAAATGTGCAAAAGAAAATACACCGTGTGAATATAACTTGGGAGTCATACTTGCTAGATCTTTGCATACTGCTGTGAGTAGAAATATTACTGATCAAACTCCTATTTATGCTGGTGCTATTGCTACTATGGTGTACAATTACATTAAAAACGAGAGAGGATATGGTGATAACATGGGTACTCTAGTGCAAGAGTCCAAATTACTTGATTTTGCTTTGACTACTCGCATGGATATAAGTACGTTGTATGGGGGACATTATCTGTATAACTATTTGAGCACTAGTGGGCAGCGAGTGTCCATTAGGCTCCCCCGTACTGATCTTTTTGACAGGAGTACCGGAAAATGGATAGTGGAAGAGGCGCCGCCTCAGGAGGAGCCACAAGCTCCAGAGACACAGGGGTACATGCCTCAGGCGGAGCCCCTGTACCCAAGCATGCAAGGCTACCCATATAGTTACTACCCTGGAAGTGGAAGTGGATACGGCAACTACCCAGGATACTAGCTTGATCGCAAGCTTGGGGGAGTACTCTCTTACTCTCCATTCATTGTTTTATATCACCGTTATATTGCTATGATAAGTTTCTTGAAAACACAAAAACACAAAAAGATTTTATTTGTTTCTTTTACTTCTGGTTGTTTGTTTTTGTTTCTTAGAACGAAAAATAACAAAAAATTTTCGTTTTCTTGAAACAAACGCAAAAACGGAGGTGCAGAAATTGCTGAAATCTGCTCGCTGTTTTATTTTTCATTTTTTCTCTGTAACTCCGATTGAGCTGAAATTTTAACCACTGCTGCAACACATCATAACCTCACACACGTAAAATATGAGATTTTTCTGAGGTGTCTAGGTAGGGTAAAAACAGTACTGTATGCAGTGACATTTTCTGGCAGATTTGAGTTTTTATTGTGCAGTTCAAGTTGGGAGAGGAGAACAACGATGATGAGTTGGTGCATGAAGTGGATGAAAGGTATGACACCTTTGCCGTGTTATGTGGACTCTTTAATAACAGCAAGTGAGCACATCATAGTTTCTTCAACATCTAGAGAAATGGTAGCAAATGTTTATCTTCTCCATGTTCTAGTATGTTATATGATGATGCAAGTGAAATTTTATTTAGTGACAATACTTGGTTGTGGATTGAATAATTGTAGCTCTAAACAAAGGTCTACGCATCCCATTGTGCTTACTAAACTTGCCAACCAATAGAAAGTAAAATAATCTTTCAAATAATAAACATGAAGTTGTATGCTTGACAGGTTTAGTGGTTGGGAGTTAGCTGAAATGTGCTGACACATGTAAAGCTTTCAACATTGCACTAAAATATATTCAGTTGATATCATGTACTTTTGTTTATGGATGCTTATCATGTGCGAAATGAAAGCGGAAACTTAGCAAGTTTGATGAGTAAGAATAATTGGCTAGAGAGACGCCTGGGCCGCCAACTTAAGCCATGCATCATTCATGGTGGAAATTTACAGCGCACCATGGTGGACATTCAGTGATGCACTTCATAATAAAAAGCTATGCAAATGGTAAATAAAAGAGTGCTGAGATTGTTCATTGTCTGTTTGTCTTGTTGTTTGGACATGGGCTTGTCCATGTCCTGGGACAAGAGGTACCCCAGTTGACGCTCTTGATGACGCTTTTATTACTTGCAATGACTGAAAATTTCGAACTTGCTTAGTGACCCAAGTTGAGTAGCCATGGTGTAGGTACTCGTATTCACGGGGCATGAGGTTTTCAACCATTAGTCGGTCAAGCATATGAGTCATGTCAGTAATATCAAATGGTTTGCTAAAACTAAGAGCAAGGTTGTAAGCACAATGATTTCACCAGGTAACAAAAGAAAGAATCAAAAGACCTCAAAAGTCTTGTCATGATTCAATCATTAGCGATGCAAGAACCTTTGTTTATTTCTACAGTTGAGCAAACTCATCCAAGTATTGACTCTACATAATATCTCTCTTGCAACAAATATAAATGCTTTAACATTGATTAGATATACCTTTGCTAACATCTTATCATTTGTTGTTGAAGCTATGCTTTGAATGCTTGTTGATATTAAATTGTGTTACATATGCAATGCAAAGTTCTTGTCAAAGTCTTTTATCGCTTCTGCACTACGTTTGAGTTGTTCGAGGACAAACAACGAGCTAAGCTTGGGGGAGCTGATGCATCCAAAATGCATCTACTTTTCCAAGCACTTTGCTCATAATTTGCTCCGGAATCTTCCCATATTTGAATAAAACTGCTGAATCTGACGCTGTTTTTAGCAAAGTCTCTTTTCTGGCTATTTCTGCAGGAAATAAAATCGGGGAAAATTACCACGTCAATTTTTATGGAAAAGAAGGACAATGGACAAAAGATGGACACGAGGAAGCGCTCGAGGGCCAAATGGGTGGGTCCCACGCGGCCCCTGTACCTGGCCGCGTGGGCCCAGCCCAAATGGGCCTCGGGCGCCGCCTCGCCTTCGGTCTTCGACGTACCCCCTCATATATACGAAAAAGTGCTTGCCCTAGGAGGAGAGGAGCTTTCGCGAAACAGAACGCCGCCACCATCACGATCTTCGTTTCGGGGACAGATTGATCCAGGATTTCTCCTCCGGTGGAGGGATCCGGAGACCGTCTTCACCGCCATCTTCACCGCCTTCATCTCCATCGACCATGAGCTCCCTCTCCATCACCATGTGTGAGTAGTCCGCTGTAGGCATGTGAGGTGGATGGGGATTGGATGAGATTGATCATGTAATGCTACCCGTTGTTCGGGATTTTAGGGTTTTATCTTGAGGATACTTTTGTATTGTGTTGATGCACTCTTGCTATGTTTAATGCTTGCTACTAGGGCCCGAGTGGCATGATTTCAGTACTGAACTTATATTGCCCCATCATATATTTGAGTTTGGTATTTATCTGCAAAGTGTATCACCTGCTATTATGTTGAACCTGCGAACCCTAAACGTGACATATAGGGAAAACAAGGGGGAGATGTTTTAGTTTGAGGATTCTATGTGTTCATGAAGTGTTAATGCATTGTTCCGGTCTATTCGAAAGGGTAGACCTTAATTACCTGTAGTTCCAAGTTGGCCCCGGTGAAATGGGCAGGTTGGACAATAGATGTTGTGCAAATTCTCTTGGTTAGTACGCACAACTAAATATGGAACACATACCTACATATATCGGAGTTAGAGATAGGTCCCATTGTTATTTGTTTCTTATTATATGATCAATCTCATTCTTGCAACACCCCGCTATCACCTCATGCCTACGTTTTAAATCTCTGAGTTACACTTTCACTTTTCCGGTGAAAACTGGGAAACACTTGTTCACTGCTACTGTTCTGCTTGTTACTTGAATCATACTACTGCCATCACTATTACTGCTGCAAGTTATTGATATACAGGTGTGGTTGAGAGTGACGCCTCAATTGCCAAGGTCTTATTGATATTCTTGTGTTCCCATCGAGTCGAACTATAAATTTGGGTAATACTTCCCAACGAAGACTTCAGCGATCCCCTATACTTGTGGGTATCACATGGTCACTTCATATATTTTACTTTTTTTGTTTAGATCTTTGGTTCTGCCTCGGTGTTCTCACTAAAATTGTTAGGCCTGTTGCATTCAGATAGCACCACGTAGCAAAAAAGGGAAAGTTCCGTATTGCCAGAAACGGAATTTCCGTTTCCGTGGTCGTTCCACCGGAATATGCTGTTCCGTTTCCGTTTCCGTTTCCGCATAAAAGTTTCCGTTACCGTTTCCGTTTTGCAAAATTCCGTTTCCACTTCCATATTTTCGTTCCGTTTCCGTTTTTCCGCGGAAAAGTCGGAAACTTTCCGCTCCGTTTTCATCCCTACGGACGGCGGCGCCATGGAAACCGAGACGGCGTGGCGCCAGGGTTTTTCTTTTGGCGGGAGGGATGGCGGGAGAGATGGCGGGAGAAATGGGATTTGGGGGAGAAATTGGGGGGAAGCCGGTATTTATTGCGATTGCCGTCTCACTGACAGGCGTGGCCCGCGCGTCGGAGGCAGACGTGGCATCGCGTTTCGTTCCGTCCGGGGCCACCCGAAGCCTCCCCAAGTTGAGGGCGTGGAATGGGCGTGCCGGACACAAAACTGGGCCGCGCCGGACCCAAAACGTGTTTGGGCGGCGCGAGTGGGAGCCAAAACCTGTCCGGCACGCCCCAAAGGGGTTTGGGCGGCCGTTTGGGCGCCCGAGTGGAGATGCTCTAAGAGCAACTCCAACACGCCGATCTAAACGGAAACAAAATCCGTCCTGATTATCCGTTCGGGACATGTCCGGCCTTTTCTTACCGTTGCACGACCATTTACTATGACTAGTTTGTTTTTCCTCCAATTGGAACAATGCATTTCATATCTACACTTCAAAAAGATTACATAATTTCGAGGTTACATTCTATCTAAAAGAAAGATTTGATCTAAAATAAGGTCCTCCTCCGGTGTGGGCGATGAAGATCCTGGCAATGTTAACAAAATTGGACGCGTGTGGAGGGCGCTTCGGCTTGGCGGGATGGACTTGCTGACTCTACCGGCGGCAAGAATGGCAGCGGGGCGGACTTGCTCGCTTCTCCAGGCCTCCCTGTTTAGTGGTACGGTTTACGTAGTGGCACCGACAAATTTAATAAAATTAGCCACGCGTAGGCGGCGCTACTGGCGGTAATAGGCCTTCAACGGGAGCTGCTGGCCCTGGCCGCCTCCTTGGCCTCGGTCGCACACTTGCGAGGGCTGTAGCATCGCGTGTAGCATTGTCGTCGGCTTTAGCGCCTGCTTTGCGAGGGTTGTGGCTACATACTCGCGGGTGGTTGCAAACTTGCGATGATGGCGGCGATGCGGCGGCGTCAGGGATGGTCTGCCCGGCGGTGATCTTCCGTATGTTGGAAAGATATTGCAAATCTAAGATATTTTAACCTTGGCTAATAATTACTAGAGTTCCTTATATCCCAATTTGAAGATGCAGACAAATACACCCTCCGTCCTAGTTTATAAGGCATAGTTTGCAAATCTCTTTGCCCAAGGTGCTATCTAATTGGGGCTAAAAACATGCATGCATTGGTGGGAGAGGCAACTAGCCAATTATAGAGAGAAAATTAAATGCAATTGTGCCTAAGAGGTGGTTTTTTGTGTGGGACAAATGGTTTTTGAGATTATGCCCTATAAACTAGGACGGAGGGAGTATGTAGTACGGAGTAGTATTGTTACGGTATTCAATTTTATATGAAAACTTAATAGTGCTTAAACCACATGTTCATCCTTGGAACTATTATGCATTGAATAAATATGTCGACCTTATAATTAGTACCAATGTTGATTGTTTTTTACCAATAAAGTACCACGGTCTCTAGAAAAAATTTAAATATTTTACCACGTTTTTATAAAAAGTAAAACAACGGAACTACTCCCTCGGAGGGAGTATATATTAGCCTAGCTATTTGTAACTATACTGCAGGTCACTACGTATAGCGGCCCGCAGCTTAGCGGTTGGGGTCCAAAAGTTTTCAATAGCTATTTACGACCTTGACCTATTGGCAAAAAATAAAAGCTTCCTTGACATGAAAGTATTTAACCTTTAGCTACCAGATTCTTTCCTCTAAACAGGCTGGAACACGTAGCGCAAACAAATAGAACCTTTTATCTATTTTTTCGGGGAAATAGAAACTTCCAAAGCAGGACTTGAGCCCAAAGCTCCTACAAGCATGGAGAGCCTCCAATAAGCTCATTTGTTTTAATTTGTGTTAGGTGTATACAACAAAAGTTCAAAAAAAATCTACTTATCAGTACATGTTACAAATTGATTCCACATTTGGTGTTAAGTGAGTATTCTTTTTTTGAATTTTTAAGTGAGTATTCTATTTGAAATCTTCGATGGGAAACAACCAAATACATAAAGAGGAACATTTTACACCAAGACAGACTAGTATATAACAATTTTTATGTATGCTAGAATAGTACCTACGAGTTAGAGAATATGACATCAAATATAACTTTCAGGGATGATGCGCTTATATAACTATGTCATTTAGTACATTTTTTTGAAAAACTATTTAACATGTATCTCTAGTACGACTAGTTTGATTATAGCTCTTTCTACCGTGGATGTTATAGTTTACAATGAATTACTCCCTTCATTTCCATTTAGTCGCGGTGTCCTCATATTTCACTATTTAACTTTAACCATTTAAAGGTACACCATTCTAAACCATTCTCAAATAAAAATTAAATTAGTCGATGAGGACGGGGTCGTCTCTCCTATTTGCATTTTTTTAAATAGTACCCCCTCCGCTCCTATATAAGCCTTTATAGTTTTTTCTTAATTCATATGTATCTAAATGTATTTGAGTTTGTTGATTCACTCATTTCACTCCATACTCGTACATAAAAAGCTTATATTCTTTCATGGTAAATGACATTTGTTCTATTAGTGGAGATTCATGGACGCTATCTAAAATGGGACGTGACAGTACATTTTGCAACTTAAAACGCCCATTCTAGAAACCTAATGTAGATCCTATATTCTTCTCTTCTACTGCAAGCCTTGTCTCGCACGGTTGTTCGTATCACACGGGCACCACACCGACCGCGCAGGGACCAAAGCCAAAGCGCCACGCAGACGTAGGCATGGCCGAAGGAGGCAGAATCAGAAAGAAGGAGCAGAGCTTCCTTCCTGCTATTTACAGTTTTTTTTTTACGAGTACGCCAATGGCGTACCATATATTTATAGAAGAAAGCAATTTGGTTACAAGAATGCAGTCCACAAGTGCGAACAAGAGTGGCTGCAAAACTCCACAACTCCCAACTCACTACTAGCGACTACTCATGGCGGGTGATATCTCTCTCCATTGGCAACTTGCTCCCAAGTTTGCCACTCATCTCTAATCCTCATAACTAGCTGCTCCGGGGTGCACTGATTTCTCCTGTTATTGAAAGCCCAAGCGTTACGATGCTTCCATAAACTCCAGCACACCAAGATGATGAGGGTGTCTAGCTTCCTCCTGTCCTCTTTTCTGAACCCCATCCGGGGTGTCTAGCTATTTACAGTTTTCACCAACCCGGCAAAAGAACTGAACCACCCCCCGACCCACCGAATCGGCAAACTCTGAAGCTGAAAAAGCTGCTGCCGTTCTCAGGATTGGCACCTGCGTCTGTCTCTTCTCCAAAAAGATCATCTTTTGTTCTATTCCATAAAAAAAAGAACAATAGAATATTTCATTTAATAAAAAAAGGAATCACTATGGCCATAATTGAGTATCACTAAGTGAAATTTATAGATAAGTTTAGTAGATCATATTTCGTTCTTTTCACCATACCATAGATCACCTATTTCAAAATTTATTTTATATGAAAATTCCTACCCATGGCTTGAAAGAACATTCAAGCTATATGTACTCAACGTTCTCCATACCTAAGAGCATCTCCAGTCACGGTTGTCAAATCCTCCCCAAAAGTCCGGACGGACGTCCGACAGCGTCCGGACAGGAGAGAGAGTAAAATTGTGCACCCAACCATGGTCCACAAATTCTCCCCATACGTCCGAGCTGTCCGGCACACCCCAAACTCACCCCATATTTGACTTGGGTTTGGGGGCGACCGGACACGTCCGGATGCGTCCGTTTTCCTTTGTTTTCTTTCTTTTATCCTTTATTGATTCTTCTCTCTCCTTCTCCACCAATCACATGCAAATGACCCCACAATTTGGAGAGGCTTTGGGGGACACGGTTGGAGGAGACCACTTTTAGGGGTGGTCCGGTCACTGTCCGCGGACACGTCCGGATGTGTCCGTGGACAGTTTGGAGATGCTCTAAGAACCTCGTGGAACTGAATGGATTCTCTTTTCTATATCATTTTATTAGAGAAAATAGTGTAAACTTGCTTACCATTTACAATATTCTTTTTCCATAGTGTTGATGGAATCGTATTTGCCTTGTTGTAGAGATTTTAGCACGAACAATTTTATGTTTTTTTTCCATGCCCTGATCTAACCTCACAAATCTGGAAAGGCTAGACTTGTCCAGTAACCATCTAACTGGTTGAATTCCAAGCACCTTGAGTATCTTCACTTCCTTTAAAAACTGAACATCCTAATAGGTTCTATTTCAACATACTCGATGTCACGGTTGTGGATCCATAGAGAGCACCCCGAAAGATGGTATTTCAGGTTTTTGTTTCATTTTCTAAGACTTTCAAGACCATTGTGAGCATGTACGTAGATACTAACATCCGGAGATTAGTTCTTCATTAAAAGAATGTCGAAACCAGCATTCTGAAGTAACAAGCATCTTCTAATTAAAAAAGCGCTGTTAATTCTTCTTTCTAGAGCTAATAATAACAAAGCACAGTTTAGTCCCATTCAGTACCTCCACTATCCAACAATGATCGTCGATAATAGCAAGCATATTTCTTCTTTTGAAGAAATGGCAAGCGTAGTTGCACCCAACCCTATGTGAAATGAAATTTCTTGTCTCATGGTATTATTATCAGTTCGAGAAAACATTTTTAACCAAATTAAGTAAGAATGTTTCTCTGTCCAGCAATTATTGCATCCTAGTATGCATTCTGCACCTAAATTGTGCATATTTTGGCAACACGCAGATCACTAAATTTGTTGCTCAACCCAACAATACAAACCTATAACTTTGTATTGCTAGGTTAAGCGGCAATACAACTCTAATGTGCCTACTCCACAAAGCTGGAGCTTTGGTATGTGATCCATGTAGCATTAACATGGGGACTAGTTTGTTCTTACGTTTAGACCGTTCTCTATTCAGAAATAAAACTAAAAGAAAGCGCATGGCCAATTCTCCTTTCAGCGGTTAATAATGAAAAACATACAAGGGAACCTTGTCAGGAAGTAATGCAACATGTGTATGGACATATATGCGAGAGGTGAGAGCTATGAATCAGCAAGGTGTAGTTTCTATCTGAAATTGCTAATGCTTGTCTCATGTTTTTGTGAACAGTTCAAGACAATTATGAGCATGTACTTTGAAAGCTAGTATAGCCGGGAGAAGATTAAGAAGTTCTTCCATCATCAGAAAAGAAATTAGAAGCTAACACTCTGAACAAAGATCTGAATTTAACTACCACGACCTGGGATCAATTATTCCCCTTCTCCTTGGTTAAAGCCCTAACCAGGATTGGTAGTGATCATACTCCTCTACTTTATGATTCTGGCTCCTTGAGGAGGCCTACGAAAAAACTTTTCCGTTTTGAAAAATGGTGGCTTAGCAATGAGGAGTTTGTTCCTCTAGTTTCTAAAATTTGGAACAAATATTGCCCGAAAAGACTTTCACATGAAATTTGGACTTTCAAGTCCAGGAACTTGCGGAAAAATCTTAGAGGCTGGAACTCTAATGTTGAGGCAACCACAAAGAAAAAGAAGAGAGAACTTTTACTTGAATTTGACATTCTTGATGTGTTCTCTGAACAGAATCGTTTATCCCCTGAGGAAATTTTGAGAATGGAAGAAATTTCACAAGAACTCAAGACCATTTGGTCTGTGGAGGAATCAAAAGCTTGGCAACGTTCGAGGGACAGAGACATCCTTGAGGGTGATAACAACATCTCGTACTTCTTATCCATTGCTAGTCAACGCCGTAGGAAGACTAGAATTTCTACCCTTGAAGGACCTTTAGGTCTGGTTGAATCTACTCAAGAGATTCTGAAAATTGCTACTAACTATTATAAAGATCTTTTTGGGTATGAACCCAGGTCGAATATGCATCTTTCTCCCGATTTTTGGTCTGATACTGAGCTGGTTTCCCCCTCAGAGAATGCTGCTCTTGGGAGACCGTTCTCTGAAGATGAAATTAGAGCTGCTATTTTTGGTTCTTATGCTGCGGGAGCTCCAGGTCCTGATGGCCTGTCGTTTCTCTTTTATCAAAAAATTTGGGATTTGATTAAGAAAGATTTTATGGCCTTAGTGACTGATTTCGAGAATGGCTCTCTTCCTGTTGAGAGACTTAATTTTTCCATTGTTACCTTAATTCCTAAGGAAGCAAATGCTACTGATATCAAAAAATTTCGTCCCATTTCCTTGGGTAATTGCTGCATTAAGATTATTTCCAAAGCTTTGACCAATAGGCTTTCGCCAGTTGCTGATCGTTTGATTTCCCCGAATCAAACTGCTTTCCTTAAAGGCAGATTTATTTTAGAGAGTGTTGTGGCTGCCCACGAGCTCCTCCATGAGATCAAGCGGTCTGGAGACCCGGCTCTTATTTTAAAAATCGATTATGAAAAAGCCTATGATAGAGTTAATTGGGATTTCCTTGAGGAAATGCTTATCTCTAGAGGCTTTGGAACGAAATTTGTTGGATGGATCAAAAAATTTCTGTATAACAGTACCATGAGTATCAGGATCAATGATGAAACTGGGCCTTATATCATTGCTGGTAAAGGGCTCAAGCAAGGGGATCCTATGTCCCCCATCCTGTTTAATCTTGTGGGCGATGTCTTTTCCAAAATGCTTGGAAAAGCTGCTCAAAATAATTTCATTTATGGTATTCTTCCTTCTGTCTGCCCTGGAGGCATTATTAGCCTCCAGTACGCAGACGACACCATACTCTTCCTTAAGGAAGATGAGAGCGGTGCCCGTTATCTGAAATGGATTCTTTCCTGCTTTGAAGCAATGTCTGGGCTCCGTATTAACTACCACAAAACTGATCTTATGACTCTAAATATGTCCCCAGAAAAAGCGAATTTCTTCGCTGCTATTTTCTGTTGCAAGTTGGGAGATTTCCCCTTTAAGTACCTTGGTGTGCCTATGCACTACAAAAAACTGAGAAAAGAAGACCTTCAGCCTATAATAGATAAGATTATCTCAAAGCTTTCTGGCTGGAGAGGGAAACTCCTTTCCTATGGAAAGAAGCTAGCCCTTTTAAAAATTTGCATCTCTAGTATCCCCACTTACCTCCTTTCTGTCATTCGTTTTCCCAAATGGGCTATCAAAATGATCAACTCTCAAATGGCCCACTATTTTTGGGGTAATGTTGATGACAACCACAAATACCATCTGGCTAATTGGGAGCTTATCTCTCAAGAGAAAAATTATGGGGGCCTTGGTATTCATAATCTTCAGGATTTTAATCTTAGCCTTATGGCTTCTTGGATTAAAAGATATTTTGCAGCTGATAATCAACTTTGGAAGAAAATTGTCGATTTCAAATACAATAACTCTTCTCCAAACATTTTTTGGGGTTCTGAACTTTCTTGTTCCCCTTTCTGGAAATCCTTTACTTGGGCAGCAAGAGCTTGTAGAATGGGTTATCGCTGGAAAATTGGATCTGGTACTCAAGTAAAATTCTGGCTCGACGTCTGGCATGGCAATTGCTGCCTAGCAACTTCCTTTTACGATATCTTTCAAATCATAAATGAAAAAGACATTACTGTCGCTCAAGCCTGGGATGGTTCCAACCTAAGAATTACTTTTAATAGATGTGTTGATCAGGTTTTGATGAACAGGTGGCAGTAACTGCTTGAGATAGTGAAGAACTTAACACTTTCTTCGCTACCCGACTCTCCCAGCTGGATGTATACCTCTGGTGGTGTTTATACATCTTCCTCCTTTTATTCTATAGTAAATTTTGGGGGTGTTACTCCAGAACATACACACAAAATCTGGAACGTTGCTGTTCCGGTTCGTGTGCAGGTTTTTCTTTGGCTCCTCATCAATAACAGACTGTTGACCCGTGATAATCTGCTGAAACGTCGCCCTGTGGCAGACCTTACCTGTGTGTTCTGTTCTGAACCTGAATCTCACCACCACCTGTTTTTTGACTGCGTGGTAGCCAGAAATTGTTGGTGTGTCATTGCTGATATCAATAATATGCAGATTGTCACTGACCTGGGATCCCTATGTAGGACTTGGTCCTCTGAAAAACAAGACATTTCAAACACTTTATCTACTGCTTTGCTCTGGGCTATCTGGAACTTACGCAATGCTGTATGTTTTCAGGGCGCGACCTGGTCAAGTATGAAGATGGTGTGGGATCTGGTGGTCAAACTGCTTCATCTCTGGAAGCCCCTCTTCAAGTCCTCCGTGCTGGTGGACCGCTGCATTAGGGTGCTGGAGCGGACTCGTGGAGAGCTCCTAAGGATCGCTTGGAACTGAAGCTCGGCTCATCATCACTCCGGAAAAACTCTTGGCGTCGAGCTTTCTTGCTGCTTAGTTTCTTTTTCCTGTGTGTTGGTGTCTGTGGGAACTTCAGTATCCCCTGGTTCTGTAATAAGTAGCAGTTCCCGGATGCTTTGAACCTGTACTCGAGTGCTTGCACTCTGTTTCATTTTTATGGAAATGGAACAGGGGGAAACCCTTTTATTCTAAAAAAAAACAAAGATCTGAATGTTTATCTAACGCCCAGCACTATCTCCAAGCCCGGCCAATAATAATATATCACCAAGTGAAATCACATTGCAACTCTAGTAAGCATAATGTACCAAGTTGAAACATTTGGCATCCAAATCACATCAACATGGGACTCAATTTTAGTATGTTCTGAATAAATTGTTCTACTCAGTGAGAAGAAAGACATGGCTAACTCTATCAACAAAGCACAATTTAGTGAGATTCACACCTCGAGTAGCAAACTCTGACTACTGGTAAGAACGTAGCTTTGTCTGAACTTTTCGTTGCACATACGGGATGTGTGCTACGGATGCATAGCTTTGTCTGAACATAGTAAGCAGGTATTAAGCACACAAACAGAAAGGATCTTGATAATCCATGCAAGGCAAGTATCATCCCCAACAAAAATGGCCATGATTCGTCTCTTCTCTTCCTCAGTTTACACGCCAGATAAACAAACACAAGAAGCACGGAGTTTTCCCAGCACCTGTTAAGCCACCACGTCAGTGAAGCACTTGAGGAATTCCTCCACTTCTGGCCCTGCAGAGATAGTCGAGCTGCGCACCGGCACAGCCTAAACGTGGGGTTTGCTTGCATGTGGGGTCAGCTGACCCCACAGCCTAGACGTGGATCCGCCACCGATTGCGTGCAGTTTTGATAGTCTGGTGTTGTGAGAGAGTCAGACACGATATTGGGTGATACAGCTACGATCACATTGCCATGATTTTACTGTGATACAGCTCTCTGGCCACCAATTTCTATGATAATATGTTTATAAAATAAGACAAGAGCATATACTGCAAATATGATTTTCAACAAATCTATCTATGCATAGGATTCCCATAATCTAAATATTTCTAACATAGTTATTAAAAATGGAATATTAGTTTAATGTATGGGAAGTTTTTTTTTTGCAGGGGATATATATGGGAAGTCGAAGCGATGAAAGTTTTGTTCACTTATGTATACCACGACTGCTTTTAATATGTTTGAAAACGAAAAAAAGAATCGATTGCTCATTGGTAGTATTATGAAGACCCGCACAGTGGCACTCGCAAATGCGTGGGTATCATCTTTACAGCCACAAAATTAATTGAGTGGCTATCGCTATGTGTAGGCAATGTCTTGAAATGTCTTTTTTATAAAGCCATTAACTTAATATCAAGCTTATACGAATTACAGCTGGCATGTGCAACACCATAATAAAAAGAGCTAGTCAAGACATAAAGATGCACAAAGCAAAAAAGGAACAAGAAATATATTCTGTTGGAAGATTGAAAAGACATATTTACTTTTGTTATACTATTAGAATATATTCCATAAAGTTAACATCTAACAAACCATTTAATGAAACCCCATATCTAAAAATGGCATAATCATTTCGAACTTGCAAGTCTAGCCCCAGGAGAAGCTCTACACATGCAAGTTCAAAGTCAATGTTCGCGACTATGACATAGGCTGCTGCCTAGCCGATGGCATCTCTCCCGCTTGTTCGCGACTATGATCCCGCTTGGTTCACCTTTGTCAAGACAATATCAAACTCTCAAGCATACAAGATAGGGCATCACATGAGCAGGTTCACGATGACATTGTTCAGCAATAGTTTCGTGAAGTTTCATCATGATATATTTGGATTATTTGATACATTGGAGGCTATGGTTATATTTGAATATGAAGTTTTCAAAATTCAATATTTTAAATGTTGCTGAATTGTTTGTGGTTGAAACTTGAAAGTTTGAAATATTATACCAGATGGATCAGGTACTGATATAACTATAATTTGAAATATTATACCAGATGGATCAAGTACTGATATAACTATACCAGATTTCGAAGTTGTGAATACGTACAGGGCACCCCAAAAGGTAGTTTTTATCTGAAATTAGCGCATATTCAAGATAATCATGAGCATGTACGTACCAACAAAGAGCCAGCAGATTAGTAAGTTCTTCCATTCAGTAAGATGAACATCGAAACATATATTATGAACTAACTAAAATCTGAATGATTATCCATCACCCAGCTAGCTCAAGTTCTGAGCTCAACCTATGCTCCCTCTCAGTACAGAGGATGCATATGCTCAGTAGTATTTATAACACAACTCACTTAATTTCCCTGCTCAATTCTACAGAGGAACTAAAACTTTGTAGCACAAAGTTAAATGGCAACGCAACTCTGGTAAGGCGTACTCTACCAAGTTGGAGTGTTGGCATCCAAATTGCAAATGCACGGCCAATTCTCTTTTCTATATAGCTGATAATAACAAAGTATTAGTCAAATTCATACGGATGTGCTAATAGCAGAAACTGTGTGGAAACATAACATCCCTTAAAACTACATTGTAGCTGAAAATATATATTCAGGTTCCCTAGTAACAAAAGAACATCACAGAGGATTTTGATCACCTGTGCAACTGTCATCCCGAACAAAATTTGTCCTAATTCGTCTCATTTCTTTCTCAATTTATACGCCGGACTAACAGAGGAAAGCAGAGTTTCCCCTCACACCTGTTAAGCCACCACTTGGTCGAAGTCCTTGAAGAACTCGTGCACCAGCTGCCAGTTCGCCGGCGGCAAGTCCGTCCGGAGATCATCCATCTGCGGGCCTGGACGACACGTCGCCGTCATCAGCAGCGGCCGCCGTGGGCTTTTGCTCCAAGTTTGTTCTGGCCGCCGCGCCGTACAGTTTGACGGCCGCCGCGTCATATGCCAGGGCGGCCTCCTCGGCGGTGCCGAACCTTCCCAGCGGCACCGAAGATTTCCCCTTCGAGTCCCAAATCTGTGCACGGTACTTGCCGCTCGGTAGCCTGTACACGCCGCGGAACTCGGTCCGGGCGTCGGGCCTAGCCGCCGGCGGCTTCCTTGCCTTCACCTTCACGCTCCGCACCGCTTGGCCGGACGAGTCGCTGCTTGCCTTGAAGTTGGTTCTCGCGCTCGCGCCGTGCAGCTCGACGGCCGCCGCGTCATATGCCCTGGCAGCCTCCTCGGCGGTGCCGAACCTTCCCAGCGACACCTTAGATTTCCCCTTCGAGTGCCAAATCCGCGCACGGTACTTGCCGCTCGGTACCCTGAGCACGCCGCGGAACTCGGTCCGGAAGTCGGGCTTAGCCGTCGGCGGCTTCTTTACATTCATCTTCACGCTCCCCTCCGCTTGGCCAGACAGCTCGTCGCTTGCCTTGAAGTTGGTTGCCGCGCTCGCGCCGCGCACCTCGACGGCCGCGGCGTCATATGCCCTGGCGGCCTCCACGCCAGTGCCAGAGGTTCCCAGCGACAGCGCAGAATTCACCTTCGAGTCCAATATCTGCGCCGAGTGCTTGCCCTTTGGTGTCGAGGAAACGTGCTCGCGGCGGAGCTCGGTTTGGGCCTTCTTCCTCCTCCTGCTACCCACACCACCCGCTGCCTCGTCGTTCTCCACCACCATGACATCCACGCCCGCGCGCAGGCCCTGATCTTGGGCGCTTTCCGCCATTACAACCATCACTGGACTGGACTGGACTGGGCAGGGCCGCCGCAAGAAGATGCCGCTTTGAGGGGGAGAGTGCGTACGGAGGAGCCGAGAAGGCCACTTCATCTGATTTCCGCTTTGAATGTGGTCGTGGCTTCGTCTGATTTTTCGTGCTTCGTGCAATGTGGAACATTACGTTACGTGTTGCAGCAGCTCTAGGTTGGACCGGGGCACGTTTTGCAATAGCGTGTACAACTGTCATGTTTTACTCTGGACATTTCTAGCTGGTACGCCGAACGTGCACTTCTTAAGGTTGAGTTTGATGTGGAAGTGTTTGAGGTTGGCGAACGTCTCTCGCAGGTCGTCGAGTAGTGTGTTTTCTTCCCTTATTGTGATGACAATGTCGTCCACATATACTTGGACGTTTCGTCCGATCTGATTTTTGAGGCAATCTTGCATCATGCGCTCGTATGTCACACCCGCGTTTTTTAGCCCAAAGGGCATGGTTGTGTAGCAGTAGACCCCGAGTGGGGTTATGAACGCCGTTTTCTCTTCATCTTCTTCCTTCATCCTTATCTGCTGGTAACCTGAGTAAGCGTACAGGAAGGACAGGCGTGCGCATCCAGCGGTGGAGTCGACGATCTGGTCGATTCGAGGTAGCGGGAAGTGATCCTTTGGACAGCATTTGTTGAGGGCTGTGAAATCCACGCACATCCGAAAGATATCTGTATGCTTCTTTTCTACAAGTACGGGGTTAGCCACCCATTTTGATTTTTGATTTCTCGGATGAACCCTGCCGCGAGTAGTCTATCAACTTCAGACTCGGCGGCGGTTCTTTTTGGGCCGGAGACGCGGCACATTGTTTGTTTTACTGGCTTGGCATCTGGAAACAGTTGGAGAGAGTGCTCGGCGAATTCCCTGGGATACCTGGCATGTCGGCTGGACACCACGCAAATATCTCCCAGTTCTCACGGAGGAATTCGACGAGCGCGCTTTCCTATGCGATAGGCAGACTTGATGATACATTGACTGTCTTGGACGGATCGGTCGGGTGCACCTGATGTGACCTTGTGTCATTTGTTGCGTTGAACGCTCTGTCGACTGCCAATTTTTTATGTTCCGGCATGAGTGTGCGGTCGTTGGAAATCGACAGATCGGCGAGTGCCTCTTCCGTACCGAACGTCTCAGAGATTTTGCTGAACTCTCGGTCGCAAGAATCGGACCTTTGAAAGTTTCCTGTGACAGTAATGACTCCTTTTGGCCCTGGCATCTTTAGCTTGAGGTATGCATAATGTGGGACTGCCATGAATCGAGCGAACGTTGGGCGTCCAAGTATGGCGTGGTATTGTGACTTCCAGTCGACGACCTCGAACTCAATCGATTCCGTCCTGAAGTGACTTGGGTCCCCAACGTGACGTCGAGTTGTATTGTGCCTTCTGGGCTGACTGCTTTGCCTGGGACGATACCGTGGAAGGTATTTGTGGACTTCGGTAGATTTTGACTGACCTGTTCATTCTGCGGAGTGTGTCTGCAAAGATGATGTTGATGCCGCTGCCTCCATCCATGAAGACTTTGGTCATGGCGTACCTCCAATTTGTGCGTCGAGTACCAGAGCTGCGTGCCCTGGTCGAACTACAGCTGGGGGGTGGTCCTCCCGGCTGAAGTTTATGGCAGTTTCGGATCCCTTCAAAAATTCAGGAACAGCAGGAGGTGCCATGGCAGCCATGTTCACCTGTCGAGTGCGTAGTTTTTGCTGCCTATTGGAGGGGCGACCCTTCTGTATCATGTTCACCTGCCCGTGAGGCTGAGGGTACCGATCCTCCTCTACCCGAGGTACGGGGTGTATGGCGCCCGCAACATGTCCGCCTGCGGCAGGCTGGTGGTGGTGGTGCCATCAGGGCAGGTACAGTGTTTGGCTGAGGTGCAGTTGCGGCGGGTGCCTTTCTGAGATGCATGTATTCAGATGCCAATTTGTCGAATTCTCTACAGTTCTTCAACGAGTGATTGGAGCGCAATTTTCCGTCCTTCCCTTTGTACAGGTGGAATCTGCAATAGTCATCCATCTTGTCATCGAATGAGCGCTCGTTTTGTGCATCAGAACGCGGCTTTCGCCACTCTTGCTTCTTGTAGCTGTTACTTCGTTGCTCGCGGTCTCGACTATCCCGGCGATCATCCGGCCTCCGGTCGCTTCTATCTTGGTCGTCACGGGGTTGTGTGAACCCAGCCGCCATGAACTCGGATCTGTCATCGTCGTAATGACGTTTGGAACGCTTGCGCCTCCGATCATCTCTGTATGTGTCCCTGCGGCTTCGGCTGCCGCTGTCATGGTTGTCGCGTGGTGAAGAGGCGCGGGTTGCTCGCACCGAATCTTCTCCATCTGCCCACTCAGTCGCGATTTTTATGAGGTTAGCCATGGAGGTTGGCTTTTCTCGACCAAGCGCTTCTTTGAAATCTCGCCTGGCGAGACCCATGATGAAGGCGTCCATGGCCCTATCTTCCGATATTGCGCCGACTGAGTTGCGTATGGTGGTCCATCGCCGTATGTATGATCTCAATGTTTCGTCTGATCGCTGAGTGCAGGCTCTCAGTTCTTCGAATGTTTTCGGTCGCTCGCACAGAGGTTCGAATTCTTGATGAAGTCTCTGCGGAAGTGATCCCACGAGTCGTATGACGACGGAGGTAGCGCCTTGAGCCAGTCGCGGGCTGTACCTTCGAGCATGAGTCGTATGTATTGCATTGCCGTAGTATTCGTGCCTCGTTGGCATGAGACGGCGAGTCTGTAGTCTTCTAGCCATCCTGAAGGTTCCTGTCGACCTGTGTACTTGGGTTATTCAGATGTTAGCTTGAACCCTTTGGGCATCCGTGTCTCGTGGATGCGGCGAGTGAAACACAAGGCTCCGCATGGCTCGGGCTCCCGGTCGGAATATGAGTCGCTACTGGAAGACCTTCGAGATCTGCTTCTGCTGGACCTGTGTCGGCGTGTGCCTTTCCTTGTTTCCTCCGAGTGGTGACTGCGACCGCTACGATCGTGTGCTGCCTGTCGCGAGCTGACTATGTTGCGATCTCGACTTCCTCCTGGAGTTTTTGCATCCGGATGTATGGCCTTCACCGCTAGGGCTAGTGATTTGAGCTGTTGGCGATGCAGGGTTGCGTTGGGATCGTCTGCCGGAGGCTGTGTTGCTTTGAGGTAAGCACCCACAGAAAAAAGAGCACCCGCAGCTGTTTTGGGTACTGGGATTCCTTCGTCGTCGTATGTCATGAATGACAAGCCTAGGTTGCGAGTAATTGCCTCTCTCTCATCTTCCGGGAGGTGTGCCAGCCTCGATCTGCCTCTTGGGCTCGCCCGCCCTGTGGAGCTAAGTGATAGTTGTCTTCTTCGTGCGCTCGAGATGCTGGCTTGCCTTTTGCGCTCATCGAGTGCTCCTTGATGTTTTGCAGGCGAAGTGATTCCTGCCAGTTGAAGTACTGGAAGGTCAACATCTCTTCCGGAGTTGCGTCTGCTGGCATCATTGTGCACTCCTTAATTACTTTGTCTGCTTTTGCTGCCATCTCAGCAGTAATTGTCAGAGTTGTGACCCCATCCGGCATAGTTACCGTGCATGGGAATTCTGTAGGCCTGCGGGAGGCTGCGGCTTCAGATGATTCTCCGTTGATGGCAACGTAAACCTGGTGGGGGATGACCCGCGGGTACGTGTATGTGCTGCCAATTCCTGTCATGGACTCGACGTCTTCATCAAGGCTCATGTCGGAGTCGGTATGCCCGTCGAGTGGTCCGTCTGGACGGATCTCGTTGTCGATGCGTTCATCGTCTATGCTCATCTCGGCGTCAGCGAAACCGTTGTGGACCTCGGAGTCGAGTTTGTTGTTGGTGCAGATCTCAGAGTCGACGTGTTGTCGTTATGATTTTCAGGTTCGTCGAAGTCGTCGAGGGAGATCCCGTAGTCGAGGGTGTCATCGAGTGGAAAATCGAGCTCGAGATCGTTTTTGCGGTACGCTGATTCAGCTTCCTCACCTTGGAGTTCTTTTGCCAAGTACTCGTTGATCTCTCGAGTCGACATGGTTGTTGCAGATGAGCAGGCTTCGAGAATCGACGATGGGACGGACGCAGTCGATGGAGCCTCGGTGCGGCGGTCGCGAGTTGTCGTGGATCTGTCAAGTCCTGCGTACCAAACTTGTTTACGAAAAAATTGAATGCTCCAACAGTTAAATCCAAACCTGACTCGAGACCAGCAAACGTCTCTCGGGCTTCTGACGAGTGTGGATCAAATGTGCCTTTTGTTGGTGAAGTTGGCGGGCTGCCAATTTTCGAGCGAGTCGGCGAGTTGCCGTATGTCGACTGAGTCGGCGAGTTGTGGTTTGTCGATGCAGTCGGCGAGTTGCCGTTCGTAGATGCGATCGGCGAGTCGCCGTTTTCCGATGGAACCGGCGAAACCGCGAGTCCAGCACTATTCTTTCCCACAGACGGCGCCAATTGATGAGGGGTTAACTCATCAAATCCCATGGTTAAGGACCTAGGGTTGAGATTACGGGGGAGAGAACGTGGTAGAGCTGGTAGTTTCGTCGGCTGACAAGCAAAAGCAAGGATTTACCCAGGTTCAGGCCTCCGGAGAGTAACACCCTACTTCCTGCTTGTCTGGTATTGATTTGAGGGTATATGCGAGCTACAATAGAGTCCCGGCGAGATGTCGATCTCGCTAGGGTTTTGATGGTTCGAGTATTGCGTGTCCTCTCATCGGCGGCCCTCCCAGCCTTTATATAATAGGCTGGGTCTCGGGAGTTCGCAACCGACTCAGATTTACAAGTAAGGAAGGTCTAAACCGACTATAGCTACGGCTAACTTGGAGGATACTCCGTCTTCTTGGGCCTTCCTTTATGGGCTTCATGTAGGCTCTTGATAATTGGGCCTAGTCGATACGTGCACCAGGTACCCTCATGGTAGGGTACCCGAAAGGTATATCCCTGTCAGTAGCCCCCGAGTAGTTGTCTGACTCGAAGAATCGGGCATGGACTCATTCATCTGTGCACGTCATATATTTTGCACCTGTGTATACCATTGGAATTCCTGTATGAATAGCACATTTTGTCTGGCTATGTCGATTATTTCATCGACTATGGTTTTTGCTTATGATAATCAAAGGATAATAACTTAGTAGGCCCGGTACACTCGACGGATCGGGACCGGTTAACTGCACATTTGGGCAAAACCTTACTAGTTTTCAATCAAACTCGAGTCCCCGGACTCGAATCTGGAACAGACTGGTCAGACTCGACTCAGGCCGTTGAGGTCTTACTGAATCGTTCTGCAGTATAATTTTGAGATTACCCAATGCGTCCGTCGGGATTTTTCATCATGTCTGCTGACACGGAAAGTTTTAAGGATTAACGCTGCTGGAGCGGTCCTTAGCCCAGCTCGACAGATCGGCGGGTCTTACCTTTGCACTTATGCATGCAGCATCCGAGGTATTTTGCGGCGGACGCAACTCGGGAATTTTCCGTGTATGATTTTGCGTTACATTGTGCTTATCAGCTGAGTCGAGTCGTCTGTCGACTGATTCTTTGCCATTATTCTACCGGGTGCGCGAAAGGAGATCGTAGTTGGCTCCTCGAAGACCTCTCCATTCCTACCCCGGCGATTCACTCCTCCTCGCCTGATTTCCCCACCCCACGCTAGGGTTAGCCGCCGCTGCCGGCAGCTCTCCTTTGTGAGCTCCCTCCGTCTCTTGCAACGTCCGCGTCCGGCGCCGCCCGCCCTCCTCCGCCCCGGCGCCTCCCTGCCCGCCCCGAGCGCGCCCTCCTCCGGCCGCTCCGCCCTCGGCCCATGCCGCCCGTCCCGGTGCCGCCCGAGCCGGGCCGCCTTAGACACGCCCCGGCAGGCCCTCGCGCCGTCCGCGCCCCTTCTCCTGCCTCTGCTCGAGCATATCCTCTATGGTTCCTTCTCAATTTTTGTCGCTCCCTGTTCTTCCTCTGGCTACTGATTTGCCATTTGCGTTGCAGGTGTGGGAAACTTTCTTTTACATTGATGAATATTTGCTTCCCCAACCTGGGATTCTTCTAATGCTTATAGATTCAGAAAACTTCAGATGCAGTTTATTTTATTTTGTTCCTCCTGTATTCTTACAGACACGCTCCTTTTCTCGGTGTTTCAGTTATGTATAGCTCTCACTGTTAATTCTTTTGCAGGTGTATCGCTGGATTTGTGGGGTATTTGTGGTGGTCGATCGCCGCTTTCGTTGTTGAGGTTCGTCGCCTTTCTGGCAGCAAGACGGTTGCTTCTTCTATCGGCGCCTCCCTGCTCCGCCCCGAGTGCGCCCTCCTCTCGGCCGCTCCGCCCTCGGCACATGCCGCCCGTCCCGGTGCCGCCCGAGCCGGGCCGCCTTAGACGCGCCCCGGCAGGCCCTCGCGCCGTCCGCGCCCCTTCTCATGCCTCTCCTCGAGCATATCCTCTATGGTTCCTTCTCAATTTTTGTCGCTCCCTGTTCTTCCTCTGGCTACTGATTTGCTATTTGCGTTGCAGGTGTGGTAAACTTTCTTTTACATTGATGAATATTTGCTTCCCCAGCCTGGGATTCTTCTAATACTTATAGATTCAGAAAACTTCAGATGCAGTTTATTTTATTTTGTTCCTCCTGTATTCTTACAGACACGCTCCTTTTCTCGGTGTTTCAGTTATGTATAGCTCTCACTGTTAATTCTTTTGCAGGTGTATCGCTGGATTTGTGGGGTATTTGTGGTGGTCGATCGCCGCTTTCGTTGTTGAGGTTCGTCGCCTTTCTGGCAGCAAGACGGTTGCTTCTTCTACCGTGTTTACTCTCTGATTTTCCAGCCTTGATTCCATGGTTGGTTTCTCTGATCACGCAGCTGGGCGTGAGTTTGGTAATTGGTAACATTTATTTATTGGTAATTGGTAACATTTATTTATAGTGTATCCAAAGTAAAATTACTTCTATTTGTAAAGGATTGGAGATGAGTTAATTCATGCGTAGTCTAAGCAAACACATATTCCATCACTTTTTTTCTTAGATGTACATCGTGTTTGGATGTTATAACGATATAATTTTATCTTCTACAGGTAGCTTTCTTGCATGTATATATAATTCTGGATTTAGAGGAACGCTTGATTGAATTCATGCATGGTTAAGTTCTTATGTTTATCTTTGTTTGCCCGGTTGCCTTCACACCCTTGCTTGGGAGTTTACTGATGCATTTCAAAGATAATAACAACACATTCTTTCAGTTCAATAAGAATTGATGGATTTTATGTAGAAACCTAAATCTGATTCCATGTTACATATTTGTTTAGTAGTATAGCATCTTCATTTTTGTGTTTCAGTGGGGGAAACAAATTTATTTCCTTCAAATACGTCCAGATAACCTGCTTACTATTGTTATTGTGCTTGCAGGAAATACCAGATGAGGATCAGATTGCATGTTATTCGTTAGCAGTTACTTATTTATCCAGTAATTTCATTTCTATCCTAAAGGTACTGTATGATCTGGAATGGCTATATATTTGGGCTCATGCTTTCTTCTTGCATATCATGTATAGTGTCTAAAAAGTAGCTTCAGTAGGTAGTGGCTTAATACTGCATATTCCATTACTTCTTTCTTAGATGTACATAGTGTTTGGATGTTGTAATCATATAATTTTATCTTCTACAAGTAGTTGTCTTGCACGTATATATAATTCTCGGTTTAAAGGGATGCTTGATTGAATTCATGCATGGTTAAATTCATGCATTAGGCTGTGGAAACAACTATTTCTGTAAAGGTTGTTCCTTGAGAATAATTAATCGTACAATCAATAGTTTCATTTGGCTACTAAATGTTTCACACGAATTGATTATCCTTTTCTCTGTATGAATATGCAGATTGGTATTCAATTTACCCTAGGATCTCTTGCTAATGAATCACTGCCATTTCCCCTTTGCCTGATCCCATATGTTGCTTTTATCTTTGTTTGCCTGGTTGCTTTCAGATCCTTGCTCGGAGTTTACTACCACATTCAAAGATAATGACAACACATTCTTTCAATTCAATAAGAATTGATGGATTTTATGTACAGATCTAAATTTGATTCCATGTTATATATATTTGTTTAGTACTATAGCATGTTCATTTTTGTGTTTCAGTGTGGGGAACAAATTTACTTCATTGAAATACGTCCAGATAACCTGCTTACCGTTGACCTGAAACTTAATCATGCAGTTAAGTACAAAAAAGAAGCTGTCAGGTAACACATGTAGACAAACATGATGTTGAAGAGGCAATCACTCTCAGAAGTTTTCAGTTTGATGAGGTAAGGGATCTTACATTCTTTCTTGAATGGTGTAAATATCCATTTCTCGAATATGATTCAGCTGGAAGCTTTATTTATCGTTAATTCCTTATGCTGCCATTCTTTGTTGTAGGGCTTAGATGGATACTCTCAAATAAGCAAGAGTTTCTTGAACACCTGCATTGAGGTTACATGCAATAGGGAACTTTATGTATGGCTTAGAGCACTACTTAGGAAACTTCAAAGATCACAATATCAATTACGGTACGGTCGCCCTGTTCGATTATGTTACTAATTGCTGTTCGCATAATATGTAAGTTTCGCTCATTTCATATGTGAGTTGTAGCCTAAATCTGTATATTAGGCATGCTGTGTATAATCATAATTGATTGATGACTTATTAATTGCACTCTAAGTTGACTTATTTACACATAGACAATCATTTTTCGATAGTAGTGATATATACTCCATTTAGAGTCATGCATGTGGTTTTGGTGTCTATATAGTGTGTGAACTGAACTGATATTTGGGGTTTTCTGCTACGAACTCAACATGTTGATATTTTCTGTTGGAACAACACTTGCATCTGTATTGGAGTGTTCTCTAGGTGCCAAACAATGCCCAATCACTACAATTAGCACCAGCAAGGAGTTGGTGGCCGCCCCTGGTATTACCCTTCTCTTCTCCTTCCTTTATGTACAATGTCTTGAGAGCATGTAGTAAATACTGAGAAATGACTGAATATTGCTCCTGTGTTTACCTCTAGTTGTATTCCTCTACTACATACTGTTTGTAAGGTTATTTTTTATCTGGTTTCTTTTTCATGATCTGGCATAAGGTAGTCAATTAATTGACATAGAGGGCAGCTGTATATTCCAAATTTACATGTTTTAGTATTGGACTGCATTAATATAACTCCAGAACAAATTTAAGTAGGCGTTAACAGAAAATATTTATTAATAGGCTATGAAATAATTTTGGAACATATTGTGATCATACAGTCGCATTGAACCAATGATGTACTCGATAACCTGTTTTATGTTTGTATTGTAGACCAAACGTCTATTGTAGATTGCAGAGACTGCCCGGGAATTTTCATGTTCGATAGCTGAGGTTGTGAGCCTCCACAGATCATTATGTATGCGAGAGCATTCTTTGCCTGTTTGCTATGCCTCCTTATTGTGTTATTGAGGTTCTAATGAAAAGTTGCATTACATCTATATTTTACTTTATTGCTTTTTCAGCAGTCGGATATTATCATCTCTCATATTCTATTTTCTGAACTTTTAACAGATGACTCAGTTTTATTTGTGCTTTCCATTGAGCTCCTTCAATTAGTATGCCTGAATGGTGTTATGCTATAAATATGGCACTATGTTCGTGTATGTACGACAGACATAGGTTATGCATGCATGCCAAAACTAAACGCGATGCCGAGCTCAAACTCTCCAACATTTTTTCATAATATATAGTTTCACGCTAAAACAAAAAAAAACAAAAAAACCTACACCAAATTTGTCACCAAGGGCGCGGCATGTGGCCGCGCCGATTCCAACTAGTATCTGATCTAAAATAACCACAATCTAACATGTCTTATGTCGTTGACCTAACCTACCAAATGCAGACATAATACACGAACTCAAACAATTTCATGCTCATCGCCACCAAGAAAATCATCACCACATCCATGTCCTCCGTCATCACCACCATGACCACCTCTATGTCCACAACCGTTACCACCCACACGACCACCACCGTCACCTCCACAAGAGACCTCCGTTTGGGCCATGAGATCTCCACGAGTGAGCTCTCAATACCTCCTTTCCATGGCATCCAACATGTTTGGATTAATGAACATGATAGCACACTAGTCGGCTTTCCTCTCTTTTGCAAGCACTTGCTTTTCGAGTGCGAGCCTACTCTCCTCCGCCTTCACCTTCCTCTTTTCGGTCAGCGACTTGGACCTCCACTTCTCGTCCTGCAAGGATTTGAGCTCATTCCACTGTGTTTCCTTCTCCTCATTGCGTTCGGCCACCGGTATTTCTCTTGGTCTTAATCATAACACAAAGCTCGTCCTTGTAGACATCGATGACTCCTCTCTTCTTCTGTTTTTTGCAATCTTTTGCCCCTCCGCCCTCTTGTGAGGTTTTTCATCCTCCTCGTAATCGACTTCAACGGATACGCTAAGCCGTGATCTATTCGGCATGGTCTTGAAGTTCCTACGGATCCACTTCTCATTGTCGGTTGGTTCCTTGTAACAGTGGTGCGGTGTGAAGCCCTTGCCCTTCTTGTTGCGTCGCTTGTAGAGGGTTTGGATGATAGACCCATACTCCGTGATTGGCACCCCAGTCGGTGGTGCATGGTTAACTTGATCAACACAACCGGACCATCGGTTGCATTGCTTTTGGATGGTGCCCTAATGGTGTCCAAGTGAGCCTTGAGTGCGGCTCGTTGGACGACCAAGTGTTACAATAGTAGTCTTCAATCCTGTTCCAAAAAATTTACTTTGATTATTCCGTGCCAACCCAGATATCAAGTGAAACGTTCATCCAAGCATGGCACAAAGCAATGTCTTCTTCTTCAAAATAGTTTTGTGTCCTTGATATCTTTTTTTTTTGCTTCCTTGTGTATCCACGGGATCATCGACCTCCTCGTCCTCCAGTTCAGCAACATCATCATCCTCCCCGGCCTCTTTTTCTTGAGTATCATAGTTGAGGTCGTAGAGGCCAACTACGTGGGAATGGTGCAATTAAGACATGAAGATGGCCACATTCATCTCATCTCCACTATAATCAACAAAAAACAATAAGCTCACCACCCTATGGCCATAACCATTTGCCAATTTCTTGGCCGAAAAGAAAAGGAAAAAATCTCTTGGGCATTTCATCGAGCCCTTGGTGGCCATGGTCCTCGGCGGCGGTTTCGACAACTTAGCGCGATAAATGACGAGGCGTAGGGGTGGCAGGAGATAGGGTACAAGCCACCGGCGAGGATGATCCGTCGGTTTCGACAACGTCGCCTTCTTTTTCCTCTTCTTTGCCTCCTCCTCTTCGAGCGCCTTCAAGGCCTCCGTCGGCTTCCTCGTCCGTTGCCGCCGGTTGGAGCAATGGGAGGGTGACCTGTCATCACCGTTGCCGCAGCGGTCTTGCACTACCCTTGTCGGCCTTGTTGGTAGTGCGCGGGTGGCCCGCACCCTATTTTTGTGTGTCCCCAACCTATTTTTTGGCACCAACGGGAGATCGTCGGACGATTCTGGCAGCGTCGCGCCGGGGACAGTGGTTGGCGGGGTAGATGAAAATTCTTCCGGGTCCATTCCGGCCGGAATTGGGGTGCATCGGTGCCTACGACAATGAAATTCGGCGGGAAGTGATGGTGGCTTGGCAGGATAGTGGTGGCCGAAATTATCATCTAGGAGGCCGTCGGTAGGGTATATTTGAAAAATTATCAAATATGAACATATGCTCAGAAACTATCGTTACCAAATTATATAGTACATGTTTTGGATATTTTAGTGTGGACCACATACAGAATGAAATGAGTGTTAAAACGCGTCTATATACGTGCAAATCAAAAAAAAAATCCTATATTTTGGAACGGAGGGTGATGTACTTGATCAAGGAGTTCTTCCATAATATAGAGAAACCTAGAAGCCAGAACTCTAAACTAACTAAAATCTGAACGTTTATCTAACACCCAGCCAATAATTTCATTCGGTACTGACAATGTTCCTTTCATAATTTTCTGTTCACCTGGACTATCTCTGTAGAACTTTTACAAAATTGGGGTATTTTTTAAACATGGACTTAACCATGATCTGTGTCTGCCGAGCCCATGTATCTGACTTTTAATTGCTTGCTCAATTTAACAGTAAAAACCTGAATCCTTGGAGCACCAAGTGCAATCACAATGCAACTCTTATAAGGCATAATTTACCTAGTTGGGATTTATGGCATCCAAACGGAAAATGCAACACCACAACTAACAAGATATCCACATACTATCCACACCCTTCATTTCATCAAGATTCGTGCAACAAATTCATCAACGAATCTTCAAATGTCAACGCATTATCAATAATTGATGGATTTATGTAACATGAATTTTAGATTCATGTACTAACATGAATTTTCTGTGCATGCATTGAAAAAAAAATTAAAACCACGCGTTAACATATTTTTTAGTTTTTTTAACACATAAAATAGTTGGAATAATATGGTTCGTTGAATGCATAATCAACGGTCATGATAGTATGTGGAGATCCTATTAGTTGTGGAAAAATCGCGTTGCATTAACATGGGCCCCAATTTGTTAGTATGTTCTAATCAAACTGTCATACTCAAATCATAAGAAAGGCTCGATCAACAAACTAACGGGAGTGAGAGATTCATACGTCCAGTGTCAAACTCGGACCACTGGTTAACTGATAAGACTGTAAGTAGCTTTGTCTGAACCTTTCTTTGCATATATGGATATGTGCGACGGAAACATAAACATCCCAGAAACACAACATTTGAGCAGGAACATTAGAGGGCTTTGATAACCTTTGCAAGTAACCATCATCCGCAGCAAAATTGGCCATAAATCGTCTCTTTTCTTGCCTCAGTTTATACGACAGACAAACAAACCAAAGAAAACAGAGGTTTTGCAGAACCTGTTCAGACACCACATCAGTCAAGTGAAGCTCAGCTCCGTGAAGTCGTCGAGGAGGAGGTCCATGGACGAGTCCTCGCCGCCAACGCCGTGCCCGTTGCCGTCAAGGTGCGGACGCGGAGCCCTCTGCGAGATGGGCACCGCGACAGTGAACGCCTCCATGCGAATGCGATCCTGCAGAGCTGCAATGGCGTAGAGCGCCGCCCTGCTGCGGTGGAGCGCCTCGAGCTGGGGGAAGTAGTGGCACGTCGTCATGGAGTCCTCGGGGCGCTTCCTGTGGCTCTTCTTCACCCTCTTGAAGTACGCGTTCATGTTATCCCACTTCTTCTTGCACTGCTTGGAGCTCCGGTTGTAGCCCATCCGACGCATGCCCGCCGAGATCTCCGTCCAGAGCATCCGCAGGTTGCTCCGCAGTTGGATCAGCGCGTTCACCTCGGTCTTGAGCCACGGCGACGACGACGCCGCCCCGCCGCTGCCTCCGGTCCGCGTCTCGGCTGGCTTCATGATGGTGTCCTTGCTGCTTTGGTGTACCACCAGCGCGAGCTCCTGCTGCGGCTGCGGCGTCGCGGGCGGCATTGTCGGCGGCTTCTGCAGTCGCGGCGATGGTTGCGGCTGCGTACTCGCGGGTGGTTGTTGTGACGGCGGCGGTGCAGTGGCGTTGGGGGCGGTCTGCCTGGCGGTGATCTTCTGTATGACGGAGAGCACTTCGGCGTGGCGGGTGGCGGCCATGGCGCGGTCCTGCGCGAGTATCTCCTGCTCGCGAGCCAGGCGCGCCGTCTCCTGCCACCGCAACGCCTCCTCGCGGATCATGCGGTCCTGCTCCCGCTTCTCCATGGTACCGCTGCTGCATCGCCTCCTGCCGTTCCATCTGCTTGATCAGACCCTCGAAGAACCTCATCATCTTCTCGTTCCCGTCACCCGCGGGCTCCGACGTCCTCTTCCTCTTCCCTCGCTCGCCGTTGCCCTCGGCGTCGTCGGAGTCCTCCGTGTTGGAGGTCGAGAAGCTCAGGTTGGGCGCGGCCATGCCAGCCGTGGAACCAAAAGACGGCGGCTCGGGTAAGGCCCCGACGGCCGAGGGTCCCTCCATCCCGGGCACTGCAATGGCCCTCGCCACCGGGCAGGTCCTGCCGTCGTTGCAGCCGGCGCGGCTGTCCTTTCTGCGCTTGTAGTAGTACTTGTGCACGCTCTCGAACTTGGTTTGTGCGTCCGGCATAGCCTTCTTTTTCCTCCTCTCCTCCGCGATCTCGCAATTGCCGGCGCCGCCCATGGCTTCCTCTTGGCCGCTCTCCTCCTCCTTCACCTCCGTCATACTCGCCCCCGCGGGAATCTTGGCCGCGCCGAGCAGCTGGAAGGCCGCGGCGTCGAAGGCTCTGGCGGCCTCCTCGGCGGTGCCGAAGGTGCCGAGCCAGACATTGGCTCCCCGCAAACGATCCCAGATCTGCGCCCCATAGTTGCCGCTTCGTGTCCGACGCACGCCGCAGAACTCGGTTCCGTCGTCCGGCCTAGTCCTCTTCTCCCCTCTCACGGCTCCTACTGCCTCCACGTGCGCCGCCGCAGTGCCGCTCATGCCGGCGCTCAAGCCTCGCTCTTGGACGCTCTCCTCCTTCACCAGCAATGGCGGCCGCCGCCACAAGACAAGAAGAAGCAGAAATGGCAGCTTTTGGGTGGGAGGGAGATAGTGGACTAGCGCAGCTCAGGTTTCTTGTGACTTGTGGACCGATCCGCCTTCAACATCGTTGATTCTGAGCACGAGGCACATGATGCTGGAAATAACAAACACAGTAAAATCAGCGAGTAGAAAGTTTTCTTCAACGTAAATTTTAGTTTACACCAATACAAAAAATTGTTAGTTTGCGCAATGCAAATTTACAATATATGCAAGAAAATTTGGTCTCAGAAAAATGAAAAAGGATTAAAGTGCATTTGATTTCTTTTTCAGTTTTATACTGTAAAATTATACTGAATCGTGAAACCACATTGATTAATATTTTAATACAGAGATTTTGCAAAGTTAAGGTATTCTGAAACTTATTTATACTATTAGTGTTCGTTTACCCAAATTATAAGATGCATACACATATGTAATATTTGTTATGGTATTCAATTTTAAATCAAATTTATTAGTCCTTAAACCACATGTTCATCCTTGGAGCTATTATGCTTCGAATAAATATGATAACCATATAATTAGTACCCACGATGTATGAGTAAATATTTTACCGTGTTTAAGAAAAAGTAAAACAACCGATGTATATACTCCCTCCATTTCAGAATGTAAGGCCTATAGTTTTCTGGATGAATATTAAGACATGGTATTTGTCATACGGTGGACTCATTTGCTTGTGAAAACAATCGGAAGAGAGGAGTCCCTAATAGCCACCAAATGAAAACAATCCGTAAAATCTCTCTGTTCGAGATTGGGACTCGTTTTTAGATGCGTAAAATTATTCATAAATCGCAAAACACCATATATTTTGGAATTTTTAAAAAATATTGGCCTTACATACAAGAACGAGAGAGTATTATCCTAGGTATTTGTGGCTATACTGCATGGAGTATTATCCTAGGTTTTCAGTAGCTTTTTAGAAGCTCGACCTATTCACAAAAAAGAAAAGCTTACTTGACCTAAAGTATTTAGTCTTTGGCTACGAGATTATTTCTTTTAAACATGTTGGGAACACGTGGCGGAAAAAAATAAGAAACTTTTAGCTATTTACCGCAAACGTAGCAAAAAAGTCCAATAAGCAAGCAAAACATATAAATTATTCAGAGCAAGACTTGAGCCCAAACCTCCGATAAGCATGGAGAGCCTCAAACGAGCTCATCTGTTTGGTGGGTTCAAAAAAAGAAAAAAGAAGCTCATTTGTTTGGAATTTGCGTTAGGTGTATCAACAAAAGTTTAATTTTTCTCTACTTCTCAGTACACGATACAAATTGATTCCACGATTGGTGCTAAGTGAGTATTATATTTGAATCCTTCCACAGGAAACAACCTAAAATTTAAAGTGGAGCAATTTATAGCAAAACGGACTAGTATATAATATTCTTTATGTATGCTAGAATAATGCTTGGGAGTTAGAGATTATGACATAAAATATATGATCTGTTTGTTGGTATTTTCCTCCCGTCTTGTTGTTTTACCTTTGGCATTTGTAGTTCGTGACTTCCTTGTCAGTCTCAAGTCTTGCTAATGATTCTTTTGCATTGTGCATGTCTTTAGGTTTAGATATTCAGCCTGGGGGTGATGTTTGTGTTAGGCTCTACATGAACTGTAGGGTGGGCTGATGATGTGCTGATATCATGGTTTAGTTAGTGTTTAGTCTTGTTTTTCCTGCCTTCGGTGTATCAAGTTTTGTTCGGTTAAATGGTATATAATGGTAGTCCTATTTTTGTAACATCTTGAAAACGATGAAAACCCACTAATTACCTTTTTTTTTGCAGTGATCAAACTGTAAGAAAGTTTGGTGATAACTTGTCTGTACTTCGACGTGTACCAAATTATGAACCTGATAATGAGATGTCCTACATATATAGCTTATCATCAAGTGATAATGTATGATTATCTAAGCCTTTTTGTATTGTTTTCTGTGTGGTTTTCTGTATATATTTTTGCAAAGCTTATATATTGGTTCTGTTTGTTTTCGCATGTTTTTATCAGGAGAATGTGAAACCGTGGAGGAAAAGATTTTTGGATGATGTGTTGTTTGAATTTTTCGCTAAGAGGTTGGCCTGCGAAACCACTTTTTGAAGCTGATGTGTGCTCAAAGGTTTCCTTTTTCTCGAGGACTTTATTTATGATGTTTTCCTTTTTCTATCAATAGGCTATCTGCAACGAACCTGATGTGTGCTCAAAGGTTTGATTTATTTTGTGCATTTGATGTTTTTAGTTGTCACCTATATGCATTTTGCTTTTTATGTGATGCGTCGTTTTTCTGTTGGATGCTTTTTGTTCTTATGGTGTTGTATTTTTTGTTTCAGTCCAATGGTGAAGGAAATTGTTATCAACAGATATAATTTCTCTTCATATTCCATCAAATACTTTTGGGAGGTCTTGAAATCCTTGTCAAACCGTCGAAAGGAGGTTATTAGGAACTTTGGGTTCAGTTGCCTTTTGTTATTCCAGAAATCTGAAATTCCTTCAGCTTTTGTGTGTAGAAGCTGCGTGTCCTCTCAAATATTGGCCGAGGATTGCAAGATCATTCCAATATCGAAGGAATCTGTTTATCATCTCACTGGATTGCCAAAGAGTGGAACTTTGCCTATGCCAAATAGCGAACGTGGTGCTAAGTTCCTTTTGTCATTACTTGGGTTAAGTGAGTTGCTGCATATCACTTTCATTGGGAACAAGCTGAAGTCCAAAGAATTTATGAGTGACAAGATTTTTTTTTGTGCTTCATCGTTATAGCTTTGAAGTGTTTTATGTTCCCTTCATCGGATGAGTATCCAAACACTGCACATACTCAAAGAACGAGAGACTGCTAGTAATGTCGACTTATGCTTGCTTGTGTATTAGCACATCATGTCTGGAGTATCGAAATTCTCCATAACTTATAAATTGAATGGAAGGGAACCGAAGGATTTTGAATTCCGTTACTACATACTTAATGCAGTGAGTTCTGCTTCAATAAGTTTGTTGTTGGTTTCATTTTTTTTATTGTTCTTTACTTTTCAACTAATTGCATCCACCACATTTATTTTTCAGGTTTACTATCTTGGTTCCTTGGATTTCGGTGCTAGGATGGTTGACCAGAGTGTCCCTAGGATTTCTGTTTGGAATGGGAATATGATAAAATCCTTCTCTGACTAAGATCATAGGAAGAAGAATACATTAGGGAAGAGGCAGCTAAAAAAAAAAAAACTTCCACGTTGCTATAGAGAGGTGTTTTGTTTTCCCTTTTGTGTAGTATTACTTTTAGTTTAGTTTTTGCGTGCACTGTAATCCTTTTTTTTCTTGCATTTTTTCTGAAACTATATGTTCTTGCATATATTCTAAATTTTCGTTTGTGTAAACTAACATTTGTTTTTTGCCGGGATGTGAACTGACATCTACATTGTACACTGCAATCATGTTACTTTTTCTCTTTTCTGGAACAAACCTTTTACATGCTGATTTTATTGTGTCTCCAGTTTCATATGTCTCATGCTCACAATATATAGATAATTAACCAAGCGTTAAAAAAAAGGAAATATAGATAACCATGAGTCCAACAATCAAGCAGGGTGAAGGTGAATGAGGCTCGGTCCAGACTCGAGAGGTCAAAAACCTGTCCAGCGTCTCCCTCTCCCCACCCAAAAGCTGCTACATTTCTGTTTCTTCTTGTCTCGAGGCGGCCGCCCGGTCCAGTCTAGTCCAGCGAGAGCGTGATGATGGTGAAGGCGGAGAGCGCCCAGGAACGAGGCTTGAGAGCATCTCCACTCGCGGCATCCAAATGGGCGCCCGAAGGGCGTCCGGACAGGCCCTTTGGGCGCCGTCCGGACTACCTTGCCCATTTGGGCGCCGTCGATCCCCACTCGCGGCGCCCAAACTAAAAAAATTTAAATTTAAACTTTGACAAATTTCATTCAAATTTTAGGAAAGTTTACAGATTTGAATGAAATTTAAAAAAACTTAACCTAAATCTACTGGAAGCCCCGGTAGCGGCGCGTGAAGGCGTAGTAGGGGTCCTCGTCCTCCTCCTCCTTCTTCACGCCGCTTGCTCCTGCGCCGTAGTCTTCCTTCTTGACGCGGCTAGGGCCGGCGTCGCCGTCGCCGGTGAGGTCGACGAACGGCACGCCAGTTTCAATGGCGTGCATGTACGCCGACCAGGCGTAGGCAGATGGCCCTCCATGGGCGGCACGTCCTCCATGGACGCGGCCTCCGCGGCCCGCAGGAGCTCGTCGTTGTCCTGGGCCGCCTGCGCCGCCAGGAGCTCGGCGTAGAGCGTCGTCGGCTCCGCCTTCACCTTCATCGGCTCCGGCTTCGGCGAGAGCAGAACGCGGGAGAGGGAGGAGGAGGAGCGCGATGAAGACGCTCGCGAGGACGACGCCCGCGACGACGACCCTGTCGAGCGTGAGGACGACGTGCGCGGTGCCCACACGTTGGCTGGCGGCGCCGGAGGCGGAGCGTGGGGCCACTCCAGCAGGGAGCCGCCGTTGGCGATGTGGTCAATGACCGCCTGGAGCGTGCGGCCGTGCACGCTCCAGAACGCCTCGCGCCCGGCGACGTTCTTGTCCCTGGGCGCCAGGCCGGGGCCGTCCCACCGGTTCATCTCCTCCTCGAAGAGGCGGTGGAATGCCTCCTCGTACCGGGCGGCGTTGCCCGGGTCCTCCGGGTTCCAGCGCGGGTCGTCGCGCATCTCCGGCGTCAGTTCGCGCCAGTAGTGCGCGATCTGGGCCGCGTGGAAGTCGCGTTTCGACCGCGTCAGCGGCCGTGGCACCGGGATGCCGCGGACGGAGATGGCGTAGCCGTGGCCAACGCGCATGTCCGGCGGCACTGGGTAGCCGTTGTCGCGCAGCGCCTCGGACTGCTCCTTTAGCAGGGTGCGCGGCGTGAAGCCGTTCGCCGCGGCGCCACCGGTACGCCTCCAGTTGCCGGCCATCTCTAGGGTTTGCGGTGGCGGCGAGTGTGGCGTGTGGGGAGAGGGGGGAGCGGTGGCGGCGAGTGTGGCGAGTGAACGCGGGGGCGACGGCCTTTTATTGCCGCCGGAGAGCGGTGGCACTAACGCCGCTCGCCTCGAAAAGGCGCGCCGCATTCACTCCGGCGAGCAGAGGACACGACGGCTCACTGGCCGCCCGCCGGCCGTGAAAACGAGGAGTCGCCACGCGGCACGCGCCTTTGACGACGCCTTTGACCACGGCAGGGCGTGGCCGTGTCACTGCCAGGCGTGGCCCGCGCGTCGGAGGCGTGCGTTTCCTTCCGTCCGGGGCTGCCCCAAGCCTCCCCAAGTTGAGGGCGTGGGCTGGGCGTGCCGGACACAAAACTGGGCCGCGCCGGACCGAATTCGCGTTTGGGCGCCGCGAGTGGGCGCGATTTTGTGTCCGGCGCCCCAAACGCCTTTGGGCGGCCGTTTGGGCGCTCCGACTGGAGATGCTCTGAGCATGAGTGAGATCACGGCGGCACACGGGGAGGCAGCAGAAGCTGTGAGGAGGGAGGAGAAGGCAGGGCCGGACGCCGGAACCGAGTTCCTCTGCGTGCTTCGGCGACGGAGAAGGCCACAAGCGGCAAGTATGGGGCGCAGATCTGGAGTTCGTTGCGGCAAACAATGTCTGTCTCGGCACCTTCGACACCGCCGAGGACGTCGCCAGAGCGTACGACGCGGCGGCCGTCGAGCTGCGCGGCGCTGCTGCCAACACCAACTTCAAGAGTCCGGCGGCCGTCCGGTCCAGCGCGAGTGTGGCGGTGGTGAAGGAGGAGTTCGCGGAGGAACATGGGGACAGCGTCGAAGCTGCGGAGAGGAGGAAGAAGAGGGCTTTGCCAGCTGATGACTTGCCGGAGCTGCCGGTGCACAAGTACTACTACAAGCGCAGACAGGACAGCCGCGCCGGTGGCAACGACGGGAAGACGTACCAGCTCCACGACCCGGCTATTGCGGCCTACCCGGTGGAGACGGCCGTTGTAGTGCCCGGGATGGTGCGACCCTCCGCCCAGAGGCGGAGCTGGGCCCAGGCAACCTGGGCCGTGGCCCGGGTCGCAGCGAAATATCCTTCTTACCATCTACGAAAAAAAAACTGGCCCGGGGCGCAGCCCAGGTCTGGCCGGCTGGCCCTGGTCTCCCGCAGTCCCGCTCGCTCGTTCCTCTCTGCGTGACTCGCTCGTTCCTCTCCCCCTGGCTCCAGAAGCGCGCCGCCACGCTCAGCTCCGCCCCGGCGCCCCTGAAGGCTGCCGCCGACGCCGGAAGGCCGGCTTGCCGCGCCGTGCCCCGCATCTCCCCTTCCCTAGGCCGAGGCTGCTCAGCATCTCCCCGTCGAGGCGTCGACCTTCTCCAATCTCTGAGTTCTAGGGTTCGTGCTCCCCTCATTTGATTTCTCCTCAGCTCGGTGCTTCTAGCTAATTTCTCTACATCTTCGCGTTCTCCGCAAATTTGTCTCCTTCCCTGCCTCAATTGCTTGCAATCACCCCCGCAGGTGGTACACCAAAGCAGCACAGACATCGACATGATGCCCGCCGAGACGCCGCACGACGCGTCGGCGTACGACGGGTCCGGAGGCTGCGGCGCCGGCGTGGCGGCGTCGTCGTCGCGGTGGCCCAAGGCGGAGGAGCACACGCTGATCCAGCTGCGGTGCGACCTGGACATGAGTCGGAAGGGGCCGCTCTGGGAGGAGATCTCCGCGGGCATGCGCCGGATGGGCTACAGCCGGACCGCCGAGAGGTGCAAGCAGAAGTGGGAGAACATGAACAAGTACTTCAACAAGGTGAAGCAGAGCAACAAGAAGCGCCCCGAGGACTCCAAGACGTGCTCCTACTTCCACCACCTCGAGGCGTTCTACCGCAACAAGGCGGCGGCACTCGGCTCCCCTGCCGGAGAAGGACTTCGCTGCGTGAAGAAGGCTACGGGTACGCGGGGCAGTCGGACAGGGTTCCGCGGCGTGCGCTGGCGACCGAGCGGCAAGTACGGGGCGGAGATCAGAGCGTCCGGTGAGCGTCAAGGGAATGCTCGCATATGGCTCGGCAGCTTCGACACCGCCGAGGTGGCCGCCAGAGCATACGGCGCGGCGGCCATCCCCATGCCTTCCATGCCACCACCGCCGCCGTCGTCGCAGACTCACGCCACACAAATCGCCTACGCCGCCGAAGCGTCGCCGTCGTCGCAATCACCCCCGCAGGTGGTACACCAAAAGCACAGACATCGACATGATGCCCGCCGAGACGCCGCACGACGCGTCGGGGTACGACGGGTCCGGAGGCTGCGGCGCCGACGGGGCGGCGTCGTCGTCGCGGTGGCCCAAGGCGGAGGAGCACGTGCTGATCCAGCTGCGGTGCGACCTGGACATGAGTCGGAGGGGGCCGCTCTGGGAGGAGATCTCCGCGGGCATGCGTCGGATGGGCTACAGCCGGACCGCCGAGAGGTGCAAGCAGAAGTGGGAGAACATGAACAAGTACTTCAACAAGGTGAAGCAGAGCAACAAGAAGCGCCGCGAGGACTCCAAGACGTGCTCCTACTTCCACCACCTCGAGGCGTTCTACCGCAACAAGGCGATGCCGTCCATGCCACCGCCGCCGCCGTCATCGCAGACTCACGCCACGCCCAGCGCCTACGCCGCCGTAGCGCCGCTGTCGTCGAAACCACCCCCGCAGGTGGTACACCAAAGCAGCACAGACATGGTCATGATGCCCGCCGAGACGCCGCGCGACGCGTTGGGGTACGACGGGACCAGAGGTGGCGGCGCTGGCGGGTGGGCGTTCTACCGCAACAAGGCGGCGGCGCTCGGCTCCTCTGCCGGAGACGGACTTCGCTGCGTGAAGAAGGCTACAGGTACGCGGGACAGTCGGACAGGGTTCCGTGGCGTGCGCTGGCGACCGAGCGGCAAGTACGGGGTGGAGATCAGAGCGTCCAAGGGCAAGGGGACTGCTCACATATGGCTCGGCAGCTTCGACACCGCCGAGGAGGCCGCCAGGGCATACGACGCGGCGGCGATCAAACTGCACGGAGCTGCTGCCAAAACCAACTTCAAGACTCCGGCGGCTCCTGTTGCTGATGACATCAACCCCGGGCACGCGCAAATGATCGACCTGAAGCTGGCGCCGAAGGTGAACTCGAACGTTGAGGGCCGGAGAAGGGCGGTAGCTAGGTCCGATTCTCGGTCGGGGTACCGCGGAGTGCGCCTCGATGGCGGGAAGTACTACTTGGCGCAGATCAGGGAGGCGGGGCGGCCAACAACTCGGCGGCGGCTCGGCATCTTCAACACCGCCGAGGAGGCCGCCAGAGCGTACGATGCCGCCGCACTGAGTCTGTATGGCGCCGCGGCCAAAACTAACTTCGAGCAACCACCCACGGGCGCCACCGCTGCTGATGAATTACCGGAGCTGCCGGTGCCCAGCAGCTCGACCATCTCTGCACTGCCTGACGAGTAGCACCAGGTGGAAGAGTTCCTCACGGAGATGGACTTCTGGGCTGTTGTGGTGGCTTAACAGGTTACGAAAAATTATGTTTTCCTTGTGTTTTCTTAAGAGATTGCGTATAATCTGAGGAAGGAAAGAAACGAAATATACCCAATTTTACTGGGGATAATAGTTGCAAGGTTATCAACATGTGTTTTCAGTGTCAAACTATGCTTCTGTAGCACACAACCGTATGTGCAAGGAAAAGTTCAGACATAGCTATGCCGGCTCTTACGAATCTGACTTAATTATGTTTTGTTGATAGGGTTGGCATGTCTTTCTTATCATTGAGTAGAACGGTTTATTCAGAACACACTAACAAATTGGGCCCCGTGTTAATGCAGTTTCGATGCCAAATGTTCCAGCTTGGTAGATTATGCTTATTAGATCGAGTTGCAATGTGATTTCACCTGGTTATCCGTGGTTTTAGGTTTTACTGATGAACTGAGCCAGAAAATTAGTTGGTTCAGAATGTTGCCGTGTACATGCTTCATAAATAGGCCCAATTTCTGTGTGCAGTGTAAATACTACTGAGATGGTCTAGGTGAAGAGAAAATCATGGAAGAAGCATTTTCAGTACCCAATGAATTATTGGCTGGGCTCCGAGATGGTGCTTAGATAAACATTCAGATCTTAGTTCAGAGTATTGGCTTCTACTTTCTGTTTGGATGATACAACATTTTCTGAATCTTCTCCTTCCGCTTAACCTAGCCATATAAAGTTTTAGGTGTGTACTTTCGGGGGAAATTTAGTGACCTGCATGTTGCACAAATGTGCCCAATTATTGTGCAGTTTGGATGCCAAATGTTCCAACTTGGTAGATTATGCTTAATAGAATTGCAATGTGATTTCACTTGGTGCTCCGAGGTTTTAGGTTTTACTGCTGAACTGAGCCAGAAAATTAGCTGGTTCAGAATGTTGACGTCTACATGATTCATAAATAGGCCAAATTTATGTGCAGTATAAATACTACTGAGATAGTGTAGGTGAAGAGAAGTTCATGATAGAAACATTTTCAGTACCCAATGAATTATTGGCTGGGCACCGAGATAGTGCTGGGTGTTAGGTAAAACATTCAGGTCTTAGTTCAGAATGTTGGCTTCTACTTTATGTTTAGACGATGGAAGAACTTCATAATCTTCTCCCGGCTATACTACTTTTAACATACATGCTCAACATTGTCTTGAACAGTTCATAAAAGCATGAGACAAATAGTCGCAATTGAGACAAACTACCTTGTTGGCTTTGGCTACCCTTTGTTGATTCAAAAAATTCGGTCAGAACTATGCTTGCCATCTCTCCAAAAAAAGGAAATGTGCTTGCTACTATCTGTGATCATTGTTTGATAGTGGACTTATTGAATGTGACTAAATTGTGCCATGTTATTATCAACTTTATTCAGGAGAATTAACTGCGCATGTTTGAATCAACAGAGGGTAACCATGTTAATGCAGTTAGAAGCTAACAGAATGGCACCATGTTAATGCAATTTGGATGCCAAAATTTTCAACTTGGTCGACTTATTAGAGTTGCACTGCAACTTAGTGTCATAGGTATTAGATTTTTACTGTATTTTTTTGCTGGAAAATTATGTAAGATGCGTATCCAACACATGGGATCGATAGGGGCAGAATCATGACTAAGTAGTAAATAGGACCCAATTTCCGTGCTGTATAAGTATTACTTAGATGGTCTAGGTGAAGAGAAATCATCACTCCTGACAGGGAATAATGGCTGGGTGCAAACATAAGAATTGGGTGATTGATAAACATTCACATTTTAGTTACTTCAGAATGTTAGTTTCGACATCCTTCTATTGGAGAACTTACTAATCTCCCGGCCGTTAGTTTCCGTGTACATGCTCACACATTAGTCTTGAATTGTTGGAAATTGAAACGAAACCAACAATTTCAGAGAGCTAGTATCTTTTGGGTTGCCCTCTATGGAGTCACAACCTTGACATCCAGTATGTTGGAACAGAACCTTCCAAGTCAATAAACTTGAGTTCCACAGGGTATTTTAGATACGGAAAACCTTTAGTTAGCCCCACAAAAATAAACTTGAGTTTTAGTACGGCAAAACATGAAGTAAGCTTGAAGGTTCTCCCAAAGCCATGGGTGGAAATTTTCATAGAAAAGAAATCTACAAATAAGTGAGAGGATATGGCGCAAAGCACAAAATACGACCATACTAATATTTCTCTAAATTTTTCATTTAGTGATAAAAATCTCACAATTAATCACAGAGTGCATTTTTTCTAGAAATGAGACATGTATTGATTATTTTGCCATTTATCTAGATTATACATCCACAATTCAGTTAGGATTTCGTCATTTGCATCGTATTTTTAGGGAGAAATTATAAAAGAATTTTTTTTGTTGTATTGATCTCACCCTCGTGGGGATACATATAGTGTACAAGACTCGGGAGTCAAGTAGCCAACGGGCTGGAGTACGAGATGGTCTCTAATTCCTAGTCTAAACGTACACATATTTTAACGCTCCAACTCAGTTTTAGCGGGAGTGAAGCAAACGGTGGCGCATGGATTTGAAGTCTTGTTGCTGCTAGGATGATTCATCAGCTGCTGGTTGTTGGAGCTCCAGTTTGGATGCTAGAAGAAATATACAGCTGGATGCGTGCCTTTTTTTGGGCAGGGCAAGAGGATGCCCATGGTGGCCAATGCCTTGTGGCCTGGCCGGCGGTCTGCAAGCCTCACTGCTTCGGCGGCCTGGGTGTGAAGGACCTCCACTTGCAGGGATTGGCATTGCGAGTGCGTTGGGAATGGCTTCGCCGTACTGACCCGTCTAGACCTTGGTTTGGGCTCCCGATGATCCACGACCCTCATGCTCGCGAGGTGTTCGACAGTCTGATTCAAATTCAGGTGGGCAGTGGCGAGCATGTCCTTTTCTGGACAGATCGTTGGATACAAGGCCGCGCAGTCAAGGACATTGCGCCGGAGGCGTTTGCGTTGGTGTGCACCAGGAAGCTCAACAGCAGGACGGTAGCTGAGGCATTGCAAGGGGTTAGTTGGTTGGCGGATATGAACGGGGTGTTGTCGCAGGCTGGTGCTCTGCAGTGCGCCCAGCTTTGGCGCGCAATCACCCTTCTGAACAGGAATCCGAATGAAAGAGACACCTTCATCTGGCCTTGGTCCTCCACAGGAGCCTACACAGCCAAATCGACGTATAAGATGTTGACGCAAGGAGCCATTAGAGTGGGTTATGCCGAGTGTGTCTGGAAGTCGTGGGCGACGCCAACCTGCAAGATTTTTATGTGGTTGGCACTAAAATACAGAATTTGGACGTCTGACAGACGTGTTCGACACGGGCTGCAGGAGACGGTGGATAGGTGCCATCTTTGTGACCAGATCGACGAGGACACGGACCACCTGCTTCTCCAGTGTGTGTTCTCACGACAGGTTTGGTTCAGGTGTTTCCAGGCTGAAAATTTCAGAGTTCAGACCCCTCAGACGGCGGATGGACTGGAGGATTGGTGGCTAACTGCTAGGCGTGGTCTCGGCAAAACTGAACGAAGGCGCTTTGATACTCTTGTGACCGCTGTTTGCTGGGGTTTATGGAGACAGCGCAATGCGAGGGTGTTTGGCAATACCAACCAGCAGTGCAACGAGGACGTTCTTGCGGCTAGAGTCCTTGAAGACATGAAGATGTGGAGTGTTGCCAGGAGAGGTAGTGGTGTTGGTGTTCCTCATGTAGCGAGAGAGTAGCCTAGTTTTTATTTACCGTCTCTGGTGTGTTGACTGTCCTAGCTATTTCATAGCTAGGTTTCCAGTCTCTTGTAAAACTTTTCTGCCTTCTATAAATCAAAGCACGCAATTTGCGTGCTCTAAAAAAAAAAGTCTTGTGCTTCCGTTCTTTTCCTTTCCGTCATCATAAACTGTCTCTCTGATGGTCTCTTCTCTCTGCCCTCCGCAGTCACAGCGGGAGTGGCGTGAACGCAAGTGACAATGCAGATTTTGTTGACTGCAGTTATTGCCGATGAGTTGTTGTAGACCTTCCCTTGATGTCGATGTCGAGGTAGCCGACCCTGAGGTAGCCATGGTCGCGTAGTTGTGGTCGATGATGTACTCGTCATAGTTTGTGTAGCCGCAATGCACACACCAACATAACAACACACACAAATAGAAAGAATCTGGGTAAATATTCATTCAGAATACTAATAGTAAATGACCACACATGAAAATATTTAGCTACAATGTATTAGGGGAAACATGGCGAATGACCACACATCCACAAACGCAAGAACAGGTCATGCAAAGCTATGTTTGTAATAAGTCAGTTCATGGTTTGTTAATGGCTGCTGCCATTGGCGTTTGCGTATGGTGATCGCGATATGCAAACACACAATAAACCCTGTATTTTAGTATTTTCTCAAGTTTCAACTTAGTCTAACTATTTTGTTAGGAAGACACGATTTGGTACATCCCGTAACCAGCTATAAGAGCATCTCCACGGGGGACGCCAAATATATGTCCGGCATCCTCAATTGGGCCTCAATTGGAGGGTGCCGGACACATGTCCAGAACCCCCAATTGAGACTCAATTGGGAGTTGCCGGACACATGTCCAGCACAATGGGGGGTGCAGCCCACAGCGGCGCCCCCAAACAAACAAACAAAAATATAACTGAATTCAAACAAATTTAAACGGTTCCAAATTTTATTCATATACATTGCATATTACAAAATATTTGAACAAAATTTGATAACCTAAACCTAAACCTAAACTATTCGAGGTTATCCCTGTCGATGCTGTCATCGTTGCCGTCGTCGAGCACCACGTAGGTGGAGGAGGAGGCGGCGCGGCTACTGGAGGCGTCGTCTTGACGCGGCGGCGCATGACGGGGATGTACCCTTCGGGTGCTCCACCATGAGGATACCTGGTGCACGTACAAGCAAGCCACGGGCAGGCCTGCCAGCAGTTATCAATCAAAGTACACGAAGGGGGCCCAAGAAGATGACGTACGCCCCAAGATTAGTAAACCCTAAGTCGGTAGAAACCTACCTTACCTGTAAACCTTGTCGGTTGCGAATCCCGAGACCCAGCCTCCTATATAAAGGCTGGGAGGGCCGCCGATCTAGGGTAAGCAATACTCGAACCACCAAATCCCATGCGAGATCGCCATCTCGCCGGGACGCCATTGTAGCTCCATTGTACAACTCATACATCAATAACCAGACAAGCAGGAAGTAGGGTGTTACCCTCCGGGGCCTGAACCTGGGTAAACCTTACTTGTCAGCCGACGATACTACCAACGCTACCACGTCTCTCCCCCTCAATCTCAAACCTAGGTACCGAACCATGGGATTTGATGTGTTAACACCACGTCAGCGCACGACTGGTGGAGGCGCCGCCGGAGGAGGAGGAGGCCACAGCTTGCGCGGAGCTCGCCAGTGTGGCCATGAGGTCCGACGTTTCCCGCACGAGCATTGCCATCGAGTCGGCGATCGCCGCCAGGAACCCGGGGGATTCATCGTTGATACGTCCAAAACGTATCTATAATTTTTGATGTTCCATGCATATTATATATTGATTACCACATGTTTATCTTACATTTTATATCATTTTTATGTATTTTCTGGGACTAACCTATTAACAAGAGGCCACAGTGCCAGTTCCTGTTTTCTGCTGTCTTTTTGTTTCGAAAATCTATTTGAAATACTCGCGGAATCGGACGCCAATTTAACTGATTTATTTTTGGACCGAGACGGAGCAGCATACAGGAGGACGGAGCCGGGGGCCACACCAGGCAGGCCGGCGGGCCCACGGCGCGGCCCAGGGTGGGGCCGCGCACCTAGGCCGCCGCCCCACCTCGGCTGGCCACCGACGCCGCCCTTTCACCTATAAATTGCATCCAATCGGGAAACCTAATACCCGAGCAAAAATCCACGAAAAGTTCCGAGGCCGCAGTAGTTTAGGAGGGTTTCTGCAGTTCTTCCCGACAACTTGCCGGAGGGGAAATCATCACCGGAGGGCTCTACATCACCATGTCTGTCTCCGGAGTGATGTGTGAGTAGTTCTCCACGGGACTACGGGTCCATAGCAGTAGCTGGTTGGTAGTCTCTCCACCTTGTGCTATCATGTTTAGATCTTGTGAGCTGCCTAACATGATCAAGATCATTTTATGTAATGCTACATGTTGTGTTTGCTGGGATCCGATGAATTGTGAAGTTATGATCAAGTTTGTTCATCTATCTATATTATGTTTTATCTATGTTCTGCATGCTCTCCGTTGTTAGTAGATGTTTTGGCCAAGTAGATGCTAATAACTTCAAGAGAGGGTATTTATGCTAGATAGTGGGTTCATGCCTCTAGAAGCCTGGGCTTGATAAACAGAAACAACTAAATCTGTATATGTGTTGTTGCCACTAGGGATAAAATAACCGATGCTTAGCTTAAGGTACTGCTGTTAAGTCTAATGCGTTTGTTTACATTACACACTTTGCTTAATGCTATAATCTGTTGCTTGCAACTTAATAATCATTGGAGACCCGAAAGTTATCTTGTGAGTGGATTATGAGTCATAGATGCAGCTAGTAAGCGGTCTATGTATATTGTTGTAATGTCCAATAGATATAACAATGAACATGTGCTTGTTATATATTGCATTGTCATGCGTTTGCAATTTGTCAATTGCCCAGCTGTAATTCGTTCATCCAACATGTATGTTTATTTGTCTTATGGAGAGACACCACTAGTGAGCTGTGGACCCCGGTCCTTTATTCCACACTGATACAAACACCGTTTTCACCACGCTCTACGTTACTTCCTGCTGCTACTTTTGTGTTCATCATCATATTCTACACCATACGTTTAATCTTTGTATTCAGCAAGCCGGGGAGATTGACAACCTTCCTGTTTCGTTGGGGCAAGTACTTTGATTGTGTGTGTGCAGGTCCACGTCAGTGATCGGATAACGGCGCCGCTGACATCTTTCTGAAGCTATTCCAATTCTACTAGATCTGACAACATTGGTTTTGTAATAAAGGGAAAACTTTGCTGTTGACTATATCATACCTTTCTCTTGGGGTTTCCCAGCGAACGTGCGTTCCACGTCATCAGTCGTCATGTTTTTTCTGTAAGGCTGGAGCCGGGCAGACATCTAGGATTTAATCCAGGCCCCGAAATAATCCGGATTCCGCTCCAGGTTTGCCCCGATATATCCCAGTAAGGTGTCCAGTGGGATCCCACCAATTTCGAACAAGAAATCGCAAAATGAACTATAAGTGAAACTTTGGTGGGATACCACTTGCATCTCTATAATCCAGACTCACCCGGAGGCCAAGCAAAATTATTTCGGGAGCCTTGACTAAACTTTCAGAATTCCGGACTTTGATTCGGACAAATTAAATGTGGCATATGGCCCAATTTTATGAAAAGAAAGGATGTCTTTTATGGAGTATATGTGGACGGAATACATGTGGAAAAGGCTAAAATATTGATCATCCCAATCTCGTTCACCAAGAGTGTCCGTTTTAATAATGTGACATATACCTATGACTCAACAAAGATAAAATACACGAAATTTAACCTCGCGGTCACTTTTCATTGTATTTTTATCAGCGGTCTTCTTCCATATTTCTCTATTCTTATATTTTTGAAATTTCAGCTATAATGTATGTTTTACCCCTTTTCAAAAAAAAAATATGTACTGTATGTCTTAGGGGAAAAATGACGAATTCATGCAAAGCTATGCTTGCAATTGTCAGATCGTGATTTGATAAATGGCTGTTGCCGGTAGCGTTTGCGCATGGTGGTCACGATCCGCGCACACACAAGAAAACCTGTAGTTTGGTCCTTTTGCAAAAGGTTTAACCTCGTCTAATTATTTTGCGAGGAAGACCCGCTTTGGGACATCCCGATAACCAGCTACAAGCAATGGTGTTTCATGCGCGAACTTCCCGGCGGTAGAAAGAGAGAACTCGTGTTCATCCCTCTGACGAGAAAAAAAGAGAGACAGCTGCAGGTGCCGTGCCAGTCGGGAGAACCGCAGCAGCCAGCAGCCTTTTCAGGCTCCAGGGTTTTGCAGATTCGGTGATTCGCTCGGTTGGTGGTGAAAACGGCAAGAAGCTGCTGCTTCTCTCTGCACCTGCCTCCTGCTGCGCCCCATCCCCATGCGTCCGTGCCTGCCGCCTGTGGCACGGGCACTAGGCGAATTTGACACTGTTGAACTCAGAACGATACTTTAACGCAAAATAGACCCAGGCCGAAACTATTTCACGGCCGTAACCCTTTTTGATAGCGTGCAATGATCAGACGCTACACTACACGGTGTAGTGCCTTGTGATCAGGCGCTATACTTGTTGCCAGCGTGGCGGACGAGGGACCACGCGGGCCCCAGTTTTGGTGGTGTAGCGCCTCGCCATCAGGCGCTAAGGTGCAGGTCAAGTAGCGCCTGATCACAAGGCGCTACTCGCTTGTTACTTCTAAGCCGCGCCGCGCCCGTCCCCAACCCTAGCCACTCAGTCTCGCTCCACTCACCCGACCCTGGAACATGGCGGCGGCGGCGTCTCTCTCTCCCCCTCACTAATCCTTCCCCAAATCCGTTCCGATTTGAAAGAAAATGCGTGTGGATTTCGTCCCCAGAGCCTTCCCACAGGTATTCTCTTCCGATCCCTCACTTTCTATCCAATGAATTGACCCCGTTTGACCTCCATGTGCTAGTTTCGGTTCAACCCTAGTATGTAGTTGATTTGGATGTTGTTGTGGAGCATGACATGTTTGTATGATCTTTAGCATTAGGGTAGCTATATACTATTAGTTGGTACAAGTTTAGTACCATGATTTTGATTAGAAACGATTTTTCATTTATTAGGTGATTTCGGTTTTGCTATAGAAATGTGTAATTTGATTTGTAGAATCTATAGCACATATGTCTCAATTTAGGAAAATTTTGCATGTCTCATATATGCCGTCGTAGTATTATTTGTAGAATTAGATGATATCGTTTTATGTAGAAAATATTGCTCACATATGATGTAATATGTAGGATGGTGTGGTTGCTCGATATTGAATATGATGTTTTGCACCGGGCCTTTTTCCTCACGGACCCCATGGAAAAGGAGCTCCTTGCGTCAAAGAAGAAGGTAATAGAACTAATTTTGGATTTATATGTGTTTAATCTTATTTTCTTGCAAATGTGTTGGATCCGTTGTAATATTTTGTTGCAAATGTGTTATTTGTAGGAGCTTGGACCTTTGAAGATTAGGTCTCATGGGGCGTCGTCGAGTGATATGCCGTACGATGAGCGGTACACTCCGTACATCGAGATGCTAGGCCTCATGCCGTTCATCCAGCTTGTGAGCCGTTCGACCCCAAATCTGAACGCGCCGGCACTTACCGCACTTGTCGACCGGTGGAGGCGGAGACACACACTTTCACCTCGTACTGGCGAAATGACCCCCACTCTGCAGGATGTTTCCATGATTCTTGGACTTCCTATCGAGGGGAAGCCTCTGTGTATGAGCACAGATTCCGCAGGGTGGCGCGGACAGATGCAAGCCCTTATTGGTATGGCTCCGGAGGAGGTCGAGGACAAGAGTTCGTACAGAATCCCTGCCAGCGCTACGTACCCATGGATAGTAGAGCACTTTGCACACTGCCCCGACGGAGCCAATGATGACGTGATCAAGACGTATGCCCGCGTGTATGTGTGGTACGTTATCTCTAGGACTTTGTTTGCTGACAGCGTGGCACGACATCTCAGTGGATGTGGCTAAAGGCGCTGACCGTCTTTGACTCGAAGTGGAGTTGGGGTTCTGCTGCACTTTCCTACTTGTACCGGCAGGTAATGAATTGGTCAATTTTAGTTTCTTTGTACATTTCCATTTGCGGAATGTCTTAGCTTGACTGTGTTTGCATTTCCGTGCAGTTGGACGATGCTGTCGTAGGCACACGGAGAAAGCTGGCATTGGTGGTCCTATGCTTCTACTGTCGGTATGGAGCTGGGAGCACTTTCCAGTTGGACGACCGAAGCAGGTGAGCTATCTTCCTTGGGACGATTATGGGCAGAACCCTCTTCGGCGTCCCACTTGGGCTTACAAGTGGGATGTGGTATCGGAGTCTCGTAGCGACGTCATGTTCATGTACAAGCAGCACACCAATGAGTTTGATATGCTGACCGCCGAGCAAGTAAGCACTTTTCTCTATATCACCCGCTCCCATGCCTTTGATGTTCCTCCGAATTGACTTTGTTCCCCATGCTACAGGTGCTATGGGAGCCTTATGGCAGCGGGGATGATTTTCCTCTAGTGTTTGATTTTCAGTTGAACCCGATGTGCTTGAAGGAGAAGCATTTGTGGCTCATGCGCTGCCCCTTGATATGAAATTGGGCGGTGGAGTTTCACTTGCCACACCGCGTGATGAGGCAGTTTGGGGTTGTTTCAAACCCATCCACCTGAGTGGAAGGACACGGACAAGCAGCTTCAAGGTTACATAGAATGACTAGTGTGTACTAATAGGTTTGCTCATTACTATTTGATGTTTCTAATAGTTCCTTGGTTTGTTGACATGCAGGATGGACCGAGAAGACAGAGAAAGGTGAAGAACTGGGACAAGTACCATAAGAAATATGTCACCGAGTTCGAGCTCTGTTTAGAGAAAACTATCAGGGAGGGATGTGGCCGAACTGCCCCCATTGTCCAATTGCCTTCAACAACTACTTGAAGTGGTTTCTTCAAATACTCGTGTGAACTTATGTGAGCCGGCTTACGAGGAGGAGATATTGAAGAGCCCACCGTTTTTGACGAAGTTTCGCAGAGCCAGTACAACAAGCTGGTTAGGGATGGGAAACAAATCCCTTTTTCTAGCATGATCAACTTTGTGGTAACGTGTTTCCCTACCCGGTTTCGTTTTAGCAGTACCACCTCTAATTTTTTGTTGCACAACATGTTGATTTCTTTCACCCGCAGCGCACGGAGATAGATAAACACGCCGGCGAAAGCGAGACGGTGTTGGAAGAAAACCCGTAGGGAGAACAGAGCGAGAGTACACTTCGAGAATTTCTGAAGGTACACACCAACATATTAAAGATGGCATAGAATATTATTAAATGCTAGGTTTAACATTTTGTGAACTATCCCTGTAGAACTCAGGCCGACGCTTACGCCGGTTGGCGAACCTCATGGGTTGTCGTGCCCCCGAGTACACATCGCCGCACCCATCAAGGTCCGCTTCGCCGACTACCCCGAGGCTGATCTAGATGATGAGGTAGAGGACGACAGTGGTTCGCAGGTTTGTACCACCATAATGTCATATTTTGGCCATATTTTCATTCATGTTATTGTGGAATGATCCTAACACATATTTCTTTTTGTTTGTTAGATTCTAGATGACATGGTGTTGGCGACGGCGGTTAAACAACGATCCGCCTACATGATGATAAAACGAGAGGAGGAGGCGCGAATTCGGTACTCGCCAGATGACTACGTCAACAGAGGGAAGGGGAAGCTTATCCCGGAGAAGCGCCCACGGAAGTTGGCGGTTAGGAGGAGGATGAGGCAAGTCGAGGAATCCGATGAAGATGAGGATGACGAGACCGAGGAAGAGCCGCAGCCGGTGGTGAGGACGGAGACCATGACAAAGAGGGGTCGAGCCACGAGTAGCTGTGGCACTCGTGCACGGAAGTAGCTATGTCTGTTTGTGTCACCTACGATATTTACTATGAATTAGCTATGTTGGAATCGTGAATTTGTTGTGAGATTTGCTACAAATATGGTGTGCTATGTTGTCTAAATTTGTTGTGAGATGTGCTACATTTTTGCTATGCTATGTTATCTAAATTTGCTTGACTGGGCGTGCAAATATCGTGCAATTTGTTGTAAATTTGCTGCGAGAGTTGCTACAAATGTCGTGCAATTTGTTGCTGCACAGAGTAGCGCCTTTCACTAGGGCGCTACACTATAGCGCCTAGTGATCAGGCGCTATACTCTCAGCTATGCACAGACGGCAGCTAGTACATGTACTACCTGTGTAGCGCCTTATAATCAGGCGCTATGGTACAACCATGTAGCGCTGATCTTAAAATCCACGCGTGTTCTCCTAGCCATCTGCTTCTCCCCCAACCCGACAGACCAGTGGTGCCAGCGACTGGCTTCTCCCCCTCTCGAATCCTCTATGAAGTTGGCCAAATCTCATGATTTCTTCCGTGGATCTTCCCCTCTTAGCTACTAGAGGTAATCTCTCTCGTTTCCCTTTGTTTTGACCCATTGGTTCTTGTATTCTCTTGGATTTATGTCTATATGTTGGAAACCCTAGAAATTCGAATTGACCCAAAATTGAATGGTGTATGGCTAGTGCTCTGTCTTACGTTGGTGTTGTTGTTATGTCTATATGTTAGGGATGGCAAGAATTGTTCATGTTCATCATGTGGATAAAGATGCCTTCTTGAAGGGCAACATGGAACCGGACCCGGATGAGCTAGCCTTGGTGTTCGAGCAAAGTCCTACCTATGCCGAGGTAGTGAAGCAAGTTAGGACTGAATTGAATTTGCTGAACCGAAATGATGTTGTAGAGTTGGAGGGAAGACATAATGCTGGCCATGGGGTGCATCTCCGTTGGAAGTTCTTGCGTATCAACTCCGAACTACATTGGGTTGCATACAAGGAGACCGTGGCCGAGTCACTAGACAAGTCTATTGAGCTATTTTCCACTATAAGATTGATGCACATGTGAACTTGGACTTGAACGGCTGTCCTCCCCATTTGATGGTACGAGTCCACCACTCATGAACCAAGATGGGGATGGTGAGTATGGGGATGATGAGTATGAGGATATTGAGAATGGGGTAGACCTCCACCACAACAATGTTGGCGATTTGGACATATATATTGAGCAAGAGACCATGGATCATGATATCCCTTATTCTAGGTGCTATGCATCGAAATCGGATGAAGATGGTCCCGATGAAGAAGTTGATGAGGAGGGGTTCACCGCCAAGGAGGCCACAGCGTACGAGAAGGTGATGGGGCAGGATCATCGGATTCCGTTGTTTTCTGACCTTACTCTCGCTGATGAGGCGACTGTTGATGGCGACAAGGGTATTGTGCTTGAAGCTAGGCCAATTTCTTACCGGGATATGCATCATGCGGACAATGGCATAACTCCCGGTTTGAAGTTCTCAACCTTGTTGGAATTTCAGATATGGATCAAGGAGTTCTCAGTTAAGTACCATCGTCCGTTCAAGGTGGTACACTCAGATAAAAATAAGCGTTACACGGTCAGATGCTTGGAGAAAGGATGCCCGTGGGAGGTGCAAGCAAGACCTTGCAAGAAAGGTCCCGATTGGCACATAACTAGCTGTGTAGCAACACACATGTGCCGAGGCAAGAAGGTTGATGGCAAGGATGCGAAACCACAGCACCGCAACTCACCTCCGAGTTCATCGGTTATAAGGTTTCCAACTCCATCTCGACACTACCAACAATGAGTATTAGGAGTGTCATGGAAATTGTGGACAACCTATTTCACTACAAGATCAAGTACAGGAAGGCATGGAAGGCAAAGCAAGCAGCATTCAAGATGTTGTATGGTGACTGGGAGGAAGCATACAACCGAATCCCTAGGTTGTTGGGCGCCATGGCCGCCACCAACCCGGGGATGGTTCATGTGGTTGAGCCGTTTGGGCAAAAAACAAGGATCTACGACGGCAAGACTATCCGAATATTTGGCCGTGCATTTTGGGCATTCGAACAATGCGTCCATGCTTTGCAACATTGCAGGCCGGTCATCGCAGTCGATGGCACCTTCTTGACTGGTCCATACAAGGGCACTCTAATGGTTGCAATAGGAAATGATGCCAACAATCGTCTGCTGCCATTGGCTTTTGCTTTGGTTGAGGCGGAAAACAATGATAGCTGGAAGTGGTTCTTTCATATTTTGAGAACCAAGGTACTTCCGCCTCAAAGGGAAATGTGTGTCATCTCGGATCTCCATCATGGTATTCTGAACGCGGTGGAGATTGAGATTCCGGGCATCCTCGTTTGCACCACCGATGGTGCATGCGACATTTTTGCTCAAACTTCTATAGGGCATGTGGGAGCAAGGAGTTTTCCGAGGATCTTCAAGATATTTGTCTTGCTTTCTCCGAGCGTCGGTTTGCAAACTTGTACAATAGACTGCTCGCTGACAGATCGTTGAACGCCGGGGGCAAGAGTTTCTCCGCAGGCACATTGAACTTAGAACGAAGTTGGCAAGAGCTTATGATGAAGATGGTCGGAGGTACGGTCAAATGACAAGCAACATGGCTGAATGCTTCAACAATGTGCTCAAGGGTGTGCGTGCATTTCCCGTGACTGCAATAGTTCAATACACGTTCACCAAGTTGAATGAATATTTCTTGAAGTACTCTGTTGAAACGGACCAGCACATAGCGGGAGATAACAAGGAGAAACACGAGTACGAATACCCACCAAAGGTTGATAGTTTCATGGAATTCGAGTCAAGGAAGGCGGACTCCCAAGTTGCAACACTTTTTGATAACGAGGAGTTGATTTACCAAGTGAACGAGCCCGGAGGAACCACGTCCGGTGGTGTCCACACGGTGGTCGAGCATTCAAGGTATCACTCAAGGATTGTGATTGCACATGCGGGAGGTCTCTACTGCTTCATCTTGCTTGCTCGCACTTGCTAACGGCGGCTCGAACTCGGAATGTGGACGTTAATCACCCGCGTACCGTGAGAGAGTCCGAGTTCTCTATCGAGGTGACCAAGAACATATGGGCTCCTAGATTTCACCCATATCTAGACCAATCACAATGGCCGGAGTATCACGGAATTCAACTGTGGCCCGATCCTGATTGGAAGGTGATCAAGAAGGGAAGACGCAAGACAAAGCGTTTTAGGGGCGACATGGATGGTTGGGGGGTGGTGGGAGAGAATATCGCAACGTCCAATTCCAAGAGCCTCCTGAGAGGCCTCGTTGTGGCAAGTGCAATGGTGGGGGGCACAACGCTAGAAAATGCCCCCAAAGGAAGAAAGCAAAAGGAAATGAAGCTAGCACAAGCCAACAAGGTAGTAGCCAAGCAAGAAATAGCCAACAAGATGGTCCTACCCAACATGGTGGTCCAATGCAGCAACCTCCAATGCAACAAGCTCCTAGGCAACAAGCTCCAATGCAACAACCTCCAATGCAACAAGCACCTAGGCAACAAGCTCCAAGGCAACAAGCTCCTAGGCAACAAGATCGTAGGCAACAAGCTCCTAGGCCACAATCTCCTAGGCAACAAAGAGTGAGCCAACATACTCCTAGGCAACAACGAGGCACCGTGCTTGGGCTTACAAGAGGCCACGTTGGCTATAGAGGTCATGGTGGTGGTGTTGGCCGTGGCGGTGGTAGGAGTGAGAGCATGATAGGATACCTAGCTGGGCCTTTTCCATATGTACCTCCATTTTATCTTTGCATTTATATTGTTTTACATTGGAAAATTACTAACTTTCAGCTTTCAAATGTTTGTAGGTATGGCAGCGCCTCAACCCAACAAAGCCACATCGAAGTGGGTCAATGAGCCGAGAGGAGGAAGAAGCAAGACGAGGAAGAAGCGGAGAGAGCAAGGAAGGATAAGATGAGAGCTGAGCACCGTGTGTGTGTGCAATTTATTTTGAACCTTGTCTATTGGACACCACTATGTGGCTTTTATTTTTAACTATGTTGTCTATTGAACTTTGCTATGTGATGTGGTATTGAACTATTAAGTTGGTGTGCACGCTATAATTTTTTGAATTCACCCTGTGACATGATTATTTGCTGGATTGTTGTACGTTTCACTGAAGCATTTCGAATTTAGCCCAGTTTGCTGCTATAGCGCCTAAGTGGAAGGCGCTATGCGCGTGTAGCGCCTTATAGCAAGGCGCTATAGCACCTGAAATATCCGAGAACACGTTTTCACCGGATAATCCGACTGGTACCCGAGAGCAACAACAAGATGGAGTCCTAGTGTAGCGCCTGCTGTCAAGGCGCTATGCCCCATTGAATTTTTAGCCTTACCTCTACCCAATGATTTCAGAGTTTCGCAAATTCGAATAAAGCACACAGTAAGAGAAATAAACAGCTGCAGAAAACATACAAAATTGCAGGAGCTATACAAAACACACCCAAACTTCATAATGCTACCGAGTAGAGAATAACTTAACAATAACAACAACATAATGCTTCTTCGAGTTTCTTAGTTCAAAACAATGACAACATCAACTACTAAAGTACCATAATGCTACAACTAGCGACACAATTCTACATTTTCCACACAACTACTCATCACATATGGCCTTGATCCTCTCGATCTTATCCTTGTTAGCAATATTGACCTTGAATATATCAAACAACTGGTACTCTAGCTTTTTCTTCTCCTCCTTAAGCTCCCCCTTTTCTTTATCCCACTGCTGCTCCTTCTCCTTCATATCATCATCTTGGCTTCTCTGCACCAATTTCAGCTCACGAATCTGTTTCTCCAACAGTTGAATTGATATCGCCATCTGCTGCATCAAATCATCTTGTACTCCATTGGCCTCCTTTTTTGTGTCCTGAATGAATTTGTTCACTTCGTCTACCATATTGTTGTACTTTTTCTCAATCTTGTTCTTCTCATCTGACACCTCCTTTAGTAGCTTGGCACTCGCAATCGTCTCATCAATTCTAGCCCTGCTGCTAGAATGATACATTTCCCACAGTCTTTCTAGGGCATTCTTCCCAGTTTGTGGCCATTCTGGATCTACCCAAGCCACAAACCCACAGTTCTGTGCCTCCTGAAAAATCACAAAAGTACCAATTTACAAACCATTTTCAACAAAAAAAACATCAATGAGGGCGAAACCTGCTTCTTACATTCTCAACAGAACACATGTACAAACGCCGGCCAGTGTCGCTGCCTTCAAAAGCAACACACTTCTGAGGGGCAAGCTTGTGGACGCGGCAAAACGAGGGGGCGTCCGGCGCTATACCGAAGAAGGTGGGATCTTCCCAGGTATCAGGGCCAAACTCATGGTCGGGGATCTCCTAATCGACACAAGATATCACGATTTGAAGACATAATCGACGAAATTCATTCAAACCTAACCCTAGAAAATAGGAGTGGAATTGAACCCTACAAAAGACTTACAGAGAGGAGGGAGTCGTCCTCGCTGGAACAAGAGCCGGTATACCAGTTGGCCATGGAGACACGACGCGACGACGGCGGTGAGCAACGGCGATTAGAAAGGGGGAGAGAGAACCGCCGCCGCCGCCATGTGAGACTGAGTTTCGGGTCGAGTGGGGTGGAGTGGCTAGGGTTGGGGACGGGCGCGGCGCGGCTTAGAAGTAACAGGCGAGTAGCGCCTTGTGATCGGGCGCTACTTGACCTGCACCATAGCGCCTGATGGCGAGGCGCTACACCACCAAAACTGGGCCCCGCGTGGTCCCTCGCCCGCCACGCTGGCAACAAGTATAGCGCCGATCACAAGGCGCTACACGGTGTAGTGTAGCGCCCGATCATTGGGCGCTACCAAAAAGGGTTACGGCCGTGAAATAGTTTCGGCCTGGGTCTATTTTGTGTTAAAGTATCGTTCCGAGGTCAACAGTGTCAAATTCGCCCGGGTGCTACGCATGTACGCAGATAGATTTTCTATCGTGACTTTGTGCGTCCTATAAATTGTGGTTGCGATTAAGATTTGTTCTATAATTGCAAATGGGTTGTACTTGTACCAGAAAAAACATGATCACACGGTACAAGAAATTGATTATGCAGTACGAAAAAATGTTCGAGTAGTAGAAAAATATCGGTATACCACAAATCATGTGATGGCATCATGCAAGAATTAAGCTAGATCGATAGATAATCGCACCCAATAAGTAATGTTCACTCGTGCATCATGTAAAAAAAGTCTAATCTTACGATTAGTAGAAGAGATTGAAAGGAATGTGCATGTTTAACTTTAACACATGTCTTGTTTGTGGCGCTTGCATTTTCTGACTGTCCCAGGCTATAGAAGAGAGAACATATCGGATGAGTTCGGAACACACCACTCACTCTCTATCTCCCCACTGCCACATTCCTTTGGTTGTGCTGCTTCCACGTTTCAGCATCCTGTCAACTACGTGTAAGGGTGAAAACAGAGCGGATACGGACGGAACTGAGTGGTGCCACATTTGTTTTCATTTTTTTTTTTGCGGAAACCGGAAACGAATACAAAAACCCCGCAAAAAAAAAATGGAAACAAATATTATCGGAAACACATACAGACAGAGTACGGTGCGGACACGGAACAGAAAGCAGACGTTTGGCGGAATCAAAAGACTCCTTGAATAATGCAGGAAAACTCAAGAAACTAACAAACTTGTCAAACTTCTTACATGGAATAACATATAAGGATAATTTATCAACTTTGGCAACATAGAAAATATCTACTATCGCCCCTAACCGTAGTGTAACACTGAGTTAGCGAACTGGAAATGACTTGAGAGGGGAAGATATGCAAATACATAAGGCCTAAACATGGTTGCTTCAAATCTCTTTCCCTTTTTTTATTCAGATCTTGGGATGTGGCTAAATGTTCACAAGAGAATTCTTGAGTCTACTGAATTTGGAAAGCATCGCGTAGTAAAAACGGAAAGTTCCGTATTACCGGAAACGAAATTTCCGTTTCCGTGGTCGTTCCGCCGGAATACGCTGTTCCGTTTCCGGTTCCATTTCCGCATAAATGTTTCCGTTTTCATTCCGCAAAATTCCGTTTCTGTTTCCGTATTTCCATTCCGTTTCCGTTTATCCGTGGAAAAGTCGAAAAGTTTCTGCTCCATTTTCATCCCTAACTGCGTGCAGAGCCGTTCGGGAGAGCATGCCTCCGAAAGCCCACCCCTTAGGATTCTATACTCGGAGAGGGCCAATAAGATTTCGGGAAGCCACTGCTCGCTTCTGTTTGAATACATCCAAGCCGACCGTTCGACCAGTTCCTCTAGGCCGGCGCACGTTACTTCCCTTTCAGCACTATGGCCAACAACGAGGTAAGTTGTTATCTTCTCTCTGCTTACAATAGTTTTTGGTTCATATGCATATATGTTAGATATATCTAGTTTGTATTATGTGGTTAGATTTGCTAACATATACATGTTGTTGCTTCTGTTAATTCAACTCATCCGGAAATATCTTAATATTCCAACGGAATACTCAATTGATACCAAAGGTCGACTCAATTTGTATTTTGTATCGAGAAGAAAAAAGAACTAAAGTTTTATATACAGCTAACACAAATTCCGAACAGATGAGATGGTTGAAGGCTCTCCATGCTTGTAATAGTTTGGGCTCAAGTCTTGTCGTGGACAATTTCTATTTTCTTTCTTGCTTATTGAATTTCTCTTTCTTTATTGCAAGATCTCGCAGTCAGAGAGAAGGTCCCAAAAGTGCAAAAAAAAAAAAAAAAGAGAAGGTCCCAAATAGCTAGCTAATACTTTCGGACCGCAAACGGTACGGACCGATATCACAGTTCTGTTGTTTCACTTAGCTTATACTACCTCCGTTTCAAAATATGAGATGTTTTAACTTTTTCCGATTTGGATGTAACTACACGCGTTTCAGTGTGTGGATTCACTCATTTCATTTCGTATCTAATCAATATTGAAATATCTAAACATCTTATAATTTGAAATGGAGGGAGTGTCGCACTTAGCAATGGCACTTAATTCATTTAAAATGTTTTACATATTTCAATGTATACTAGATAGGCACTGAAAGTGGGCGAGCCTACACACTGAAACACGATTAGATATATGCATTTGAGAAAAGGCTAAAACATCTTATAATAGTTATTTATTAAGTTTCTAATTAGCTTAAATTTTCAATATCTCTATATTAATCAATGCGGTTTCCCATTTCGATAATTTTATAAAATGAGCAAAAATCATATGAGTAGAGATTCCTTACTCCCGAGCTCCACTGATCTCGCTCGTTAAAAAAAATTCAAAATCATATTTTTAAGTTTCAAAAAATTCTGAAACAAATCATGCATGTTACCAATGATACAACCCATAAACGTGCAAAATCTCGATTTAAAATACTTTATATTTGGATCTACACAAAAATAAAAAATGTGTGAATTTAAATGTGCATGTTCTAAAATCTCTAAAATATACAACATTTGCCATTTTTGTGTAGCTCAGAATATAAATCATTTCAAATCCAAATTTTACACGCTTGTGGGATACATCATTAAAAAATGCATGATTTTTTTCAGATTTGTTTACAACTTTTTTTTTGAAATTTTGATTTGTTTACAACTTATAAATATGATTAGTATTTTTTTTTAACGAGAGGGAGCACTGGATCTCGGGAGCACGGGATCTCGGGAGACAAAGATGTTTTCCGAAATCATATGCACTTTAATCCTTTTTTCCTTGCATTTTTTCGAAACAATATTTTCTTGCTTACATTGTAAATTGTCGTTGTGCAAACTAACATTCTTTTGCCTGAATGTAATACTGTAACATTTACATTGCACACTGCAGCCATGTATGTTATTTAGCCTTTTTCTCGTTCAAATCAACGAGGGTGAAAGGAGGCTCGGTCCGAAGGTCAAAAGAAACCTGGCAGCTATACTGCCCTGTCCAGTCCTGTTTCTTCCACCCAAAAGCTAGTGTTTTTCTGCTTCTTGTCGTGTGGCGGCGGCCGATGGTGGTGACGGCGGAGAGCGTCCAAGACCGAGGCTTCAGCGCCGGCATGAGCGAGACCGCGGCGGCGCCGCACGTGGAGACAGTAGGAGCTGTGATCAGGAGGGAGAAGAGGGCTAGGCCGGAAGACGGAACCAAGTTCGAGAGCGTGCACAAGTACGACGAGCGCACCAACGACAGCCGCGGCGGCCGCAACGACGGCATGGGTACGCTCTGCCCGGTGACCGGCTGGAAGCTAGAGGCGCTGCACGGCCTGGCTGGTCCGGCGTGTCCGGTGGCGCCGCCAGCGACGGCCGTTGGAGTGCCCGGGATGGTGGGGCCCTTGGCCGTCCGGCCCCTGGCAGAACTGCCGCCTGTTGGTGCCATGGCTGGCATGGGCACGCCGTTGGTTGGGGGCAACCTGAGCTTCTCGACTTCCGACACGGAGGACTACTCGTACAAGGAGGACTCTGACGCCATGGGCGAGGGACGGAAGGGGTCGTCGGAGGGTGGCGCTGTCGCCGGTGCCGGGAGCGGGAACATGACAAGGTTCTTCGAGGGCCTGACGAAGCAGGTGATGGAACGGCAGGAGGCGATGCAGCAGCGCTTCGAGGAGGCCATCGAGAAGCGGGAGCAGGACCGCATGATCCGCGAGGAGGCTTGGCGGCGGCAGGGGATGGCGCGCCTGGCACGTGAGCAGGAGATACTCGCGCAGGAGCGCGCCATGGCCGCCACCCGCGGCGCCGCCGTGCTCTCCTTACTACAGAAGATCACTGGGCAGACCATCGCCGCGCCCGGTATCACGTTCATGCCAACGTCGTCCCAGACTCACGCCACACCCATCGCCTACGCCGCCGCACCGCCGCCGTCGTGGCAACCACCGGCGTGTACGCGCCCTCAAGCCTCGCCGCGGCCGCCGAAAATGGCGCCTGGTACGCCGCAGCCGCAGCAGCAGGAAGCGCTGGTGCTACACCAAATCCGCAGCCTCATGACGCCTGCCGAGACGCCGTACGACGGGCCAGGAGGCGGCGGCCGCGGCGGAGCATCCTCCTCGCCGCGGTGGACCAAGGTGGAGGTGCACGCGCTGATCCAGCTGCGGAGCCACCTGCTGGACAGGCAGTACCGGGAGGCCGGGCCGAAGGGGCCGCTCTGGGAGGACATCTCCGCGGGCATGCGTCGGATGGGCTACAGCCGGAGCTCCAAGAACTGCAGGGAGAAATGGAACAACATGGACAAGTACTTCAAGACGGTGAAGGAGAGCAACAAGAAGCGCCCCAAGACGTGCCCCGACTACTTCCACCACCTCGAGGCGCTCTACCGCAACAAGGCGCCTGACGGCTTCCCTTCCGGTGCCGCCCTTCCGCCGCTGGCTGCGGAGCACGCCAATGCAGGTCCCCAGGACCGCATCCAGGCGTTCACTGTCGCGGCGCAGAGGGCTCCGCCGCCGCACACCCTGCCGCCCGTGGCCAAGAACGGCGTTACCAAATACGACGGCAACGGGCACGGCGTCTCCGGGGGAATCAACTTCGAGCAACCACCCACGCTGGTGACGGCAAGGAGTCGTCCATGAGACCATGAACCTCCACAACGACTTACTCGTGTGGTAGCTTAACAGGTTCTGAAAAAACTCTGTTCTTGTGTTTGTTTGTCTCGCGAGTAAACTGAGGAAGAAAAAGAGACGAACAGTGGTCAATTTTGTTGGGGATGATAGTTGCATGGGTCATCAAGATCCTATTCTGTTTGTGTGCTTAACTGCTTATTAGCAGTAGAAAACTAACTATGCATGCATCCGCATTACACATCCATATGTGCAACGGAAGGTTCAGACAAAGCTATGCTTGCTCCTTATGTTCTTATCAGTGGTCAGAGTTTGATACTGGACTTGTGAATCTGATTAAATTGTGCTTTGTTGATAGAGTTTGCCATGTCTTTCTTCTCATTGAGTAGAACAGTTTATTCAGAACATACTAAGAATTGAGTCCCGTGCTGATGCAATTTGGATGCCAAATGTTCCCACTTGGTGGATTAGGCTTATTAGAGCTGCAATGTTATTTCACTTGGTGATAAATTATTATTGGCTTGGCTCGGAGATAGTGCCTGGGTGTTAAATAAACATTCCGATCCTAGTTGAGAGTGTTGCCTTCTAATTTCTGTTTAGATGCTCATAATTGTCTTGAACTGTTCAGAGACACATGAGACAAACATTAGCAATTTCAGATAGAAACTACCTTGTTGGTTACCCTATGTTGATTCATAACCCTGACACCTGGCATATATGTCCATACACATCTTGCGTGAGTTCATGACAAGGTTCTCTTTCATGTTTTTCATTATTATTAACTTCAGAAGGGAGAATTAGCCATGCACTTTCTTTTTTTTACTGAGTAGACAACTGTGTAAACGTAATAACCAACAGGGCCAAATGTTAATGCTAAATGGCTCACATACCAAAGCTCTAGCTTTGTAGATTAGGCCTTTTAGAGGTATATTGCCGCTTAACCTAGTAATACAAAGTTTTAGGTTTGTACTCATAGGTTGAGCAGGAAATTTGGTGATCTGCGTGCTGCACAAATGTTGCTGCAGAATACATACTAGGATGCAATAATTGCTGGACTCGAGAAACATTCTGACTTTAGCTGGTTAAAATGTTGCCTTGAACTGTTAATGAGACCGGAAATTTCAATGTCGGATAGGGGTTGCCTTTATTGCTTACCCTCTGTTGATTCAAAAAATTCAGGTGCAACCATGTTTGCCATTTCTCCAAAACAAGAAATATGCTTGCTATTATCCACGATCATTGTTTGATAGTGGATGTATTTTATGGAACTAAATTGTGCTATGTTTTTATAAGCTCTAGAAAGGAAAAGTAACCGAGCCTTTTTAATTAGAAGATGCTTGTATGTTCAGAATGTTGGTTTCAACATTCTTTCATTTAAGAACTTTCTAATCTCCCGGGTGTTGCTTTCTATGCACATGCTCACAATGGCCTTGAAATAGTCTTTGAAAATGAAACAAAAACCAGCAATACCATCTTTTGGGGTGCCCTCTATGGATTCACAACCTTGGCATCCAGTATGTTGGAAAAGAACCTTCCAAGTCCATACTGGGGTGTTCAATTTATAAGGAAGTGAAGATGCTCAAGGTGCTTGAAATTCCACCAAGGAGATGGTTGGTGGACCAGTCTTGCCTTTCCAGTTTTGTGATGTTTGGCATGGCAAAAAACATAAAATTATTCACGCTAAAGTCTCTACAACAAGGCAAATACAATTCCCTCCACACCATGGAATGTTATTTTCTTCTTCGGATGAAGATTGTAAACCGTGAGCAAGTGTACAATATTTTCTCTAAAAAATAATGTGGAAAAGAGAATACATTCAGTTTCACAATGTTTATAGATATAGAAAACATCACATTATCCCCAGAAAGTAAACTTGAGTTATAGCACAACAAAAGCATGAAGTATATATAACTTCCATGTTCTCCCAAGGCCACAGGTATGAATTATCATTTTTTTTTGAAATAGTTAATCGATGGTATGGGAAAACGAAGAAATATGATCATACTAAAATTTCTCTACAATTTTCACTTAGTGATAAAATCCCTCAATTATGCCGAGAGTGGTTTTTTTTATGGAAATGAAATATTTATTAATCGCCATGAATCTAGAAGATACTTACACAAATGAGTTTAGATGTTGGTCTTTGAATCGTAGAACCAACATAACAACACACACCAGGAAAGAAGAGGTTCCGGTTAACGATCCCACCTAGTGATTGATGTTGAAAACCGGTGAGCCTTTAGTGGCGTTATAGGGGAGGTGGTAGTTCCCTCGTGGTAACCCACGCCTCTCACCCGGTGATTATATTCGCAATAATGAAATGAACATCATGATACACATTTTCGTCTCTGTGTGTCTCGATAATTTTTATATGAACGTGTGGCACCCCGATGTCAGATACTGCAGCAGGGAAGGGCCAGACAACCAGGAAATAGCCGCCTGCCAAGTCCGTCGGGAGTATCGATATTCGAACATGATATGTCGCGCGATCTCTAGCTGACACCTACAAAGCTGTCAGGTTGGATGGTGAGGCCAGCCACGAATCGCCAGATACTCCGAAGTCCATAACCTATGTTGGACAGCAAGCCATGCGAAAAAACGGCACTTTGGCGGGCCCAAGGTTTCCACACAATGTGCTTGAAGGCACAGGGGCGAGATCCAAGGATTGAGCCTTGTAAGCTGAACTTGCCGAATATCTGCCATTACAGGTGAGATTCCAAATAATGGAATCCTCCACCCTAGGATCGAGGGTCACTTGCTAAACATCTCGCGGAAATTGTCTCTTATGCCGTTTTATGTTTCCTTTTCCTGTTTGGCTTAGGCCTCACCATGTTTGCTTATGCTATATCAATATATTAGCCAAAGCTTTTGCCTCTTCTTAAAAAAAGAAATTCAGCGAAAGCCATGCTTGCTATTGTCAGATCATGGTTTCTTAATTGCCAGTAGTGTTTGGGCATGGTGATCACTGTCCGTAAACACACAAGAAAAGTTGTAGAGTACTATGTTAGTACAAGCTGTATGTTAATACTTTTGTGAAAGGGCATGGCGCCCCCCATGTGTGGTTTTGATAATTAATGACAATTCCTATGGACTAATGGTTGCATTGAGTTGTACTTGTAGTGTTTGTCCATAGACCATGCTTGAACTCCATATGTTGGATTCAAGGTTGATGCCATGAATATATTGATATAATGAAGTATTTGGCATCAAGATCAAGAAGAAGAGTATGTGTTGACCAAGTTGGTATTCGAGGAGTTATCCGATGATTGGTCATATGCGAGTTGAGCATATCGCAAGTATGTCTTGAAGAAAAGGATTATGTGATCATTCATGGTTTTCTTCAAGACATCATCTATTGAAAAGAGAAGAAAAGATACAAGGTTGATCAAGATATTGATCAACACAAAGCTACAAGATGTACCAAGTGGGATCATGTATCTCTTGGTATGGTAAGCAATTGTCCATATAGCTTTGTGAACTAATCCATAATATGTGTGTTGCATTTCTATGTGTGGTTAGGTATCTTTCTATGGGCTTGCATCAAATGAAGATTTCATATAGCCCATGAACGATGACGTCAAGTGGTGATCGTCATCAATGTTGAGAAGCGCAAGTTCAAGAGGAGCATCTCGAAGAAATCCTAGGCTTGAAGCTTGCCACCCATTTAGAGATAATGTTCATGTGAAGATGTGCCTAAGAGAGGCTCTCCCATAGTGGATTATGGGGGAGCAATGTTTGAGTCTTCACACAAGCGAAGCGCAATCAAGAAAGGTGGTCCACTTGAAGAGATCAAGATCGATGTAATCTAGCTCAAGTGGAATGCGCAAGGCAAAGGTATGATGTTGATAGGGTTTCTAGTTTACCGGTCTCATGTTGTTAGTCGGGAGACCGGGTTATTGGATAGACACCGTACTATCAAGAGGGGCTCTCGATTGAGCTTTAGCGTATCAGTTGGAGAGAGCTCAAACCTTTGCATACTTGCCTTCATCATCTTTCTTGGTTCTTATTTGGATTTTCTCTCTGTGGGGTTTTGGAGCTTGTTGTGACCTTCATAACAAGCTCAAGTTCACCGAAAACGGATTTCGTATGAAAAACTTATTGCGTTTTCGGTTTGGAGTTTCTCCCGGTTCATCTTCTATAGAGAGGTTTCACCTTTCTACATTTGGTTTTATACTCCCTTGTTGGACTATGATGTTTTCCTGCATCATCTTGTCGTGCTCGTTGTGATGATTCCAACGAGCCCAAGAACATCGAAAACGGAGTTCGTATGCATAAGTTATTGCGTTTCTCGTCCGGGCGTTCCAGGAATTCCGAACCAATTCCGGACCAATTCCGAACGGGTCGGAATTTTCCGGACCAATTCCGAACTGGATCCGAACTGGCTTTTTCAGTACTGTACTCAGTCCGGATTCTAGTTGGTTTTCGTCCGGATTATTCCGAATCAACCGGAATTCCGAACCAAATCCGAACCAATTCCGGATTGCACGAATCTGGCCCAAACGGTCGGATTTTGGGGACCTATAAAATGGGGCTTTCTTCCCCAACGGTTCCCCAACTCTTGAGCTCGAAATTTGCCACCATTGTTGACCTTGTTGAGCTTTGCTATCTCTCTATCCCTCCATGATTCTTGCCTCCAATTAGAGGGAAAAGAGAGAGGAGATCTAGATCTATCATTCTACCAATCAATCTCTCCTCTAAGTGAGGGGAAGCCTTTTGATCTAGATCTTGGAGGAATTTGGTGTTCCTCTTTGTTCTTCCTCTCTTATCCCCCCAATAGAATTAGTTGTTTTGGTGGGATTTGAGAGTGAACGATTTTGAGCACTTCTTGTGTTCTTGGCCATTGCATCGGTTACATCGGTTTGAGTTCTCCACGGTGATACGTGGAAATCGAAGTTGAGAAGCTTGTTACTCTTGGGTACTTGGGGTGCCCTAGAGCTTGTCCTCTTGGGTACTTGGAGTGCCCTAGACAGTCCTTGTTGATCTCGGAGTTTTGGTGGCTCGCGGGATAGTTGGGAGCCTCCAATTAAGTTGTGGAGTCGCGCCCCAACCTTGTGTTTCTTGTGGCTTTGGGAGCCGCGAGAATTCGGTGAGAGCCTCCAATTAAGTTGTGGAGTGTGCCTCATCCTTGTACGGGTTCGGTGACCACCCTCGAGTGTCCCATAGTGGTTCGTGGCACTCTACATTGGTAGAGGCACGAAGGAGATTACGGTGTGCCATTTGACGGCTATTCGGGGATCACTTTGTGACTCCGCACCGCTCCAACGGAGACGTAGCTTCCATTGGGAAGTGAACTTCGGGATAAATCATCGTCTCCAAGTGCCTCGGTATTTCTATACCCGAGCTTCTTACTTATGCAATTTACTTTGTGATAGCCATCGAGCTTGAAGTAATATATCTTGCTATCACATAGTTGTATATCTTGTTTAGCATAAGTTGTTGGTGCACATAGGTAAACTAGCTTGTTTAGGTTTTGTGCTTGATAAATTAAACGCTAGTTTTATTCCGCATTTATTCAAGCCTAAACCGTAAAGAATTTTAAATCGCCTATTCACACCCCCCCCCCCTCTAGGTGACATCCATGTCCTTTCATTTTGCAATGTTCAACGTCTATTTATTTGTGAGGAAGCACGATTTGGGAAAATCCTGATAACCAGATATATCTGCGCAAAATTCCCAGTGGTTGCAGGAGACGGTAGCGGTAGAAAAAGGAGAACTACTACAACGAGCTCGGCCGACCGCTCTCCTCTCTCTACAGTAGACAGAGGCAATTTTTGAGAACTTCCCGTCCATCCACCTCGCTCGCCGGCGATTCGCGGGATTCTCCCCTCTCCGGCGTCGCTCCGGCGGCGGGAGGGTGGGGGATCCCCGGATCCCGGCCTGTACATAGTGTAGGGTGTGGTAGGAACCCCGCCGGCGGCGTCGTGGAGGTGGCGATGGTGTCGGTGGCTAGGTGGGGGTCGGCGCGCTTCCCCTTCTGCGGCGGCGCTCCTCGGAGCTCTGGCGTGGCGCGTGCGGCTTTTGGCGGCCGGGGATCTTCGGATCTCTCGGTTTCTTCCGGTTCTTCCTCCTCCTTGCCGGCCGGCGGGGAGGTCGATCTCCACGCTGTGGAGCTTCGTTGGAGGACCCGGAGGCTGGAACTCAGGGCTGGGCGAGCCTCGTGGCTTCTGCCGACGCTGGGGATGAAGATGGCTGCGGCAAGGTGGTGGTGCTGGAGAGGGAGGGTGCTCGCCGTGCTCGTTCATCGGCATAAGCTCCGCCGCCGCGCGGCGGACGGGCTCTGCGGCGATCTTCAAGGAAGGAGGTGCCCTCGGGCCGTGGCTAGAAGGAGGTCGGCGGTCTTCGTCTTCATCGCCGGTGGAGTTGCCCGTGCTTGATCTGGCTCTGTTCCCCTGCGTATGGCTCTCTGTTCTTTGTTCTTGTACTTCATACGGTGTATGTTGTACTTTCTGATTGTACGCAGGATTTCAAAAAAAAAAAAAGAAGAGAACTACTGTTTATCCCTTCGATGGAACAAAAGATGATCCTTTTGGAGAAGAGACAGATGCAGGTGCCGATCCTGAGAACAGCCGCAGCCTTTTCAGGCTACAGAGTTTGCAATTTGGTGGTCCAACTTTTGTCGGCTTGGTGAAAACGGCAGGAAGCTGCTCCTTCTTTCTGATCCTGCCTCCTGCGGCCATGCCTGCTGCGTGGTGCTGGTTCCTCCGCGGTCGGTGTGCTCGCCCGTGTGATGCCGTGCTCTCCGTCTCGACAAGGCTTGTACGAGTAGTACAATACAAGAATGTAGGATCTAGGTTCTCAGAGTTGCGTTTTAAGTTGCAAAATATACTCCCACGTCTCATTATTATAGATGGCGTCCATGTATTTAGCCTAATAAAACACAAGTCAATTGCCATGAAAATTATACTTTTTTCCAAACACCGGAGTGCATCACTGCATGACTGCATCAACTAACTTAATTCTTTATTTTAAAAGCTTTAAAATGGTGTAATATTTATATGTTGGTGGTTTAAGTAACGGTTTTGCTAAATCTTAGATGTTTTCTGAAGTCTCAATCAACTCAAAAAGTGTAACCACGGTTCAGAAAAATGTGCAACTCGTTGTCTGTTGCATTTTTCTGAAACGAATTGCACTGACAAACTAGTCGTGCAAGACACACGGGCTAAATAGTTTTGAACATTGTAAATAGTTTCTTGAAACAAGTTAGTAAATTGTATAGTAATGCAAGCTATTCATCCCTGAGAAGTGATATTTGATGTTATATGCTCTAACTCGCAAGCATTATTGTATAATACATAAAGAATATTATATACTAGTCTGTATTGGTGTAAATTGTTCCTCTTTATGTTTTTAGCTGTATTCGATGGAAGGTTTCAAATAGAATGCTCAGTTAGCACCCAACGTGGAATCAATTTGTATCATGTACTGAACAGAAGGAACCTTTTGTTAACGGAAATTCCAAACAAATGAGCTCGTTGGAGGCTCTTCATGCATATAAGAGGTTTGGGCTCTGGCCATGCTTTAGACAATTTCTATTTTCTTGGTTGCTTATGGGACTATTTTAGTTTCGTTCACGGAAAATAGCTAAAACGTTCTAATTTTTGCCGCCACATGACATGTTTAGAGAACATTATGTCGTAGTGAAAGGCTAAATACTTTACGGTCAAGTAAACTTTTTTTGTGTGAATAGGTCAGGGCAACTGCGCAGCATCTCGCCCATAGAGCGTGAGTGCGGGCTAATAATCTACATGTGTCATATCTTCGTGGGTAGTTGGCTATGCGATGGGCTCTTTCTCTGCCCTGCCCATGCCACGAGAGTGCGGTCTGACATGAAGATTTTCCCCATTTCTAGTGGTGACCTCCATTCACCTTGGGTATGCCTTCATCTTCTTTGCCGTGATTACAAAGGTGTTGATCGGGCGGAGGGGGTCATGGGTGTGTAAAGAGTTCGGATAGAATACGGAGATTTCATCGCGCATACTCATGTTGAGTAGAGAAGATCCCATGGAGTAGTCGCGGTGGTTCATAAGAAGTATGCCTATCAGATGATCGGCGTTTTGCGGCAGTCTTCTCGACGAGTGGTGATGGTGACAAGATCGAAGGATTTTGTTCTTTGCGGTGCTCGGTGGGCTCCGTGTCTCAGTATCTGGGGTGAAAACCCTTAGCCTCGTCTATGGTGGTTGTACATGTCAATGGTGACTCCTTAGTCATTTCCTTGTTGAATGCATTGTTAGGAGGTTTGGACGCGCTCACGTTCTGACCATGCTAGTTAGACCGGACGACAATGGTGTTTATGCACTGTTGCCTCACTGAAGGAGTCAGTTTTGGAAAAGTTTTTTCGTAGTTGAGGTGTTGTAAACATTGATGGTGCTATTGTTTCTACTAGTCTATGATCTTTTCAGCGGGTCTTTGTTTTCTTCTTTTGTTTTTTCGGATGTATGCGTTCTTGTTGTATGGACTTGATCTAGCATTATGTTGTTACAGAATCCGAGTGTAATTGATATCATCTTAGTATTAATATATTTCTTTTATCAAAAATTCAAGATTCTAAATAGCTAGTGAAAACTTTTGAACACCAAACACTAAGCGACAGGCCGCTATACATAGTGAGACCTGTACTACATCTACAAATAGCTAGGATAATATATAATCACTGGAAGAAATATTGCTTTTCTACCACGTCAACTTTCATGGTAGAAATCCGTTTTTCGTGGCTAAAGGCCTTTCGCAACGATAAGGGTACCGTGGCGGATACTGCGTGACTGATTTATTAACCACGGCCCTGAGATATCGTGGTAGATGGTTCTTTCATCAACGATGAACAGGCTGTCATGGTAAAATAATCTAACGGACAAATGGCAAATAGCGTTATCTCTTATATCACAAGATAGAAACCGTGGTAGATGCCAGCCCCACCTGAGGCCTGGTGCCGTTAGGTGGGCCGACCTATTAAGGTTAGGTGGGACCGCCTTTAAGGTTAGGTGGGCCGGCTTGTTAAGCTTAGGTGGGCCGGCTTGCTAAGATTTTTGGGCTAGCCTGCTAGAGTTCGTGGGTCGTCCTGTTGTGTCGGTGGGCCGGCCTCTGTCTACTTAGATGGACCGGCCTGTTATGGTTCGTGGGCCAGCCTGTTAGGGTACGTGGGCCGGCCTGCCAGGTAAGTGGGCCGGCCTGCTAGACTAAGGTGGGCCGGACTGTTATAGCTAATTGGGCTGGCCCATTATGTTTGTTGGGCTGGCCCATTCAGTTTATTGGATCGTTTCAATATAGTTAAATGGGTTGGCCCGTTAAGGTTGACGGGTTTGCTCGTTAAGGTTGATGGGCTGGCCCGTTAAGGTTGACGGGTTTGCTCGTTAAGGTTGATGGCCTGGCCCATTTAGTTCAATGCTGATGGCCCATTAACGTTTAGTGGTCTGGCCACTAATTTATCTAGCCTCCTGATTACCTTTACGCGGGTTAATTATTAGGTCTATTTTGAACGTCCCAGCGAAATGTTCAGATACTACCAAGCTCATACATCCCGGTTAGTGTGAATCATCATGCAACTGAACGATAATCCATCAATTAACTAAATACTACATAATGTGGAAATTCTTAAAAAATATTACATAGCCCTCAACAAATTGAATAGTAACTAAATCAAGCATTTTACTCGACTCGTCGAGCTTCACTCAACATGTGAACAGAGTTGTCAATGCATCCAGGTTTCTTTTATCGAGACTGGTTTGCAAGAACTTGCACAACGGGCATCTTGATAGGCATAGTGGACAGAAGTAAGCAAAAGTGCAAGTGTTACTACTGCGCTCTGAGGGTAGACATGATCTTGGGGACCTTCCTGATTACACAGCAGTTCTAAACAAAGAAATAAGATGTTACTACAGCAAACAAGGCAAACACATTATCAGAGCTATATAACACGAGCAATCCAGCAGAGCATCTTACTGCTCCTTACAATCGTATTAATCCACGTCAGCATGGTCTGATCATCCACCAACTCGTAAAAAACATAGGACCGGCATGCAATTAAAAAAATGTGTGTCTAAGATAGACAAACCATACAGTGTAATGAGAAATCACATATTTTGTACCTTCTATATACTAGCAAGATCATATCAGCAAAGACATAATCAAACACAAGGTGCTTCATATCAACAGCAAGATGTTTTCACCGTTTTAATCAGTGGGCAACTCTAATACAGAAAACAAGATGTGGAAAGCAATTGAATCATTCTTTGCATAATACAGACTACGTACATAATGAAATCAGCTACTCCCTCTGTTCCATAATATAAGAACTTTTAGATACATCTAAAGGTGGACTACATACGGAGTGAAATGAGTGAATCTTCACACTAAAATGTGTCTAGATACGTCTAAATATATACGAATCAAGAAAAGGCTAGCAAGGATTATATTTAGGAACGGAGGTAGTATTAAACAATGTGTTCTTTGTATATAAACTAGTCTCAATATGGATATCCTCCAGATATAGACTTAGGTAGTGCCATAGACAAACAAGCAATTCAATCATCATGTGGTTTTGTATAGCCAAGGACATTGGGATAACACAAGGGACTTATAGTGCTCTTTGTCAAGTCTCGCCGTTGTTTTTCAATTCGATGAAGATGTCCATAGTTACCCGTTGTTAACCATATGTGGAAAGTCGGTTGTTCCTCCTCTGCATGGTTTCAACATAATAAACAGTTTGTATATAGAGCGAAAACAGAAGGGACATGTACTCCAAAGGTTATATCAATGTGAGCTCGAGTTAGTGTTGCAGGTTTTTAAGAGCAATATGGCACACAAAATATAATCGCAACAATATGACGACTCTAAACTTAAAGTATAGGATAGTCTATAGCAAGCATGAAATAATTGCAGGCAGTTGCTATTGTAGCTTAGGACAGATACTGGAATCACTTCTGAACTTATAGATATGTTCAATGGCTTAAAAATTGTCGCGAATAAAATAATTGCAGGCAGTTAACAAGATGGAAATTGTAATGGCATCACTTCTGAAGTCATAGAGCAGGGACTAGAAGCCACTGTGTTAATTGACTTGAACTTTGGCACTAGATAATAGCAGTTCAATGACTTGAGGCTAAACCTAATACAACGAGTTCAGGGTTTAGGGTTTAGTTTAAATTTCGATAAACTTTGTTTAAGTTTGTTAAATGCCGTTTTTCAAATTTTGTTTAAGTTGAATTTAATGAAAAATAGCCGTTTCGTCCATATTCGAGATACAATTTTTTTCAAAAAAAAACTATTGGGAGCGACCGGTGGTGCGAGCCGCTTCCAATAGGCGGCAACGTGTGCCGACGCTCCTAATAGCATGTATTCAGCACTGTTGCCGGACGCTCTATCGGGCGCTCCGGTGGAGATGCTCTTACGGGACTCTGTTGTGATTTATAAACTTTTGGTCAAAGATAATACAAACAGAGCAAATTAGTTTAAGCTACAGCTTAAGCTTGTATCTATCATCGTTTCTGATAGCTCCGTGATATCTGCAATCGCTATAGCAAGGACCTCACCGTGAGGCCACGATAACTACGATTACAACTTTCATAAAGAGTGCATGTTGAGTATGTTTCAGGAATTGTTCTATTTACTCCTGAATATTGGTTCTAAAAGGTTAACATATTTATTCGGGACATAATATATAGCTTTAAGGATGAACATGTTTAAGGACTATTAAAGTTTTGATTTAGATTTGAATACCATACCAAATACTTACATATTTCTATGCATCTTAAAATTTGGACAAAGGAACTCTAATATTTATAAAATAAGTTTCAGAATACTTTAAATTGTCAACATCGAATGTGGCTCAACATCTCTGTATTAACTCTAATATTATTTCTTTTTTATAATCTGAACAAAACATTAGTTGCACTTTAATCCTTTTTCTTTGCATTTTTTGGAGACAATATTTTGTTGCATACGTTGTATTTTACAATGTAAATTGTCATTGTGCAAACTAACATTTCTTTTTTGCCTGAATGTAATGCTGTAACATTTACATTGCACACTGCAGCCATGTATGTTATTGAGATAAACGCATCATTGGTCACTGAAATTTAATTAGATGAGCACATTGGTCACTGAACTCTCAACTTGTTACAAAACTGGTCACTGAACTCTCAAAAGATGAGTATATTGGTCACACTTTGTCCAGCGGAGCTAATTTTGTCCGACGTGGCATGCTGACTAGATAGTTGACCAGTTGGGAAGACCAATTTTCTTGCAGAAACCCCCCTGAACATCTGGAGAACACTGTCGCGGACGCGCACGCTGCCGCTGCCGCTGCCACGTCCTCGGCGAGGGCCCCGGACACCTCGGCTTCCTCAGCGCTGGTGGACACGGAGAGGATCGTCGATGGGAACTTGGCCGCGGTGCGCACTGACGCCGCGAGACAAACCAGGTCTTTCTCGGCACGGCGGAGAGATCGGACGGTGGAAGAGAGCCATGCGCGTCGGCGAGGACCAGGAAACCGTCGAGGAGGTAGGTTGCGGTGGCGGATCCGTGGCGGATCCGTCGAGGAGATAGGTCCAACCGTGCCACCACACGGCATGGGCTTCCCGGTCGACTACTCCGAGCTATTGCTCCCCAAGCAGCTGCTCAGCCTCCTCCTCCTGCTCGGCCACATCCGCCGCTGCCTCCTCTGGGCCTTCCACGCCGTCGGCCTCGGCGACCTGCAAGATCTCAGCGACCAAGAACACGCGCGCGAGCACGGCGGCGCCGCGGCACAGCAGGCGCTGCTGCAGCACCAGCGGTCCGAGTTCGCCGCCAACGGTGAGGAGCGAGACCCCCGCGCTCCTGGGGCCCACGCGACGGAGCTGCACCAGGAGGTTGCGGCGGTGGACGCGTCCCGTGAGGACGCGGTGGAAGACCTGGCCTGCGAGGAGCAGAGTGGAGAGCCCCCGCCAGATCGCGTGGGGCGGGGTCCAGTTGGAGAAGAGAGGGGGCGGGGGGGACGGAGGTGGAGGGGAAGGAGAGGGCGCGGAGTTGCTGCTGGAAGTGGCGCGGGGCGTGAGGGAGAGACGGGGGACGGGCAGGCGGCGGCGTGACGAGTGGAGGCGAAGGAAGTGGGATTTGGAGCCGAGGTTGGTGCTGGAAAGGTGGAGGAGAGGGTTCTTCGTGGCGGAGGTGGGGCGGAGAAGGAAGGCGGCCCCCGCGACGGTGGACAACATGGTGGCGGTGACCGGAGATCGGGAGGGACGGCCGTGGTGGTGGACAAAAGGGAAATTGGTCTTACCAACTGGTCAACTATCTAGTCAGCATGCCACGTCGGACAAATTTAGCTCCGCTGGACAAAGTGTGACCAATATACTCATCTTTTGAGAGTTCAGTGACCAGTTTGTAACAAGTTGAGAGTTCAGTGACCAATGTGCTCATCTAATTAAAGTTCAGTGACCAATGGTGCGTTTATCTCTATGTTATTTAGCCTTTTTCTCGTTCAAATCAACAAGGGTGAAAGGAGGTTCGGTCCAAAGGTCAAAAGAAACCTGGCAGCTATACTGGCCTGTCCAGTCCTGTTTCCCCCTAGAACCCGCCCACACAAAAGCTAGCGCATTTCTGCTGCTTCTTGTCGTGTGGCGGCGGCCGATGGTGGTGACGGCGGAGAGCGTCCAAGACCGAGGCTTCAGCGCCGGCATGATCGAGACCACGGCGGCGCTGCACGACCTGGCTGGTGCGGCGTCTCCGGTGGCGCCGCCAGCGACGACCGTTGGAGTGCCCGGGATGGTGGGAGGACCCTTGGCCGTCCGGCCCTGGCACAGCTGCCGCCTGTTGGTGCCACGGCTGGCATGGGCACGCCGATGGTTGGGGGCAACCTGAGCTTCTCGACTTCCCACAAGGAGGACTACTCGGACGACGAGGGCACCGACGACACGGGCGAGCGAGCGAAGGGGACGTCGGACGGTGGCGCTGCCGCCGGTGCCGGGAGCGGGAAGATGATGGGGTTCTTCGAGGGTCTGACGAAGCAGGCGATGGAACGGCAGGAGGCGATGCAGCAGCGGTTCGTGGAGGCCATCGAGAAGCGGGAGCAGGAACGCATGATCCGCGAGGAGGCTTGGCGGCGGCAGGGGATGGCGCGCGAGCAGGAGATCCTCGCGCAGGAGCGCGCCATGGCCGCCACCCGCGGCGCCGCCGTGCTCTCCTTCGTACAGAAGATCACAGGGCAGACCATCCCCATGCCGTCCGTCGCCGCGCCCGCTATCACGTTCATGCCACCGTCGTCCCAGGCTCACGCCACGCCCATCGCCTGCGCCGGCCCACCGCCGCCGTCGTCGCAACCACCGGCGCGTACGCGGCCTCAACCCTCGCCGCGGCCGCCGAAAATGGCGCCTGCAACGCCGCAGCCGCAGCACGAAGCGCTGGTGCTGGTGCTACACCAAATCCCCAGCCTCATGACGCCCGCCGAGACGCCGCGCGACGGTTCAGGAGGCGGCGGCGGCGGAGCATCATCGTCGTCGCGGTGGGCCAAGGCGGAGGCGCACGCGCTGATCCAGATGCGCAGCAACTTGCTGTACATGTGGTACCGGGAGGCCGGGCCGAAGGGATGGCTCTGGGAGGAGATCTCCGCGGGCATGCGTCGGATGGGCTACAGCCGGAGCGCCAAGAGGTGCAGGCAGAAGTGGGAGAACATGAACAAGTATTTCAACAAGGTGAAGCAGAGCAACAAGACGTGCTCCAAGACGTGCTCCTACTTCCACCACTTCGAGGCGTTCTACCGCAACAAGGCGGAGCTCGGCTTCCCTTCCGGTGGCGCCGTGCCGCTGCTGGCCGCGGAGCACGCCAATGCAGCTCCCCAGGACCGCATCCACTCGTACACTATCGCGGCGCCGATCTCACAGAGGGCTCCGCAGCCGCACACCCTGCCACCCGTGGCCAAGTCCGGCGGTACGTACATGTGGTACCCTGCTCCTGTTGCTGATGATGACATCCACCCCGAGCAGGCGCTGGTGGCGGCCAGAGCGTGCCATGCCACGGCTAAAACCAACTTCGAGCAACCACTGTCCACGGGTACCACAACTGGTGACGCCGACGAGTCGTCCATGTACCTTCTCAACGACTCGCCGGAGCTGCCGGTGCGCAGCTCGACTATCTCTGCAGGGGCAGAAGTGCAGGAGTTCCTCAAGTGCTTCACTGACGTGGTGGCTTAACAGGTTCTGGGAAAACTCTGTTCTTCATGTGTTTGTTTGCCTGGCGTGTAATCTGAGGAAGAGAAGAGACGAATCATGGCCATTTTTGTTGGGGATGATACTTGCATGGGTTATCAAGATCCTCTTGTGTTTGTGTGCTTAACTGCTTACTACGTTCAGACAAAGCTATGCATCCGTAGCACACATCTGTATGTTTTCAGACAAAGCTACGTTCTTACCTGTGGTCAAAGTTTGATACTGGACGTGTGAATATGACTAAATTGTGCTTTGTTCATAGAGTTAGCCATGTCTTTCTTCTCATTGCATAGAACAGTCCCATGTTAATGCAGCCTGGATGTCAAATGTTCCAACTTGGTAGACTATGCTTACTAGAGTTGCAATGTGATTTCACTTGCTGATAAATTAGTATTGGCTGGGTGTTAGAAAAACATTCAGATCTTAGTTCAGAGTGTTGGCTTGAATTTCTGTTTAGACGATGGAAAAACTTCTTAATCTTCTCCCGGTATACTATCTTCAACGTACATGCTCATAATTATCTCGAATTGTTCAGAAAAGCATGAGACAAACATTGGCAATTTCAGATAGAAACTACCTTATTGGTTACCCTTAACCCTGACATCTGGCATATATGTCCACACATGTTGCATGAATTCTTGGCAAAGTTCCCTTTTATGTTTTTCATTGTTAACTCTAGACAGGAGAATTGGCCATAAACTTTCTTTTATACTGGGTAGAGAACAGTCTAAACGTAATAACAAACTGGGGCCCACAGTGGCGAAGCTAGTGAAAAAACCATTGGGTTCATCTCTTGTTATTATAGTGTAGTATTCCAATAATTAGCAATATCATACTCTAGTTTAGTGAAGGTTTGATGGATTTTATTGGGTTCATGTGAACCCAATGGTTCTATACCAGCTCCGCCACTGGGGGCCCATGTTAATGCTACATGGATCACACATCAAAGCTCCAGCTTTGTGGACTAGACACATTAGAGTTGTTTTGCTGATTAACCTAGCAATACAAAGTTTTAGGTTTGTATTGTTGGGTTGAGCAGGAAATTTAGTGATCTGCATGTTGCCAAAATATGCACAATTTTTGTGAAGAATGCATACTAGCTAGGATGTAATAATTGCTGGACTCAGAGAAACATATGTTCCCTCGCACTGATAATAATACCTTGAGACAAGAAATTTCATTTCACATAGGGTCAGGTGCAACTACGCTTGCCATTTCTCCAAAAGAAGAAATATACTTGCTATTATCCACAGGGGCAGAGCCAGCGTACAAAACATGTGGGGTCAGACATCAAACACTGGACAATTTTTACGCTGTTTCATACTCCCTCCATTCTTGAATGTAGCGTGTATAGTTTTCTGCATGAATATTAAAATATGGGCATTTGGCATACGGTGTACTCATATATTTTTTTTGGAAAAAATTGAGAGATATGAGTTCCTAATAGACACAAATTGAAAACAATACACCCTATGAATTAGGATTCATTTTTGGATGGGTAAAATTGTCCATACATCTCATTATACCATACATTTTGAATTTTTTCTGAAAAACTATACACTTACATCAAGGAACGGAGGGAGTATTTTTTTACAAGAATGCACACATGCATTAAGAGGATTTGCTAAAAAGCTGTGGGGTCAGCTGGATCCGCCACTGACTATCCATGATCATTGTTTTTTAGTGGAGGCTCAATGGGACTAAATTGTGCTATGTTATTATTAGCTCTAGAAAGGAGAATTAACATCGCTTGTTTAATGAGAAGATGGTTGTTACTTCAGAATGCTGGGTTCGACATTCTTTTATTGAAGAACTTACCAATCTCCGATTGTTATTTTCTGCGTACATGCCCACAAATCACAATAGTCTTGGAAAATGAAACAAAAACCAACAATACCATCTTCTGGGGTGCCCTCTATGGATTCACAACCTTGACATCCAGTATGTTGGAATAGAACCTTCCAACTCCATAGTGGGATGTTCAATTTATAGAGGAAGTGAAGATACTCAGGGTGCTTCGAATTCAAAACCAGTGAGATGGTTACTGGACAAGTATAGCCTTTCCAATTTTGTGAGGTTAGATCAGGGCATGGCGAAAAACATAAAACTTTTCGTGCTAAAATCTCTACAAGGGAAATACAATTCCATCAACACTATGGAATGTTATTTTCTCTTTTTTCAGAAGAATATTGTAAATGGTGAGCCAGTTTTCAAGATTTTCTCTAAAAAAATAATATAGAAAAGAGAATCCATGCAGTTCCACGAGGTTTTTAGATATGGAAAACCTTGAGTTATCCCCCAAATATAAACTTGAGTTATAGTACGGCAAAAGCATGAAGTATACATAGCTTGAATGTTCTCCAAGCCATGGGTAGGAATTTTCAAATAAAATAAATTTTGAATAAGTGATCTTTGGTATGGCGAAAAGAATGAAATATGATCAAGTACTAAAATTTCTATAAATTTCACTTAGTGATACTCAATTATGGCCTGAGTGCTTTCCTTTTCTTTATGAAAATGAAATATTTTATTGATCGCCATGTATCTAGACGCCATGTATCTGGATGATACATACACAAATGAGTTTGGATTTTGGTGTTTGCATTGTAGATGCACACAACCAACACAACAATACACACAAACATAAGCGAATCTGGTAAATATTGATTCAGAATGCTAATTAGTGTATCTTTACTCGATAATATGTTTAATATAAGCCATGGGTCGGGGCAGCAGGCGGCTGGTCCAGTTTTTTGCCGTGTTGGTGAAAATGGTAGGAAGCTGCTCCTTCTTTCTGATCCTGTCTCCTGCGGCCGTGCCTGCTGCGTGTGGCGTTGGCTTTTTGTGCATGGTGTTGGTCCCTCCGCGGTCGGTCTGGTCGCCCGTGTGATACGAACAAGCGTGCAAGGCTAGTACTCCCACGTCTCATTTTAGATGGCGTCCATGTATTTCCACTAATAAAACAAAGAACATTTGCTATAAAAATTATATGTACTATTTTTTTCAAAAAGGGGAGGTGACCCGGCCTGTGCATCGACTAATTTAATTTTTATTTGAAAAAGGTTTAGAATTGTGTAACTTTTAATGGTTAAAGTTAAATAGTAACATAGACACCACGACTAAATGGAAATGAAGGGAGTAATTGATTGTAAACTATAAGGTCCACAGTAGAAAGAGCTATAGTACAGACTACTCGTACTACAGACACATGTTAAATACTTGTGAACATGGTAGTAAATACAGTAGTTTCTAAAAGAATTTTGTACTAAACGGAATAGTTATACAAGCACGTCATCTCTGAAACTTATATTTGATGTCATAATCTCTAACTCCCAAGCATTATTCTAGCATACAGAAAGAATACTATATAGTCTGTTTTGTTGTAAATTGCTCCACTTTATATTTTAGGTTATTTCCTAAGGAAGGTTTCAAATATAATACTCACTTAGCACCAAATATGGAATCAATTTGTATCGTGTACTGAGAAGTAGAGGAAAAATTAAAAATTTGTTGTATACACCTAATGCAAATTCCAAACAAATGAGCTTTCTTTTTTAACCTATCAAACAAATGAGCTCGTTGGAGGCTCTCCATGCTTGTAGGAGGTTTGGGCTCGCTTTGGATAATTTATATATTTTTTGCTTATTGGACTTTTTTTCATTTGCGGGAAATAGCTAAAAAGTTTTTTTTCCCGCCACGTGTTCCCAGCATGTTTAAAGGAAAATAATCTCATAGTGAGAGGCTAAATACTTTTAGGTCAACTAAACTCTTATTTTTTTGCGAATAGGTCAAGCTTCTAAATAGGTAGTGAAATTTTTTGGACCCCAAACGCTAAGCTAGGGGCCGCTATGCATAGTGACCTGTAGTATAGACACAAATACCTAGGACAATTATTACTCACTATATGAAAGGAGAGCAAAACGGCGGCCTCTCCGGCCCCCAGCTACTGTTCATCGAACTGTTCATCTACAGTGTTGAACAGTAGCCGGGGTGGGCCCCACCTGTCAGCCTCACACGTCGCGTCATTCTCACAGAACGGTCCACGCGAGCCCAGAATTATCACAGCGCACCCCCTACCGAAGGACTTATACGTGATTCTTCGAAACTCCAGGGACTTTTCTGCAAAAGCTTCACAAATCCCTCCTTCCTCCTCTCTCCTCGCGCGGCTCCGGAGCCGCCGCCGCCACCGACGCGCACCGCCGGCGCGTCACGCCTCCCCGCTCGAATCCATGGACGCGGGGACCTCCGCCGTCCCCGGATCTCCGTCCTCGCTCACCGCCGCCTGCCGGGTCGCCGCGGCCGCGTCGAAATCGTCGGCGCCGCGCCCGGCCTCCGCCGCCGGCTTTTTGCTCGCCGCCGGTGGTCCGGCGACCATTTGGTCCCGCGCGCCGCCTCTACACCTCCCCTCCACCTCCTCGCTCGGATCCGCGCGTGCCGACGCCGGCGCGAGCTCGGCCCGCGCGCGCAGCAGCACGAGCACGAGCTCGGCGACGCGGCCATGTCCGCCGGCGGATGACGTCACGCGGTGACGTCGTCGCGCCCATTTCCAGATTTTTTTTTACAAATTCTTCATTAAAAAAACCTGACAGTTGGGTCCCATGCGTCAGATATTTCACAAATACGGGAAAAAATGTTAAAATTCAAAAAAAAAAAACTTATATGATTGCAAAATAATGCAAATAATATGTCACCAAATTGCAAATTCATCAAAATTTTCAAACTTTTCCACACAAAAGTTACACCCAAAAAACAGTACCCATGGAAAATAGTGCAATTGATTATCAAAAAAACCGAAAACTACCACATTTTCATACCCTCCATACAAAATTTGCAACAAAAAAACATTGTGCCCATTTCAAAATTTAAGAAAACTGGAAAATTAATTTCAAACTTTCCACACGGCCTAATAAATGCCTATTTTGTTGAAGATTTGTGGATCAGTTCTTCACATAGTTTTCTTATTTTCTATCTTGAATGTATCCATCAAAAGAAAATATGGGTAACATACCAAAAGACAAGTTCATGCTTATTTAAAACGCGAACACTTCTCGGTCAATTTAATCAAGATGTTGACGGTTGCAATTTAACTAAATTTTTAAATTGTCCCACAAATGTTAGTCTAAAATTTCCCTGCAGATTAAATGTTAATCTAACTAAATTATCGGTAAGGGCACGGAAACTGAACTGAACAATGCTTTAAACGTACACTTTTTTTTGCATTCCAACAATTTCCAACTTCCCACAAATTAAAAATGTCGGCTGTTTCAGATTTTAATTTTGCCACACACATGCGGCATATGCCACGTTTCAAAGGACGTTCCAAATGCTGCTATTTTCGATATCATGCAACAATTCAAAAGACACATTTACAATTGAAATGCACTAATTTCGAAATTTAAGCAACCTCCAAAGACCAACTTTTAAAATTGTAACATTCCAAAATTTTGAATGCATTTCAAATATGAGCATCTAATAAATGCAAACAGAGTCAAATATGACAAACATATCAACACTAACAAAAAAATTACACACCGCAAAAATATGAAAAATATAGCAAAATGGTCATAACAATAAATGTCACCTACTTATGCCATATGATCAATTTAAAAAATTGTAATATTCCAAAATTTTGAATGCATTTCAAATATGAGCATCTACTAAACGCAAACAAAGTCAAATATGCCAAACATAGCAACACTAACACATCGAAAATAAAGGTTCACTATTTATGCCACATGATCAAATTTCAAATTTGAAAACATCGAAAATTTCAAAGGCTTCCAAATCTGAGCATTCGAAAACCAGAAAAAAAATAAAACATACGAATAGCTTCCCACTTTCACCAATTTTTTAAATTCAAACAAATTATAGAACATTCAAACAAATTGCAGAACAATACCTCCAAATATATCCATTACAAAAATGCGAGTAATATATCAAAGCAAACAGGAAAATACATACAAACTACTTGTGCTAAAGAAGAAAAAAAATGGAATATTCAAATTACATTGTCACCATTTGGAGGCAATTCAAGTGCAATTTCACAAATTTGAATTAAATATAGACGCCAAAATACAACCATGTCCGAACATTTAAAACTACTAGATATTTGAACATTACACAAAATATATCAAAAAGGCTCACGCAGAGTGCTACTTATTCATACCAAAACAAAACATATATTTGAAAATTCCAAATTGGCCAACGTTTGGGCAAATATTTCAATATTCCGTAAAATAAATCGAAAATAAAAAAAAATACTTACAGCAAAATGCAAATATACTTGAACATTTCAATGACGCCAAAATTTGACTACAACAGACGAATTAACGTGAACGATATACTTATTAAAATATATTTACAACAAATGTTGCACTCCTAACAGGTCGGACCATTTTACTAAAACAACTTGCATAAAATAAAAAGTGTTGACAGACAATATTTGACTACATCAGCCGAATTAATGTGCATGGTATCCTTTAAAAAAAAAATTTAACAAAAAAGTTGCATTCCTAACAGGTAGGACCATTTTACTAAAACAATTTGCATAAATAAAAAGTGTTAAAAGAAAAAATACTTTTCAATACATCCACCTGAAAACTATAAATAATTTATCTAACCGACCAAAAGAAATAAACACTTGCTACTTACGGCAAAAACCAAACATGTTTCCAAATTCCAAAAATACAACAGACGAAATAATTTTAAAAAACATATTAACAAAAAAATTGCACTCCTAACAGGTAGGACCACTTTACTAAAACAATTTGCATAAAATAAAAAGTGTTAAAACAAAAACACTTTCCAAAATATCCACCTGACAAATATAAATAACATATCCAACTGATCAAAAGAAACAAACACTTGCTACTTATGGCAAAAAGCAAACATATTTTCAAATTCCAAAAGATGTGAACGCACATTTTTCCACAAATGCTTGATTACACGAATAATTACAGAGATTAAAACTACTAATCCCCTCATTGTGAATTGAATTTAAATTACACATAATAAATATACATACGACGTGTTTCCTCTAATTATTGATCTAAATTGAGCACCTAATAGAAGAACGTAAACCATAATATACCATCTCGAACAAGTTAATATTTAGAGAAAATATAATTTCATACAATGTATTTTCCTCTATTTAATGAGTTAAATTAAGCATGCAACAAAACCATAAAACAAATTATACTGACTCGACCAACTTCAAATTTAGAGACAACATAACCAAACTCCCCAAAAATTAAGCAAATCGGTTTAATAAACACTTACAATGAACTTACCACTCTCTAGCTACGTAGTTCAATTTGAATAACGATTAACTATATGCATATTGGATAAACCACAAATTCATTCCCTCTAAAAAATAGATTTAGCAGATGCTAATACAACATAATCACCATTTATATTCACAATGTAAATTGACTTCAATTCAATAACCGCTCAAATTGAACTTAATGCTCTCTAATGTCACCATTCTATTCATACAACATATTATGCGAGAAAAAAAAACTTCAATGAACTTAATTCTCTCTAATGTCACCATTCTATTTAAATAGACCACCATCAAAAAAAAAATTGCAGGACATTTTAACTTACATAACAACTGCAATTTCCCTTTTCTGAATTCCATAACCAAAACATTTAAATTAGATCTTTTTTTTATCTGCTTTCTTCTATTTCCTGCTTTTCTTTTACTTTGCAGTAAACTAACTCTACAATAATAATGAACAAAAAGAAGAAAAAATATGCAAGACATTTAAGTTCCCGAACCAATTACATGAGCGACCCACAATTTAGCTAACGCATTATTAATATTTTTACCATTTTTAGCTATCAGCCAGAATGTCTGTAAAGATAAACACATTCTACGAACAATGCCACCCATTCTATCCACAGAATATATTACGCAACCAAAAAAAAAAGAACGTACAGCAAAATTTAAAATTTATTAGCTAAGACATGTTCTCCAATGTTCCCGTTATTCAGACGATACAACATAAATACAGATTAAGGGCGTGTTCCCGCTAACAAACTCTGCTAAAATCCAAACAATTTTTAAATGTGGCCACTTCCAAATTTGAATTTTTTCTTCAAATATACCCATCCGAACAAATATAATCTAAATAAGTTACCAGCCAGAACTATTAATTTTTAAATGTGCCCACTTCCAATTTTGAATTTTTTGTTCAAATATACCCACCCGACCAAATATAATCTGAATAAGTTACCAGTCAGACCTATTTTTAAAATCTGAACAACTTCCAAATACATGATCTATTTCCGAATTTCAATAATTTTGAAGACCAAACAATTTACGACTATGTCCATCCTCATACTTAAATTTTCCATTCAAATACCTATCCGAACAAATATAAAATATATCTGAAAATAGCCACACAAAAAAATGCTAGCTGTTTATGCCATAAGCTAAAATTCAAATTCAAACATTCCAAAAAATTAAATGCCTTCCAAATCGGACCAATTTCCAACTGTGATTAACAAATCAAAACTGAACAAATTCGAAGATTGCCAGATTTTTGAATCCAAAACAAAAAATTTAACGCGAACTTTCCTTTAGTTTTACCGATCTGAAAATCCAAATAGCTTCAAAACATGGACATTTCCAAATTTCAGTTGCACCACACGAATATTTGACCACTTAATTTTACCTACCATATTTTCAAGAAATGTAGCTTAAATCTCTATAATTATGTAGTTGCATTAAAAAAAAACTTGAATCGATAAATATTTTCGCCAAAATGCAAACTCATTTGCTCCAGTTATGAATTGCTTTCAAACTGAATTTGAGCTACAAATATTATACGATTTAGAACTATCACCTTTCTTTATAATATATATAACGCAACATAAAAAAAAATTCCTAGCAAAGGTGCGGCGTGACGCCGCACTAAATTTAACTAGTACAGTATATAGTTCGGTTGTTTTACTTTTTTTTAAACGCGGTAAAATATTTACTCATACAACATTGGTACTAATTATATGGTTAACATATTTATTCGAAGCATAATAGCTCTGAGGATGAACATGTGGTTTAAGGACTATTAAATTTTATTTAAAATTGAATGCCATAACAAATATTACATATTTGTATGCATCTTATAATTTGGATAAAGGAACACTAGTAATAAATAAGTTTCAGAATACCTTAATTTTGTAAAATCTCTGTATTAATCAATGTGGTTTCACAGTTCAGTAATAATTGTATAAAACTGAAAAAAAATCAAATGCACTTTAATCCTTTTTTTTCAGTTTTTTGTGATCATATTTTCTTGCATATATTGTAAATTTGCATTCTGCAAACTAACAATTTTTTGTATTGATGTAAACGAAAAATTTACGTTGAAGAAAACTTTCTACTCGTTGATTTTACTTTTTTTTTTTGGAGGGGAACTCGCTGATTTTACTGTGTTTGTTATTTCCAGCATCATGTCCCTCATGCTCAGAATCTTCGATGGTGAAGGCCGATCGGTCCACAGGTCAAAAGAAACCTGAGCTGCCCAGTCCAGTATCCAGGGGCGAAGCCAGGAAATAAGGTCACCGGTGTCAAAATGACTGTGTATACCTCACACTACTAGATGGGCAGCTGTATTAGTTAATATTTTTGTAATGTATTTTTTAGCAAAACTCACATAATAAGATGTATTAGTTGTCAATATACCTTCAATAAAGTTAGGTTACAAAACTAATTACCTCTCGGTTTCTTTGGTTTTCATCCTGAGAAAGCAGTCAGGCTATCTTTAAGTAGTTACGTGGAGTTGAATATAGAAATCTTTGCTCCAAAAAATCAAATTATGCAGTGACTCATGAAATCATCACAAATGCAATAAGTAGCACTATCTTCACTATTTTCATTCCTGAATAGCACCGGCAAAAGGCAAAGATGAGTAGTACGTCTAATGTTTGATGTACCTTTATGATCAGAAACATTGGGTTGATGATGAAGGCGATTTTATTTTCAAATTTAATAAATACTCCATTAAATCTTTACTACTTGTCAAATTAGCAAGAGATTGCTTGTACCCAAATACGTACAAATTAGTATATATATGTGTGAATTTATTTTGAAACGAGAGAGTATATATGTGAAATTACGATACAAGTTTCTTCTTGTTAGATTACCTGACATTGTGCCTGGGTGTGATTTGAGAACTAATCTAGATTGTCAAATCCACGTGATCCCTGATTACACAATAGGTCAATACCTTCGAAGAAAGAAATAAATCAACACACTAGAAAACCCTAAATAATTGAACAATTGGGAATTATGAATACTCCTAAATCTCCTTCGGATCAAATTAGATGGAAAGACAAATTGTAGTGGCACTTACATATTCGCAGCAGAGGGGAGTGCCAGCGAGGGACGGCCAGCGGCTATCCACACGAGCAGACTTGTGTTGACCGCAGGACATCCCGGGAGGAAAATATACGAGGCGGCCACGGATGTCATCGTGAACCTGCTCATGTGATGGCCTATCTTGTATCTTGAGGGTTAGATATTGTCTTGACAAAGGTCACATGACGACTCGCATGCTGAAACCAAGAGTCCCAAGAGACATCTGCAAGGAGCTCTCAGGTACCAAAGCGCCACTATCGCACGGTCTCTCCTTTATATATCATGGCCCAAGCGGAGGTCTCTCATGGAGGTGATGGTGGTGGCTGTGGGGGTGGTGATGGTTGTGGACATGGAGGTGGTGATGATGGCGGACATGGAAGTGGTGATGAGCACGGAAGTGCTTGATTTCGTGTAGGATGTGTTTCATAGGTTTGGTCCACGACGTAAGACATACTAAGTTGTGATTATGTTAGATCAAAGTTGATCAATGCGGTGACTTCTAGAAGAACTCTGTGCATGTTTCAATAAGAATGGCCCATATGTTGATTTGAATCATTCGAATTCAAATGATTGATAAAATACCGTGCAATTGTTTAACAACGTTTGCGAAAGGGCTAAAAGATTTGGACAAAAACTTATAAGAGTTAAATATAGGGATTTCGGTTAGGAACGGCCACCTTTTAATTGCTCAAATAATGAGGATTTAAATATAAAAAAAGTGGATAAGGAGTTATTTATTGATTTAAAAATTTACAGGATCAGCTAGAAATAAGCGTGTCAAGCGGCGCCCGAACCCGGCCCGCATCCTACTAAAAATAGCCTATGCTAGTTGTTACGAACGTGGCTAGATGTTTTCTTTTTAAACTAATCGCTGCTTATGCGGGCCGTTGCGTTGCGCCGCTTGAAACCTGAGCTAGAAATGTCCATAGTAAAACGTGACAGTTGTACACGCTAGTCGCTACTGCAAAACGTGCCCGGTCCAACCTAGAGCTGCTGCAACACGTAACGTAATGTTCCACATTGCACGAAGCACGAAAAATCAGACGAAGCCACGACCACATTCAAAGCGGAAATCAGATGAAGTGGCCTTCTCGGCTCCTCCGTACCGTACGCACTCTCCCCCTCAAAGCGGCATCTTCTTGCGGCGGCCCTGCCCAGTCCAGTCCAGTGATGGTTGTAATGGCGGAAAGCGCCCAAGATCAGGGCCTGCGCGCGGGCGTGGATGTCATGGCGGTGGAGAACGAAGAGGCAGCGGGGTGTGTGGGTAGCAGGAGGAGGAAGAAGGTCCAAACCGAGCTCCGCCGCGAGCACGTTTCCTCGACACCAAAGGGCAAGCACTCGGCGCAGATATTGGACTCGAAGGTGAAATCTACTCTGTCGCTGGGAACCTCTGGCATTGGCGTGGAGACCGCCAGGGCATATGACGCCGCGGCCGTCGAGATGCGCGGCGCGAGCGCGGCAACCAACTTCAAGGCAAGCGGCGAGCTGTCTGGCCAAACGGAGGGGAGCGTGAAGATGAATGTAAAGAAGCCGCCGACCGCTAAGCCCGACGTCCGGACCGAGTTCCGCGGCGTGCACAGGCTACCGAGCGGCAAGTACCGTGCGCGGATTTGGCACACCAAGGGGAAATCTAAGGTGTCGCTGGGAAGGTTCGGCACCGCCGAGGAGGCTGCCAGGGCATATGACGCGGCGGCCGTCGAGCTGCACGGCGCGAGCGCGAGAACCAACTTCAAGGCAAGCGGCGACTCGTCCGGCCAAGCGGTGCGGAGCGTGAAGGTGAAGGTAAGGAAGCCGCCGGCGGCTAGGCCCGACGCCCGGACCGAGTTCCGCGGCGTGTACAGGCTACGGAGCGGCAAGTATCGTGCACAGATTTGGGACTCGAAGAGGAAATCTTCGGTGCCGCTGGGAAGTTTCGGCACCGCCGAGGAGGCCGCCCTGGCATATGACGCGGCGGCCGTCAAGCTGTACGGCGCGGCGGCCAGAACAAACTTGGAGCAAAAGCCCACGGCGGCCGCTGCTGATGACGGCGACGTGTCGTCCATGGACCTCCCCAACGAATACCCGGAGCTGCCGCCGCTCGACTTCTGGGAGAGTCTCATCCCAGGCCCGCAGATGGATGATCTCCGGACGGACTTGCCGCCGGCGAACTGGCAGCTGGTGCACGAGTTCTTCAAGGACTTCGACCAAGTGGTGGCTTAACAAGTGTGAAGGGAAACTCTGCTTTATCTGTTAGTCGGCGTATAAATTGAGAAAGAAATGTGATGAATTAGGACAAATTTTGTTCGAGAGGACAGTTGCACAGGTGATCAAAATCATCCGTGATGTTCTTTTGTTACTAGGGAACATGAATATATATTCAGCTACAATGTGGTTTTAGGGGATGTTTTGCTTCCGCACAGTTTGTGTTCGTACATCCGTATGAATTTGACTCAGATTTGCATTGTGATTTAACTTTCTGCTACAATGTTTAAGCTTCCCTGTTGAATTGAGCAGGAAAATTAAGTGAGATGTGGCATAAATACTACTTAGAACATGCATCCTCAGTACTGAGAGGGAGCGAAGGTTCAGCTCAGAGCTATAGCTGGGTGATAGATAAACATTCAGATTTTAGTTAGTTCATAATATATTTTTCGATGTTCATCTTACAGAATGGAAGAACTTACTAATCTTCTAGCTGTTGGTTGCTATGTACATGCATGCTCGTGGTTATCTTGAACTGTTAGGAAAATATATGCAACAAAAGCTAGTAATTTCAGATAAAAACTACTCTCATCCTCTGCCGGGGTGACGTCGCGTCGATCACCCGTCTCAAGATTGTCCTCGATGATTTCTCTAGCGCTACCGGGCTCACGATCAACTTCCACAAATCCTGCTTCGTCCCCATGCACATTGATCCAACTCTAGCCACGATCATGGCCGCATCCCTTGGCTGCCCCATCTCATCCTTCCCCCAACCCTACCTCAGCCTCCCAATCCCCTCCCCCCCCCCCCCCCCCCCTGAAACTTCCCGCTTCTGCCTTTGCGCCTCTCATTTCCTCCATTGACAAAAGACTCTCTGGATGGCGCGCCTCTCTCCTCTCATCCGGCAGCCGTCTTGTCCTCTGTAAATCTGTTCTCAATAACCTTCCCACCTATTTCATGTGCTCCTTCCTCCTACCCGCTGGTGTGATTGAGACCATTGATAAAAGACGTCGCGCTTTCTTTTGGACCGGGAAAGACTCGTGTTCTGGTGCTCGATGTCTAATTGCTTGGGATAATGTTGTGTTGTCTACGCAGGTTGGTGGCTTCGGGATCTTCGCAGACATAACTTGTGCTTGCTCCTTCACTTCATGGACTGCCTCCACCAGCGGGGGCCGCTGCCTTGGAAAACCTGGGTTTTCAACGGCTGGCCAGGGACCTCGGGGACAAAGCCACCAAGCCTTCATTCCTCGACAAAATTGTTGCCTACTGCCTCCCAGTCTATTGTGCCCTCACGCGAGTCACCTTGCACGACGGGCGCCGCTGCTCCTTCTAGATGGACAAGTGGCGTGCTGGCGCCCTGCTGTACCTCTGGTTCCCGGCGTTGTTCTCCCACGTCAGTCGCCCCCACGCGACGGTTGCCACCGTTGTGGCCTTGGGTCTGGAGCTCCAGCCTCTCATGTCCGTTGCGGCTTCCACTGAGCTTGCGGTGATCCAGGACATCATCGCCAACACGACACTCAGCGACGGCGTCGACATCCGTCTTCTCGACTCCACCACGGATCACTCCTCCGGGCGCCCACCTTTCTCGTCCCGGGAAGCATACCGGATGCTTGCTCCCCCCCCCCCCCCCGCCCGCCCGACTCCGACGCGCGCATCAGCTGGAGCCTGCCGGTACCTACGAAGGTGAAGATCTTCTTGTACCTCGCTGCCGTCGACAGGCTCAGTACGCGAGCCAACCTGTCCATGAAGCATTGCGCCCCCTCGGCTGCTTGCGAGGCATGCGGTGCTGAGGAAACCGGCCACCACCTCTTCTTCAAGTGCACCGCCGCAGCTGACGTGTGGCGCAAGCTCCAGGTGCTCGCTGCTTCGACCGGCGGTTTGCTCTGGACTGTGGCTCCCCCTCCCTCGACTTCCAGGCACATTTGGTCTGCTAGGCTTGCGACCCTTCTTTCGAACATTTGGAAATCTCGGAATGACTTGGTTTTCAACGCCAAGGTCACCTCCACCCTCGACATCATCTGACGCACTGCTGAGGATCTCTTGATCTGGTCAGGACGGTTTCCTAGCTCGGATCGGACTCATCTTGAGTGCCTGCGTGCCCTCCCTCGGAACTGCACTATGTAAAAGCTAGTTCGGCCTCTCTCTCTCTCCCCTGATGTATCTCTCAGACCAATTTTTGTAAAGGCATCCAAGCCCTCCTTTCGAGTAATAATAACAACCGGTGGGGAGTAACCCCCCGTCTTCCAAAAAAAAAAGAACAATAGCTGCCTACTAGGTAGTAGGAAATGATTCCAGCAGCTCCATGTAATACAGCCTTCGGGGAGGGAGGTGAAAGGTCGACTAGAGGGGGGGGGGGGGGTGATTAGGCGACTACCAAATTTTAACCTTTTTCCTTATTAATTAGGGCTAGAGCAAGTATAACGAAGGTTGACTAGATGTGCACTAGATGAATACAACTTATGTGATACAAGCAAGATATAAAGCGTAGCGGAAGCAACAAGTAAAGGATAGAAGTAACCGCAAAGTAGAGACACAGAGATGGTTCCCGTAGTTCCTTCCCAAGGGAATTTTGTCTACGTTGGAGGAGTGTGGAGCCACCTAGGCACTCCAATAGCACAGATGTGCTCACTCTATTCTCCGTGAGCTTTGCCGGTGAAGGCGTAGCTCTTCCACTATGAAGTCACCTTCGAGGCATTGACCAAGCTGTGCACAAAGGTCGGGGAACTCCACAATGAGTTGGAGCCTCCCAACAATATCCCGGAGCACCTCGCAAACAAGTTGAGGTATCCGGCTCCTAGGGTTACAAGCAACCCAAGGAGGAACAAGAACCACAAAGGGGATGATGGATTCGTAATTCCTTCGGTGGAGATGTAGATCGGGACCTCCTCCTTCAAGTTTCAACCACTGGTGGCAAGATATTTTCGTGAAGCTAAGCTTTCCAAGAAGTAAGACAACTCCTTAAAAAGGAGCCTTGTCCTAGATGGCCGTTGGCTGCGCAGTCGTCGTTGGCAAAGAACTCCCGCAGCGGTTCCACCTCTGGGACTGGCGGTACCACCGCCAGCTCCAGTCGTCAAATAAACCAAATCGAGCCGCAGCGGTACCACCGCTGCGCTATGGCACACGACGCGCAACGGTACCACCGCTGAGGTGCCGCTGAGGTGCCGCCGGTTCGGTCCGAAGCTGATTTCCAGCGGTGGCACTGGCGGTACTACCGCTGCGCTTGCGGCTGAGGGCTCGGAGCGGTACCACCGCTCAGGTGCCGCTGGGGTGCCGCTGGTTCGATCCGAAGGAGGATTCCAGCGGTGGCACTGGCGGTACCACCGCTGCGCTTGCGGCTCCCAGAGACGAGCGGTACTACCGCTGAGAGCAGCGGTACCACTGCCACCTGGGCAGAAGCAACAAAACAGCTGCTTCATTCTTCTTTCTCCAAAGTGTGTTGTGTAGATAAAAACCTGAAACACTTCAAACACACAATTATACTAATAATTGCGTTGTCATTAACACCAAAACAATTAGGAGACCTATGCCCTTTCAGGAGGGGGGATTTGGTAAAGTGGGGTTTTCCCATATGTTTGTAACTTTCAGGGTGTTTACATATTTTAGGAATCTTCTTGGCTAGCTATAACATTGATCACTTTTTTTTATGGTTTAGTGTGCGCTGCTTTGATATGTATTCCCTAAAGCTGCACCCGATAATTCATTCCCTTACATTTCTCTTATCTTTGTGCATATTGATGACTCCCAAGTGCAGGAGATCGTTGAAGTCTTCGCTGTGTAAGTATTAGTATCGATCCCACGAGGAGTAGAAGGTATAAGTATTTATCCTCTCAAATAAGAGTGTCACTTCTCTTATTATCTATGCACTAGACACACTAAAATGATGCAAGTGTTTTTGGGTTTTTTGGTGTAGAGAATGCAAAGCTGAAAATAAAATATGATGAGTGAAAGCTCTCAAAGAGAGAGAAAGCCCAATCCCTATGCAGCAAGAGGACAAGCTTGAGTGGTGTTTCTTATGCGTGGAAAACGTTCCCAAGGGCTACATGGATTTCATGGCAAAAATATTTCTAGAACAGCAAGGTAAACATTTTGTCAAGTTTTAATCTTCTTTGGACGGAGCCATAATTAGGTGTAGCTAAATAAATAAACTAAACCCCTTATGATGGATCATGTGGCCAAGTAAATGACTGCACAAGAGTTATTAAGACAAAAAAATCCCACCATAGCATTACACTCTAAGGTCCCCGATATAAATCCCTCCTAATGTAACTTCATGACTCGGTCAAGGGTTTACGTGTCCTCCCAAGTCTCCCTCAATCCATTACACTAGTGTGAAACACCTTCATGCATTACTCAATGTATGGTGCACTTCATACATTGTACATCAAGACAATCATAAAAGATAAAACTTGACCAAATACTCAATACATGTTAAGTAGAAATCATTGACAATCCATCCTATGCCCCCAGGAACATGAGAGAACTACTCACAACGCGAAGACATGGTATGATTCAATGGTATAAGTGATACAACACAATCTGAAAATATAATCTCCCACTAAACAATGACAAGTAACAATTCACAAACATGTAGAATAGTACTTAGACAATAGCTAGGGTTCGAACAATCTCAAACTATGAGGGGGATGAAGTGGATCACGAAGATGGTGATGGAGATGGTGCTGGTCTTCACGGTGGTGATGATGGAGACTTCCGGAGGGGGGATGGAGGAGCCTTCCGGAGGTGATTCCGGCGGCGTTTTCCCCCTCCGATCTTCTCCGGCGGCAGCCTTCTGTCTCCTGTTTCTTGGTTTTGTGTTTCTCCGCCGCCTCCTCGCGAAACTCCTCGGGGGACTATTTTTATAGACGTTTTTAGGTCAAGACGGAGTCGGTGGAAGAAAGATCGACGACAACGGAGCTCCGAGGGTGAAAATAGGTGGGCCCACGCGGCCTAGGGTTTTGGCCGCGTGGGGCCCTCTATTTCCCAGCTGGTTGGGCTTCTGGTCTTCATTTTCAGCCCATTGCGTTCGTCTCGAAAATTCTTGTGAGATCCTGGCTCAGGGCTTAATAGGATTGATAGGATACTCATATCAACAAGTTGCAACTTCTTTTTCGGAAGCTCATCGGGAAGGAACTCCGAGGTTAAGCGTGCTTGGCCCGGAGCACTCCCAAGGATGGGTGACCGACCGGGAACTGGTTCCCGGTGCGCACGAGTGAGGACAAAGTGCGCAGAAAAGACTAGTGTTGATCTGTGGGGCCAGTCTAGAGATCCTAGAGAGCTGCCAGGGGTGACAGGCCCGGCCCGAGGGTGGCCGGGGTGTTACAATTCTGAACCGTGCTCTCTGACCTTGCCCTTTTTGGAGTCCCGAAGTTCCCGGAAAGTCTGAAACACTAAAAAAGACGTTTTCTGAAAAACAGGGTTAATTCCAAATAAATAGGGGAACTTGTGAATTATTCCCAAAATCATTATAAATCATTGATATAACCCTTATATGATGCAAATATGATTGGAATATGAATAAAATAATGCAAAGTTCATGTATGCATTTTACATGCATCACATATGAGCTCCAATTTCATATCATAATAATTTAAACTTTCAAGTTTCAACCACACACAATTCAACAATATTTAAAATGTTGAATTTTGATTTCTTATTTCATTTATAACATAGCCCACAAGGCATCAAATCATCCAAACACAACATGAATAAGCATGATGAAACTTCACGAAACTATTGCCCACGAACACGTAGTTAGCACATATGCTCCGGTTGTGGCAACTTCGTCAACTTGAATCTCCGCAACTCCGGTGCTTAGGATTTATTATGAGTGTGTATATGCATCCATTTTGTACTCGATATTTTAGAAAAAGCTAGCAAGTTAATTAAGGACATGTGACTTGAGAAAGCATGACATTACAATTCTGCATTGTTTTACTTCTCTAAATCCAACAACTTAAAGACATATTCAGACTATTTTAGTGGCATGCACAAAACAATCTTTGATAATGTATGATAATAACAATTACCACGTCAAATTATAGCTTTCTTAATATTTTAAATTCATTTGGATTTTTCACGCCGTCATGGAAAATATTTTGGTAATATCAAATATATGTTTGAAGCTGTATTTCATAATATCACGAGGATTGATTATATGAATAATATGCATTTACATTAACTATTTTGGCGGACATTTGGAGGGGGGCATTGGAGTCGACAAGGCCGACATGAGAATTAGGCTCCATTTGGGGTTTCCACGTTAGTGGGAAGATACATTAGGGTTTGCTTGGCTCTAAATGTCTTAGTATCCTCTTAATGTAGTCTACCAGGCTCTAATGGGATCTAATCTTCAGTAAACACTCTTTTTGTGGAAAAGTACCACTGATCAATCAATTTTTCTTTCCCGCACATAAGTGAACCAAACTTTCATCGCTTCAAGTTCCCATATACCCCAAAAAAAAACTTTGCATACATTAAACTAATGTTCAATATTTTAAAAATATTTAGATTATGGAAATCACAGGCATAGATAGATTTGTTGAAAATCATCTTCATAGTATATGCTCTTGTCATGTTTTATAAACATATTATCATACTCCCAACATATCAGAGAGCTGTATCACAGTAATCATGATAATGTGATCATAGCTGTATCGCAGTAATACTGTTACATTTGTCCCATGTCTGACTCTCTCCCAACATGTACTGCAGGTGAAAACTGCAGATAGGCTGTAAAAGACAGAGCGGAGGGCCGGAGGCCCTGCCAAGTCCAGTCCAGTCCAGCGATGGTTGTAATGGCGGAGAGCGTCCAAGATCAGGTCGTTGATGTGATGGCGGTGGGGGACGCCGAGGCAGCGGAAGCCGTGGGTAGCAGGAGGAAGAAAAGGGCCCAAACCGAGCTCCGCGGCGACCATGTTGCCTCGAAGGAGGAGTGCGCCGGCACCGTCAGCCCTGCCGAGGAGGCCGACGGCAAGCTGGGCGGCGCGCGGAGGGCGGTAAAGAAGGAGAAGAAGGCGGCGGTAAAGAAGAAGAAGGGCACGTGTGCCGGCACCGTCAGCACAGCGGAGGAGGCCGCCGGCAAGCCGGGCGGCGCGGGGATGGCGGTACTGAAGAAGATGGCGGCGAGGCGGCCGGAAGCGCGGACCGAGTTTCGTGGCGTGTCCCGGACAATAAACGGCAAGTACGGGGCACATATCAGACCCTCGAAGGAGACTATGCGGCACCTCGGTACCTTCGACACCGCCGAGGACGCCGCCAGAGCGTACGATGCCGCGGCCGTCGAGCTGCGCGGCGCGAGCGCGGTGACCAACTTCCAGCCAAGTGGCGAGTCGTCCGGCCAAGCGGCGGGAGCGACAAGATGAAGGTGAAGCCGGCGGCGGCTAGGCCGGACGCCCGGACCGAGTTCCGTGGCGTGTCCCGGAGAGCAAACGGCAAGTACTCGGCGCACATATGGGACTCGAAGGTGAAAACTGCGCGGTCGCTGGGAACCTTCGGCACGGCCGTGGAGGCCGCCAGGGCATATGACGCCGCGGCCGTCGAGATGCGCGGCGCGAGCGCAGTAACCAACTTCAAGGCAAGCGGCGAGCTGTCCGGCGAAGCGGAGGGGAGCGTGAAGATGAAGGAAAAGAAGCCGCCGGCGGCTAAGCCCGACCCGACATACGACACCGCGGCCGTCGAGCTGCACAGCGTGAGCGCGGTAACCAGCTTCAAGGCAAGCGGCGAGTCGTCCGGCCAAGCGGTGGGGAGCGTGAAGATGAAGGTAAAGAAGCCGGCGGCGGCTAAGCAGGCCGTGCGGACCGAGTTCTGCGGCGTGCACAGGCTACCGAACGGCAAGTACCGTGCGCGCATTTGGAAGGGGCGAACTGCGGTGTCGCTGGGAAGGTTCGGCACCGCCGAGGAGGCCGCCAGGGCATATGACGCGGCGGCCGTCAAAATGCGCGGCGCGACGGCCACAACAAACTTCGAGCAACAGCCCACGCCGTTCGCTGCTGATGAAGGCGAGGTGTCGTCCATGGACCTCCCCAACGACTACCCGGAGCTGCCGCCGCTCGACTTCCCGGAGAGCCTCATCCCAGGTCCGCAGATGGACGATCTCCGGACCGACTTGCCGCCGGCGGGCTGGCAGCTGGTGCACGACTTCCTCAAGGACTTGGACCAAGTGGTGGCTTAACAGGTGTGGGGGGAAACTCTGCTTTCTCTGTTACTCGGGCGTATAAATTAAGGAAGAAACGAGACGAATTAGGACAAATTTTGTTCGGGATGACAGTTGCACAGGTGATCGAAATCCTCTGTGATGTTTTTCTCTTACTAGGGAAAATGAATATATATTCAGCTACAATGTGGTTTTAGGGGATGTTATGCTTCCGCACAGTTTGTGTTCGCACATCCGTATGAATTTGACTAATTGTGCTTTGTTATTACCATTATGAGCTATAGAAAGGAGAATTGGCAGTGCCTCTGAAGACTGCAGTTTGAATGCAAATACTCCAACTTGGTGGATTGTGCCTTAGCAGAGTTGCATTGTGATTTAACTTTGTGCTACAAGGTTTAACCTTCTCTGTTAAATTGAGCAGTAAAATAAGTGACATGTGGTATAAATACTACTCAGAACATGCATCCTCAGTACTGAAAGGGAGCAAAGTTTCAGCTTAGGGCTAGAGCTGGGTGATAGATAATCATTCAGAATTTAGTTAGTTCATAATATATGTTTCGATGTTCATCTTACAGGATGGGAGAACTTACTAATCTTCTAGCTGTTGGTTGCTACGTACATGCTCGTGGTTATCTTGAACTGTTAGGAAAATATGCTAGTAATTTCAGATAAAAACTACATTTTCGGGTGCCCACATAGTTATAACTTTGACATTTGGTATAGTTATCTCAGTACTTGATGCATGCATGGCCAGGTTTTCCGTTTATTGCTGATTTCGCCTTATTATGAACCTGAATGTAGACCCGAGATGCTATAGGGAATTTGGTAGAGTGGTGTTTTCCCATATGTTTGTAATTTTCAGGGCGTTTACATATTTTAGGAATCTTCTAGGGTAGCTATAACATTGATCACTTTTTTTTCACGGTTTACTGTGCACTGTTTTGACATATTCCCTAAAGCTGCACCCGATATTATTTTTTAGATTAAAGGGACACATCCCAACCTTAAATTAATAAGGCTAGAGGGTTCAAACAAAGTCGATTACAAGCTGAGGCATACCACCAAAGATAAAGACACCGACAGTACTAGGAGCTACAAGACACGGCACAAGAGCCTCACGAACAACTAGAACAAACCACCGACTTGCACCACCACACCACAAGGAAGACTAGCCACCCGAGCTCCTAGGGGGAGGACGATTTTGTGTATACAACCGCCTTAGATCCCCCTCCAGCCTTCTTAGCCTTGGCTTGTCGATCGTCTTGGCACTTAAGGACCACAGGTGCAAGAAAATAATGCATTTGAAGATGTAATCAGTTGGATGTTTAATGACTTTGTGTTCAATAGCTAACTTGTTGCGTATACCCCAAAGTGCCCAAGACTGAGCGGTAAACAAGGTCCACACCACTCGGCGTGCTGACCCGAGAGTGTATCCAAAATAGCAAAGAATTGGGCAAAGTTAGCAGGGCACTAGGTGCACCCAAGCACCACCCTCAACACACTCCACGCGAACCTCGCCAACGAGCAGCTAAAGAAAATGTGTGTGGCGTCCTCTCCTTTCCCTGCACAGCGCGCAGTTGCCATCAGACGGGCCCTGCCGCGTTTTAAGTTGGAGTCCAGAAGGAAGCTTGTCTAAAACGAGTTGCCAGGAGAAAATCTTAATCTTCAAGGGGAGATTGGCCCTCCAAATATCCCCGAAATGAGCCACCGTAGTTCCCTGAGCAAGTTTCCTGTACATCGAACCCACCGAAAAAGTCCTAGAGGCCTCAAGCGACCAGGACACCACATCCAAACCCTCTACCAGGGTCGTTTGGTTGATAAGCTGGAGCAACACCCCCCACTGGGCTGCCGTAGCTGGATCAAGCGAACGCCTAAGCTGAATCTGATTGGTCAGAGCCTACTCGACCGAAATATGTTGGTTGTCGCAAATAGCAAAGATAATTCATTCTCTTACATCTCTCTTATCTTTGTGCATTTGAGCTCCATTTTCATTTCATAATAATTCTATCTTTCAAGTTTCAACCACACACAATTCAACAACATTTAAAATGTTGAATTTTGATTTTTTTTTTTCAAATATAACATAGCCTACAATGCATCAAATCATCCGAACACAAGATGAATGAACATGATGAAACTTCACGAAACTATTGCCCACCTACATGTAGTTAGCATATAGGCTCTGGTTGTGGCGACTTGGTCAAGTTGAACCTCCACAACTCTGGTTTTTAGAACTAATTATAAATGTGTGTATGCATCCATGTTGTACTTTCAAGTTTCAACCACACACAATTCAACGACATTTAAGATATTGATTTTTGAAAGTTTCTATTTCAAATACAACATAGCCTACAATGCATCAAATGATCTGAACACAACATGAATAAACATGATGAAACTTCACTAAACTATTGCCCACGTACACGTAGTTGCCCCATATGATCCGGTTGTGGCGACTTCATCAACATGAACCTCCACAACTCTAGTTTTTATAACTCATTATGAGTGTGTGTGTGTATGCATCCATCTTGTACTCGATATTTTAAATTTAATTTGATTTGTCACGTCGTCATGGAAAATATTTTGGTAATATCAAAAAAAAAAATTTAAGCGATATTTCCATAATATCACAAGGATTTATTATATAAATAATATGCATTTAATTAACTATTTTAGCGGATATTTGGAGTTGAGCAATGGAGTCGACCAGGCCGACACGAGTAGGCTCCAAGTGGATTTTCCACGTTTGGCCGCACGTTAGTGGGTTTCCTTGGCTATAAATATCACATTAGGAGTAGTCTACTAGGATCTAATCTTCATAAACACTATTTTTCTGGAAAAGTACCACTTGGCAATCAATTCTTTCTTTCCCAAACAGATTAAATGCAGTCAGTTTATACATAGGTAAACTAAACTTTCATCACTTCAACTTCCCATATATCCCAATGAAAAACATACATTAAACTAATGTTCCATTTTTAAATTATATTAAATAATATTTACATTAAGGAAATCATTTGCATAGATAGATTTGTTCAAAATCATCTTCATAGTATATGCTCCTGCGGTGTTTTACAAACATATTATCATAGAAATTAGTGATCAGAGCGCTGTATCACAGTAACCATGACAATGTGACCAGAGCTGTTACACTTGTCTCGTGTCTGACGCTCTCAGAGCATCTCCAGTCGCGGCGCCCAAATGGCTGCCCAAAGGCCGTCCGGACGTGCCATTTGGGCGCCGTCCGGACAAACTGCGCCATTTGGGCGCCCTCGATCCCCACTCGCGGCGCCCAAAGGGGCGCCCCAAAAGGGTTTTTTACACGAATTTCAATATTTTGTGAAAGGAAAAAAATCAAACATACATAGATATGTAATAGTTCAAATACAATATTTAATAGTTCAAATATATAAAATAAAGTTCAAACGTCTTCCTCTTCCTCCTCTGCCGCTGCCATGCCCCGGCGTGCCCACAAATGCTCCGCTAGATCAGCTTGGAGTGCATTATGAGTATTTTCATCACGAATTTTCAAATGCATTGAGATATAATCAGTGAAATCTGCCGGCACGTTGTGATAAAAAAATTCAGTCAAAAACCAGGCGAACCTTCCGCCGAACACCTTGCAGGCAGGGCGGGTCGCGGAGAGACCGCCCGGGACGGCTGTATCGAATACAGCGGCGGAAAGATCGCCGGTGCCCGGAACCGAAGGCCGTCGAGGAGAGGAAGCAAACGGCGGCGGCGCCGGCGTCCAGGCTTGGGTGGAGCCGGCGGGCGGGGGGCGGCGGCGTCGAGCAAAGTGGGGCGTGGGGCGACGATGAAAGACGGGAGATAAAATCAGGCGAGAAAACGACGAGACATAGTCCGTGTCTCACTGCCAGGCGTGGCCCGCGCGTCGGGAGCCGACGTGGCGTCGCGTTTCCTTCCGTCCGGGGCCGCCCCAAGCCTCCCCAAGTTGAGGGCGTGGGCTGGGCGTGTCGGACACAAAACTGGGCCGCGCCGGACCTAATTCGCGTTTGGGCGCCGCGAGTGGGGGCGATTTTGTGTCCGGCACGCCCCAAACACGTTTGGGCGGCCGTTTGGGCGCCGCGAGTGGAGATGCTCTAACAACATCAGAGTACGGAAAACGCATGCAGATATGCTGTAAAAGATAGTCTGTCTCTCCAGGTTAAAAGGGAACTGTAAAAAGACAGAGCGGAAGTTGAACAAGGGAGCAAACATGCTGTGTGCTCGTACAAGAGATATGGTGCTGCTGCAGCGGAACGGCCGACCACCTTTTCAGAGAATCAGAGAAGTCTGCTGTGCTTTTCAGAGGTGCGCTTTTGCTTGCCTTCTTCAATACCCAACACGAAATCAAACCGACGTGCAGAGATGGAACTGCTAGTACAGACAGGCGTCCGTGCTGTGCTGATCCATGGGCCATGGCAGTTGTTGCACGAAACGTTTTGGTTCGCTTTCTTCTGCTTGATCTATGAACTCAAAATTTTGTTTGAAAGTTGGATAAATAATGGCAACCTTTTTTCTTCCATAGTTTTTTTTCGGAGTGAATTCCACTTTTCCCCCGTGATTCGTCTAGATTACCAATTTTAGAAATTTTGGACCCTCTTTTCTAAATACATTTTCGTTGTTCAAGGTGTGAGGTGATAATCAAGGAGCATGTGAGCTCGGGAGCTAAAGTGAATTTCTAGTCACTCGGGAGCTAAAGTGAATCAAGCAGGAGCATGTGAGCCCGGGAGCTAAACTGTAGGGCAAAAGGTGGAGTTCACCTTTTTTTTCCCTCTCTATACTGGTGTTGAAATTGAAGCGAAACAATCAGCTGTGAACGTTGTCACTCGATACATTGCGAGAAATTCTAGGATGCCCATTAAGAATAGAAGTGAAGAGCACACGGTAGCACAAGAAAACAGGTCTGGAAGATCCACCAAATCACCACAGTTCTGAGAACACAAATACCACAAAATTTTCACAACGCTAGACGGCACTACTCCGTTAACTCTACAGCACAGCCCCCTCATCTACAGTCTACAGCCTCTGCCTCCCAAAAACTCCCAAGAAGCTCACGTGGTTTCCCTCGGATCTGCCGGCCATGGCGGCGAAGCAGGACGAGGCCGTGTCCTCGATCCGCAGGAAGAACAATACGGTCGCCACCTCCGATACGTCGCCGCTCCTGTACGTCTCTTCCGTGGACAAGGACGCCACGGCCGAGCCGTCGCTCTCCGGCCAAGATGCGGGGACTAGCGCCAAGAGAAAGATGAAGAAGGCGGGGGCAAGGCCGGAAGCCCGGACCAAGTTCCGCGGCGTGCACCGGAGGGTCAGCGGCAAGTACGCGGCGCAGATCGGACACTCCAACAGGGAAACTAGGACGTGGCTCGGCACCTTCGACACCGCCGAGGACGCGGCCAGAGCATACGACGCCGCGGCCGTCAAGCTGCTTGGCGCGAGGGCTGTAACCAACTTCGAGCAACCGCGCACGTCCGCCGCCGCTGCCGATGTGGGAGACGAGTCGCCCATGGACCTCGGCGACTTCCCGCCGGAGCTGCTGGCGCTCAACCTCTTCTCGGACAGCATCGTCCCAGGCGCGCAGATCGACGAGCCGACGATCGGGGATCCGTTGAGGCCAACTCAGGAATATCTCGGTTCCTTCGACACTGCCGAGGACGCCGGCAAAGGGCACGACGCCGCCGTCGACAAGCTGCCCTTGGTGAGGAAGGCGCTAGAGAAGGACACGATGGGTAATCCGTACGCTCGGACAGAGTTCCATGGCGTGTCCCGGACAAGCAGCGGCAAGTACCGGGCGCTGAACACACAGACGGACGGAAAAGCCAAGACGTGGCTCGACACCTTCGCCACCGCGGAGGACGCCGCCGGAGCGTATGACGCGGCGGCCGTCAAGCTGCACGGCGCGGCTGCCAAAACCAAGTTCGAAGTTGATGATGGCATCGACGTGCAGGCGGTGGGACTGGAGAAGGCTGCTGCTCGGTCGGGGTTCCGCGGCGTGTCCCAGACACAGAACGGCAAGTACAGGGCGCGGATCTCAGTGAAGGGAGCTCAGCTGTATCTCGGTCTCTTCGACAAAGCCGAGGATGCCGCCAGTGCGTATGATGCGGAGGCCGCCAGGCTGCATGGCGACCGGGCTATCACCAACTTCAAGCGACCAGCCATGGACCTCAATGGCGACTTGCCACAGGCGGAGTTGCAGTGGGTAGACGAGCTCCTCCAGGACATGGACTTCACCGATGTGGCCGCGGCCTAGACAGGTGTGGGAAATGCTCTGTTTTCTGTTTCGTTTTCATGGCGTACAAGGGTTAAAAAAAAGGACGAAATGCGTCCAATTTTATCGGTGTTGAGAATTGCACAGGTGATCAAAATTATGTTCTGTTTTTGTGGTTACACCAGGAACATGGATACTACTACTATATTCATCTGTTTTGGCGGGTGTGTTATGTTTTCCCATAATGAGTGATCGACAAAGTGTATTCCATGCTATCGTAAATTGGATCCTCGTATATGTTTTGGGGCTACAAGAAAAACATGAATATATATATTCAGCTGTAATGCTTGTGTAGCTGACGTTAGGTTTCCACATTACGAAAAATTGCACATCCATATATATGTAAAAAAAGTTAAGGCTAAACTATGCTTGCTATTATCAGTGACCATAGTTTGATGCTGAATATCTCTCTGACCATACTGTGCTTTGTGATTAGCCACCCCAGAAAGAACTGGCCATGTCGTTTCTTTGATATGTCTAATATGAACATACAAACAATCTAAACAGTCTAATCAGAGCGTACTAACATATTGGGTCAATTTTAACATGCATATTCCAAAGCTCCAACTTGGTGGATTATGGTTTATTAGAGTTGTATTGCTGTTTAACGTAGCGCTGCAACATTTTAGTTTTGTATTGTTGGATTAAGCATCCATAGCTGACAAATGTGATCAGCATGTATATAATCATGCATAATAATAAGTAAATGTTGGGAAAATATGCCCAATGTTGGTACAATACATACATACAGACGCGGAATAATGGATGGACTCAAACATAGAGGCATAGAGCTGGTGATAAATAAACATTCTAATTTTAGCGAGTTTAGAGTGTAGCCTTAAATTGTTAATAAAATGATAATACAAAAAAATCAATTTCAGATACAAATTACCTTGTTGGTTACCTCCATTGATTCATAATCCTAAAATCTGGTATAGATATCCCAATACTCAGGGGTTTTTTCGAGAAGAATCTGGATCTATTATAAAAGTCCACACGAAGTACAAGAGATCCCAAGCATAATTAACTACATCGAGATCGTTGGACTACCTAACGATCACTACTGCCGCTAGACCGGGAGTGTTGCCGACGCGCCGCTATTGCTGCTCCCCTAACGGAGGCATGCCGAGTTTGTTCATGATAACCGGGAACTCTCTGTGCACGTGCCCCTAAGGACCACCGATGTAGAGCCTAAGTCGTCGGCATTGAACCATTGAATCATTTTGAATCTTGTAAAACCAAACATGCAACACACGTAGACATAACAAGATCCATCACTTCAAGAAAACAACGATTAGACCATTATCCGCTCTCCTCAACGCCATGAGGTGAACGAGAAGATGCAAAAACCTTATTCTTGTTCAACACACCACCATAGCCACCATAACAACGCAGTCGGTTGACCACGGAATTTTATGGAGCTAGCTATAGTACCGAGCTGATCCGAGGTCCCCACCTCCTCTCGACGTTGTAGCGGTAAGCATTGGAGGAGGGGACCCGTCGAGTCTTGACCGGAGATGGTGGAGACATGGAGAATGACCCAGCGGCAAGGGTTGGACCCTATATCGCTTCCTTAGTCCCCACGAGAAGAAAATACTTTATATTACAACACTCTGTTGCAACTTTCTCCTCTGCTATTCAATATGTACATATTTTAAGATATAACATATGAATTGCTAATCTAAAAGAAAACATATGAATTGCTTGGGTACCTATATGTGATGTCATTTATGTAAATCTAAGTCACTTTTGATGATAGAGGCAAAATAAAAAAGGCTTAAGTCTACGACTGAGGTGTTTTGGCCCTCGAATATTCTCCGTAATTTTAAAACTTCAAATATGTTATTTTGAAGTTTCAAAAAATCTAAGAAATAAATTTGTACATACATATACATGTTACCTACATATATCCAGAGTTTTGCTAAATAACAAGTTCTATTGTAGGCTGCAAAAAAAATCACAAACATCGTTGTTTTAAAAAGAAACAAAATAACTAAAAAAAATCCAACATTTTTATTCACATATGAAGAAATATTTCGATGCAAATAATTGGTCGTATACACTAGACGTGTATATACACTTGTATGTTTTTTCAGAATTTTTGGATACCTAAAATGAACTTTTCATTTGTTTTAAAAAAATGGGAGCCCGGGAGCTACAAATCATTTTAGTAAGTCTACCCGCAAATAAAGGGGGTTAAATATGGAAGACTATTTCTTTATGGTACTTCATATTGACTCCGTCACGATTTTTAGAACGGAGTCTCTTTGTTAATTGTTGCTGTCAAAGTTAGGGCCTCTATTTGTAATCCAGCCATCATGTTGACTAATGACTTAAATTATACTCCATTAGCAGCGCTTCCTGCTGCTGCGACTGCGGCGTAGCAGGCGCTATTTTTGGCGACCGCTACGAGGGTTGAGGCCGTGTACACGCCGGTGGTTGCCACGACGGCGGCGGTGTGGCGGCGTAGGCGATGGTCGTGGCGTGAGTCTGGGACGACGGTGGCATGAACGTGACGGCGGGCGCAGCGATGGACGGCATGGGGATTGAGAGCTAAACCGGTGGCATGAGATGCGAAATCGAAACTTGTTGGTCATGAGAACCACAAAGTTACTCTTGTTTTTGTAGGGAACAACAACGTTCTGCTAGGTTTTTTTTGTAATCTATGTAGATACAAGATGAAAAGCAAAGAGCTAACTAATATACAGTTAGAGGGACTAAGGGGCTGTTTGGTTTCTGCCTACGGGCGCCCCGCCAAATCGAGGGCGTGCCAATATTTTGGCGCAGGATTAGCCCGCCTCGGTTTCGCCAGCGTGTGGGCGCAGAATTGAACATAGCGACCAATATTTTGGCGTGGTTTTGATTGTTGGGCTTTGATCCAAATGCTACGCTGGGCCACGGGTCAACGCCAAAATTTTGGCATGGTAACTCCCGGCCACAATCCAAACAGCCTCTAAGGGTGTGTTTGGTAGGTCGGGCCACTCCACCGAGTCAATCTATCCTCATACAAGCTGATCTTATACAGGCTCAGCTGAAATTTAGCAGTGTGTTTGGTAGCCTGGGCGAGTTGGGCCGTGCTGAGCTGAGAGGCTGTTTGGTAGCCTGTATCAGTCGAGATATGCTGAGCTGAGATGTTGTTTGGTAGCCTGTTTCAAAATTTGACGTTGTAAAACTCTTCTCTGCAAATAATTGGTCGTATACACTACACACGTATTTACACTTGTATGTTTTTTAGATTTTTTGGATACCTAAAAATGAACTTTTCCTTTTTTTTCTAAAAAATGGGAGCTCGGGAGCTACAAATAATTTTTGTAAGTCTACCCGCAAAGAAAGGGGGTTAAATATGGCAGACTATTTCTGTATGGTACTTCATCTTGACTCTGTAACGGTTTTTAAAACCGAGTGTCTTTGCTAATTGTTACCGTCAAAGTTATGGCCCCTCTTTGTAATCCAACCATCATGTTGACTATTGACTATAAATTATATTCGATTACTAGGGGAAAGTATACTAATGAACTGAACAGAGTTTTCTAACACTCATGGTTAGTACTCCCTTTTGAAGGTAAAAAAAAAGTACTCCCTTTTGATTCGTAATAAAGATTGTGTTATGAACGACAAATGTTATAGGTTGCTGCTCTCTTACACATAAGGAGTAATTGGGGCGACATCAAAGCGAATAAGGCCACATAAGAATGAATCCATGGTCGCAAAAATAGTACTCTGTGATTCAGAGCTAAACCGGTGGTACAAGATGCGAAATCGGAACTTGTTGGTTACGGGAACCACAAAGTCACTCTTATTTTTTAAAGGGACCATCAGTGTTTTGTTGTTTTTTTATTAATTTATTATAATGTTTGTACAAACAAAAGGAATATCACATTTGGCCGCACGTTTGGACACAAAGTAGGCTCCAAGTGGATTTTCCACGTTTGGCCGCACGTTAGTGGGTTTCCTTGGCTATAAATATCACATAAGGAGTAGTCTACTAGGATCTAATCTTCATAACTGACCTGCTTGCATCGGGAGAAGAGAGCTCGCCGCCGGTCGGCCGGAGATCCAATTGGCGACAAGGACGGAGTGTCTCCTTTCCCTCCCTCCCTCGCTCGGCCGCTGCCGCCACGACAAAGATCAAAGTCTAAGTCGCACGCGCCCCCGCACGCGGTATGCTCCACCTCTCTTCATATTTATAGACAGACATGCCAATGTTTAAAAAAAAAACAGACATGCCAAGGTTTGAGCAGTCAATTCATTGAACGTTTGCTGGCGGGGTAGATAATCACGGATCGCTTGCCAAATTCTACTTTCCGGTTACCTCGCCACATTAACTGCGGTTTTAATACCATTAGCTACGGTTTTAATACCCTGCTGAATATCCACGAACTGCTGAACTGATTGCATGCGTGCATGCCGTATTGTATATTATAAAAATGGAGGGAGGATTCCGGGCTTCCTTACTTCCCTCTGAGAAATCAATCAATCAGTTATCATGTTTGACTCTGAGAAATCTGTCAATCAGTTATCCCGTTTCCCTCAATTCCGTTATTACCTTCCTTCTTAAGAATGGTAACCCACGCAAAATCAAGTGTCTATTTTGCACATAGTCTCTATTTTGTTTCTTCTAGGTGTAGTTGCTTGTTTCTTGTATAGCCCATACATCTTTTTGCACATATGAGACCTGCCGCCGCAATACAATATATGTTGTCGGCGGCCTGTGCTCATTCATGACTGGCAACATGACCAAGAGCCGAGACCATCACGACGAGCCACTCGAAGACGGTGAGAGAAGTCTAAGTCGCACGCGGATCCTAACGATGCACTTTTATTTATAGGGAAGATCTTGGTGGAACGTTTCGATTTTTTCATTATGGGGAGAGAGGCATATGGCGGGAAGATGATAATTTTTGTTTCCACCTCTATTCTTTGGGTGAGAGGGAGTGGACACACACGACTGAGATTAATTTTGCCCCGGATTGATGACATGTCAACCGACATGGGTGTAGATACCGCATGCATGCCTAAGGCCTATGCCAATGCAAGTTTCTTAGCACGGTTTCATATGCATTTTGCTTACGTGACATACTAGTTAATGAAGAGAGAGGGTGAGGTTGTACTGTAGCTTAGGTAAGATACAACCTTTGCATGTGGCCATAGGCAAAAAATGGTTCTACCCCAATCATATGTATGCATGAGGCCAAAATCATTAAATGTAGATACAACACATAGTATACAATGCATTGTACTACTCCCTCCATTTCGGTTTATTAGATGTATTCCCAAAGAAGGTTTTTCCAAGAGTTAGTTGCAATTTTAGCAATTAATGAGGAATTAGGAGAGAGGAAACAGAAGGTAACCAATGCATGCGCACCAATTTAGTCAATTAATGAGTAATTAGGAGAGAGAAAAAGAATGCAACCAATGCATGTCACCAATTGTGCTATTCAACCCACCAATAGTTAGCCACCTAGGTCGCACAGAATTGCCAAATGCATCCTATAAACCGGAATGGAGGGAGTAGTTGTATCTTAAATATTTATTACTTCTATGATTTCGTGCTAAGAGACAATGCATTGGCACAGGCCAACAGAAAAGGAGGGATTTCCGCATACATTACGCACCTTCCCTGTACAACAAAATCCGTCTTAAATTCCCGGATTTCCCGTAGATAAATCTGGAAAATCTTCCTTTTGCTATTAATGCTAAATCATGGATTTCTAAGAGTCACTCCGTGATTGGTTCGACACATGACCATTTTTTCCCCGAGGAAGAAGCCTTTTTTTTCTTTCATTTGAGTACCATGGATGCATGTTAAGACTTGCGCAACTTGTGACTTGTACACCAGGAATCCATGTTTCTCAAGGACAAATCATGTTTCGTGGTCAGATTTCACAGGGCCGAGGAAAAGGATGTCCAGTTTACTAGTACTATATTTGACATGCACTGTAACTTTGGATATGCTCTTACAAAATGGCCATCACATGATATACTTGTTTTTCTCTAAACTGTAAATATGTAGCAGATAGTTCCTTCTTGAAGAAATTACTAACCACAACGACTACATCTAATACAAGTTCACAAAACAAGATTCCTCGATCCTCATGGTAACACGCTTTAAAATGTACAAAAACACCAAAATCCTACTACTCATTTAGTTCAAGGCATACATATAGAATCCAGAAGAAACACAACTGGATCGACTTCGGGCAATGCGTCGAGGCGGCGGCCTCGGTCTCCCTTGCTACGACGGTTCTATGAGGCAGAGCCGTTGTCTAGCGGGGTCTGGGTGGCGACCTGGATGAGGACTGCGCGGGCAGAGGGTTCGTCGACCCGACTGGATCGACTTCGGGCAATGCGAAGGTAGATCTGGTTGCTTCGCTGGGACGGCAGCCCCGGTACATGGTGGTTTTAGTGGCAATCTGGATGAAAACTGCGTGGGCAGAGGGTTCGTCGACCATGACTGGATCACTTTCGGGCAATGCGAAGGTCGATCTGGTTGTTGCGTCGGGGCGGCGGTCCCGGAGCGAGTGGTGTGTTTTGTGGCGTTTGTTCGACTTGGGTCGTGTGGGCGGCGGGTCGCTTCGTCTGTGTCATTCTTTTGTACAGTTTGTATGATTTTTGGACCCGGTTTCCCTTATAAACTGGGTCAGCTCTTTCTATCTATTCGGGCGGTGGATACGACCACCTTATACCTCAAAAAAAAAAAAACACAAGTACTATATCAAAACATGTAGCTCCTACTCTATTGCTCCCACAACTGGACATACTCCCGTATAAAGATTCCAGCTTTAACACCGAACTATAATTTTCGTTGCCATCTCTGTTCTTACTGGTTGGGTGGGATCACGCACGGCTGAGATGAAATTTGCCCCATACTGATGACATGGGTCGCCAAAACAACCGCGCATGCAGGCGTAAATAATGCATGCAAAAGGGGGAGGAGGGATTTGCAGTTAAATCACGCACCTTCCTAGGTGATGTAAGCTACGTATGGAATTGTACAACAAATCTGGTTCAAATCCCGGATTTCAAGGAGATAAATACTCCGGAAAATCTTGTTCTTGCTATTTAATATAAATCCCAGATTTCTAGGGTTGTTTCCACCCACGAACATATTTAACACATGGCAAGGATGCATCCCGTGATTAGTTTCCCACCCTGCATTGGTTACGTACGAGCCGTCAGCACGCAATGAGGAAGAAACAAACCATGTTTTATTGGAGCGGGCATTTCTTGTATGTTCCACAAGTATTCTTATGTCCAGCTCTCTCCACTTCATTAATTCAAGTGCATAATGATAAAGAAACGAGATATAACTAGATTTAACTTGGGAGATTCACCAGGTCGATCTGTACAGGCTATTTGACTATGGATGGAGGCGCAGCAAATACCACGATGGTACAAATGAGCTTAGCATAAGAAACAATGAATCCTTTTAATATGTTCTATTCGTCCAACCGATAGCGATGGCGTTGGGAGCGCATAACACTACATCTTCCCCTCAAATTGAACTTCTTTTTACAACGCCAGACGAGCAAAAATACAAACAAGTGCAGCAGGAGGACTAAATCACTAGCGCCAGATCTCGTCCAGCTCATGAATCTGCTTCTTCAGCTTGTTCCGCAGTCGGCCAGCTTTGACACCACTCTGCAACAAACAAATAAACTTTATCAAAAAGAGGACTGCAAGTCAAATATAAAGATCACAAATGTGCAAAGAATAACAGTTCACTGTTGTACAAGACATGCACTGGAGGAGCGAGTGATTCCTTTGCTGGGAAATACCACATAGATCTATACTGTAAACATGCAACACCTGCTACCATAAAGAATATCTAAACATCGCAAAAAGAAACCAAATCCTCATTCCATGTCTTCTCACAACAAAACAAGTAGCTAAAACAGCAGACATGGCAAGCAGTGAAATGAATGAAATTGCCATGATCGACCGGGCTGAGTTCTACAATGTCGGTACTATCCACATGTTTCATCTCATCCCAGAATAAAGGGTAAAATATAACACTCCTCTTGTAAGGTTGACTCCCAGGTTGCATTAAAACAACAAGTGCAATCAGATGACCATTAACGTTTTGTTATATTTGATCTAAACAGAGGAATACAAGGACGTATAACAACCTAGCATTGTGTCGGCGCCCTCCGATTTATAAGAAGCATACACATGCGCTGTGGAATTTGCATACCAAGACCAATTAACCAACCTTTAGCAGGACCCAAATATATCTACTAACATCATCAGTCTAACCCATAGCCATTGGCATTGCCAACACATCATAATAGGCAGGTCCAACTCAATAAGCTTTAGCATAAAATGAAAAAAGAGTAGAGAAGCAGAAAGATACATCTCTGCTAAAAATAAGATGATTGAATGAACTAGCCACCTCTGGAGTATTCAAAATAAGCAGAAAAGTCTAAGAAAAAATAAATTAGCAGAGGATATACTGGGATGCGATAACAATAAAAGCAAAAAGTTAATAACTTGTCTGTGATGCTAATAATTGTTACTAGAGTAAGTGCATCAACAAGAATTCAACACTTCCACGGACAGAATCTGGTTTGTGTTCGTCTTGCATGACATCCAGTTTTGACAACTTCGATCTCACTAAGAAACAACCACAAACAGCTCTTGGAAACGAAACTAGCTAACCTCCAGGAAATAATTTATGTCAGGATATGACACAAGTTAAAGTATTCCAGAGCCTATACAAGCTTTAGGCCGCAGCAGCGAGCTAGTTTTACCTTGACGATGGTGAGTTCGGACCTACAGGCCAACAATCCAGCAGCATGCAACAACAACGCGACGATCGGCATGCTTCAGCTGGAGCTACATTGGAGTGGGCGCAATCCTAACCTTGTTAATAACAGTGCTTTTAAAGTTCTATACCTGCAAAAGGATGAGCTAATCTTCTTAGTTGGAAAAAATGATACTTGAACATTCATAAAAGGTCGTATGTACACTTCAGAAATTACTAGTGTCCTTGGTTTCATCAATACAGATAAAGCATGCAAGGTAACATAACTAAATCTTAAGAAATTGATCTTCAAATGTTGAGAGCATAGCAAAAGGCAAGCCCTCTCGAACCAGCATGGATCAGTGATACAACATTAATTGCGGCTAGACTACATGCATGCTCGATCAACATACTGGATGTAGTCTCACACCTGCCATCATGTGTTTGAATACCAATAGTAGTTAGAGGAAGCAGAAAACGAACAACCAACATAATAATGCAGGAAATGATTGATCTGTTGGTGTTACATGATGGACGACAAACAACACATGCCCCTGTTGAGGATGTAGAGCTTGAGGGAGCCGTTACCACACATGCTCAATTACAGTTAACAGCAGTTAACAATTCAGGCTAAAAGAAATACTTCAACCCAGAACAAAAACGAAATTCAAACGAATCAGTTCCATTCGGACTGAAAAATCGGGACGACCGTCTCGAGAGGCAAAGGAGAAATGCCGGCCAACAATGGCACAGAAACAGCTCTGAATCATAGAGTAGGTATTCGACCACCCTCAAATAGATCTCTCGATCTAGAGTCGGAATCTACCAAAAACTCATACAACAATGGCAGCAAAAAACTGAAGCAAATGCACAGTTAGACAGACCCTCTCTCCCATATAGAGCAGCGGCACAGTTAAATGGCAAGTGCCCTGTACTGAATGAAACGCACGCAACACAGAGCAGAAGTGGCAGAGCAATCTTACCTCTCAATCTCTCAGCTGCTCCAATCCAAGCGGAGGCGGCGATCTGGCATCCGGCATGCATCCCCTGACATAATCCTAGCGGTATAACCGGCGGCAGAGGACCAGAATAACACCATCGAGGCGACGTCGACAGACACCACACGGCATGATGGAGGAGCACGTCCGACCAACCAGAATCCTGGATGTAGATCTCTTTTGTTAATTTCGGTTTCATAAATATTAAACCAGTCAATCTCCATCCTAATGAAATTAATATAGTGTCAGCCTTTATCTAAACAGAAGAAAATAAACTATTTGGGAACGATTTTCTTATCACCGTAAAATTATCTATATGCGTTTCTGACTTGACGGGCCACATCGATCGGATGATTGGCCGAATGACAGTACCAATTATTAGCAGGATGCAAAATTGCCAGCTTCATTGCTATAAAGACCCCAGACCGTACTATGAATAACAGATATCAAACCATGTTACAAACTAGAGGATCACAATGACGGCAACATTAAAGCATTCCCAAGTACTAATGGACTGGCTGAATGACAGTAACATGTATTAACAGGACGCTAAACTACCAGATCCGCTGCTATCAAAACCCCAGATGGCATACATAAAATTAGATGAACAACATTAACAGTACAGCGGTCTAAGAAGAAGGCCACCGCTGAGAAACTTACAAAACCCACGGTCTAAGAAGAAGGCCATCGCTGCCCTAGTCACATACAAGTGGGTGGACCGACAACCATTGGTCTGCACAAGAAACACATATAAGAAGTTGTCAATTTAGCTTTGTAAGAGACAGTACGACAAAGGTAACTGCCTAGTACTACAAAGAAAAGGTTCACAAAGACTACCACTTGTATGTCAAATATAATAGAATGCTAGCATATTTGATCGGACTGAGAATACAGATTCGGAAAAGAAAATCCAAGTCTTCAATAGCATAGTTCTTTTCCGGAGCAACTTCTCATGGCATAGTAAAATTCAAGAGGAACTAAGGTGAACAAGAAAGCTTTGGTTTTAAACTCCTATCGGCCCCAAGTTATCTAATCACACCAGTCAACTACATAGTTATACACTAATGGTGACAAAGATCCCACCAAAATGATAGTGACCTCCTGATATCCAAAGTCAGTGAGCAACTTTGGCAAAACATATGGGAATTTGAAAAGTTTGGTTTGTGGGGAACTAAGAACTAGTTAATCCAGGAAATAAGATGACATGATTACAAACGGTTCTATCAAACATGTAATGAACGAAACTAGTATAGCTGTAGTGACTACCACCCCGGAATCACCACAAGAAATATCAAATACGTATGCAACCAGAACGCACTTGAATCTTGATTGGAAATCGAACACCTTCACGAAACAGCAAGGTCTGAATAATTAGCAACTAGATCCCTAGTTATCCCGCACCAAAAAAGGCACCAACCAAAGCTAAAATGAGCCACAAAACACAAAAAAAACTAGAGTTTGTCCTGCAGATTCGTGGCCTAAAACTCCTGACCTGCAAGGTCAGAACCACATGCTAGGCCACCTGTTTTTCCTAGACTGGCGTCAAGATTACCAACATGAGCTATCAGGTTTGGACCCCCCCCTAAGCAAGGTAGTCGAGCAGATGTGGTGTACCTTGAGCAGGACGGTACAAGAGATGGATCCTCTACATGGTATCGGGGTGCAGGGCAACCACGGAAATGTCTAGCCATTGACGGCCTCGTCGACCAAGAGGCAGTTGGGTGACTTCTTCCTCTGGAGGATAGCCATGGAGTAGTCTCTCTTCGACTCCTTGCACCTGAACACAAAAAGGATCGAGCGTTGAAATTTAGATGCTAGCAGAACCACACAAAATTTAGTGACAGGCAGAATACTATCAAAATTGCATGAGTTGCACGATGCATGCATTTAATGTCATTAATGTGTCTCACAACTCATTAATGTAAGATGAATAACCAGCCAATAACAATCCCAGTAGCATTTTGATGTGAAAGGCCATACATAGCAGCACTAGTGCTCTAGCTAGGCAGCTGCAAAGTACATGATACATGTGAAAATTAAAGTGCTCTCTTCTATTGTGCAAAGTAATACCACACACACACTTGCCCCTCAAGACACGAAAAAAAATCGACACATTGCCATGATGTGTAATCAGATAGGAGCGCTCTTTAAAAGAGCCAACCTTCTCAGAGACTGTCCTTTTGGTTTCATCACAGCAAACAAGAATCAGTGAAAGAGCTCTTTCAAGAGACAACTTTCTCAGATACCGTCCTTTTGGCTTCATCACAGCAAACAAGAAGAATTATTTTTTATCAATTACGCCAGTTAGCTTAGAAAAGCAAAATCCAGAAAACAACGATTGAAAAGCAAAATCAATTACGCCAGTTATAAATTATTTTTTATCAATTACTCTTTAATAAAGCCACCCTTCTCAGATACCGACCTTGAGATTCATCACAGCAAACAACAATTGAAAAGCAAAATCCAGAAACTCTATGATAACAAAGTGACATGGTATGACAGTTGACCCAGTGAAAGGCAACGAATTTATCATTAACCCAAGTTGGAATACATGTTTATAATGGGAGCATGCCAAGAACACGGGCATATTTTTTCTAGCTGAGTTGTTCATTACAGACTACACATGCTTGCCAGAATATTTGATCAGTTTCGGATGTATAATTAATGAAGGAGCGCATCTTCAAGAGCAATCTTACTCGGATACCGTCCTTGTAGATTCATCACGGTGAACAGATAGTTGCGTTCATTATTTGAGAATAGATAATAACATGGCAAAAAACATAGTAGTGTGCTCTAAAAGCACAAACAACATGTGAATTGATTTTCAATTCATAGTTGCATTTGTTTGCTCAAAATGAATGATCAGTCTACAATGTCCAATCAAGGAAGGAGGCCCTCATCAAAAGACATCTTACTCAGATACCGTCCTTGTGAATCATCACAGCAACAAACAAGCAGAAAAGAGCAACTTAATCAACCCATAAGCTAAGTTAAGTATATGTTCAACACTTCAAGAATTAAAGAATTCAAAAAACACACCATGCCCAACAGCCAGCACATGAGTGCCATGACCAAATCCTAAGCATACAACCACACCACGTAGAGGAGACAAGTAGAGAACCAGAAACTCACCTAGCACAGCTGCGGGAGGCAAGGTAGTCAGAGCTGAGGGCTGGCCAGGCCAACAACCGCCAAGTGCTGGTGAGGCGCAAGAGCCCGCGGCCAGCACAGCAGTAGCACCGCCAGAGCCAGAACTGTCAAGAGTCACGCCAGATTCAGCGGACATGGATCCCTCGTGGCAGCTCCAGCTACACTTCTCCACTGCTGCCCTGCAAATGATGGATGAGCAGAACAATTGATTAATCCCAAGGATTGCAAGAGAGTGCAAGATAATAACAAGGTTTCAAGTTCTAATCACAAAACCCAAAAACCAAGACTTGCCATTTCAAAGTAACTCAATTGTCAAAGCTCTTTGAAAATAAACCATTAAAAGCTCGATACATGTAAGAAGGCAACAAGTAGAACAAACCCATCCTTCTACAGATAGTTAAAAAAAACTTGTCAATTATTCAAAATGAACACCAAACAGGTCTCTTTGAAATTTGCAGGCCAAGATGATACATAAACTATACATTAAAATGTGAACTCAATGCCTTCTATTGAAACTACATAGTTCCTTCCTAGTACAAAGATCAAAGGAGTTCACAAACAGCACACCCTAGTTTTCCAGAGCACTCCCTTGCTATTATGCGTTGAAACTTGAAACGCTCAACCAATCCTCCAAGCTGAGGGCCGTCAATTTAAATAGGCCATGAAGTAGCAAATAAGTGCTTCTGAATTAGCATCTACTTCGAACAGACTTGAATTTGTGCAGGTAATAATCTTCAGTGCCTACATTATATATTACATTTGTGCTCCAGTTTGTGCATCCAATATCCCCTTTTAACTAAAACAAGTTCTACAAACAGAAGGTCTAAGGTTCCAATCGTACAATGATAAAAGCTGTGCAAGATCGTATCAGTTTACACTCGTCAGCGGCCTACAACTCGGTTCAGACTCGCTGAACGACAGTAACAAGTATCAGCAGGACACCAAACTGCCAGATCGGTTGCTATCAAAATCCCAGATGGCATACATAAATTTAGCAGAACAACAGACACATTACGGGGACGGTTTGATGGCAATGATATAGCACAAAGAGAAGAAAAGAGAGGAACTGAGAATCTTACCTAAACCCACAGAGTTGAAGAAGAAGGCCACAGCTGCCCTAGTCGCATACAAGTGGGTGGAGTCACATGCAAGTGGGTGGTCCGAAAACCATTGGTCTGCACAAGAAACATATATAAGAAGTTGTAACTTTAGCTTGTAAGAGAAAGTACGACAAAGATAACTGCCCAATACTACTACAAAAGAAAGGGTTCACAAAGAATAACACTTGTATGTCAAATATAATAGAACATCTAAACGCTAATTTATTTGATCAGACTGAGAAGACAGATCCAGAGAAGAAAATCCAAGTCTTAGCATAGTCCTTTCCTGAAGCAACCTTTCATTGTATAGTAAAATTCAAGAGGAACTAAGGTGAACAAGAAAGCTTTGGTTTAAATTCCTATTGGCCCCAAATTAGTACAGGAAATAAGATGACATGATTACAAGCGGCTCTATCAAACATGTAATGAACAGAGCTAGCTTAGCTGTAGTGACTACCACCCACGAATCACCACAACAAATATCAAATATGTATGCAACCAGAACACACTTCAATCTAGGGTGGAAAACAAACACCTTTACATCATAGCAAGGTCTGAATACTTAGCAACCAGATCCTAATTATCCCGCACCAACCAAAGCTAAAAGGAGCCACAAAAACAACAAAAGCTAGAGCTTTTCCTGCAGATTCATGGCCTAAAACTCTTCACCAGCAACGTCATAACCACATGCTGGGCCACCATATTTTCCTAGACCGGCGTGCAAATTACCAACATGAGCTCTCAGGTTTAGATCCTCCGAAGCGGGGTAGTCGAGCAGATGTGGCGTACCTTGAGCAGGACGGTGCAAAAGTTGGAGCCTGAGCCTCTACATTGTATCGGGGTGCAGGGCAACGACGGAATTGTCTAGCATTGGTGGTCTCGTCGACCACGAGGCGGTTGGGCGACTTCTTCCTCTACAGGATAGTTGTGGACTAGTCTTTCTTCAACTCCTTGCACCTGAGCACAAAAAGGATCAATCTTTTAAATTTAGATGCTAGAAGAACCACAAAAAATTTAATGAGCTGCAGAATGCTATAAAAATTGCATGAGCTGCACAATGCATGCATTTAATGTCATTCACGTGTCTCACAACTCATTCATGTAAGATGAATAACCAGCCAATAACAACCCCAATAGCATTTTGATGTGAAAGGCCATACATAGCAGCACTAGTGCTCTAGCTAGGCAGCTGCAAAGTACATGATAAATGTGCAAATTAAAGTGCTATCTTCTATTGTGCAGAGCAACATGTATCCACAGACACTTGCCCCTCCAGACACTAAACAAAATCGACACATTGTCAGGTCAATAATCTCAGAAGGTAGCACAATTGAACGAAGCTGCAATGGAAATGCATGGTTTAGCTGATCAAATGCTTGCAAGCACTGTAAAGTAAATGAATGATAGAGAGAATTGACAATTGATGTGTGTGATCAGCGAAAGAACTCTTTCAAGAGACAACTTTCTTAGATACCGTCCATGTGGTTTTATCACAGCAAACAAGAAGAACAAAATTATTTTTTATCAATTACACCAGTTAGCATAGAAAATTTGATCAGATGAGGATGTGTAATCAGAAAGGAACACTCTTTAAAAAGAGCCACCCTTCTCAGATACCGACCTTGAGATTCATCACAGCAAAAAAACATTGGAAATCAAAATCAAGAAACTCTATGATGACACTGTTCTGGAACTTCGAAATTAATAATGTTTAATAAAATAAAATAGTATGACAGTTGACCTAGTGAAAAGCAACCAATTTATCATTACCCCAAGTTGGAAAACATGTTTATAATGGCAGGAGCATGTCAAGAACAGCACGAGCATATTTCTAGCTGAGATGTTCATTACAGACTGCACATGCTTGCTCAGAATATTTGATCAGTTTCGAAAGTATAATTAATGAAGGAGCCCGTAGTATAATTAATGAAGGAGCCCGTTCTCAAGAGCTATCTTACTCAGATAACGTCCTTGTAAGTTCAGCACAGCGAACAGGTAGTTGCGCTCATTATTTCAGGATAGATAACATGGCAAAAAAGATAGCAGTGTGCTCTAAAAACAAAAACAACATGTGAATTGCTTTTTTAATTCAGAATTGCATTTGTTTGCTCAAAAAATATGATCACTCTAGGATGACTAATCAAGGAAGGAGGCCTTCTTCAACAGCCACCTTGCTCAGATATCGTCCTTGTGAATCATCGCAGCAACAAACAAGCAGAAAAGAGCAACTTAATAAAACCATGAACAAAGTTAGGCATATGTTCAACACTTCAAGAATGAAAGAATCCAAAAAAAAGTGGGGCACCCAACCGCCAGCACATCAGTGCCATGGCCAATTCCTAATCATACAACCACACCACTGAGTTCTAGATCATCATCTCGATGGCCCGAGCATATAATAACCAAGGTTCCATGGCCAAGAAATCACATAGCACGTAAAGGAGACAAGGAGAGAACCAGATACTCACCTAGCACAGCGGTGGAGGCAAGGTAGTCAAAGCCAAGGGCTGGCCGGGCCAACAACCGTCAAGTGCTGGCAAGGCGCAGTAGGCCACGACAAGCAAAGCAGTGGCACACCGCCAGAGCCAGAACTGTCACTATCAAGTGTCAGGCCAGATTGGGCGGAAATGGATCCGTCGTGGCAGCTCCAGCTACACTTATCCCCTGCTGCCCTGCAAATGATGGATGAGCATAACAATTGATAATCCCAAGGATTGCAAGAAAGTGCGAGATAATAACAAGGTTTCAAGTTCTAATCACAAAACCACAAAACCAAGACTTGCCATTTCAAAGCGACTCAAATGTCAAAGTTCTTTCTTTTAACTGAGACTAAACCATTGTAGTTTACAAAAGTAGTAAGATTTTAACATGCAATACTACAGCAGTAAGTTACTTTAAAAAACAGAAAAGAGCCAACTTAATTAACCCATGAACTAAGTTAAGTATATGTTCAACACTTCAAGAATGAAAGAATTCAAAAAAAAGAGGGCACCCACCAGCCAGCACATCAGTGCCATGATAAAATCCTAAACATACTACAACCACACAAGATCATCATCTCAATGCCACGAGCACAGAATAACAAGGCTCCATGGCCAACAAATCACAGAGCATCTAGAGGAGGCAAGGAGAGAACCAGAAACTCACCTAGTATAGTGGTGGGAGGCAAGGTAGTCAAAGCTGAGGGCTGGCCGGGCCAACAATAGTCAGGTGCTGGCGAGGCGCAGGAGGCCGCGACCAGCACAACAGTAGCACCACCAAAAGCCACAATTGTTAAGAGTCACACCGGATTCAGCGGGCATGGATCCCTCTTGGCAGCTCCAGCTACACTTCTCCCTGCAAAGGATGGATGAGCATAACCACTGATTAATCCCAAGGATTGAAAGATAGCGCCAGATAATAACAAGGTTTCAAGTTCTAATCACAAAACCCAAAACCAAGACTTGCCATTTCAAAGCAATTCAAATGTCAAAGTTCTTTCTTTTAACTGAGACTAAACCATTCTAGTTTACAAAAGTAGCAAGATTTTAACATGCAATACTACAGCAGTAAGTTACTTTGAAAAATACGAGTTATTGATACATGAGTTCTTGCTCTACAAGGGCAATACCAAATTAGGTCCCAAGATTTTAACAACGCCATCAGATTTTCCTAGACCGGCGTCCAGATTACCAACTTGAGCTCTCGGGTTAGGACCCTTCCAAGCAAGAGAGTCGAGCAGATGTTGCGTACCTTGAGCAGAATGATGGAAGAGCTGGAGCATTCCATGGTGTGGGGGCTACATGGTAACAACAGAATTGTCGTCATTGGTGGCCTTGTTGACCACGCGGCGGTTGGGCAACTTCTTCATCTTGAGGGTATGGGCATCGAGTCATCTTTCTTCGACTTGCTGTACCTGGACACAAAAAGGATCATTTCAATGGTTGAGCAATTGCTAGCAGCACAAAATGTAGTGACAGCCAGAATACTAGGAAAATTGCATGAACTGCACAATGCATACATTTAGTGTCATTCATGTGTCTCACAACTCATTCATGTCAGACTAATAATCAGCCAATAACCATTCCAGTAGTATTTAGGAGGCCAATGACAGATTGGACATTACTCTCACAAACACATACAAAACCATGCACAAACCTAGAAAAAGTCTTGCAAGTTAGAGACACTGACAATGATTTGTGAGATCATGCTGGATACTTGTCTTGCAAGTTTTGTCCGTGATCCAGCCTAGAAAAAGTGGTGGACATGATGTTTTAATTTGACTCGACACAGAACCAACCAAAAACAACTAGCACAGCAATATCAAATATTAAGCCAACAACAAGCACAGCAGTATAAACTATTTAGCATACGAATAAGCAAACCTTATGTAGGATGTTTTTCATGTATCTTAAACTTTACTAAAGCTAGTACTAGTCTGAAACTTGAGATTGCTTGTATAGGTGCTTTCTCAAAAAGAAAAAGTCATGAGATATTAACTTGCATTGCAATTCAAAGATAAAAGGTAGGTGATGCTATGAACATGTAGAGAATAGCAGGACAATGATATTAAGGAGCACATGCTGCAACAGATTCACAGAATAATGCACAAAATCTGAACTTCCATATACATTCTCTAGCCTAAATCGGGTGTTGAACAGAAAAACGGAGGCACGCATAACAGTGTTATTTTACTTAAACGTCTGGCACTAAATAGCAACCTCTGTATGGTCTAGCCTACACGAGGACTTTAACACAAAATAGAGGCACACGACCAACTTCTCTGCACCAATGATTGCATTGAACGGGCAGGCAACATGGCACAAAATTATCAGTAAAAGGCAGCAGGAGGCACCTATGAGTCGTTCTTGTCCCCGGCTTCTGAGTGGAGGAAGCCGTCGGCAGGGTGCCCTCCCCGTGATCCAGCAGCCCGTCCCTGGCATCGGAGGAGAGCGGCGGCAGCAGGTCAGCCTCCTAGTCGCGGCGGTGGCTGTAGGACCTGTTTTTTTCAATAACATGTCAGGGAGTCGAACAAGCTAACCGATGTTATCTTATAAACTTTGAATCTACTAGTAACAAAGATACTAGTCTGAATAATCTACACCGTAATCACACAGTAGCAAGCTAGCTGTTTGCCTAGAGAAAACAAATCACGGTAAAGCATGCAGTTCTTGCCCTTTCTTGCATCGTAACCATCCATCCATCAGCATCATCATGAGCATCAGGTCGCGATTGTTATGGATACTACAGTCCAGATTACTAGTAGTTCATTGCATACGGGTGAACATTGTCCTGTACATGCAGATGGTTCTACGATTTGAGAAACTGAAACCCAAAGACGTACGGCAGTACAGCAAGATAGTGTTTTTACACGGCACGGTGGATTCGTTGTAAGGGGTGAGAGAGGGAGAGGTCTCACCGGCGGCAGCGAGCAGGCCGGAGGTGACGGCCGCGACGGAGCCCAGAAGCTCCCCGTTGTGGGGAAGGATCTCCCGGACACCGGCGGCAGGGAGTCATCTCCCCTCCGTGGTGGCCGGTCCAGCGTGCAGGAGCTCCGGTGACGGGTAGAAGGACTCGATGGCGGGGGCTGGGACGGGCAGGGGCGACGCCCACGGCTTGGGAGCGGCCGGAGGAGGTGCGGCTGCGGGTGGAGAGAAAGGGGATTGGCGGAGGCTGGGAGCAGGCGAGGGCGGCCGGAGGAGGTGCGCCGGCCGGTGGAGAGAAAAGGGATCGAGGGTGTCGGCGGAGGCTGGAGAGAGCGAGATTGTGGGGTGCGTTAGGTATTTTCATCACGTACATTGTGGGGTGCATTCGTTGGATGGAGAGCGAGATTGTCGGGTGCAAACAAAATATTAGCACTTAATTCGTCCCCAAATTATTGTCGTTTTGGACGTGCTCATTATAGAAACTAGCAACGGGTTCAACCCTAAAATCAAGCTTTTCGCAAAAAAAAAAACTAAAATCAAGCACGACTAGAACATGCACCATAGCCACCTTTTTTTTTTTGGCTCTACATCATTATAAAATAAGCTAGCAATCGCAATATTTATACTCGTTTTCATTTCGTACGGGAGTTTGTCGAGCTCCGGATGATCGAGATGGAGTTCATCCGCGCCTTATCGAATGAAGAAACTATACAACGGTGGTGGCGGCGGTGACGGGCAGATCACGGTGGCATCGACTTTTTTTGTTGTTGGCGGAAACCGACCGCGCAAGCCTGAACGCTAAATATATAGTGTGGCGGCACCGACCTTCGAAAACATCTCCAACGCACGTCCTATGCATCGTCGTGGTAGATCCATATCAAGCTCAGAGTTTATCACCCACCGACATCACCACTCGTACGATGCAACCATCGGGGGTCTGATGCTGGAACCGTTGATCTTCCACCTCTCTCCAACCCGAGGGACTGGCTCCGTCTACCTTGCTAAACGGTGACAATGAGGGAGGCGACATATGTAGAGAGATGATGGGTGCCGCTAGCAGTGTTTTCAATTCTCCCTCGCCACCATCAGTGGGGGAGGCAAAGGCAGAGGGCATGCGAGGAAGGAATAACAATGGCGAACGTAGAGGCTTAGGGTGGCGGTTGCTGAGGGTTGGGTATAGCACACCGCTTTTGTGTCACGGCAATTCACGGTCCGATAGATCTTCGTAAGCGGTTACTAGGGGGACATATGATGTCGGCACCATGGATGTCTTCGCCGTAGATCCATTGATTTCCCGACGTTATTTTCGCGCCACTACCTAGGACCTAGAGAAATGGTTTAGATCTAGGTTTTAGGTCTAAGGACCCTAGAAATGTACACTAGAATTATAGATATAGACCCTAAACCTATGCCCTATGTACCCTAAATCATAGATGCAAGTTTGAAGTGGAAAACCCTAGACCTAGACTGTCAACCTAAATTATACCATAGACCGTTAGATCTAGATCCTATTCCCTAGACGTAAAGAATCCAAGACCATGAACCTAGACAAAGAGGAAAGTCACATGAAACGAACACTTCTGATGGAAAGCTAGGGTGTAGATGTCGCGGAGCCTATCAAATAGGAGGGCATGAAATCATGCAAGGAACGGTCAGAAATCCTTCCCCTCTGTCATGAGGTGCTAATATGGGTTTATAACGGAGGTGTAAAGAGAAAAATCCAATACACAACTTTGAAGTAGCACTTGATTGATAAACATGACTATTCCACATGAAGATTGTCAGACTTATAATGCAAAACTCCCACTTCGAGCCCATCGACCCAACTCTTAGAAGAACTTGGCCTCTTTTTGGGTTGGTCATGTTTCCGATGTCCCTATTCGAACATAGATAAAGAGGAATGTCAAGGGACATATCCACTTTAATTTGATGAAAAGGTAGGGGGTAGACACGGTGGGGCATGTCAGACACGGGGACACACGAAATGACGTGAGGAAAGGGTCGGAACCCCTTCTTTGTTGGGGCGTCTTCGTGGAGCTGGGGTCCCTACTGGGGTCGGAAATTCTTCAACTCCAGCATGGGGTGGCTTCGTTGATCTCATATTTGTTACATGTGACCTCATTGTCACCCTTATCGGTCCTCGTAGTCCGATTCCAGGATCTGCGCTGCACTGCCCGGAGCGTGAGCGCATGTGTCCCTATCTGGTGATAACTTGGTGTGTTTCTGTACAATGGTGTCCTATGGTTTCCTCATCAAGCACAATTGTGTTCCCCGTCGGTAGTCTCGATTGACTATTCTTAGGTCCGGCTATTTTAGTTTTCTCGCTCGACTTTGTGTTGGTGGCGTCGGCGTGCTCGCTACCCTGTCGGATGTCATTTTTTTTGTGACCCGTTTTATAAGAGGGATTTTCTCGCTATTTTTGTATCGGTTAGTCCGTTTATACTTTAATAATAAAGTGACGCGGAAGCGTGTTTTGAGAGTACAAATATTGGCGTTGCCCCTTGCAACCCTGATAGCATTGTACAACAACAACACGACACGACATATACATACAACAAAAAATATCAAAAATGGAATTTTACAATACATGGCATTATGGCAACCCTAGATCGCTTCCTTATTTCGTTCTCTCATGGACTGGGACCCGCATCGATGCATGCATGGCTGAGCTTCATGTCACGTACGCGCGGATGTGATTGAAGAGCTCTACTCTCTACAGGATCGATTAGCTAGGAGCTCTACACCATGGCTTCACATCAACGGACTTTCATAGTACACGGCGCGGGAGGCGAGGTGGCAAGAACTGGTTTTATCTCGGATCGAGTGATCGGTCACCGCTTACTTGTGGGCTCTCTTGTCGGGCGGGCCTCTCGGATTCGGCGACGAGAGCCAAATCCACTGGTATGTGTTTTTTCTACGAAATCGGCCAGGAGCTCTATCTATTTCATATAGAAGAAAAGAATAGCCCAGTTTATTATGGAAAACCGGGCTAAAATCAGATACAAAGGACACGAGAACCCCCACTGGTCGACGAGGCGACGTAAACCACAAACAAAACACCACCGCCACACACAACACGCAACCACCACCGCCGACGAAGGAAGAGAAGCCATGCTTCTGAGGGAGCGATGGGCCGCCCAGCCATCGAAAGTGAAGCATCGTCCACAAGAAGCTCGCGACAGCTGCAGTTGCCGACACGTCGAATCCACCCGTACGTGACGCTCCTTTCCTATTCACGGGTCCCAAACGAAAAGCAAACTTACGTCAGCTATATATGTACGTACGTACGCTTGCTTGCATGTATATGTGTACGTAAAGATGATGAATTAAAAGATGATGAATTAATACGTACGTGCGATGAGAAATCCATGCATGCATGTAACTAATTAATAAAGGTCACCCTCACATACTACTCAAACAAGACTTCAAGCATGCAATTCTCAATCACTACGCTTATTTGATCATACATTAAGCTACTCCGTTTCCTTTACATGAAGTGGAGCCTTTCTTTGGAACCTCATCCTCATGCCAATACTCTAATCGCGTCTACTACATTTTACCCTACTAGACGGTTACAAGACAAACAAGAGATCTCGAGGGGCATGATGACGCCCCAAACCTTGACACAGAAGCTGCTTGGCGAAAAATAACCTATACTAGGCTTCTGGCGAGGACACCAGCTAGAAGGGAGTCGTGAATTAAGGACGTGAATGATAGCGACGGCGCGTGGGAGGAGCATGTGCCATAGCGGGATCGGTCTCGCTATTCCCTATAATTTCACGTGCCATCTTGTTGTTGGACATTATTATTTTATGCGGCCAGACAAGTATTGCATATGGCACGGCTCAGGGAATGATAGCATCAGACCGTCATCTTGTTTCGGTTGCGTTTTTCCAGTCTATCCTCGTGGGGCCATATGACATGTTGTTTTCGGGTTTTCCCATTGTTCTCGATAGGCACACAATTACTAATGTTACGAATATGCAACTTGTCTCTATTGATAGCCCAATGGGCAATTTTATGTTACACATGACTTGCAATATAAGTAAAATAAATCTAATTTAATACGGACTCCTAAACATATACTAATACTTCTTAACACCCCCCCTCCTCAAATGCAAATCGTATGCAATAGCATTGCATTTGAAGAAGGGTAACCGCATCTTGAGAGTGTCGCCATAGCATGAAGAGTCTTCAGTAACCTATTGAGTCAAGCCACAATTGATCGAAGAAGAGACCAAAACATACCAAGAGACGGTCATAAGAAGAACATGTCACAAAAGATCATAGCACAAGAAGCCCAACGGCAAAAGAAAGTGCATAGCGAGCTGCTCGCCTCCATCAATCTAACCGATAGACACATGTAGCCCGTTGATGGCATCTTTGCCGTGCTGCTTTGCTCCACCCGCCACCATAGTCGGATTGTCGCCCATGTCCCTGTCCCTCCAGGGCCGGCTCTGCCCCAGGGCGAGAGGTGCGACGGCCTGGGGCCTAGCCAAACTTGGGACCCATAACTTGGACGGCGTGCATTCCCAGATACACGCCACTAGTACTATTTTCTATAAACTGCCTAGCTTATTGCTGGTGCCCCACATCACGAATCGCACGCTAGCGGTAATACATAGTAAAAAAAGTCAGAGGCCCATTGATTAGGGGCCCATTTATTGAGTTTGCCCGGGGCCCTAAAATGTTAGAGCCGGCACTGTGTCCCTCCCTCTAGTCATGGGAGTTGTGTTTCTTCCTAGTTGCGTGCATAAAATGGTAACACACGACATATATAAGGCACTCAAAATCAATAATAGTTGTCCTAGCTAGTATAAATAATTAATTAGCCTGACAACAAAACAACACATAAAATATTAGTCATTTTTTTGTCTCCTAGCATGAAATAAGGGTCCCGGCAATCCTAGACCATGATATGACGTATACCTATCATTTCATGCATAAAAAATAATAACACGTGACAACCGAATATGAAATGAAATCATGGGTAATAGCTATCTCTGTAACCATGTGCATGAGACACAACCTCCTCTCCTCGGCCACCGTCGGAGCGGTCTCACTGCCCTTAGAAAGAACCGATTTCGGTCGATGAAGCATCGACAGTTAGCCAAGTTTCGTCACACATGAAAAAAACACTAGCTAGTAACCAGCTTTCTTGAAATGGGTGCACTTGATTGTCAACTAAATCATAGATTAGTACCTAGCTAGCTTAAAGAGACCCTAGCCAGGGAAGATGAGCACATACATGCAGCTCTGAGTCGTACGTTTGTACAATTGTACAAGACAGGGTATGCTACGCAACCTAGCTAGCTGCAAACCTAACTCTCATATCGATCATGAAGCTAGCTAGCGTTTTCTTCTTTTTCTCCCATTATGTTAACCAAATTTTATTGCAAATAAAAAATCAAGTCTCTCAAAAAGTTATTAGCATAATTAGGTTCGCCCAAAACAAAAGTGAATAATAAAATTCAAAAGAAAACATATGAACGTATTTAATACCAAAATATTTCACTTGTGGTCGAACCTTTTGGAAACATGCAACTATTTGTCTATTTAAAGTGTAGCCCACCGAATAAATTTTTAAAAACAAAAATAAATTACTTCAACATATTTTAGTAGTGCAAGAAAATAATTTTGTGCACAAGTAAGATGACAAAATAATCCTTTGTTAGTGCATATTCCTTTTACTGATGCACTAATGTACACTTCGGACCGTTTTGTGTCGGTCCGTGCTAGTGCTCGCCCAATAACTCGCGACATGTCGATCGGGCACGCCGTGTTTAGTTTTCTGGCCCTAAGGAGATATGCCTATTATTCGCCGACGCTACGGCCTGTCCGGCTCCACTGACCTAATCGATTGGCACCCGTCACTGGCAGGCGACGTCTCTATCATGCTGACTTATATACTTGAGTTTCCACAATAGTCGGTCCACCGCTCCCATCCCACTAGGCATGCATGGAAGTTCAGTTTCTCCACTGACACCGGCATAAAATGGTAATCAGCGGTATAAAATAGGCAAATGAAATCAAATGCAATTGTTGTCCTATCATACAATAACGAGCCTGATGACAAAATGGCACATGAAATGATAGGCAACTGCTATCTCCCACTCTCTCCGTCTCTATTTAGTTGGCGCACACGTTTTTGAGGTCTAAGTTTGACCATTAATTTAACTAACGAAACATTGGTTACTCCCTCAGTTCCGGTGTGGAGTATAAGATGTTTTAGGTGGTACACATGTTGTCTATATGCACACTAAAATGAGTGAACATATAAACTAAAATGTGTCTACATATATTTGTGTGCATGTGAATGTGGACAAAAGATAAAACATCTTATATTAAAAAAACGGAGGGAGTAGGCAGGAGAAGATTGGGCATTAGAAATTTTCCTCCGGATTTTTCATCCAGTCAGCGCTAGTCTCTCACGTCTAACAACGACCTTTATTATTACCCAATTAATTAGGCAATACGAACGGACTAGGAGGCCCACGTTGAAAAACCATAATCTCTTTACTAAGAGGGCCTTCTTTATACTTCCTCCACCTCAAAATAAGCGTATTAGATTTGGACAAATCAAAGACACTTATTTTGATACGGAGAGAGTATATATGAAAATCCATATATACAACGTAGGGGTTTCTCCCCTTACGATAGCCTCTTTCATTTATTTATTTTTTGAAAAACCACTTGTACGCTTTTGCATGCCCCGTTCAAGAGTAAATTATGTTCAGTTCAAAAAAAAGAAGAGTAAATTATGTTTGTGCGATTTAAATGGCCATGCAGTGGTCAATTCCCGTTTGCTCCACCGCATGCGAGTAATTATAGGGGTATAATAAAGGAGGGTCACACGGTGATTCGGAGAGGAGTATTTACTGCTAAAAATGAGACTTATTCCACAGTCCAATTAATTAGCACAATTAGTGGGCAAATTCAAAACAAGGAAAACGAGTAATTTCCGCCACGAATATTTTTTATACAACCGCCACGAATATTTTGGTTTCCTCCTTTCGGGCCGCGCTTGAATTGTTAGACCAAAAATTACGTCCAGCCACATTCCCACGCGTGTGGCGTGAAAACCATTTTCCCATTCTTCCTCAATCCTCAACCAAAAAATCACCTTTCACATCTAGCAGCAGCGCCGCCTCCGTCGCCGGTCTATCCCGGCGACTCCCCGCGCTGCTGACCACCGCCCCGTCACCTCCTCCTCCCCTCTCTCAATTCCATGGCGTGGAAACGCCGGTCCGCTGCCCCGCCACGAACCCTAGCCGCCTCGGACTCCATCTCAGCGCCTCCACCTCAACCACGGGGTGCAGGATGTGAGCAGGAGAAGCGCTCGCTGACATCCATGGCGTCAGCGAGGCGTACGTAGGCGCCGCCGCGCCGCCTGGAATGACGAGTGCCTCGGCCTCGTTCTTGGCGAGGGAGGAGCCGGCCTACACGTCGCCTCCTTTTCCCGGGCCCCTGGCCACCGGGAGGGGATCGACTGGTGAGCGCGGACCAGTCGACCTCCTGGTCCTCCTCATGGCGCAGGGCGTCGTGCACAAGCAGCCCCTGCTCTTCGCAGGGCCTCCTTCCTTCCGCGTGCTGCCTGCTCCAGTTTCGTCCTTGAAGGAGGATGCGAGTGATGGTGGGCGGAGCAAGAAGCGATGGACGACTAAGTGTATGTCTTGTGGATGTATTCTGCAGTGTTACGATTTCTGCTTCGGTGTTCTTATGTTTGAATTGATCTGGATATGTTATTGTGCAGGATGAGGGTTTGAGGAACAGGAGCTGTTTTGGGGTCGAGATGCAGGCCACGAGGGTGCTGTTCCTCTCAGCCAAGTTGGCGGCAACCAGAGTGAGGAGGGCCCTGTGCCTGCATGCCCTGCCGACGATGTGCACCGCCAAGGAACGCCTCCGTACGGACGCATATGGGCCGTGGAATCGGGGCTGCCTGAGTTGGTCCCGGTATGTAGGGCAGGAGCAAGGTGAAGGTGCCGAGGAAGCACAACGGCGTCTTCATCGCCAGTGCCAAGAACATGGTCTCTGTCCTGGTTCATCCTTACCTTGCCCTGCATGATGCTGTTTTGGTAGACTAGCTATGATATACTCAGGAACTTTTGACCAAATTGGTGAATAGAGTTGAATGGAGATAAAGCCACATTTTTTTTCATATGCACTGCTTTAATCGAACACCAAATTGTATATAGTTAGGCATCAAAGTATTTTGTCGATCAATGGCTAGCTGGAGTGGACTCGCCTAAACTGGCATACATAAGAATTAAGAGCAGAGCGTTTCATTCACATGACATGCTCACAAAATTTGGTGCTAGCTGTTAGCTCAACCGGTGGAGATGGTAGTGCTTATAGCTTGAGATATCATACTGATCGTACCTCAAGTTAATGGTTTCAATCAATACAAATAGAAATGGCAGTAGGATTTCCCTTTATGATATATATATCTTCTATTTTGCTCCTGTATTGCAAGCAGTCTGGACGTGCATTCTTCTTCAGTTACATATGAAGATTGATGTACACCTATCGCACTAGCTTACGAGTATAGGTCGCTCAACATTCACTGCCGGTTCAACAATCAGTACAAATTCACGGCTTTCTTGCTTGTATTGTTCATCATTTAGTGTAGCTTCATTCTCTTGAAAGTCTTGATTGACCTTTTTTGTGTGTGGTGTGTGGTTTACAGTCCGTGTCTGGTTGCTTGAATGCTAGTACCATATGCAAATCTATATGCTTATATATATTTACCTCCATATTTATTTGTGCAAATACATGAATGCTGTGAGTTTGGCATCTTCTAGTCATTTAACAGTTTAGTTATTTTGGGAATTAGTTATAAATTAATTGCGTTTCTTATTGTGAACAGAACATAATGGAGCAACCATTGTTTTATCCGACGTGGTGGTGGTGGTGGTGAGGTGGTGACCGCAGTCACCGCCGTGCTCCTATGTCCTCAGCACCAATACGGACGCGGCATGGTGTTGCCGTCAGCAACCTTGGTGCGGCCTACCTGCTACGCCTTCTTCGACTATAAATCCGGTGAGTTGCTCCATGTGGTCTTGCCTTCCTCGTGTTCCGATACTCGCCGCTTTAGTTTCCTGTACGTACAAGTCCACGTTTACAAGCACTGCAACAGCTCGATGGCAGCAAGCAGCAGTAGCTCACCGGCTCCTAGGTTTAGATTGCACTAGTTGCCTGTACGTACAAGTCCACGTTTACAAGCACTGCAACAGCTCGATGGCAGCAAGCAGCAGTAGCTCACCGGCTCCTAGGTTCCTGCCTCCCCCTCGGTTTTCACTGTCTAGCATCTAGCAGCAAGGTACACTCAGCTCGCTGGACTGCTACAGCATGGCTTGGGTCATTCTGTAGTTTAAAATAGTTTCAAATCCAGAACACCGATTTCTCTCTCTTTTTTGGTCTAGAAGCGCCAGCATATACTAGGGTAGTGAACTGATGAAGCTATAAGTTGCGAGTGATGATATTAACAAGTCCATAATCCATAATACTCTTCATATTTTGAATTTGACGCTTTGCTGATCCATTATGGGACTTGACTAGAACACGGAAATGCACAACCAATGCCTGCTGACTGTTCCCTATCTAACAATTTTCCAATTTGAAAGCCTCAAAACATAACCAACCCCATTTTTCTTGTATTTTCTATTCCTTCTCATTGATTATGATCAGCATAGAGATCAAATTATGATCTTGGAGATTTAAGCCTTTTCATTTTTGTAGTATCAGTCCCACAACAATTAGCATGTTTTTGTGACCATCTGTTGTTATTTCAACATCTTGTTTGTCTTTTGCTGGAAGTTAACTTGTGTCTTTCTCAGGACAAGTCTTGAGTATAGTGAATATTGGTAAATATTTGGCTTCAAGTCGTTCTGGCTCCGGCAGTGATCGCTGCCGTGCGATGGTGGTGAGATTACCTCGGCAGGTGGCGTCTTCTTTGTCTCCATGTTTAGGTGAGTTTTTGGTTCTCCCCTTGTCTCCCCTACATGCTATTTTATACCATGGCCATGGTTGCTCCGGCCATCCAGCCCATGGTCTGTTGGTTAATCTCTGTTGCTATTGGGAATTTTTCTCAGCTGAGTAGGAGATACCCCCACAATTGTGTAGGTTCACTCTCAACTTGACTATAATTTTAATAATTGAGAGGTTTTTCTAAAATGGCATGCTGTCCGCCTAGATTAGGATCAGTTATACTTTTAGGTTGATGTACTCTAAGATGACCATTTGACTATGAATGAAATGATTAATCCACGTTCTTATGGTTGGTGGGAAATTTATTATACAAAGGATCTGGTTGAGAGCCTATGGATGGGTGTTTACTGGTGGTGGCAGTTTTGTAGCTATGTATGTTGCCGTTTTTGCGATTCCGGCGCGGCTGTTTTGGCAAGTTCCAAGATGTGTGTATGTGTTGTGCAGGGCGCTGGGTAAGCAGACTATCCAATTCGGCTTGATGATCTTATTATTCGTACACTATCTGATGGCTATTGCTATATTGGTTATGTATATAATGTCAAGCTCTTGTTGTGTAATGGACTTGCTCTGGTTGAGTCTTCAATACTCTAGGTATATGTCATCTACTCCCTCCGTTCCAAAATAGATGACTTTCATTTGTCTTACATACGGATGTATGTAGACATCTTTTAGTGTGTACATACATCCATATGTAGATATATGGAAGTCAAGTAATTTGGAACGGAGGGAGTATGATCCAGCCATCGAGCCGCTGATCTACTTATATTGGCTTAGGATTGAATAGTATCGACTTGATTTCGCACGAACAGGTGATGAGCTGATTCTTGGAGCATGCTGAATCGGTGGCCAAGATTTTCATCACCTCGGATGCACCAATTAGGGAAGCTTCTAGTTGTTTGTGATCTGTGGTTGCTGGTCGAAACTCTCCCCCTTTTTATTTTCTTGGCCAAACTGAGAGGCGATGACAGATTGACAGCAACACTTGTATTACTGGGTAGTGTGCAACAACTAGAAACAGTTTTATTTTTGTTTGAGATAAGTAATTTAGATTTGGTTACCACCCTAGCTTGCCGGCTGTTTTAGATTTGAAATACGTACAGTAGTAGATTAGCCGAGCAAGGCACTCATGAATGGATTTCGTTGCCGTACTAGGTACAGTACTAGTGTACTGTATTTGGTAGGAGAGGCAGCGAATGGATGTGCATACATGCGCGCGATGGAGAGCAAGAAAAGAAAAAGAAATAGGGGTAGGAAAAAAAGGGAAGGTAACGGAAGTGGAGCCAATCATCGATGATCTCGTGCACAGGCACAGGCACAGCACAGCATGCGCTCGAGAGAAAAAGGATTTCATCATGCATGGCAACAATAAAAAGAGAAAAGGAGTTGGTCGCCGTACGTACAAGGGAAGGGAGCGTCTATTCTCCTGCACTGCGCGAGCGCGAGGAAAAACAAATTCTCGGTGGTCCACGGAGACGCACGTAATCAGGCACGCACGTATGCGACTTGTTGGGCGTCGACGCGCGCGCGGATTTGTTTGGTCGCAGCTGGCCTAGCTACAAGACCCGATCGATGCCTGACTACTGCACGTACCCACGGATCCGCCTGCACGCTGGGCGGTTCCATTGGACGAATTGCGGTTCTGGACTTCCTCAAGGACTTGGACCAAGTGGTGGCTTAACAGGTGTGGGGGAAAACTCTGCTTTCTCTGTTACTCCGGCGTATAAATTAAGGAAGAAACGAGACGAATTAGGACAAATTTTGTTCGGGATGACAGTTGCACAGGTGATCGAAATCCTCTGTGATGTTTTTCTCTTACTAGGGAAAATGAATATATATTCAGCTACAATGTGGTTTTAGGGGATGTTATGCTTCCGCACAGTTTGTGTTCGCACATCCGTATGAATTTGACTAATTGTGCCTTGTTATTTACCATTATGAGCTATAGAAAGGAGAATTGGCAGTGCCTCTGAAGACTGCAGTTTGAATGCAAATACTCCAACTTGGTGGATTGTGCCTTAGCAGAGTTGCATTGTGATTTAACTTTGTGCTACAAGGTTTAACCTTCTCTGTTAAATTGAGCAGTAAAATAAGTGACATGTGGTATAAATACTACTCAGAACATGCATCCTCAGTACTGAAAGGGAGCAAAGTTTCAGCTTAGGGCTAGAGCTGGGTGATAGATAATCATTCAGAATTTAGTTAGTTCATAATATATGTTTCGATGTTCATCTTACAGGATGGGAGAACTTACTAATCTTCTAGCTGTTGGTTGCTACGTACATGCTCGTGGTTATCTTGAACTGTTAGGAAAATATGCTAGTAATTTCAGATAAAAACTACATTTTCGGGTGCCCACATAGTTATAACTTTGACATTTGGTATAGTTATCTCAGTACTTGATGCATGCATGGCAGGTTTTCCTTTTTTTGCTGATTTCGCCTTATTATGAACCTGAAATGTAGACCCGAGATGCTATAGGGAATTTGGTAGAGTGGTGTTTTCCCATATGTTTGTAATTTTCAGGGTGTTTACATATTTTAGGAATCTTCTAGGGTAGCTATAACATTGATCACTTTTTTTTCACGGTTTACTGTGCACTGTTTTGACATATTCCCTAAAGCTGCACCCGATATATATATTTTTTAGATTAAAGGGACACAACCCAACCTTAAATTAATAAGGCTAGAGGGTTCAAACAAAGTCGATTACAAGCTGAGGCATACACCTTAGCCAAGAAACACCAAAGATAAAGACACCGAGTACTAGGAGCTACAAGACACGCACAAGAGCCTCACGAACAACTAGAACAAACCACCGACTTGCACCACCACAGCACAAGGAAGACTAGCCACCCGAGCTCCTAGGGGGAGGACGATTTTGTGTATACAACCGCCTTAGATCCCCCTCCAGCCTTCTTAGCCTTGGCTTGTCGATCGTCTTGGCACTTAAGGACCACAGGTGCAAGAAAATAATGCATTTGAAGATGTAATTAGTTGGATGTTTAATGACTTTGTGTTCAAAAGCTAACTTGTTGCGTATACCCCAAAGTGCCCAAGACTGAGCGGTAAACAAGGTCCACACCACTCGGCGGTGCTGACCCGAGAGTGTATCCAAAATAGCAAAGAATAGGGCAAAGTTAGCAGGGCACTAGGTGCACCCAAGCACCACCCTCAACACACTCCACGCGAACCTCGCCAACGAGCAGCTAAAGAAAATGTGTGTGGCGTCCTCTCCTTTCCCTGCACAGCGCGCAGTTGCCATCAGACGGGCCCTGCCGCGTTTTAAGTTGGAGTCCAGAAGGAAGCTTGTCTAAAACGAGTTGCCAGGAGAAAATCTTAATCTTCAAGGGGAGATTGGCCCTCCAAATATCCCCGAAATGAGCCACCGTAGTTCCCGGAGCAAGTTTCCTGTACATCGAACCCACCGAAAAAGTCCTAGAGGCCTCAAGCGACCAGGACACCACATCCAAACCCTCTACCAGGGTCGTTTGGTTGATAAGCTGGAGCAACACCCCCCACTGGGCTGCCGTAGCTGGATCAAGCGAATGCCTAAGCTGAATCTGATTGGTCAGAGCCTACTCGACCGAAATATGTTGGTTGTCGCAAATAGCAAAGATAATTCATTCTCTTACATCTCTCATATGTTTGTACATTTGAGCTCCATTTTCATTTCATAATAATTCTATCTTTCAAGTTTCAACCACACACAATTCAACAACATTTAAAATGTTGAATTTTGATTTTTTTTTTTCAAATATAACATAGCCTACAATGCATCAAATCATCCGAACACAAGATGAATGAACATGATGAAACTTCACGAAACTATTGCCCACCTACATGTAGTTAGCACATAGGCTCTGGTTGTGGCGACTTGGTCAAGTTGAACCTCCACAACTCTGGTTTTTAGAACTAATTATAAATGTGTGTATGCATCCATGTTGTACTTTCAAGTTTCAACCACACACAATTCAACAACATTTAAAATGTTGAATTTTGATTTTTTTTTTTTTAATATAACATAGCATACAATGCATCAAATCATCCGAACACAAGATGAATGAACATGATGAAACTTCACGAAACTATTACCCACCTACATGTAGTTAGCCATAGGCTCTGGTTGTGGCGACTTGGTCAAGTTGAACCTCCACAACTCTAGTTTTTATAACTCATTATGAGTGTGTGTGTGTGTGTGTATGCATCCATGTTGTACTCGATATTTTAAATTTAATTGATTTGTCACGTCGTCATGGAAAATATTTTGGTAATACTATAATATTGCTAGATGCCGTGATGGTACGTTTGTTGTGGTACGTCGGGTGCTGGTACGTTCGCCCTTCCAAAAATCCTAACGCGTGCCTCTGATCCGATCCAACTCTGATTTTGCAGCCGAATACAACTCATATACGTTCGGCATCACCTAGCAGTACCGTGACTCCACCGCCGTGCCCTTGTTCTGCGCCCTTGTTCCGCGAGACCGCGACCTCGCCGCAATTAAGCAGTGCGAACAGTCGCCCTTCCGTCGACCTTGCCGGAGTCAACCCGTACCACCGTGACTCGGTCGCCGTTCCGCTGTTCCGCCGACCTCGCCGGCACTCCATCCCCCGTGCTCCATCCAAGGTACGATTACCCCCCATTGTAAGAGTTGTGTTCTGTAACAGAGGGCGTGGCGGCCGGGGCGAAGGGCGTGGCGGCCGGCGCAGGGCGCTCACCGCCTCGGCTGGCCTCGTGGCCCTGCTCGCGCCACGTCCCTTGCGGGCGCGCCGGTGAGACCGAGCACGAGCAGCGCGTCGGAGTCGCCCTGGAACCTGACGCAGCCGGGCGCGTCCGCCTCCTGCGCGGCGTGGACCTGGACCTGGGAGACGCACCCCCGGACGCGGTTGGCGTCGGTCTTGAGCGACGGGTCCATGGGCGGCAGCCGGGCGGCGTAGGCGAGGAGTAGCAGGTGCGCTCGTCGGGCACGGACTGGAACACCACGATGATGTCGCGGAGCGCGGGAGGGAGCTGCGCCGAGTCGTCGGGGGCGGAGGGGGACGGGGAGGAGGAAGTGGAGGGGATCGGGGAGGCGGCGGGCCTAGAGGTGAGGCGCTGGAAGGAGACGGGACGGGAGAGGGTGAGGATATTGGGCTTGGAGAGGAGCGGCCCGGAGGCTGGAGGGACGAGGAGGATAGGAGGTGGGAGGAGGTGGCGGCGGCGGACGCCATGGACGGCGGCGGAGGAGTGATGGTGATTGGGGAATCGGAGGTTGGGTTGGGTTTCTCTTCCGGAGAGGAAGACGAGACAGGCGCGGAGGGCGACGCGGCCGGCGCGGGGCGTCCCGGCGCCAGCAGCAGACGGGCACCAGCGAGCACCTGTCGCAGGCATGGCCTCGCCCTCCTTCTCTTCTTCGCTTTACCCGACGGTCAGCTCCCTGCGCGCGAGCTCTCCTAAATCTGCATCTCCTTGCCCTCCGCTGCCAGCTCCTTGGCCGCGTACACCTTACACCGCGCGGCGAGTCTACGGTAGCTAGCGGAATCAGTCCAGCTCCTTGCCAACATCTAGCTTTTACGATAGTACATCGTGCAGGCGCTATCGATCGTACTGTTAGCTTGAGCAATTATAATAAGCAGTGTTGATCGATCATGTAAAAAAATGTGCAAGGCGAGTGTAAAAAACCACATATTGTAACAAATATGATTGGATATTTATGAAAAAAAAAACACTACACGAGTGGTGATTTTTAGTAGAACATGAGGTTATCATATTGCTTTTATAATAATATATATCCGCAATAATCTTTTGATCTTTTCTATATTTCTAACTATTGTACGTAAAAAAGGCATATTGCAGTGATGAATTTATATAATTAAATGATTCTATGAATCAGTTATATTGGTCCTATGAATCAGTTAAGAATCAGCCTCATCACATACGGACCAAACACAGGAGCCCGCTTATCTATGACTGCAAGATGGAGTTCATTGTAGATGAAGTTCATGACATCCAACTCCTCATGGGATCCTTGTTTGGCAAAAGTCCAGTACATCAGATCGATGATAAAGGCATGGACCTGATCAGTATTACCCACACGGGGAGCAAGGGTCTCTCGGTAAATGCGGTGCATGATTTCATAGGTAGGAATGAGATCATCAGTTTCCCCAGGGGTGCCATCCTATATTTTTTGACATATTCCCTAAAGCTGCACCCGATATATATTTTTTAGATTAAAGGGACACAGCCCAACCTTAAATTATAACTCAAGTAGTTGCCCCATATGATCCGGTTGTGGCGACTTCATCAACCTGAACCTCCACAACTCTAGTTTTTATAACTCATTATGAGTGTGTGTGTGTGTGTGTGTGTGTGTGTGTGTGTGTGTGTGTATGCATCCATGTTGTACTCGATATTTTAAATTTAATTTGATTTGTCACGTCGTCATGGAAAATATTTTGGTAACATCAAAAATAATATTTTAAGCGATATTTCCATAATGCAATACATAGAAATGTCAGTTCTATCAATATGATTAAGATGAAAATGTGACGTGTAAAAAGTCTTAGCTCCTACCAACTAATGATCTTTAGCTTCAAAACCAGCATGGAAATTATATATTATGTGTCTGGCACCACTGACAGAATATATGATAAAGATGAATAACTAATGTGGCAGTTTAATCTGTATATATGGTCGAGTTAATTATTGGATTATCCTTCAAATCGTTCTTAAGAGACTTGAGAAATACTAAAGCCCAATTGTTGACTGTTGAATAACCAAAGGAATCAAAAGACCCTACGTCACTTCAAAATATGCAAGTACAAAAAGCAGCTTAATTAAAGGACTATGTATTGTTTCTCATCAGGAGATGGTATGCTTTAAGATAAGTGGAAAGTTTCGCATTGTCTATAGATTTCACATCTTTGTCATGAGAAATAAATCCATTTGCTCTATACTATTAAGGTCGATAAAAGAAGCATATGCATTAATACATTTACTTTGTTGTCAACATCTTAGTGCAGTAAACTTTGTGTTGCTATTGAAACTGCTATTCTGTTGATTATAGCTTTGTAAGCTTTGCTACTGAAGTGAGAATATATAGTATTTAGAATCATTTAACATATTGAAACCTGTACATGGATTACTCCTTGAGATTAATATGCACACCACATTTCATTCTTAAATTCTTTTTCCGAGCTATAAAGACTGAAGAAATAGTGTAGATGCACATTATTCAATATCCATACGGAAACACTGAGTCGATGCATGGTTGAGTTACATCACCAATCAAAACAGTCTTCCTCATAGAATAACAGTAACCAAGATGCTAAGCATGAGAGGAAGCTCTGTTCCATTGTTTGTACAATTAAATACATGATCCTGAAGGCAATACTTTTGCTTTCTTCAGTCTGAAATTTCCCTAACACGATGATAACCATGCTATGTAGTGCAAATTTAGCCACTGGGTTGCTGGTCATTTGATAAGTTGTGTAGTAGAAACAAAAGGAGATAACTGCCTGCATAAATTCCAGGTTCATTTTAGAGATACCATATGCAGCTGGTTCTGTGTTGACGAGCAACTCCCAGAACGTTGTTCACTGTTGGTCTGTTGTGGTACTGGCTATACATGACACTTCTGAAATTATGTGTTTCTTAAAGTTGAGTATTGCATCAATGGACTGGTGCTAGAATTGCGTTCTACTACTCGATACAATATATCTATCTCTTCTTTGCTACTGAAGTGAGAATATACATATATAGTATTTAGAATCACTTAACATACTGAAACCTGTACATGGATTTGGATCATCGGAACTCAGACGACAGGTATTTAGGGGCACAAAGACATTAAAATCCATCGTATCCACTTGTCACTAACACACGATCGCCAGTGAACTCATGGACAGACCGTACTAATTTAGCGTCACGTAACTAACTGTATCTCAACAGATTTGAACTCTAATCTAGTACAGAGAGGAGGGGTGATTGTATGTCAGCGTACCATTGGCATGGATGGACTCCTGCATATCCTTGACCTCGGCCTACGAAAATAAATGAGCCCCCACGGGAGGAAGAATAATCAGATCGAGCACAATTGCACAAACCTCCGCGAGATATTAAATCCTGACCTACAGAGTCGTTGAGCTGGATGCCGCCGTTGACGACCTCGCTGCCGCTCCGGGACACCACGGCGACCCTTCTTGCTCCCCTTCATTATGGCCCCGAATGTCACGCCGGTGTTCACCAAGTCGGGCGAAGTCCTTGTGCACAACGGCGTCGGCAGGACGATCTCCCCCATTGCCAGATCGTGTGCTGCTTGTGCCCAGGGGAGGTGGAGCATGGCCCGTAGCTGGACGGGGGGGGGCGGCAGGAGAGAAGGATCCCGGATCAACAGTTTTCGCTTTGTTCTGAATAATCTGTTCTCCTACTCAATGATAAGAAAGACATGCAACTCTATCAAAAAAAAACACAATTTAGTCAGATTCAGTGTCAAAATCTGACCACTGGTAACCCTTGCAGGTGCTAGTCTTAACATTTGGATGTCATTATTTAATTTCATTGTGATAATGAATATGCTACTAATTCAAATTATCAACGCTCATATCTGTAACGCTTGGAATAGGAGATTTGGGGAACGGGATCCAGGAAGAATGGGTAATTTCGTATAACACAAAAAATGAATCTTCAAGAAAAACTGACCTGCTTGCATCGGGAGAAGAGAGCTCGCCGCCGGTCGGCCGGAGATCCAATTGGCGACAAGGACGGAGTGTCTCCTTTCCCTCCCTCCCTCGCTCGGCCGCTGCCGCCACGACAAAGATCAAAGTCTAAGTCGCACGCGCCCCCGCACGCGGTATGCTCCACCTCTCTTCATATTTATAGACAGACATGCCAATGTTTCAAAAAAAAAACAGACATGCCAAGGTTTGAGCAGTCAATTCATTGAACGTTTGCTGGCGGGGTAGATAATCACGGATCGCTTGCCAAATTCTACTTTCCGGTTACCTCGCCACATTAACTGCGGTTTTAATACCATTAGCTACGGTTTTAATACCCTGCTGAATATCCACGAACTGCTGAACTGATTGCATGCGTGCATGCCGTATTGTATATTATAAAAATGGAGGGAGGATTCCGGGCTTCCTTACTTCCCTCTGAGAAATCAATCAATCAGTTATCATGTTTGACTCTGAGAAATCTGTCAATCAGTTATCCCGTTTCCCTCAATTCCGTTATTACCTTCCTTCTTAAGAATGGTAACCCACGCAAAATCAAGTGTCTATTTTGCACATAGTCTCTATTTTGTTTCTTCTAGGTGTAGTTGCTTGTTTCTTGTATAGCCCATACATCTTTTTGCACATATGAGACCTGCCGCCGCAATACAATATATGTTGTCGGCGGCCTGTGCTCATTCATGACTGGCAACATGACCAAGAGCCGAGACCATCACGACGAGCCACTCGAAGACGGTGAGAGAAGTCTAAGTCGCACGCGGATCCTAACGATGCACTTTTATTTATAGGGAAGATCTTGGTGGAACGTTTCGATTTTTTCATTATGGGGAGAGAGGCATATGGCGGGAAGATGATAATTTTTGTTTCCACCTCTATTCTTTGGGTGAGAGGGAGTGGACACACACGACTGAGATTAATTTTGCCCCGGATTGATGACATGTCAACCGACATGGGTGTAGATACTGCATGCATGCCTATGCCAATGCAAGTTTCTTAGCACGGTTTCATATGCATTTTGCTTACGTGACATACTAGTTAATGAAGAGAGAGGGTGAGGTTGTACTGTAGCTTAGGTAAGATACAACCTTTGCATGTGGCCATAGGCAAAAAATGGTTCTACCCCAATCATATGTATGCATGAGGCCAAAATCATTAAATGTAGATACAACACATAGTATACAATGCATTGTACTACTCCCTCCATTTCGGTTTATTAGATGTATTCCCAAAGAAGGTTTTTCCAAGAGTTAGTTGCAATTTTAGCAATTAATGAGGAATTAGGAGAGAGGAAACAGAAGGTAACCAATGCATGCGCACCAATTTAGTCAATTAATGAGTAATTAGGAGAGAGAAAAAGAATGCAACCAATGCATGTCACCAATTGTGCTATTCAACCCACCAATAGTTAGCCACCTAGGTCGCACAGAATTGCCAAATGCATCCTATAAACCGGAATGGAGGGAGTAGTTGTATCTTAAATATTTATTACTTCTATGATTTCGTGCTAAGAGACAATGCATTGGCACAGGCCAACAGAAAAGGAGGGATTTCCGCATACATTACGCACCTTCCCTGTACAACAAAATCCGTCTTAAATTCCCGGATTTCCCGTAGATAAATCTGGAAAATCTTCCTTTTGCTATTAATGCTAAATCATGGATTTCTAAGAGTCACTCCGTGATTGGTTCGACACATGACCATTTTTTCCCCGAGGAAGAAGCCTTTTTTTCTTTCATTTGAGTACCATGGATGCATGTTAAGACTTGCGCAACTTGTGACTTGTACACCAGGAATCCATGTTTCTCAAGGACAAATCATGTTTCGTGGTCAGATTTCACAGGGCCGAGGAAAAGGATGTCCAGTTTACTAGTACTATATTTGACATGCACTGTAACTTTGGATATGCTCTTACAAAATGGCCATCACATGATATACTTGTTTTTCTCTAAACTGTAAATATGTAGCAGATAGTTCCTTCTTGAAGAAATTACTAACCACAACGACTACATCTAATACAAGTTCACAAAACAAGATTCCTCGATCCTCATGGTAACACGCTTTAAAATGTACAAAAACACCAAAATCCTACTACTCATTTAGTTCAAGGCATACATATAGAATCCAGAAGAAACACAACTGGATCGACTTCGGGCAATGCGTCGAGGCGGCGGCCTCGGTCTCCCTTGCTACGACGGTTCTATGAGGCAGAGCCGTTGTCTAGCGGGGTCTGGGTGGCGACCTGGATGAGGACTGCGCGGGCAGAGGGTTCGTCGACCCGACTGGATCGACTTCGGGCAATGCGAAGGTAGATCTGGTTGCTTCGCTGGGACGGCAGCCCCGGTACATGGTGGTTTTAGTGGCAATCTGGATGAAAACTGCGTGGGCAGAGGGTTCGTCGACCATGACTGGATCACTTTCGGGCAATGCGAAGGTCGATCTGGTTGTTGCGTCGGGGCGGCGGTCCCGGAGCGAGTGGTGTGTTTTGTGGCGTTTGTTCGACTTGGGTCGTGTGGGCGGCGGGTCGCTTCGTCTGTGTCATTCTTTTGTACAGTTTGTATGATTTTTGGACCCGGTTTCCCTTATAAACTGGGTCAGCTCTTTCTATCTATTCGGGCGGTGGATACGACCACCTTATACCTCAAAAAAAAAAACACAAGTACTATATCAAAACATGTAGCTCCTACTCTATTGCTCCCACAACTGGACATACTCCCGTATAAAGATTCCAGCTTTAACACCGAACTATAATTTTCGTTGCCATCTCTGTTCTTACTGGTTGGGTGGGATCACGCACGGCTGAGATGAAATTTGCCCCATACTGATGACATGGGTCGCCAAAACAACCGCGCATGCAGGCGTAAATAATGCATGCAAAAGGGGGAGGAGGGATTTGCAGTTAAATCACGCACCTTCCTAGGTGATGTAAGCTACGTATGGAATTGTACAACAAATCTGGTTCAAATCCCGGATTTCAAGGAGATAAATACTCCGGAAAATCTTGTTCTTGCTATTTAATATAAATCCCAGATTTCTAGGGTTGTTTCCACCCACGAACATATTTAACACATGGCAAGGATGCATCCCGTGATTAGTTTCCCACCCTGCATTGGTTACGTACGAGCCGTCAGCACGCAATGAGGAAGAAACAAACCATGTTTTATTGGAGCGGGCATTTCTTGTATGTTCCACAAGTATTCTTATGTCCAGCTCTCTCCACTTCATTAATTCAAGTGCATAATGATAAAGAAACGAGATATAACTAGATTTAACTTGGGAGATTCACCAGGTCGATCTGTACAGGCTATTTGACTATGGATGGAGGCGCAGCAAATACCACGATGGTACAAATGAGCTTAGCATAAGAAACAATGAATCCTTTTAATATGTTCTATTCGTCCAACCGATAGCGATGGCGTTGGGAGCGCATAACACTACATCTTCCCCTCAAATTGAACTTCTTTTTACAACGCCAGACGAGCAAAAATACAAACAAGTGCAGCAGGAGGACTAAATCACTAGCGCCAGATCTCGTCCAGCTCATGAATCTGCTTCTTCAGCTTGTTCCGCAGTCGGCCAGCTTTGACACCACTCTGCAACAAAAAATAAACTTTATCAAAAAGAGGACTGCAAGTCAAATATAAAGATCACAAATGTGCAAAGAATAACAGTTCACTGTTGTACAAGACATGCACTGGAGGAGCGAGTGATTCCTTTGCTGGGAAATACCACATAGATCTATACTGTAAACATGCAACACCTGCTACCATAAAGAATATCTAAACATCGCAAAAAGAAACCAAATCCTCATTCCATGTCTTCTCACAACAAAACAAGTAGCTAAAACAGCAGACATGGCAAGCAGTGAAATGAATGAAATTGCCATGATCGACCGGGCTGAGTTCTACAATGTCGGTACTATCCACATGTTTCATCTCATCCCAGAATAAAGGGTAAAATATAACACTCCTCTTGTAAGGTTGACTCCCAGGTTGCATTAAAACAACAAGTGCAATCAGATGACCATTAACGTTTTGTTATATTTGATCTAAACAGAGGAATACAAGGACGTATAACAACCTAGCATTGTGTCGGCGCCCTCCGATTTATAAGAAGCATACACATGCGCTGTGGAATTTGCATACCAAGACCAATTAACCAACCTTTAGCAGGACCCAAATATATCTACTAACATCATCAGTCTAACCCATAGCCATTGGCATTGCCAACACATCATAATAGGCAGGTCCAACTCAATAAGCTTTAGCATAAAATGAAAAAAGAGTAGAGAAGCAGAAAGATACATCTCTGCTAAAAATAAGATGATTGAATGAACTAGCCACCTCTGGAGTATTCAAAATAAGCAGAAAAGTCTAAGAAAAAATAAATTAGCAGAGGATATACTGGGATGCGATAACAATAAAAGCAAAAAGTTAATAACTTGTCTGTGATGCTAATAATTGTTACTAGAGTAAGTGCATCAACAAGAATTCAACACTTCCACGGACAGAATCTGGTTTGTGTTCGTCTTGCATGACATCCAGTTTTGACAACTTCGATCTCACTAAGAAACAACCACAAACAGCTCTTGGAAACGAAACTAGCTAACCTCCAGGAAATAATTTATGTCAGGATATGACACAAGTTAAAGTATTCCAGAGCCTATACAAGCTTTAGGCCGCAGCAGCGAGCTAGTTTTACCTTGACGATGGTGAGTTCGGACCTACAGGCCAACAATCCAGCAGCATGCAACAACAACGCGACGATCGGCATGCTTCAGCTGGAGCTACATTGGAGTGGGCGCAATCCTAACCTTGTTAATAACAGTGCTTTTAAAGTTCTATACCTGCAAAAGGATGAGCTAATCTTCTTAGTTGGAAAAAATGATACTTGAACATTCATAAAAGGTCGTATGTACACTTCAGAAATTACTAGTGCCTTGGTTTCATCAATACAGATAAAGCATGCAAGGTAACATAACTAAATCTTAAGAAATTGATCTTCAAATGTTGAGAGCATAGCAAAAGGCAAGCCCTCTCGAACCAGCATGGATCAGTGATACAACATTAATTGCGGCTAGACTACATGCATGCTCGATCAACATACTGGATGTAGTCTCACACCTGCCATCATGTGTTTGAATACCAATAGTAGTTAGAGGAAGCAGAAAACGAACAACCAACATAATAATGCAGGAAATGATTGATCTGTTGGTGTTACATGATGGACGACAAACAACACATGCCCCTGTTGAGGATGTAGAGCTTGAGGGAGCCGTTACCACACATGCTCAATTACAGTTAACAGCAGTTAACAATTCAGGCTAAAAGAAATACTTCAACCCAGAACAAAAACGAAATTCAAACGAATCAGTTCCATTCAGACTGAAAAATCGGGACGACCGTCTCGAGAGGCAAAGGAGAAATGCCGGCCAACAATGGCACAGAAACAACTCTGAATCATAGAGTAGGTATTCGACCACCCTCAAATAGATCTCTCGATCTAGAGTCGGAATCTACCAAAAACTCATACAACAATGGCAGCAAAAAACTGAAGCAAATGCACAGTTAGACAGACCCTCTCTCCCATATAGAGCAGCGGCACAGTTAAATGGCAAGTGCCCTGTACTGAATGAAACGCACGCAACACAGAGCAGAAGTGGCAGAGCAATCTTACCTCTCAATCTCTCAGCTGCTCCAATCCAAGCGGAGGCGGCGATCTGGCATCCGGCATGCATCCCCTGACATAATCCTAGCGGTATAACCGGCGGCAGAGGACCAGAATAACACCATCGAGGCGACGTCGACAGACACCACACGGCATGATGGAGGAGCACGTCCGACCAACCAGAATCCTGGATGTAGATCTCTTTTGTTAATTTCGGTTCCATAAATATTAAACCAGTCAATCTCCATCCTAATGAAATTAATATAGTGTCAGCCTTTATCTAAACAGAAGAAAATAAACTATTTGGGAACGATTTTCTTATCACCGTAAAATTATCTATATGCGTTTCTGACTTGACGGGCCACATCGATCGGATGATTGGCCGAATGACAGTACCAATTATTAGCAGGATGCAAAATTGCCAGCTTCATTGCTATAAAGACCCCAGACCGTACTATGAATAACAGATATCAAACCATGTTACAAACTAGAGGATCACAATGACGGCAACATTAAAGCATTCCCAAGTACTAATGGACTGGCTGAATGACAGTAACATGTATTAACAGGACGCTAAACTACCAGATCCGCTGCTATCAAAACCCCAGATGGCATACATAAAATTAGATGAACAACATTAACAGTACAGCGGTCTAAGAAGAAGGCCACCGCTGAGAAACTTACAAAACCCACGGTCTAAGAAGAAGGCCATCGCTGCCCTAGTCACATACAAGTGGGTGGACCGACAACCATTGGTCTTCACAAGAAACACATATAAGAAGTTGTCAATTTAGCTTTGTAAGAGACAGTACGACAAAGGTAACTGCCTAGTACTACAAAGAAAAGGTTCACAAAGACTACCACTTGTATGTCAAATATAATAGAATGCTACTCCCTCCGGACCACAAAAACGGTCGGACAAAACGTACTAGCACAGTACAAAAAGTGTACACACCGGCGACTCATATTTCGGATCGGAGGTAGTAGCATATTTGATCGGACTGAGAATACAGATTCGGAAAAGAAAATCCAAGTCTTCAATAGCATAGTTCTTTTCCGGAGCAACTTCTCATGGCATAGTAAAATTCAAGAGGAACTAAGGTGAACAAGAAAGCTTTGGTTTTAAACTCCTATCGGCCCCAAGTTATCTAATCACACCAGTCAACTACATAGTTATACACTAATGGTGACAAAGATCCCACCAAAATGATAGTGACCTCCTGATATCCAAAGTCAGTGAGCAACTTTGGCAAAACATATGGGAATTTGAAAAGTTTGGTTTGTGGGGAACTAAGAACTAGTTAATCCAGGAAATAAGATGACATGATTACAAACGGTTCTATCAAACATGTAATGAACGAAACTAGTATAGCTGTAGTGACTACCACCCCGGAATCACCACAAGAAATATCAAATACGTATGCAACCAGAACGCACTTGAATCTTGATTGGAAATCGAACACCTTCACGAAACAGCAAGGTCTGAATAATTAGCAACTAGATCCCTAGTTATCCCGCACCAAAAAAGGCACCAACCAAAGCTAAAATGAGCCACAAAACACAAAAAAAAACTAGAGTTTGTCCTGCAGATTCGTGGCCTAAAACTCCTGACCTGCAAGGTCAGAACCACATGCTAGGCCACCTGTTTTTCCTAGACTGGCGTCAAGATTACCAACATGAGCTATCAGGTTTGGACCCCCCCCTAAGCAAGGTAGTCGAGCAGATGTGGTGTACCTTGAGCAGGACGGTACAAGAGATGGATCCTCTACATGGTATTGGGGTGCAGGGCAACCACGGAAATGTCTAGCCATTGACGGCCTCGTCGACCAAGAGGCAGTTGGGTGACTTCTTCCTCTGGAGGATAGCCATGGAGTAGTCTCTCTTCGACTCCTTGCACCTGAACACAAAAAGGATCGAGCGTTGAAATTTAGATGCTAGCAGAACCACACAAAATTTAGTGACAGGCAGAATACTATCAAAATTGCATGAGTTGCACGATGCATGCATTTAATGTCATTAATGTGTCTCACAACTCATTAATGTAAGATGAATAACCAGCCAATAACAATCCCAGTAGCATTTTGATGTGAAAGGCCATACATAGCAGCACTAGTGCTCTAGCTAGGCAGCTGCAAAGTACATGATACATGTGAAAATTAAAGTGCTCTCTTCTATTGTGCAAAGTAATACCACACACACACTTGCCCCTCAAGACACGAAAAAAAATCGACACATTGCCATGATGTGTAATCAGATAGGAGCGCTCTTTAAAAGAGCCAACCTTCTCAGAGACTGTCCTTTTGGTTTCATCACAGCAAACAAGAATCAGTGAAAGAGCTCTTTCAAGAGACAACTTTCTCAGATACCGTCCTTTTGGCTTCATCACAGCAAACAAGAAGAATTATTTTTTATCAATTACGCCAGTTAGCTTAGAAAAGCAAAATCCAGAAAACAACGATTGAAAAGCAAAATCAATTACGCCAGTTATAAATTATTTTTTATCAATTACTCTTTAATAAAGCCACCCTTCTCAGATACCGACCTTGAGATTCATCACAGCAAACAACAATTGAAAAGCAAAATCCAGAAACTCTATGATAACAAAGTGACATGGTATGACAGTTGACCCAGTGAAAGGCAACGAATTTATCATTAACCCAAGTTGGAATACATGTTTATAATGGGAGCATGCCAAGAACACGGGCATATTTTTTCTAGCTGAGTTGTTCATTACAGACTACACATGCTTGCCAGAATATTTGATCAGTTTCGGATGTATAATTAATGAAGGAGCGCATCTTCAAGAGCAATCTTACTCGGATACCGTCCTTGTAGATTCATCACGGTGAACAGATAGTTGCGTTCATTATTTGAGAATAGATAATAACATGGCAAAAAACATAGTAGTGTGCTCTAAAAGCACAAACAACATGTGAATTGATTTTCAATTCATAGTTGCATTTGTTTGCTCAAAATGAATGATCAGTCTACAATGTCCAATCAAGGAAGGAGGCCCTCATCAAAAGACATCTTACTCAGATACCGTCCTTGTGAATCATCACAGCAACAAACAAGCAGAAAAGAGCAACTTAATCAACCCATAAGCTAAGTTAAGTATATGTTCAACACTTCAAGAATTAAAGAATTCAAAAAACACACCATGCCCAACAGCCAGCACATGAGTGCCATGACCAAATCCTAAGCATACAACCACACCACGTAGAGGAGACAAGTAGAGAACCAGAAACTCACCTAGCACAGCTGCGGGAGGCAAGGTAGTCAGAGCTGAGGGCTGGCCAGGCCAACAACCGCCAAGTGCTGGTGAGGCGCAAGAGCCCGCGGCCAGCACAGCAGTAGCACCGCCAGAGCCAGAACTGTCAAGAGTCACGCCAGATTCAGCGGACATGGATCCCTCGTGGCAGCTCCAGCTACACTTCTCCACTGCTGCCCTGCAAATGATGGATGAGCAGAACAATTGATTAATCCCAAGGATTGCAAGAGAGTGCAAGATAATAACAAGGTTTCAAGTTCTAATCACAAAACCCAAAAACCAAGACTTGCCATTTCAAAGTAACTCAATTGTCAAAGCTCTTTGAAAATAAACCATTAAAAGCTCGATACATGTAAGAAGGCAACAAGTAGAACAAACCCATCCTTCTACAGATAGTTAAAAAAAACTTGTCAATTATTCAAAATGAACACCAAACAGGTCTCTTTGAAATTTGCAGGCCAAGATGATACATAAACTATACATTAAAATGTGAACTCAATGCCTTCTATTGAAACTACATAGTTCCTTCCTAGTACAAAGATCAAAGGAGTTCACAAACAGCACACCCTAGTTTTCCAGAGCACTCCCTTGCTATTATGCGTTGAAACTTGAAACGCTCAACCAATCCTCCAAGCTGAGGGCCGTCAATTTAAATAGGCCATGAAGTAGCAAATAAGTGCTTCTGAATTAGCATCTACTTCGAACAGACTTGAATTTGTGCAGGTAATAATCTTCAGTGCCTACATTATATATTACATTTGTGCTCCAGTTTGTGCATCCAATATCCCCTTTTAACTAAAACAAGTTCTACAAACAGAAGGTCTAAGGTTCCAATCGTACAATGATAAAAGCTGTGCAAGATCGTATCAGTTTACACTCGTCAGCGGCCTACAACTCGGTTCAGACTCGCTGAACGACAGTAACAAGTATCAGCAGGACACCAAACTGCCAGATCGGTTGCTATCAAAATCCCAGATGGCATACATAAATTTAGCAGAACAACAGAAACATTACGGGGACGGTTTGATGGCAATGATATAGCACAAAGAGAAGAGAAGAGAGGAACTGAGAATCTTACCTAAACCCACAGAGTTGAAGAAGAAGGCCACAGCTGCCCTAGTCGCATACAAGTGGGTGGAGTCACATGCAAGTGGGTGGTCCGAAAACCATTGGTCTGCACAAGAAACATATATAAGAAGTTGTAACTTTAGCTTGTAAGAGAAAGTACGACAAAGATAACTGCCCAATACTACTACAAAAGAAAGGGTTCACAAAGAATAACACTTGTATGTCAAATATAATAGAACATCTAAACGCTAATTTATTTGATCAGACTGAGAAGACAGATCCAGAGAAGAAAATCCAAGTCTTAGCATAGTCCTTTCCTGAAGCAACCTTTCATTGTATAGTAAAATTCAAGAGGAACTAAGGTGAACAAGAAAGCTTTGGTTTAAATTCCTATTGGCCCCAAATTAGTACAGGAAATAAGATGACATGATTACAAGCGGCTCTATCAAACATGTAATGAACAGAGCTAGCTTAGCTGTAGTGACTACCACCCACGAATCACCACAACAAATATCAAATATGTATGCAACCAGAACACACTTCAATCTAGGGTGGAAAACAAACACCTTTACATCATAGCAAGGTCTGAATACTTAGCAACCAGATCCTAATTATCCCGCACCAACCAAAGCTAAAAGGAGCCACAAAAACAACAAAAGCTAGAGCTTTTCCTGCAGATTCATGGCCTAAAACTCTTCACCAGCAACGTCATAACCACATGCTGGGCCACCATATTTTCCTAGACCGGCGTGCAAATTACCAACATGAGCTCTCAGGTTTAGATCCTCCGAAGCGGGGTAGTCGAGCAGATGTGGCGTACCTTGAGCAGGACGGTGCAAAAGTTGGAGCCTGAGCCTCTACATTGTATCGGGGTGCAGGGCAACGACGGAATTGTCTAGCATTGGTGGTCTCGTCGACCACGAGGCGGTTGGGCGACTTCTTCCTCTACAGGATAGTTGTGGACTAGTCTTTCTTCAACTCCTTGCACCTGAGCACAAAAAGGATCAATCTTTTAAATTTAGATGCTAGAAGAACCACAAAAAATTTAATGAGCTGCAGAATGCTATAAAAATTGCATGAGCTGCACAATGCATGCATTTAATGTCATTCACGTGTCTCACAACTCATTCATGTAAGATGAATAACCAGCCAATAACAACCCCAATAGCATTTTGATGTGAAAGGCCATACATAGCAGCACTAGTGCTCTAGCTAGGCAGCTGCAAAGTACATGATAAATGTGCAAATTAAAGTGCTATCTTCTATTGTGCAGAGCAACATGTATCCACAGACACTTGCCCCTCCAGACACTAAACAAAATCGACACATTGTCAGGTCAATAATCTCAGAAGGTAGCACAATTGAACGAAGCTGCAATGGAAATGCATGGTTTAGCTGATCAAATGCTTGCAAGCACTGTAAAGTAAATGAATGATAGAGAGAATTGACAATTGATGTGTGTGATCAGCGAAAGAACTCTTTCAAGAGACAACTTTCTTAGATACCGTCCATGTGGTTTTATCACAGCAAACAAGAAGAACAAAATTATTTTTTATCAATTACACCAGTTAGCATAGAAAATTTGATCAGATGAGGATGTGTAATCAGAAAGGAACACTCTTTAAAAAGAGCCACCCTTCTCAGATACCGACCTTGAGATTCATCACAGCAAAAAAACATTGGAAATCAAAATCAAGAAACTCTATGATGACACTGTTCTGGAACTTCGAAATTAATAATGTTTAATAAAATAAAATAGTATGACAGTTGACCTAGTGAAAAGCAACCAATTTATCATTACCCCAAGTTGGAAAACATGTTTATAATGGCAGGAGCATGTCAAGAACAGCACGAGCATATTTCTAGCTGAGATGTTCATTACAGACTGCACATGCTTGCTCAGAATATTTGATCAGTTTCGAAAGTATAATTAATGAAGGAGCCCGTAGTATAATTAATGAAGGAGCCCGTTCTCAAGAGCTATCTTACTCAGATAACGTCCTTGTAAGTTCAGCACAGCGAACAGGTAGTTGCGCTCATTATTTCAGGATAGATAACATGGCAAAAAAGATAGCAGTGTGCTCTAAAAACAAAAACAACATGTGAATTGCTTTTTTAATTCAGAATTGCATTTGTTTGCTCAAAAAATATGATCACTCTAGGATGACTAATCAAGGAAGGAGGCCTTCTTCAACAGCCACCTTGCTCAGATATCGTCCTTGTGAATCATCGCAGCAACAAACAAGCAGAAAAGAGCAACTTAATAAAACCATGAACAAAGTTAGGCATATGTTCAACACTTCAAGAATGAAAGAATCCAAAAAAAAGTGGGGCACCCAACCGCCAGCACATCAGTGCCATGGCCAATTCCTAATCATACAACCACACCACTGAGTTCTAGATCATCATCTCGATGGCCCGAGCATATAATAACCAAGGTTCCATGGCCAAGAAATCACATAGCACGTAAAGGAGACAAGGAGAGAACCAGATACTCACCTAGCACAGCGGTGGAGGCAAGGTAGTCAAAGCCAAGGGCTGGCCGGGCCAACAACCGTCAAGTGCTGGCAAGGCGCAGTAGGCCACGACAAGCAAAGCAGTGGCACACCGCCAGAGCCAGAACTGTCACTATCAAGTGTCAGGCCAGATTGGGCGGAAATGGATCCGTCGTGGCAGCTCCAGCTACACTTATCCCCTGCTGCCCTGCAAATGATGGATGAGCATAACAATTGATAATCCCAAGGATTGCAAGAAAGTGCGAGATAATAACAAGGTTTCAAGTTCTAATCACAAAACCACAAAACCAAGACTTGCCATTTCAAAGCGACTCAAATGTCAAAGTTCTTTCTTTTAACTGAGACTAAACCATTGTAGTTTACAAAAGTAGTAAGATTTTAAAAAACAGAAAAGAGCCAACTTAATTAACCCATGAACTAAGTTAAGTATATGTTCAACACTTCAAGAATGAAAGAATTCAAAAAAAAGAGGGCACCCACCAGCCAGCACATCAGTGCCATGATAAAATCCTAAACATACTACAACCACACAAGATCATCATCTCAATGCCACGAGCACAGAATAACAAGGCTCCATGGCCAACAAATCACAGAGCATCTAGAGGAGGCAAGGAGAGAACCAGAAACTCACCTAGTATAGTGGTGGGAGGCAAGGTAGTCAAAGCTGAGGGCTGGCCGGGCCAACAATAGTCAGGTGCTGGCGAGGCGCAGGAGGCCGCGACCAGCACAACAGTAGCACCACCAAAAGCCACAATTGTTAAGAGTCACACCGGATTCAGCGGGCATGGATCCCTCTTGGCAGCTCCAGCTACACTTCTCCCCTGCAAAGGATGGATGAGCATAACCACTGATTAATCCCAAGGATTGAAAGATAGCGCCAGATAATAACAAGGTTTCAAGTTCTAATCACAAAACCCAAAACCAAGACTTGCCATTTCAAAGCAATTCAAATGTCAAAGTTCTTTCTTTTAACTGAGACTAAACCATTCTAGTTTACAAAAGTAGCAAGATTTTAACATGCAATACTACAGCAGTAAGTTACTTTGAAAAATACGAGTTATTGATACATGAGTTCTTGCTCTACAAGGGCAATACCAAATTAGGTCCCAAGATTTTAACAACGCCATCAGATTTTCCTAGACCGGCGTCCAGATTACCAACTTGAGCTCTCGGGTTAGGACCCTTCCAAGCAAGAGAGTCGAGCAGATGTTGCGTACCTTGAGCAGAATGATGGAAGAGCTGGAGCATTCCATGGTGTGGGGGCTACATGGTAACAACAGAATTGTCGTCATTGGTGGCCTTGTTGACCACGCGGCGGTTGGGCAACTTCTTCATCTTGAGGGTATGGGCATCGAGTCATCTTTCTTCGACTTGCTGTACCTGGACACAAAAAGGATCATTTCAATGGTTGAGCAATTGCTAGCAGCACAAAATGTAGTGACAGCCAGAATACTAGGAAAATTGCATGAACTGCACAATGCATACATTTAGTGTCATTCATGTGTCTCACAACTCATTCATGTCAGACTAATAATCAGCCAATAACCATTCCAGTAGTATTTAGGAGGCCAATGACAGATTGGACATTACTCTCACAAACACATACAAAACCATGCACAAACCTAGAAAAAGTCTTGCAAGTTAGAGACACTGACAATGATTTGTGAGATCATGCTGGATACTTGTCTTGCAAGTTTTGTCCGTGATCCAGCCTAGAAAAAGTGGTGGACATGATGTTTTAATTTGACTCGACACAGAACCAACCAAATAACAACTAGCACAGCAATATCAAATATTAAGCCAACAACAAGCACAGCAGTATAAACTATTTAGCATACGAATAAGCAAACCTTATGTAGGATGTTTTTCATGTATCTTAAACTTTACTAAAGCTAGTACTAGTCTGAAACTTGAGATTGCTTGTATAGGTGCTTTCTCAAAAAGAAAAAGTCATGAGATATTAACTTGCATTGCAATTCAAAGATAAAAGGTAGGTGATGCTATGAACATGTAGAGAATAGCAGGACAATGATATTAAGGAGCACATGCTGCAACAGATTCACAGAATAATGCACAAAATCTGAACTTCCATATACATTCTCTAGCCTAAATCGGGTGTTGAACAGAAAAACGGAGGCACGCATAACAGTGTTATTTTACTTAAACGTCTGGCACTAAATAGCAACCTCTGTATGGTCTAGCCTACACGAGGACTTTAACACAAAATAGAGGCACACGACCAACTTCTCTGCACCAATGATTGCATTGAACGGGCAGGCAACATGGCACAAAATTATCAGTAAAAGGCAGCAGGAGGCACCTATGAGTCGTTCTTGTCCCCGGCTTCTGAGTGGAGGAAGCCGTCGGCAGGGTGCCCTCCCCGTGATCCAGCAGCCCGTCCCTGGCATCGGAGGAGAGCGGCGGCAGCAGGTCAGCCTCCTAGTCGCGGCGGTGGCTGTAGGACCTGTTTTTTTCAATAACATGTCAGGGAGTCGAACAAGCTAACCGATGTTATCTTATAAACTTTGAATCTACTAGTAACAAAGATACTAGTCTGAATAATCTACACCGTAATCACACAGTAGCAAGCTAGCTGTTTGTGTCACATCCCGTGGCCTCTAGCTGATTTGCTAGGACGTGAGACTCAATCTGATACAAGATTCACTGATAAATTCAGAGTTTAGATGGGGAAAAGCAAAGCAAGGGGATCGGGATACAGAGAAGGAGACGGGGAAGCAGGAGGCAAATGCCTGTTAATTTCTAGTCGATCCTCTTCCCCGTGTCCCTTCCTTCTTCTATATACTCCAACGCCTAGCCCAAGCGCAGCTGGCCCAAAGCCCATGATTAGAAAGCCCAGTCCACGCCCAATGGATGGTGTACATGACATTCTCGCCCCCTTAAATTCCGGCTTGCCCTCAAGCCGCTTCAAGCGTACAATGCCAGGATCCCATGGCATCTGCAGAATTTTGTCGTGCTGTATCACCCAACCATCAGCAGCCCCACGGACCGGCAACTCCCAAAAATATTTGGTATTGAGGTTGAAGCTGATACATGTCCAAGAACACGCTCCCCTGACCAGCACAGCTTCTCCCATAACATGATCAGTGGAGTCCGGCCCGAGCACATGCCTATGCGGAAATAGCTTTTTCTTTTCAGAGCCCCCACTGTAACTAAGCTCCAAGTATGTACTTTTAACCTGATGTAGTGGTTGCCATGACAGATTTATAATGAACAGGTAAATGGACATAACCATTCTGTATGTGCACATCTTGGGCATGTTCAGATTACCAAGGGCCATGTGAGAAGCTATTGAAAGGTACCATAACTTGTGCCAAATTTGTATCCAGCCCTCGATGGAAACCATCTTGAATGAACCAAGTAGAAAACTATATCTCGTAATACCTGGACAACATTTTCCTGTAACAAATCGTGGTACCTGGAGCTCGACCAATAAAGAGTATCGCCGAAGAATTAGAACTGTAAACTGGTTCTTAACCCGCAAGTCACTGCTAGCCAAATGCTGCTCCTTACACGTCACAAGAGTGCTTGGTCCAGGACTGAAGGCATTTCTTTGCCATGGTGGAATAGTTTCAAGCGAGAAATGATAACCACTGGGAGCCAATTGTATGCATGTTCTTGCCAATTTATATGTAGCACTGAACTTTGCTTGGTCTCCAATTATCTCATCATACCTCCAGAGCTTGCTAAGATAAGTTTGCACATAGCTAATGCACCACACGTCAGCAGGAACAAAAACATGGATGAACATAAGAGCATCGTCTCTGCACCCATGCACCCCATTGTATACAACACCACCTATTTCTTCAGAGATATGAAGTTTGCTGCCAAGGTACCATCTCTGTCTCATACTGACATAGCCCACTGCCAATCTGAATCTCTGCTCCATTAGATAGACTAAATTGCTAAAGGCATGATTGATCCCTGGATCCCATTGTTCAATTATAGCTGCATAAATTATCCTTCCATTTTTCGCCCCAAATGAACACCTATCAGGCCGCAAGGTTGACGGAGCAGCAACATTATCACCATTTGATATGGTCTGCAAACTTCTCTGTCTAAGCATACACACTATATGTCGCAGCTCCTTATATCCAGGTGCACTGAAAGCACTATGTCTCCATATCTGGGTACTTTCAAGCAACAAATGGTAACCATGTGTAGCTGAATGTCCAGGACTAAAAGCATTTCTACTCCATGGTGGCAGATTGCCACAAACATGATGTGCAGCCAACAGAATATCTTGGTTACATTCCATCAGTAACTTTGGCTCCTCAATTATCCCACAAAAATCATTTAAACCCTTTGGCTTCTCCCCAATATAACTATCTCCACGCTTCTGCTGCTCAGAACTGAGAGGTGTTGCATGTTTAGTATGACAATGAAGCATCATGTATGTGGTGGCAAACCCAATAACTGAGAGGGGATCTGGAGGACGTGGTGGTGGTGGTGGTAAGGAGCGGTGGTACCTTCTCCTCGGAGTCCACCGTACTGGGCGACGGGTGATTGGCACCCGGGAGACCCACTTGATGATGCGACTGGATTTATTTTTGCTCTCTGAAATCTCAGGCATTGCACCAAACACCTTGACTGCCATTTGCGGATGCACCTTCTCTTGACAGCTAGGAGCGGTCACAACAACATCTTCCACAAGTGGAGTGGCAGCGGCAATGTCCACGTCAGTTGCAATGACCATAGGCTGCATCCCACCTACCACAGGAGTTGGCATGGGTGACGTTGGCGCCGCTACTGCCGTGGAGGCCGCAACGGTTGGCGCCATGGGCAGCAGCACTGGTGCCTCTGGCAAGTTGGAGGTGTGACTAGGACTCGGCGCTGGTGTACACTTGATGGACATGTTGCAGCAGCCGTCGTAGATATTCCGGCCGTGCAAGGCATCACGCGCACGCACAGCCTCGTGCCCTGACCGGAGTTGGACCGAGGCCTCCACCCACCCATTGCCCTGGAACACAACCAAGCTTGTCACGCTGCAACCATACAACCCGAAGACTTGGCGGAGCACAATCTCTGTCACTGGATACACCACGTGGCTCACGGAGACATGGATGATGCTGCTCATAGTCACCTCGTGATGGGTCGACGTTGCATCGAACACCTTGTGGGCACCCATGGTGGTGTCTATAGATGAGCTGAAATTTTGGAAGGTTTGTGGTGGATTCTCTAGTGGATTGTGACTCCTACACAGATCAAACCTTGGCTGGAATTACGGTGCTCGAATTGTCACCAACCCTTCCTTGGATTTACAGATCGGAGTGCTTGGAAGCAACTACTTGTGGAGGATCAACTGCTCTGATACCAAATGTCACATCCCGTGGCCTCTAGCTGATTTGCTAGGACGTGAGACTCAATCTGATACAAGATTCACTGATAAATTCAGAGTTTAGATGGGGAAAAGCAAAGCAAGGGGATCGGGATACAGAGAAGGAGACGGGGAAGCAGGAGGCAAATGCCTGTTAATTTCTAGTCGATCCTCTTCCCCGTGTCCCTTCCTTCTTCTATATACTCCAACGCCTAGCCCAAGCGCAGCTGGCCCAAAGCCTATGATTAGAAAGCCCAGTCCACGCCCAATGGATGGTGTACATGACAGTTTGCCTAGAGAAAACAAATCACGGTAAAGCATGCAGTTCTTGCCCTTTCTTGCATCGTAACCATCCATCCATCAGCATCATCATGAGCATCAGGTCGCGATTGTTATGGATACTACAGTCCAGTTTACTAGTAGTTCATTGCATACGGGTGAACATTGTCCTGTACATGCAGATGGTTCTACGATTTGAGAAACTGAAACCCAAAGACGTACGGCAGTATAGCAAGATGGTGTTTTTACACGGCACGGTGGATTCGTTGTAAGGGGTGAGAGAGGGAGAGGTCTCACCGGCGGCAGCGAGCAGGCCGGAGGTGACGGCCGCGACGGAGCCCAGAAGCTCCCCGTTGTGGGGAAGGATCTCCCGGACACCGGCGGCAGGGAGTCATCTCCCCTCCGTGGTGGCCGGTCCAGCGTGCAGGAGCTCCGGTGACGGGTAGAAGGACTCGATGGCGGGGGCTGGGACGGGCAGGGGCGACGCCCACGGCTTGGGAGCGGCCGGAGGAGGTGCGGCTGCGGGTGGAGAGAAAGGGGATTGGCGGAGGCTGGGAGCAGGCGAGGGCGGCCGGAGGAGGTGCGCCGGCCGGTGGAGAGAAAAGGGATCGAGGGTGTCGGCGGAGGCTGGAGAGAGCGAGATTGTGGGGTGCGTTAGGTATTTTCATCACGTACATTGTGGGGTGCATTCGTTGGATGGAGAGCGAGATTGTCGGGTGCAAACAAAATTTTAGCACTTAATTCGTCCCCAAATTATTGTCGTTTTGGACGTGCTCATTATAGAAACTAGCAACGGGTTCAACCCTAAAATCAAGCTTTTCGCAAAAAAAAAAACTAAAATCAAGCACGACTAGAACATGCACCATAGCCACCTTTTTTTTTGGCTCTACATCATTATAAAATAAGCTAGCAATCGCGATATTTATACTCGTTTTCATTTCGTACGGGAGTTTGTCGAGCTCCGGATGATCGAGGTGGAGTTCATCCGCGCCTTATCGAATGAAGAAACTATACAACGGTGGTGGCGGCGGTGACGGGCAGATCACGGTGGCATCGACTTTTTTTGTTGTTGGCGGAAACCGACCGCGCAAGCCTGAACGCTAAATATATAGTGTGGCGGCACCGACCTTCGAAAACATCTCCAACGCACGTCCTATGCATCGTCGTGGTAGATCCATATCAAGCTCAGAGTTTATCACCCACCGACATCACCACTCGTACGATGCAACCATCGGGGGTCTGATGCTGGAACCGTTGAACTTCCACCTCTCTCCAACCCGAGGGACTGGCTCCGTCTACCTTGCTAAACGGTGACAATGAGGGAGGCGACATATGTAGAGAGATGATGGGTGCCGCTAGCAGTGTTTTCAATTCTCCCTCGCCACCATCAGTGGGGGAGGCAAAGGCAGAGGGCATGCGAGGAAGGAATAACAATGGCGAACGTAGAGGCTTAGGGTGGCGGTTGCTGAGGGTTGGGTATAGCACACCGCTTTTGTGTCACGGCAATTCACGGTCCGATAGATCTTCGTAAGCGGTTACTAGGGGGACATATGATGTCGGCACCATGGATGTCTTCGCCGTAGATCCATTGATTTCCCGATGTTATTTTCGCGCCACTACCTAGGACCTAGAGAAATGGTTTAGATCTAGGTTTTAGGTCTAAGGACCCTAGAAATGTACACTAGAATTATAGATATAGACCCTAAACCTATGCCCTATGTACCCTAAATCATAGATGCAAGTTTGAAGTGGAAAACCCTAGACCTAGACTGTCAACCTAAATTATACCATAGACCGTTAGATCTAGATCCTATTCCCTAGACGTAAAGAATCCAAGACCATGAACCTAGACAAAGAGGAAAGTCACATGAAACGAACACTTCTGATGGAAAGCTAGGGTGTAGATGTCGCGGAGCCTATCAAATAGCAGGGCATGAAATCATGCAAGGAACGGTCAGAAATCCTTCCCCTCTGTCATGAGGTGCTAATATGGGTTTATAACGGAGGTGTAAAGAGAAAAATCCAATACACAACTTTGAAGTAGCACTTGATTGATAAACATGACTATTCCACATGAAGATTGTCAGACTTATAATGCAAAACTCCCACTTCGAGCCCATCGACCCAACTCTTAGAAGAACTTGGCCTCTTTTTGGGTTGGTCATGTTTCCGATGTCCCTATTCGAACATAGATAAAGAGGAATGTCAAGGGACATATCCACTTTAATTTGATGAAAAGGTAGGGGGTAGACACGGTGGGGCATGTCAGACACGGGGACACACGAAATGACGTGAGGAAAGGGTCGGAACCCCTTCTTTGTTGGGGCGTCTTCGTGGAGCTGGGGTCCCTACTGGGGTCGGAAATTCTTCAACTCCAGCATGGGGTGGCTTCGTTGATCTCATATTTGTTACATGTGACCTCATTGTCACCCTTATCGGTCCTCGTAGTCCGATTCCAGGATCTGCGCTGCACTGCCCGGAGCGTGAGCGCATGTGTCCCTATCTGGTGATAACTTGGTGTGTTTCTGTACAATGGTGTCCTATGGTTTCCTCATCAAGCACAATTGTGTTCCCCGTCGGTAGTCTCGATTGACTATTCTTAGGTCCGGCTATTTTAGTTTTCTCACTCGACTTTGTGTTGGTGGCGTCGGCGTGCTCGTTACCCTGTCGGATGTCATTTTTCTTGTGACCCGTTTTATAAGAGGGATTTTCTCGCTATTTTTGTATCCGTTAGTCCGTTTATACTTTAATAATAAAGTGACGCGGAAGCGTGTTTTGAGAGTACAAATATTGGCGTTGCCCCTTGCAACCCTGATAGCATTGTACAACAACAACACGACACGACATATACATACAACAAAAAATATCAAAAATGGAATTTTACAATACATGGCATTATGGCAACCCTAGATCGCTTCCTTATTTCGTTCTCTCATGGACTGGGACCCGCATCGATGCATGCATGGCTGAGCTTCATGTCACGTACGCGCGGATGTGATTGAAGAGCTCTACTCTCTACAGGATCGATTAGCTAGGAGCTCTACACCATGGCTTCACATCAACGGACTTTCATAGTACACGGCGCGGGAGGCGAGGTGGCAAGAACTGGTTTTATCTCGGATCGAGTGATCGGTCACCGCTTACTTGTGGGCTCTCTTGTCGGGCGGGCCTCTCGGATTCGGCGACGAGAGCCAAATCCACTGGTATGTGTTTTTTCTACGAAATCGGCCAGGAGCTCTATCTATCTATACTATTATTAAAAGAGCAAACTTGTCTTGTTGGAATACTTTAAATCTGAGCCCTTCAATATCCAATCAAACGGCTCAGATCGTCTCAATGTTTAACAACTCAACATTGTCCGTTTTGGACCGTTTTGCCCTCCCACCAAATCACATAATACGACCAAATTACCACCACATTTTTGTTTTGCCGTTAATTACAAAAGATTGCCACCGATAATAGACTATCGCCAATCCCTCGTCGGCACGACGGAATCCATCGTATCGATCCGTCTTGTACGTCGTCCGTGCGCAAGACAAACTCTACTTCGTGCGCCCGCAGGCCAGTTTGTACGAGACCGACTCTGTGGACTTCGTATGAAACTAGGACTCTATTTTTGATCTTCTATCGGCAATACATGAGACCTAATCGTATCTCCTAGGACGTGATGATAGGAAACAAAATAGACAATTCTTTCCAATTGACGACTACTTGGGCTTCATGTCTCAGCAGCAACGGCGGCACAAATCGGGAGGCGAAGGAGCGTCTAGCAGGATCTGAAGAGGCGAATAGCGTCATAGCGATCAAAGAAGCCGACACGACGCCGCCGGTCACTAAGAAGCAGCCATCGATGCCACGACAAAACATTCATGACGAGATCATCACGCCCGGCGGATCGATTAAGCGGCGTCACAGCGTCCGGCGGAAATCTTCTTCTCCTCCTCCTTTTCTCCTAGCATCGCCTTTCACCCGGCCGCCGACCTTGGTCTTGATCTGTTTCCTTCGTGTCAGCAAATATCTACCCTAGGCTGCGTCGTGGTGTTGGGGCAAGGCCAGGGGCAGACAACAGACGAACATCGAGAGGTGCCGCTTGGTAAAAGCACGAAGCCGGCCGGCCGGCCGGTCGATCGGCGTGAAGTCTAAGACAACTTCAAGCTGCACAAGTTCCGGCCGCCGCGTTACTTTTCTGCATCAGACAAGAACGTAAATCATCAACAGGCCGCCAAGGACACCATGTTGAAGAAACCGATCGTCTTCAGAAAAAGAGTAGAGACAGATCGATTTCTCTCCATGTGAGCGTTGACCCTTCCTCCGGTTGGCTGATTTCTGATTGACCGTAATGGCATTGAGAAAGTACATCAATATGCAGGAACAAGTGGATAGGTTAGTATCTCTCTAATCTGCATGCATATTTTCAGTTTTCCCACATTGATTGATTTCTTAAGTTTGATGGACTTCGAATTTGTAAAAATTTCGTTTTACTTTTCTGGGATTGAACTGCACATTATGTTGTGGAGTGCGAGCAGTTGCCATCCACATGACCTCTCTCTCTCTCTTGCAGGTAGAACATTGATTGATCCGTAATGCCATTGAGAAAATACATCAGTAAGCAGGAACGACAAGAAGCGAATCAATTGGGTAAGTCAGTATCTCTCTAATCTGCATGCATATTTTCTCTTCTCCCAATCATCCAAGGCATTTTCGTTAGTTGCTGCTAAGCACCCCTTATCTAAACATGGATGAATTCAATTGCTACAATACAGTTCATCGACTCCAACTTGAGTCATCAGCTGCTGATTATGCCTAGGATCAGATCGATCTATATGTTGCTGTTGTTCATGACAGCTGGTCACATCAACGACACGCAACATGGCGACATCGGCAAGGTTCTAACCGCGAGAGCATGCTCGCTGAAGGTGTCACACAAGCACGTGGATTGACTGATTGATCCAGGCTAATGTCGATGCTTCACTTAGATGCAATTTGCAAGGTTCGAGCGAAGCTAAAGCCTCCATAAGACCCTTTAAAACGGTACATGTACACCTCCTTTTTCTGCTTCATATGTCATATTCTAGCATTGGTTCCTATTTGGACGACTCCAACTTGAGTCATCTACTGCTGATCATGTTCAGGATCAAATCGATCGATATGTTGCTGCTGTTCATTACAGTTGGTCACGTCGATACACGACATGGCTCGCAGAATGTGTCAGCCATGCACATGGATTGGCTCATTAATCCTTATTATGTCGATGCTTCACTTAGATGCAGTTTGCAGGGTTAAACCATCCGACGAAGCTGAATCCTGCATCACTGCATTAGACCCATTATCACAGTACGCTTCCTCTTTTTGTTTCATATGTCATATTCTAGCATTGGTTCCTATTTGGGGACAATTGCACCATATATTGAAGTTACTCATCTCAGACGACAGTGTCAAATTCTTTCTAGAATCAAGGAAATTTCCTTAAAGTTTGCAATGGTAAAAAAATGAGTATCTTCTTTGAGCTGATGTAGATGTGTGGGGGGCTACTGGAAATTGTAGTGTGATGCCTGTGCAAAATCATTGTCATTGATATATCAACTTCCCACATTAGGCGAGCACGTCCAGGATGGAAAAGAGCGCGATGCAGGCGGCTCCGAGGGTGACTGACATGGCCAATCAAAGTTGATCGGATTGTTTTCTTGCCCGGCCAATCAAAAGCGAAGACCATAGATGCAAAAAAAAGTTGAGGTGATTAAATGCAATTTGTATAGAACAAATCTTTGTATATGGCTCTCTACTTTTATTTGCTCATATGATAACTACTTATGTAGTTACCTAACTCTGAATATTCATTATCACGTTAATATCGATGGAGCTGTCCAATTTAATTGATACTACTTTAAATCTCAAATAAAATCTCACATAAAGTTGAATGAGCAGATGATATACTTTAGTTCGGTTTTGAGGGACATTTTGTTCAGACGCGCGTGCGCGTGCATAGCCACTAGTTTCGTATAGAAGAAAAGAATAGCCCAGTTTATTATGGAAAACCGGGCTAAAATCAGATACAAAGGACACGAGAACCCCCACTGGTCGACGAGGCGACGTAAACCACAAACAAAACACCACCGCCACACACAACACGCAACCACCACCGCCGACGAAGGAAGAGAAGCCATGCTTCTGAGGGAGCGATGGGCCGCCCAGCCATCGAAAGTGAAGCATCGTCCACAAGAAGCTCGCGACATCTGCAGTTGCCGACACGTCGAATCCACCCGTACGTGACGCTCCTTTCCTATTCACGGGTCCCAAACGAAAAGCAAACTTACGTCAGCTATATATGTACGTACGTACGCTTGCTTGCATGTATATGTGTACGTAAAGATGATGAATTAAAAGATGATGAATTAATACGTACGTGCGATGAGAAATCCATGCATGCATGTAACTAATTAATAAAGGTCACCCTCACATACTACTCAAACAAGACTTCAAGCATGCAATTCTCAATCACTACGCTTATTTGATCATACATTAAGCTACTCCGTTTCCTTTACATGAAGTGGAGCCTTTCTTTGGAACCTCATCCTCATGCCAATACTCTAATCGCGTCTACTACATTTTACCCTACTAGACGGTTACAAGACAAACAAGAGATCTCGAGGGGCATGATGACGCCCCAAACCTTGACACAGAAGCTGCTTGGCGAAAAATAACCTATACTAGGCTTCTGGCGAGGACACCAGCTAGAAGGGAGTCGTGAATTAAGGACGTGAATGATAGCGACGGCGCGTGGGAGGAGCATGTGCCATAGCGGGATCGGTCTCGTCGCAGCGCGTATTTGGGGTCCTTCTATTATGCCCGCATATAGCTATTCCCTATAATTTCACGTGCCATCTTGTTGTTGGACATTATTATTTTATGCGGCCAGACAAGTATTGCATATGGCACGGCTCAGGGAATGATAGCATCAGACCGTCATCTTGTTTCGGTTGCGTTTTTTCCAGTCTATCCTCGTGGGGCCATATGACATGTTGTTTTCGGGTTTTCCCATTGTTCTCGATAGGCACACAATTACTAATGTTACGAATATGCAACTTGTCTCTATTGATAGCCCAATGGGCAATTTTATGTTACACATGACTTGCAATATAAGTAAAATAAATCTAATTTAATACGGACTCCTAAACATATACTAATACTTCTTAACACCCCCCTCCTCAAATGCAAAGCGTATGCAATAGCATTGCATTTGAAGAAGGGTAACCGCATCTTGAGAGTGTCGCCATAGCATGAAGAGTCTTCAGTAACCTATTGAGTCAAGCCACAATTGATCGAAGAAGAGACCAAAACATACCAAGAGACGGTCATAAGAAGAGCATGTCACAAAAGATCATAGCACAAGAAGCCCAACGGCAAAAGAAAGTGCATAGCGAGCTGCTCGCCTCCATCAATCTAACCGATAGACACATGTAGCCCGTTGACGGCATCTTTGCCGTGCTGCTTTGCTCCACCCGCCACCATAGTCGGATTGTCGCCCATGTCCCTGTCCCTCCAGGGCCGGCTCTGCCCCAGGGCGAGAGGTGCGACGGCCTGGGGCCTAGCCAAACTTGGGGCCCATAACTTGGGACGGCGTGCATTCCCAGATACACGCCACTAGTACTATTTTCTATAAACTGCCTAGCTTATTGCTGGTGCCCCACATCACGAATCGCACGCTAGCGGTAATACATAGTAAAAAAAGTCAGAGGCCCATTGATTAGGGGCCCATTTATTGAGTTTGCCCGGGGCCCTAAAATGTTAGAGCCGGCACTGTGTCCCTCCCTCTAGTCATGGGAGTTGTGTTTCTTCCTAGTTGCGTGCATAAAATGGTAACACACGACATATATAAGGCACTCAAAATCAATAATAGTTGTCCTAGCTAGTATAAATAATTAATTAGCCTGACAACAAAACAACACATAAAATATTAGTCATTTTTTTGTCTCCTAGCATGAAATAAGGGTCCCGGCAATCCTAGACCATGATATGACGTATACCTATCATTTCATGCATAAAAAATAATAACACGTGACAACCGAATATGAAATGAAATCATGGGTAATAGCTATCTCTGTAACCATGTGCATGAGACACAACCTCCTCTCCTCGGCCACCGTCGGAGCGGTCTCACTGCCCTTAGAAAGAACCGATTTCGGTCGATCAAGCATCGACAGTTAGCCAAGTTTCGTCACACATGAAAAAAACACTAGCTAGTAACCAGCTTTCTTGAAATGGGTGCACTTGATTGTCAACTAAATCATAGATTAGTACCTAGCTAGCTTAAAGAGACCCTAGCCAGGGAAGATGAGCACATACATGCAGCTCTGAGTCGTACGTTTGTACAATTGTACAAGACAGGGTATGCTACGCAACCTAGCTAGCTGCAAACCTAACTCTCATATCGATCATGAAGCTAGCTAGCGTTTTCTTCTTTTTCTCCCATTATGTTAACCAAATTTTATTGCAAATAAAAAATCAAGTCTCTCAAAAAGTTATTAGCATAATTAGGTTCGCCCAAAACAAAAGTGAATAATAAAATTCAAAAGAAAACATATGAACGTATTTAATACCAAAATATTTCACTTGTGGTCGAACCTTTTGGAAACATGCAACTATTTGTCTATTTAAAGTGTAGCCCACCGAATAAATTTTTAAAAACAAAAATAAATTACTTCAACATATTTTAGTAGTGCAAGAAAATAATTTTGTGCACAAGTAAGATGACAAAATAATCCTTTGTTAGTGCATATTCCTTTTACTGATGCACTAATGTACACTTCGGACCGTTTTGTGTCGGTCCGTGCTAGTGCTCGCCCAATAACTCGTGACATGTCGATCGGGCACGCCGTGTTTAGTTTTCTGGCCCTAAGGAGATATGCCTATTATTCGCCGACGCTACGGCCTGTCCGGCTCCACTGACCTAATCGATTGGCACCCGTCACTGGCAGGCGACGTCTCTATCATGCTGACTTATATACTTGAGTTTCCACAATAGTCGGTCCACCGCTCCCATCCCACTAGGCATGCATGGAAGTTCAGTTTCTCCACTGACACCGGCATAAAATGGTAATCAGCGGTATAAAATAGGCAAATGAAATCAAATGCAATTGTTGTCCTATCATACAATAACGAGCCTGATGACAAAATGGCACATGAAATGATAGGCAACTGCTATCTCCCACTCTCTCCGTCTCTATTTAGTTGGCGCACACGTTTTTGAGGTCTAAGTTTGACCATTAATTTAACTAACGAAACATTGGTTACTCCCTCAGTTCCGGTGTGGAGTATAAGATGTTTTAGGTGGTACACATGTTGTCTATATGCACACTAAAATGAGTGAACATATAAACTAAAATGTGTCTACATATATTTGTGTGCATGTGAATGTGGACAAAAGATAAAACATCTTATATTAAAAAAACGGAGGGAGTAGGCAGGAGAAGATTGGGCATTAGAAATTTTCCTCCGGATTTTTCATCCAGTCAGCGCTAGTCTCTCACGTCTAACAACGACCTTTATTATTACCCAATTAATTAGGCAATACGAACGGACTAGGAGGCCCACGTTGAAAAACCATAATCTCTTTACTAAGAGGGCCTTCTTTATACTTCCTCCACCTCAAAATAAGCGTATTAGATTTGGACAAATCAAAGACACTTATTTTGATACGGAGAGAGTATATATGAAAATCCATATATACAACGTAGGGGTTTCTCCCCTTACGATAGCCTCTTTCATTTATTTATTTTTTGAAAAACCACTTGTACGCTTTTGCATGCCCCGTTCAAGAGTAAATTATGTTCAGTTAAAAAAAAGAAGAGTAAATTATGTTTGTGCGATTTAAATGGCCATGCAGTGGTCAATTCCCGTTTGCTCCACCGCATGCGAGTAATTATAGGGGTATAATAAAGGAGGGTCACACGGTGATTCGGAGAGGAGTATTTACTGCTAAAAATGAGACTTATTCCACAGTCCAATTAATTAGCACAATTAGTGGGCAAATTCAAAACAAGGAAAACGAGTAATTTCCGCCACGAATATTTTTTATACAACCGCCACGAATATTTTGGTTTCCTCCTTTCGGGCCGCGCTTGAATTGTTAGACCAAAAATTACGTCCAGCCACATTCCCACGCGTGTGGCGTGAAAACCATTTTCCCATTCTTCCTCAATCCTCAACCAAAAAAATCACCTTTCACATCTAGCAGCAGCGCCGCCTCCGTCGCCGGTCTATCCCGGCGACTCCCCGCGCTGCTGACCACCGCCCCGTCACCTCCTCCTCCCCCTCTCTCAATTCCATGGCGTGGAAACGCCGGTCCGCTGCCCCGCCACGAACCCTAGCCGCCTCGGACTCCATCTCAGCGCCTCCACCTCAACCACGGGGTGCAGGATGTGAGCAGGAGAAGCGCTCGCTGACATCCATGGCGTCAGCGAGGCGTACGTAGGCGCCGCCGCGCCGCCTGGAATGACGAGTGCCTCGGCCTCGTTCTTGGCGAGGGAGGAGCCGGCCTACACGTCGCCTCCTTTTCCCGGGCCCCTGGCCACCGGGAGGGGATCGACTGGTGAGCGCGGACCAGTCGACCTCCTGGTCCTCCTCATGGCGCAGGGCGTCGTGCACAAGCAGCCCCTGCTCTTCGCAGGGCCTCCTTCCTTCCGCGTGCTGCCTGCTCCAGTTTCGTCCTTGAAGGAGGATGCGAGTGATGGTGGGCGGAGCAAGAAGCGATGGACGACTAAGTGTATGTCTTGTGGATGTATTCTGCAGTGTTACGATTTCTGCTTCGGTGTTCTTATGTTTGAATTGATCTGGATATGTTATTGTGCAGGATGAGGGTTTGAGGAACAGGAGCTGTTTTGGGGTCGAGATGCAGGCCACGAGGGTGCTGTTCCTCTCAGCCAAGTTGGCGGCAACCAGAGTGAGGAGGGCCCTGTGCCTGCATGCCCTGCCGACGATGTGCACCGCCAAGGAACGCCTCCGTACGGACGCATATGGGCCGTGGAATCGGGGCTGCCTGAGTTGGTCCCGGTATGTAGGGCAGGAGCAAGGTGAAGGTGCCGAGGAAGCACAACGGCGTCTTCATCGCCAGTGCCAAGAACATGGTCTCTGTCCTGGTTCATCCTTACCTTGCCCTGCATGATGCTGTTTTGGTAGACTAGCTATGATATACTCAGGAACTTTTGACCAAATTGGTGAATAGAGTTGAATGGAGATAAAGCCACATTTTTTTTCATATGCACTGCTTTAATCGAACACCAAATTGTATATAGTTAGGCATCAAAGTATTTTGTCGATCAATGGCTAGCTGGAGTGGACTCGCCTAAACTGGCATACATAAGAATTAAGAGCAGAGCGTTTCATTCACATGACATGCTCACAAAATTTGGTGCTAGCTGTTAGCTCAACCGGTGGAGATGGTAGTGCTTATAGCTTGAGATATCATACTGATCGTACCTCAAGTTAATGGTTTCAATCAATACAAATAGAAATGGCAGTAGGATTTCCCTTTATGATATATATATCTTCTATTTTGCTCCTGTATTGCAAGCAGTCTGGACGTGCATTCTTCTTCAGTTACATATGAAGATTGATGTACACCTATCGCACTAGCTTACGAGTATAGGTCGCTCAACATTCACTGCCGGTTCAACAATCAGTACAAATTCACGGCTTTCTTGCTTGTATTGTTCATCATTTAGTGTAGCTTCATTCTCTTGAAAGTCTTGATTGACCTTTTTTGTGTGTGGTGTGTGGTTTACAGTCCGTGTCTGGTTGCTTGAATGCTAGTACCATATGCAAATCTATATGCTTATATATATTTACCTCCATATTTATTTGTGCAAATACATGAATGCTGTGAGTTTGGCATCTTCTAGTCATTTAACAGTTTAGTTATTTTGGGAATTAGTTATAAATTAATTGCGTTTCTTATTGTGAACAGAACATAATGGAGCAACCATTGTTTTATCCGACGTGGTGGTGGTGGTGGTGAGGTGGTGACCGCAGTCACCGCCGTGCTCCTATGTCCTCAGCACCAATACGGACGCGGCATGGTGTTGCCGTCAGCAACCTTGGTGCGGCCTACCTGCTACGCCTTCTTCGACTATAAATCCGGTGAGTTGCTCCATGTGGTCTTGCCTTCCTCATGTTCCGATACTCGCCGCTTTAGTTTCCTGTACGTACAAGTCCACGTTTACAAGCACTGCAACAGCTCGATGGCAGCAAGCAGCAGTAGCTCACCGGCTCCTAGGTTTAGATTGCACTAGTTGCCTGTACGTACAAGTCCACGTTTACAAGCACTGCAACAGCTCGATGGCAGCAAGCAGCAGTAGCTCACCGGCTCCTAGGTTCCTGCCTCCCCTCGGTTTTCACTGTCTAGCATCTAGCAGCAAGGTACACTCAGCTCGCTGGACTGCTACAGCATGGCTTGGGTCATTCTGTAGTTTAAAATAGTTTCAAATCCAGAACACCGATTTCTCTCTCTTTTTTGGTCTAGAAGCGCCAGCATATACTAGGGTAGTGAACTGATGAAGCTATAAGTTGCGAGTGATGATATTAACAAGTCCATAATCCATAATACTCTTCATATTTTGAATTTGACGCTTTGCTGATCCATTATGGGACTTGACTAGAACACGGAAATGCACAACCAATGCCTGCTGACTGTTCCCTATCTAACAATTTTCCAATTTGAAAGCCTCAAAACATAACCAACCCCATTTTTCTTGTATTTTCTATTCCTTCTCATTGATTATGATCAGCATAGAATCAAATTATGATCTTGGAGATTTAAGCCTTTTCATTTTTGTAGTATCAGTCCCACAACAATTAGCATGTTTTTGTGACCATCTGTTGTTATTTCAACATCTTGTTTGTCTTTTGCTGGAAGTTAACTTGTGTCTTTCTCAGGACAAGTCTTGATTTTAGTGAATATTGGTAAATATTTGGCTTCAAGTCGTTCTGGCTCCGGCAGTGATCGCTGCCGTGCGATGGTGGTGAGATTACCTCGGCAGGTGGCGTCTTCTTTGTCTCCATGTTTAGGTGAGTTTTTGGTTCTCCCCTTGTCTCCCCTACATGCTATTTTATACCATGGCCATGGTTGCTCCGGCCATCCAGCCCATGGTCTGTTGGTTAATCTCTGTTGCTATTGGGAATTTTTCTCAGCTGAGTAGGAGATACCCCCACAATTGTGTAGGTTCACTCTCAACTTGACTATAAGTTTAATAATTGAGAGGTTTTTCTAAAATGGCATGCTGTCCGCCTAGATTAGGATCATTATACTTTTAGGTTGATGTACTCTAAGATGACCATTTGACTATGAATGAAATGATTAATCCACGTTCTTATGGTTGGTGGGAAATTTATTATACAAAGGATCTGGTTGAGAGCCTATGGATGGGTGTTTACTGGTGGTGGCAGTTTTGTAGCTATGTATGTTGCCGTTTTTGCGATTCCGGCGCGGCTGTTTTGGCAAGTTCCAAGATGTGTGTATGTGTTGTGCAGGGCGCTGGGTAAGCAGACTATCCAATTCGGCTTGATGATCTTATTATTCGTACACTATCTGATGGCTATTGCTATATTGGTTATGTATATAATGTCAAGCTCTTGTTGTGTAATGGACTTGCTCTGGTTGAGTCTTCAATACTCTAGGTATATGTCATCTACTCCCTCCGTTCCAAAATAGATGACTTTCATTTGTCTTACATACGGATGTATGTAGACATCTTTTAGTGTGTACATACATCCATATGTAGATATATGGAAGTCAAGTAATTTGGAACGGAGGGAGTATGATCCAGCCATCGAGCCGGTGATCTACTTATATATTGGCTTAGGATTGAATAGCATCGACTTGATTTCGCACGAACAGGTGATGAGCTTATTATATGTAGTGGCGCTTGAGTTTGTGTAATATTCGGCCGAGCGAGTCAGAACCGTATTGGTCGTGCAAACCAGAAGTTGTGATTGTGACATGTTAACTTGCATTTGACGACTATGGTTAAACTTGTGAGTCTTAAGTTGAATCCTCATGTATTTAGATATGTAGCACAGCAGTAGTAGTCTGCTTTGCTTTGGTAGCTGTAACATTTGGTATGTGGTTCAAGTCGAGATGTAGCTAGTGCTGCGTGTAATTGAACCTGTCTGTGAGTCTGAGTTGATTTCTGCATCAAGTCAGCATATTTATAAGTAGTTACAGCTGGTTGTGGACTAACCAATTCAGCATTCATCCTATGCACACGTACGATGTATATGTAGCTGTTTGTTGAGTAACAAATTGCTTGGTAGCATACGGCGACCAATTGATAAATGACTGGAGTGATTGTGTTGGTCCTGCTGAGGGCTCGTACATTGTAGGCGGTAATCACGAGCGCTAGGCTGAAATTCCTGTCCGTTGATCGCTGCGTCTGACGCCCTATTTGGAAGGGAGTTAGTAGGTCGTCTACAAATAGAAGGATGATGTAATGACCACCCTTTTTGTTTGAGATAAGTAATTTAGATTTGGTTACCACCCTAGCTTGCCGGCTGGTTTTAGATTTGAAATACGTACTGTAGTAGATTAGCCGAGCAAGGCAGTCATGAATGGATTTCGTTGCCGTACTAGGTACAGTACTAGTGTACTGTATTTGGTAGGAGAGGCAGCGAATGGGCATACATGCGCGCGATGGAGAGCAAGAAAAGAAAAAGAAATAGGGTAGGAAAAAAAGGGAAGGTAACGGAAGTGGAGCACAGCACAGCACAGCATGCGCTCGAGAGCGAGCGCGAGGAAAAACAAATTCTCGGTGGTCCACGGAGACGCACGTAATCAGGCACGCACGTAATCAGGCACGCACGTATGCGACTTGTTGGGCGTCGACGCGCGCGCGGATTTGTTTGGTCGCAGCTGGCCTAGCTACAAGACCCGATCGATGCCTGACTACTGCACGTACCCACGGATCCGCCTGCACGCTGGGCGACCGCCGAGATCAGCACAGCACGGACGCCTGTCTGTACTAGCTAGGAGTTCCATCTGTGCACGTCGGTTTGATTTCGTGTTGGGTATTGAAGAAGGCAAGCAAAAGCGCTCCTCTGAAAAGCACAGCAGACTTGTCTGATTCTCTGAAAAGGTGGTCGTGTTGGGTATTGATGAAGGCGAGGTGTCGTCCATGGACCTCCCCAACGACTACCCGGAGCTGCCGCCGCTCGACTTCCCGGAGAGCCTCATCCCAGGTCCGCAGATGGACCATCTCCGGACCGACTTGCCGCCGGCGGACTGGCAGCTGGTGCACGACTTCCGTATGAATATGACTAATTGTGCTTTGTTATTACCATTATGAGCTATAGAAAGGAGAATTGGCAGTGCCTCTGAAGACTGCAGTTTGAATGCAAATACTCCAACTTGGTGGATTGTGCCTTAGCAGAGTTGCATTGTGATTTAACTTTGTGCTACAAGGTTTAACCTTCTCTGTTAAATTGAGCAGTAAAATAAGTGGCATGTGGTATAAATACTACTCAGAACATGCATCCTCAGTACTGAAAGGGAGCAAAGTTTCAGCTTAGGGCTAGAGCTGGGTGATAGATAAGCATTCAGAATTTAGTTAGTTCATTATATATGTTTCGCACATCACTCAAGCGCCTCTTAATGCCTTGTCACGCGAGCTGGAACGGTAAATACCCAAGCCACAATATCATTTCTTCTCTACTCATATAATTAGAAATAGAGATCCTGAAATTTAAATCACCATATAATTAGCAAGGTACGAGAATGCCCTTACCAATATTTTTCAAGGGGTGTACCGAAGCATATCTCAAAATAAAATGGCTTTCGAGTTATGAACAATTTAGTACAATTTAAATGTACGTTCAGTCAATGACATGGCTAAGAATTATTATATCTTTATTTCCGATGCTTCAAACAGACAACACGAATGTAGTGTATTTTATATTGATATATGAGAAAAATGTTTTCAAGATTCAAATGCTGTATGAGCCATCTTTAGATATGAAGTTTCATGAAATGGTTTGTTAAATGTTAGCTTTACGTAATATATTCTAATAGTGTAACAAAAGTAAATAAGTATGATAAAATTCAATCTTCCATATTTTTTTTCTTGCTATTTTAGCTGTGTGCATCTTTATATCTTGACTAGCTCTTGGCATTATGTTGTTGTTGCATATGACGGGTGTAATTTATTCAATTTATAAAAAAAATAGATATCAAGATGTCGCCTACACATATCTATAGCCATAATTTTATTTATCAATCAATTTTGTGGCAGTAAAGATAATACCCACGCATTTGCAAGGGCCACCGTGCGGGTTTCCAAAATACTATCAATGAGCAATCGATTCTTTTTTTTCAAACATATTAAAAGCAGTCGTTTTATACATAAGTGAACCAAACTTTCATCACTTCAACTGCCCAAGTATTCCCCTGAAAAAAAAGAACTTCCCATGCATTAAACTAATGTTCCATTTTTAAATTATGGTAAAAATATTTAGATTATGGAAATCACATGCATAGATAGATTTGTTGAAGTTAATCTTGTAGCTCGACCTTATCCTCTCCCCTCTGCTCTCGCGAAAAGGAAGGCGAAAAGAGGGCGTCTTCTCCTCTGCCCCGCGTCCGCCGGCGAGGCCGTGGGTTCCTTCCCCCTCCGCCTGCTGCCTCGGCGGCGGGAGGGTGGGGGAACCCCGGTTCTCGACCTCGGCGTGTACATAGGGTAGGAGGTGTTAGGGTTCCGGTCGGCGGCGCTGTGGAGGCGGTGGTGTTGCCGGAGTGGAGTAGGGTGTCGGCGCGCTTCCCCTCCAGCGACGATGGTCCTCGGAGCGTCGCCGTGGCGCGCGCGGCTTCAGGTGCTCGCGGATCTGCGGGTCCGGCGGGCTGTACAGGCTCTGGGCTTGGCCGCTGCGCCGGAGGCGGTGACCTTGTCGTGGAGCTTTTGTCTCCCGGCTCTTTCTCCGCGACGTTGAGGTGTGCTCCGACCTCTTCGTGGAGCCTGGGAGTCCTGTGTTGCAGGTGGAGCTCTCGGGTCCTCTTCTCCATCCTTCCTACGGCCGGCCGTGGCGGCGAGGGGAGGAGGTGCTGGTGGAGGGCGATTCCGTTTTGTTGCAGGTGTTGCGGCTGGTTTCCTCTGGTGGTTCTGCTCCGGCCGGCCGTGGTGGCAGGGGGCGGCCTCTGGAGGTGGTGCGGTGATGGCGGTGGTGGTCTTGGACGCTGCCGTGACGGCTGGAAGAAGGGTGGAGGCGGGGAGTCGGCGATGCGACTTGTCGGGCTCGCACGTATGCGACTTGTCGGGCGTCGACGCGCGCGCGGATTTGTTTGGTCGATGCCTGACTACTGCACGTACCCACGGATCCGCCTGCACACTGGGCGGTTCCATTGGACTAATTGCGGTTCTGGACCCTCGGCGGTCGCCGTGATCAGCACAGCACGGACGCCTGTCTGTACTACTAGCTAGCAGTTCCATCTGTGCACGTCGGTTTGATTTCGTGTTGGGTATTGAAGAAGGCAAGCAAAAGCAAAAGCGCTCCTCTGAAAAGCACAGCAGGCTTGTCTGATTCTCTGAAAAGGTGGTCGTGTTGGGTATTGATGAAGGCGAGGTGTCGTCCATGGACCTCCCCAACGACTACCCGGAGCTGCCGCCGCTCGACTTCCCGGAGAGCCTCATCCCAGGTCCGCAGATGGACCATCTCCGGACCGACTTGCCGCCGGCGGACTGGCAGCTGGTGCACGACTTCCTCAAGGACTTGGACCAAGTGGTGGCTTAACAGGTGTGGGGGGAAACTCTGCTTTCTCTGTTACTCCGGCGTATAAATTAAGGAAGAAACGAGACGAATTAGGACAAATTTTGTTCGGGGTGACAGTTGCACAGGTGATCAAAATCCTCTGTGATGTTTTTCTCTTACTAGGGAAAATGAATATATATTCAGCTACAATGTGATTTTAGGGGATGTTATGCTTCCGCACAGTTTGTGTTCTCACATCCGTATGAATTTGACTAATTGTGCTTTGTTATTACCATTATGAGCTATAGAAAGGAGAATTGGCAGTGCCTCTGAAGACTGCAGTTTGAATGCAATTACTCCAACTTGGTGGATTGTGCCTTAGCAGAGTTGCATTGTGATTTAACTTTGTGCTACAAGGTTTAACCTTCTCTGTTAAATTGAGCAGTAAAATAAGTGACATGTGGTATAAATACTACTCAGAACATGCATCCTCAGTACTGAAAGGGAGCAAAGTTTCAGCTTAGGGCTAGAGCTGGGTGATAGATAATCATTCAGAATTTAGTTAGTTCATAATATATGTTTCGATGTTCATCTTACAGGATGGGAGAACTTACTAATCTTCTAGCTGTTGGTTGCTACGTACATGCTCGTGGTTATCTTGAACTGTTAGGAAAATATGCTAGTAATTTCAGATAAAAACTACATTTTCGGGTGCCCACATAGTTATAACTTTGACATTTGGTATAGTTATCTCAGTACTTGATGCATGCATGGCTAGGTTTTCCTTTTTTGCTGATTTCGCCTTACTATGAACCTGAAATGTAGACCCGAGATGCTATAGGGAATTTGGTAGAGTGGTGTTTTCCCATATGTTTGTAATTTTCAGGGTGTTTACATATTTTAGGAATCTTCTAGGGTAGCTATAACATTGATCACTTTTTTTTCACGGTTTACTGTGCACTGTTTTGACATATTCCCTAAAGTTGCACCCGATATATATATATATTTTAGATTAAAGGGACACAGCCCAACCTTAAATTAATAAGGCTAGAGGGTTCAAACAAAGTCGATTACAAGCTGAGGCATACACCTTAGCCAAGGAAACACCAAAGATAAAGACACCGACGGTACTAGGAGCTACAAGACACGGCACAAGAGCCTCACGAACAACTAGAACAAACCACCGACTTGCACCACCACAGCACAAGGAAGACTAGCCACCCGAGCTCCTAGGGGAGGACGATTTTGTGTATACAACCGCCATAGATCCCCCTCCAGCCTTCTTAGCCTTGGCTTGTCGATCGTCTTGGCACTTAAGGACCACAGGTGCAAGAAAATAATGCATTTGAAGATGTAATCAGTTGGATGTTTAATGACTTTGTGTTCAATAGCTAACTTGTTGCGTATACCCCAAAGTGCCCAAGACTGAGCGGTAAACAAGGTCCACACCACTCGGCGGTGCTGACCCGAGAGTGTATCCAAAATAGCAAAGAATAGGGCAAAGTTAGCAGGGCACTAGGTGCACCCAAGCACCACCCTCAACACACTCCACGCGAACCTCGCCAACGAGCAGCTAAAGAAAATGTGTGTGGCGTCCTCTCCTTTCCCTGCACAGCGCGCAGTTGCCATCAGACGGGCCCTGCCGCGTTTTAAGTTGGAGTCCAGAAGGAAGCTTGTCTAAAACGAGTTGCCAGGAGAAAATCTTAATCTTCAAGGGGAGATTGGCCCTCCAAATATCCCCGAAATGAGCCACCGTAGTTCCCGGAGCAAGTTTCCTGTACATCGAACCCACCGAAAAAGTCCTAGAGGCCTCAAGCGACCAGGACACCACATCCAAACCCTCTACCAGGGTCGTTTGGTTGATAAGCTGGAGCAACACCCCCCACTGGGCTGCCGTAGCTGGATCAAGCGAATGCCTAAGCTGAATCTGATTGGTCAGAGCACGACTTCCGTATGAATATGACTAATTGTGCTTTGTTATTACCATTATGAGCTATAGAAAGGAGAATTGGCAGTGCCTCTGAAGACTGCAGTTTGAATGCAAATACTCCAACTTGGTGGATTGTGCCTTAGCAGAGTTGCATTGTGATTTAACTTTGTGCTACAAGGTTTAACCTTCTCTGTTAAATTGAGCAGTAAAATAAGTGACATGTGGTATAAATACTACTCAGAACATGCATCCTCAGTACTGAAAGGGAGCAAAGTTTCAGCTTAGGGCTAGAGCTGGGTGATAGATAAGCATTCAGAATTTAGTTAGTTCATAATATATGTTTCGATGTTCATCTTACAGGATGGGAGAACTTGCTAATCTTCTAGCTGTTGGTTGCTACGTACATGCTCGTGGTTATCTTGAACTGTTAGGAAAATATGCTAGTAATTTCAGATAAAAACTACATTTTCGGGTGCCCACATAGTTATAACTTTGACATTTGGTATAGTTATCTCAGTACTTGATGCATGCATGGCCAGGTTTTCCGTTTATTGCATATTTCACCTTATTATGAACCTGAAATGTAGACCCGAGATGCTATAGGGAATTTGGTAGAGTGGTGTTTTCCCATATGTTTGTAATTTTCAGGGCGTTTACATATTTTAGGAATCTTCTAGGGTAGCTATAACACTGATCACTTTTTTTCACGGTTTACTGTGCACTGTTTTGACATATTCCCTAAAGCTGCACCCGATATTATTATTTTAGATTAAAGGGACACATCCCAACCTTAAATTAATAAGGCTAGAGGGTTCAAACAAAGTCGATTACAAGCTGATGCATACAGCTTAGCACATAGGCTCTGGTTGTGGCGACTTGGCCAAGTTGAACCTCCACAACTCTGGTTTTTAGAACTAATTATAAATGTGTGTATGCATCCATGTTGTACTTTCAAGTTTCAACCACACACAATTCAACAACATTTAAGATATTGATTTTTGAAAGTTTCTATTTCAAATACAACATAGCCTACAATGCATCAAATGATCTGAACACAACATGAATAAACATGATGAAACTTCACTAAACTATTGCCCACGTACACGTAGTTGCCCCATATGATCCGGTTGTGGCGACTTCATCAACCTGAACCTCCACAACTCTAGTTTTTATAACTCATTATGAGTGTGTGTGTGTGTGTGTGTGTGTGTATGCATCCATGTTGTACTCGATATTTTAAATTTAATTTGATTTGTCACGTCGTCATGGAAAATATTTTGGTAATACCAAAAAAAAATTTAAGCGATATTTCCATAATATCACAAGGATTTATTATATAAATAATATGCATTTAATTAACTATTTTAGCGGATATTTGGAGTTGAGCAATGGAGTCGACCAGGCCGACACGTGTAGGCTCCAAGTGGATTTTCCACGTTTGGCCGCACGTTAGTGGGTTTCCTTGGCTATAAATATCACATTAGGAGTAGTCTACTAGGATCTAATCTTCATAAACACTACTATTTTTCTGGAAAAGTACCACTTGGCAATCAATTCTTTGTTTCCCAAACAGATTAAATGCAGTCAGTTTATACATAGGTAAACTAAACTTTCATCACTTCAACTTCCCATATATCCCAATGAAAAACATACATTAAACTAATGTTCCATTTTTAAATTATATTAAATAATATTTACATTAAGGAAATCATTTGCATAGATAGATTTGTTCAAAATCATCTTCATAGTATATGCTCCTGCGGTGTTTTACAAACATATTATCATAGAAATTAGTGATGAGAGCGCTGTATCACAGTAACCATGACAATGTGACCAGAGCTGTTACACTTGTCTCGTGTCTGACGCTCTCACAACATCAGAGTACGGAAATAGATTAAATGCAGCCGTGCAGCGGATCGGACGACCACCTTTTCAGAGAATCAGACAAGTCTGCTGTGCTTTTCAGAGGAGCGCTTTTGCTTGCCTTCTTCAATAGCCAACACGAAATCAAACCGACGTGCACAGATGGAACTGCTATGCTAGTACAGACAGGCGTCCGTGCTGTGCTGTGTTTGAAAGTTGGATAAATGGCAATCTTTTTTCTTCCATAGCTTTTTTTTTCCGGAGTGAATTCCACTTTTCCCCCCGTGATTCGTCTAGATTACCAATTTTAGAAATTTTGGACCCTCTTTTCTAAATACATTTTCGTTGTTCAAGGTGTGAGGTGATAATTGAGATTCTAAAATACCCATACAACGACGAGACATTTAACATATGGTGAATTGAAGCCTGGACATGATCGCCCTCCCATCTTTACATATTTTGTCACACCACGTTGACCTAACATGTTGGGGGTAGACAACCTCCAAACAGTTTTAATAGATTTTTTTTGGGTGTATACACACGAGAGAGTGGGCGCTGGCACTCGAACTCAAAATCTCACGGGCAAGGTAGGTATCAGCACATCCAAACCATCCGGGCTATGCCTCGATTAACCAATGTTTAAAACTGCATATATTGTGTATTTTCTGATTTGGTTTCACTAAATTAAGTAATGAGTGTCACAAATGTCACGGAAATGGAGTTTTGGCTCCCCAGCACACCTCCTCCTGCCCGATTAAAAAAATCAGAAAAAATAGTATATGTTAATCACCAAAAAAAATTCAGAACTATTCAAAATGTCTTACTATTTTTTTCGATTTTTTTAATCAAGCAGTAGCATGTGAGCTCGGGAGCTAAAGTGAATTTCTGGTCACTCGGGAGCTAAAGTGAATCAAGCAGGAGCATGTGAGCCCGGGAGCTAAACTGTAGGGCAAAAGGTGGAGTTCACCTTTTTTTCCTCTCTATACTGGTGTTGAAATTGAAGCGAAACAATCAGCTGTGAACGTTGTCACTCGATACATTGCGAGAAATTCTAGGATGCCCATTAAGAATAGAAGTGAAGAGCACACGGTAGCACAAGAAAACAGGTCTTGAAGATCCACCAAATCACCACAGTTCTGAGAACACAAATACCACAAAATTTTCACAACGCTAGTCGACTTTCGTAGTTTACTTGTTTCCGCCACTGTCGGCTGAGGGGCCTATCTTGATCTTAGTGATTTCTGAGATGTAAACTTTGAGATACGATACACTTTGTAATAATGCGACTGTGTGCATCACTCGATGCAGAGGCTGGGATTAATAAAATTCCCTTTTCTAAAAAAAAACAATCCACGTTCGCCCGCATCTCCAATTCAAGCAGTATATTTGTAACTCTTTTATTTCCAGTCGATGATAATAAGAAAACCTAGGAAATGAAGGTACCGCTAAAAAATAATGTGTTTGCGTGACAATTTCGCAGAGGAGTAATACTTACAAGGGATAACATTGTAAAACACAATTGCCGTGGGACTACAAACTGTGTCTTTTATTATCAAGATGAGAAATTTAAGCATTTGTTAGTCCCTATAATTTTGCTCGCTCTATATGGTCACTCATCCAAATAGGCTCTAACTTGTACCCGTCAGGTAGTGTTGCAAATTGATTTCCAACTGGTCGTATATATATCACAAGTTTACAATTGTTATTAGGATGGAGCGTTTGCCGTTATATTGTGGCTATGACCGTGTAGAAATGACATGGTTTTCAATGGTAATTTTTTTTTCTTTTATGCATGTCATCTACCGGTGTTTTCAACTTCTCCATTTGTGGTCGTCTGTACAACGAGTGGAGAAATCGCGACTTGTTTATGGTGGTGTCTACACGGATGGAGAATACGACGAGGGATAGTTTTCCCACATGGATGTCAGCGTGATCTATGGATTTGGCCTACAACAATCTACGAGTCACGGGCTACATATGATGCTTTTCTCGCCTTTGTAAACGTTTATTTTTGTTTTTCGGTTGTGTGCATCTTAAGTATGCAGAGACTGTATGTAAACTATTGTAGTTGTATCCCCGTGATGCAATAACTCTTTTATTTCCGGTCGATGATAATAAGAAAACCTAGGAAATGAAGGTACCGCTAAAAAATAATGTGTTTGCATGATAATTTCGCAGACGATAGCATTTGTTGTGGGACTACAAACTGTGTCTTTTATTATCAAGATGAGAAATTTAAGCATTTGTTATTCCCTAACTCATTTCCTTTTTGCGGATGATAGCGTGGTGTTCTTGGAAGCAAGTGTTGAAAACCTAAATGCGTCAAAGTCGGTTTTGTAGAGGTATGAAGCTAGCTCAGGGAAAAGGGTAAAAACCTCCAGAAATCATCGATATATTTTGGTAAGGGATGCTGGCAGGAAGCAAGGGCACCTATGAAGGAGGGGATCGACATTTCATGTGAAGCGCTCTCTGAACGTTATTTGGGCTTGCCAACAGTGCTAGGCAGATCGAAAAACGGTGCCTTTGGTCATCTACCCGAGAGGGCTTGGGGGAAGGTGAAAGGGTGGAAGGACAAGGCTTGTCTAAGGCAGGGAAGGAGACGTTGGTTAAATCTGTGCTACAAGCAGTCCCTACATACACGATGGCAGTGGCGGAGCTTGGGCCATACTGGTGGGGGGGGGGGGGGGGCAAATGGGCTACAAAAGCATGCTGGGCTAGAATTTGGGGGGGGGGGGGGGGCAAATGGGCTAAATATCACAGTTTTTAGACAAAAATGGGCCAAAATACACTGATTTTTTGCAATTTCTTCTTGGCTGGGGGGGGGGGGGGGGTGCGGCGGCCCCCCTGACTTGTACATAGATTCGCCCCTGCACGATGGGTTGTTTTCAGCTCACTAAATCTATGTGCAAGCAGCTCACTTCTATCTCATCACGGTTCTGGTGAGGGGTTGCGGATGGTCGGAGAAAAGTACATTGGGTAAGCTGGGAGAAGATGTGTGCACCCAAGCAGAATGGATGAATGGGCTTTAGAGAGTACACTGATTTTAATCAAGCTCTATTAGTCAAACAAGTTTGGAGGGTTCTTACTAATCCTGGATCTTTGTGTGCACGGGTGTTGAAAGCAAGATACTTTAAGGAGGGCGAGTTCCTGACTGCAAGGTACCCAAAAAAATCTTCTTTAACCTAGCGAACTATCTTGCATGGGAGAGAGTTACTAAAAGAGGGCCTAATCTGGAGAGTAGGAGATGGTAAGAAGGTGTCGATCTGGAATGACAATTGGATTCCACGTTCTAGTGCCCAACTACCCGTTGGCCACAAGCCAGATGTGGAAGTGAACACGGTTGATGAACTACTGCATCCAGATGGCAGTGGATGGAACGAAGAGAAGCTTAGAGAGACATTCTTTGATGTGGTCACGGAAGACATTCTGAAAATCCCCGTCGGTAGAGCTGGATCAGGTAATTATCTTGCTTGGAATTACACATAAAACGGGTTTTTTAGCGTGAAGTCTGCGTAATCTCACTGATGGAATTCCAAGCACCCTGAGCATCTTCACTTCCTTTATAAATTTAATATCCCAGTATGAACTTGGAAGGTTCTGTTCCAACATACTGGATGTCAAGGTTGTGAATCCATAGAGGGCACACCCTAAAAGATGGTATTGCTGGTTTTGGTTTTATTTTCCAAGACTATTATGAGCATGTACATAGAAACTAACACCCGGAGACTAGTAAGTTCTTCAATAAAAGAATGCTGAAACCAACATTCTGAACTAACAAGCATCTTCCAATTAAAAAATCACGGTTACTTTTCCTTTCTAGAGCTGATAATAACATAGCACAATTTAGTCCCATTTAATACATCCACTATCAAACAATGATCAAGGATAATAACAAGCATATTTCTTCTTTTGGAGAAATGGCAAGCATAGTTGCACCTGAATTTTTGTAATCAGCAGAGGGTAAGCAACAAGGCAACACCTATCTGAAACTGAATGTTTGGGTCTCGTGCTATTATTAACAGTTCAAGGCAACATTTTTAACCAGCTAAAATCAAAATGTTTCTCGAGTCCAGCAATTATTGCATATGCACAAAAGTTTTGCATATTTGTGCAACATGCAGATCACTAAATTTCCTGCTCAACCCAAAAGTACAAACCTAAAACTTTGTATAGCTAGATTAAGCGGCAATACAACTCTAATAATGGGCCTAGTGCACAAAGCTGGAGCTTTGGTATGTGATCCATGTAGCATTAACATGGGCCCTAGTTTGTTATTACGTTTAGACTGTTCTCTAATCAGTAATAAAATGAAGTGCATGGCCAATTCTCCTATCTGGAGTTCATAATGAAAAACATAAAAAGGGAACTTGTCATGAATATGCAACAAGTGTGTATGGATATCCAGATGTCAAGGTTGAGCGTAACCAACAAGGTAATTTCTATCCAGATGTCAAGGTTGAAGGTAGTATAGCAGGGAGAAGATTAAGAAGTTCTTCCATCATCTAAAAAGAAATTAGAAGCCAACACTCTGAACCAAGATCTGAATGTTTATCTAACACCCAGCACTATCACCGAGCCCAGCCAATTATAATTTTTCACCAAGCGAAATCACATTGTAAGCATAATCTACCAAGTTGGAACATTTGGCATCCAAATTGCATCAGCACGGGACTCACTTGTTAGTATGTTCTGAATAAACTGTTCTACTCAGTGAGAAGAAAGACATGGCAAACTCTATCAACAAAGCACAATTTAATCAGATTCACACGTCCAGTATCAAACTCTGACCACTGATAAGAACCTAAGGAGCAAGCGTAGTTTTGTCTGAACTTTTATGAAACATACGGACGTGTGCTACGGATGCATAGCTTGTTTTCTGGTAAGCAAGATAAGCACACGAACACGAGAGGATCTTGATGACCCCTGCAACTATCATCCCCAACAAAATTGGCCAGGATTCGTCTCTTTTGTTACTCCGCCAAACAAACAAACAAACACAAGAAGAACAGAGTGTTTTTCAGAACTTGTTAAGCTACCACACCGGTAAGTCGTTGAGGAGGTCCATGGACTACTCCTTGCCGTCACCAGCGGTGGTACCCCTGGAGACGCCGTGCCCGTTGCCGTCGTATTTGGTAACGCCGTTCTTGGCCACGGACGGCAGGGTGTGCGGCAGCGGAGCCCTCTGCGAGATTGGCGCCGCGACAGTGAACGCCTGGATGCGGTCCTGGGGAGCTGCATTGGCGTGCTCCGCGGCCAGCGGCGGCAGGGCGGCACGGGCAGGGGAGCCGAGCCCCTCCTTTTTGCGGTAGAACGCCTCGAGGTGGTGGACGTAGGGGGGTGTCTTCTTGTTGCTCTGCTTCACCTTGTTGAAGTTCTTGAAGTAGTAGATCATGTTCTCCCACTTCACCCTGCACCGCTTGGAGCTCCGGTTGTAGCCCATCCGACGCATGCCCTGGGAGATCTCCCCCCAGAGATGCCCCCTCCGTCCCTTACGACGCATCTCCAGGTCGCACCGCAGCTGGATGAGCGCGTGCACCTCCGCCTTGGTCCACCGCGGCGACGACGATACTCCGCCGCGGCCGCCGTCTCCTGGCCCGTCGCGCGGCGTCTCTGCGGGCGTCATGAAGCTGCGGACTTGGTGTAGAACCAGCGCTTCCTGCTGCTGCGGCTGCGGCGTAGCAGGCGCCATTTTCGGCGGCCGCTGCGGTGGTTGCCACGACGGCGGCGGTGCGGCGGCGTAGGCGATGGTCGTGGCGCGAGTCTGGGATGACAGTGGCATGAACGTGACGGCGGGCGTGGCGATGGACGGCATGGGGATGGTCTGCCCGGCGGCAATCTTCTGTATGACGGACAGCACGTCGGCGTGGCGGGTGGCGGCAAGGGCGTGCTCCTGCGAGAGTATATCCTGCTCGCGAGCCAGGCGCGCCATGTCCTGCCGCCGCCACGCCTCCTCGCGGATCATGCGGTCCTGCTCCCGCTTCTCGATGGCCTCCACGAACCGGTGCTGCATCGCCTCCTGCCGTTCCATCACCTGCTTCGTCAGACCCTCGAAGAACCTCATCATATTCTTGGCACCGTCGGCAGCGCCACCCTCCGACGTCCCCTTCCCTCGCTCGCCCATGTCGTCGGTGCCCTCGTCGTCAGAGTCCTCCTCCGTGTTGGAAGTCGAGATGCTCAGCCCAACCATCGGCGTGCCCATGCCAGCCGTGGCACCAACAGGCGGCAGCTCTGCCAGGGGCCGGACGGCCAAGGTTCCTCCCACCATCCCGGGCACTCCAACGGCCATCGCTGGCGGCGCCGCCGCGGTCTCGCTCATGCCGGCGCTCAAGCCTCGGTCTTGGACGCTCTCCGCCGTCACCACCATCGGCCGCCGCCACACGACAAGAAGAAGCAGAAATACGCTAGCTTTTGGGTGGGAGAAACAGGAGTGGACAGGCCAGTATAGCTGCGAGGTTTCTTTTGACCTTTGGACCGAGCCTCGTTCACCCTCGTCGATTTGAACGAGAAAAAGGCTGAAAAACATACAAGGCTGCAGTGTGCAATGCAAATGTTACTCGTATTACACATTCAGGCAAAAGAATGTTAGTTTGCACAACGACAATTTACAATGTATGCAAGAAAATATTGTTTCGAAAAAATACAAGGAAAAAAGGATTAAAGTACATCCGATTTTTGTTCATGTTATAGAATTACTGAAATGGGAAACCACATTGATTAATACAGAGATATTGACAATTTAAGGTAGTCTGAAACTTATTCAATAATTATTAGAGTTCCTTTGTCCAAATTTTATGATGCATACAAATATGTAACTATTTGGTATGGACTTCAAATTAAAATTAAAATTTTAATACTCGTTAAACCTGTTCATCCTTAAAGCTATGTATATTAACGTACCAAATAAATATGTTAACCTTTTAGTACCAATATTGTGCGAGTAAATTAGTACTCCCTCCGTTCACTATTATAACATATTTTTCTGAAAATGTATAAATCTAGACGTGTTTTAGTGTGTACGCTCACCCCTTTCGGTACGTATCTAGTATACATTGAAATATCTAAAACATTTTAAATACTGAACGAATGAAGTACCATTGCTCAAACATATTCACTGTGCTCTCTTTATAAAAGTTGTAATCACGGTTATTGCGGCCTCAGGGTGAGGTCCTAGGCTCCTAGCTAGGGACCGGGATTTAGTAACTTCTCCAAAACAAGTCACACCGTACTTGGCCCCCTTATATCCACCATTGGTTGTCCATCCAACGGATAAGACTGATTCAAAAATTAAACTCAAAACTCAATCATTCTAGAAAAAGTTGAAAAAATATCAGCAAGTCATATGCGGTCCGGTATTCTTAGAAAATTTCGTGCCATTTGGATAATCGGTTTGTCACTAATAGCTTTTCATATTTCAATCTTTAAACACGAGTAAATCATAAACATGTAATCAAATGACAGAAAATTTTCTTAGAATACACATCAGACTATATACAACTTACTGGAACTTTTTCAAGCTAACTTTTAGGTCAAGCTTATCCGTTGGATGGACAATGAAGGGTGGATAGAAGGGGAAAGTTACAACGTGTCTTGTTGCGTTCAAGTCACTTAATCCGAGTCCCCTAGCAACAGCGATGCCGCTATCACATGAGATATCAAACGGTGGTAGTTACAAGCTTGAGTTGTAGCTGAAACTCTTCTGCTTTGCTTTTGTTCGTTATAAGTTTTAGGGTGGTTAGCATTTTTAATAACCGTTTATCCACCGTGATCTAACGGTGTTAAAACAGTCGGTACCAGACTGACGGTACCGAACGGTTCCGCGGTACCGAAAATTGTGTGGGACCTGTACCAAAATTTTGTGGGAGCGGGTACAAAACTGTGGGTCGGTACCACACATATGTGCATGGGACCATAATTTTATTTTAATTATTAAAATGCTTGTTTCTCGTTTCCTCACTCTCTTCTCTCGCCTAATCTCTCCTCCCACTCTCTTGTAACACCCTAGAATTTAATCAGTAATATTATTCCAAAAATGTGGGCCAACAAAAACTTTTGTTGATTATTATGTGTTGTTTGCAAATTGTTGCTTGTGGTAATTAATTCTTGTTGCTTGTGTTGCTTGTTTGTTTGAATTAACAAGTTGAAATACACAAAAATAAAAGTGGAAACAAGAAATATAAAAATGACAAGTGACACACAATTCTCCAAGTAAGAAGCAAATTTTGTTCAAACAAAATTTCAGAGGAATGGTATATGAAACCCCTCATTTGTATTCTTACTACTTATCTCTCCCAAATAATATTTTACACCTATTTTTAAAATTCAAAAGTAAAAACAATTGAAATAAAACAAAATGCCATAATTAAAACTCTATGAAAGAAAAAGATTCAAAACATTTTATTTTGCAAAGCCAAATTTTGTGGAGCTTCTACATGTTATGGGGAGGCCCCACAATTATTTGCAAATTTTTCTAAAATGTTTAAGTGCCCCAAATAAATCCTAGAAAAGCTACTGGACTAAAAAGAAATAAAGAAAAACAGGAAAGAAAAGGAGGCAGGGGGTTTTGGCAAAATTGCCATCGTCTACCTCACCCCCTCGCCCCGACGCACAGCGCCGTGTCGCCGTGGCGCTCCTCGCCGTTTCCTGGCCGCCCAGGCCCCCCCCCAGCCGCGCTCCTCGTGCCTCTGCAACCTCTGCAGCCTCTGCACGCAGAGGAGAAGCCCTAGAGCACGCCCCCTCGCCCCAATGCCGCCCTGTCCCCTATTTCTCCGCCGTGGCAAGCTCGCAGTTGCCGGCCAAATTAGAGCCCCTCCCTGCACCTCGACACGCAAGGCTCGAGCCAAAGCTTCTAGAACGCGTCCGGACCCCGGTAGACACCACGTCGCCACGATCCCCTGCACCTCCGCCGCGGAATCGAGAAAAGGTCGCCTCGGGCGCGCCATGGACGTCGCCGTGAACCGCGACCATCGTGGACCGCTCCCGCGCTATAAAAACCACCCCGAGCCCCTCTGGAAACTCCACACCACCCCCACTCCCTCTCTCGCTCCAATTTCATCAGGGCACCGCCAGGAGGGCGTGCACGCTGCCGCCACTGTCGCCGTCGAGGTCGGACATGGCCGCGATGCCACACCCTCCCATTCTCTTCTCTCTGGCCCATACTCTCTTCCTTATGAACACCGCACTCACCCGCCGTCTTTTCCTCGTTGTTTCGTGCACCAGAGCCCCCGCAGGAGCTCGCCGGAGTCCGTTGCCGTGGCCGTGGAAGTCCGACGCGTCGCCGTCGCCGCTACACGCCGTCCCAGCAAGTGCAACTCGCGCCACGACCTTCCCCGAGCCTCCGCCGTCGATTCGCATCATCACCACGACCTCCCGAGCCCCCTAGGTGAGCCAATCATCCACCTCGCCGTCGCCGGAGCCTCGGCGCCGCTCGTTTTAGGTCGCCGACGTTCGTCGTCGACGTGGGCGAACGTGGGCCGTTGGATCTAAATCCAACGGCAACGTACCCCTTCGTTTAGATGTTAGGCTGACGCGCTGGCCCCACCCGTCAGCGTTTTATTAATTTCCACGCGCGCACTGTCGCTGACGTAGGTCCCACCTGTCATAGTTTTGAACATTATCCAGAATAGTAAACTTTTCGAATTTAAACTTCTCTGTAAATCAGTACTGGACCTAACTTCAAAATTCAATAACTTGAGATTAGACATCCAAATAAATCAAATCCAATTGTTCTGGAAAGCTTATGAAAATGTTTAACCAACCCGTGGATTCAATTCATTTAGATAAATAATAAAAATGTATTATTAAAAATACTACAGAAGGTTTAAATTCTAAACTTGTTTGTTTCTGATACTCTGTTAGTCCAAATAATTCCAAACCAATTTTGTTAGCTTAGTACTGCCATGTATTAGCTTCCCTAATTTTGGTAGAATTATTTGTGCAGTAGTATTTGTTTAGTATAAAGTTGAAGTTTAAACACCCTTCTGCACTAAAACATTTAAATATGTTTAATGGTTAACCCAAATGAATTAGGACCAATTTTTTAGATCACATTTAGTCATGTTTAGTTACCCCTAAAAGGATATAATTTTAGGATCAACAGAACTTAATTGGTAGCTAAAACTTGATTATTAAGTTACTGGATTCAAACAATTGTGTAGGGAGTTTGGTAACTCCAAATGATCCAAATCAAATTGGGTTGTCTTCTACACATCAGTATTTCTGTAGAAATTTAGTTTGTATTTTTGTGACCAACAGAACTCAAGTTATGCAATTAAACATGTTCCACAAGTTTCTGCCATAATTTTGGACATAAATAAATATTGTTTAGTTCAATTAATTTGAAACCAAATTGTATGTTTGATGTGTGCAGTAGCTATTTGTGATGTTTATGGTTGTTATGTTGAGATGATTGCTTGAGTAGTTTAGTGATTGGTTGTATTTGTTTGTTTATTAATTAGACGAGAACGCTGTCGGATTTATCGAGGAAGGAGAGTTTGTTGAATCTGAAGATCAAGACCAAGTCCACTTTGCCGAGCAAGGCAAGCTACTCTCTGAGCTTGCACCTAAATACATATGCATCTACTTTGATCAAATGATTTACTCTTAAGGCAATGGTTTACAAAACCTTTTCAAAAGTATATGGATATTATTTTGCCACCCTATGTAGAAATATAAGGTAGTTTATATAAAACTGTAGGATGGGAAACAATGTTGTTTATTCAAAACTCCTTTGAAAATACTTGAGTGATTATGGAATACCGAGATGTCGGTGTTGAAGTGGAGAAATGGAGAATGGTGATGTTTATGAAAAATGCACAGTGTCCTAGTACTATGACGACCAATCTTACCCTGTGCGACCACATTTACCCCCATATGGGAACAGGGCTTAGTCATGTAGTTTGCTCTTATTAGTATGGGATACCTCATCGACGGAGATCACTCCGTTATGCATGAGGGGATGGTCCGAGGACCTACCCCCTGACCCGGGTCCTCACACAAGTTGGTGGGGAGGATAGAAGGTTCCACCATAAACCGCCGGACAAAACTATGAGTCCTCACACTTAGGGTTTCTGACGGGAAACTGGACTGAGTGTCGATGGAAAGTGTCATATGGGAAGGATCCTATACTAGCATGAGCAAATAAGAGGCTATGGTCGGTGGCTCAACTTCGCATACACCTGGTATGGCGGGACGTGGCTGACACGATGAGTTACCGGATGAATGTGGGCTAAAAGCGTGCTACCTCTGCAGAGGGTTAAAACTATTCGAATAGCCGAGTCCTCGGATATGGACAGTTGGGAGGCTGTCCTAAGACCATGTGCAAGTTTTTGAAAGACTTTGAGTTTTAAAAAGAAAATGAAGTGGAGAATGTTCCTTACACCTATACCAACGGATCGGTATGAGGTTGTTGGAGGAAGTGGACCATGACGGGCTATGGTCGGAAAAAGGAGGAGTTTTGGAGAAACAGATAAAATGGTGATTTCTTTAAAGATAGTTATAAAACTCTTCTTACCTTTTTCAATAAAGATATAGAGATGTTTTAAATAAATAAAAGTTGTAAATTAAAATAAAACTAGTGCATACTCATGTTGGGGTAGTTTGCGAGTACATTCAAATGTACTCATATTGGTTTCGTCCCTGGCTATTGACCTAGCCAGACTACGAGGAGGAGCACTACGCCGAGCAGGAGTATGGCGACTTCTACGCGAACTAAGGATCTCCACAAGTCAGCTGCCTGTCGGGTTGTCATCGTTAGAATATGATGTCTACTACGCCGTAGCTTCCGCTGATATTTTGGTTTGGCCCATGAAGGCACCTATGTAAGACTTGGTCTAAATGACCATTTATGTAAGACTTTTAATTCGGTATTGTAATGGATGTAAACTTTGGTATCCAATTCGGATTATGTGCAACGACAGACTGATCACGGGATCGTTGTGTTAAGCATAATCGGGTATTTCGGACAGCTAGTCCGGGGTCCCCACAGACTTGGTATCAGAGCCATCCTGACTTTAGGAAACCTTAGTTAGCATGGTCGTTAGACAAATGTTACAAAAGATTAATTTCTAAAAGAAAGGAGTGAAGTATTTTCGAAAACTGCTTATCTCCAATCCTCTTACTTATGCAAAATTTTACTCTCATTAAATATTACATTTTCCCTTGTATCCTTAAAATTTTGCACACTTCTCATTAAGCTTAAAATTCGACTCACTTGTTGCCTACTACATTTAAAATTTTGATACACTTGTCACCTCACTAACTTAAAATTTTGTTAAAAATTGTAGATGGCACTCCATTGGACCGAGTTCGTTCAGCTTGAGAAGGACAGCAAGCTGACGTTCGAGAGGGACTTGTTCGAGTTGAGCAAGCTGTTAGGTCGCCCCGCTCCAGAGTTCAAAGGAGCTCAGGTTGACGTTCACGGAGTCGGGAGACTGAGTTGGCTCATCGAGTCATCAGTTCGCAGGAACATCAAGTCCCCAGTTCCAGGACGATCATCTTCACCACCAAGGCCTCTATCTGGGTTGACGGTCTCTGTACTGCCGCACAGAGGTTGCTAGCCCGACTTTGTGAGGAGCACAAGACGGAGTTGGCAAACTCCCGTTTCCGGTTCTACGGGAGGCGCAACAGCGACGGACACCCTACTCCTACCCTTTACCACCCGATGTTTGGGAGCTACATCCTGGACATGGAGCTCTTACTTCACTACACCCAGGATGATCTGATGCGCACTAAGGTTCAGCTTCACTTTGATCGCATCTCGCTTGTTGAGATTCGCGAGAATGAGGAGAAGCTGCTGGAGGAGAAGGTCGCTCTTCTCACGAAGAGGGCCCAGCTGAGGAGGACCATCGTGAAGCTCCGCAAGAAGGTGGCAGAGCAGGACCAGCTGATCGAGGAGCTAGAGCACCATACTGACGAGATGGAGGAGGAGGGCGAGGATCTCCGCAAGGAGAACAACGCTTTCCTCAGTGACGATGATGACTTCGTGGAGGAGATGGATTTGAGGAGGAGAGATGAGGAGTTAGTTGACGAGGAGGAGGAGCCACTCGAGGCAGTACTCGAGGACGAGGAGGAGGAGCCACTCGAGGCAGTTCTCGAGGACGAGGAGGAGGATCCCGAGGAGCCACCCTACCAGTCAGATGCTGACGTGTTAGAGCTGGAGGTTCCACCTCAGTAGGCGAGTGACTTGATCACTACCGCAGGATTAGGTTGACCCCCTATCGCTAGTCGAGTCGAAGTAGTGGTTCTTTTGGAAACCAGATGTTATGTATCTTAGATGTAGGTGATGTTGTAAGCTTGATGTTGTAAGCTTGATGTTGTTGTGAACTCCTTGATGTGATGTTGGTAATATATAAGTATGTTTGTCTTGTTTGATCTGTGTGAAATATTTTCATATAATCCTTAAATTAATCAACCACTTGCGAAATCGTCTTTTCCCTTAGTCGAACTTTTCTTTGCCTTGCCTCTTATACCCGGTGTGCTTCAGGATGCCGCCCCGTCGTGCGGAAGGAAGCACCACCACCACCGGACCCAACCCCCGCCCAACTTCTCGCGCTTATCATGGAGGAACGTGTGCCCAGAGCGCCAAGCTCATCTCGCTGCCCTACAGCAACTCGCAGCCGCTTATAACAACAACAACAACAACAATAACAACAACAACAATGTGGCAATGGCAATGGTGATGGAAACCAGCGATCCACCTTAGGCGATTTCCAGAAGACCAACCCACCACCTATTCCAAGGGACTTCACCCCTGGAAGCCGATGATTGGCTTCGCACCATCGACAACAATCTGGAAGTTGCTGCTGTGGGAGAAAATGAGAAAGTGTTGTATGCAACCCACTATCTCGCTGGACCTGCACGAGCTTGGTGGGAAACTACCAAGGCTCTCCAGCAAGCTGGTCATGTTATCAACTGGGCTGAGTTCCAGGAGAAGTTCCGCAAGAAGCATATTCCCAGCGGACTTATTGAGAGGAAGAAGGATGAGTTCCGCAGCTGAGGCAGGGAAGTAAGATGTGGTCGGTTATCTGGATGAGTTTACCGACTTATCTCGGTATGCTCCTGATGACACCGACAAAGAAGAGAAGAAGATGGAGCGTTTCATGAGTGGACTTCATGATGAACTGCAGTGTGCTCTGGTTATCCATGACTTCCGTGATCTGGAGTCACTTGTGGACAAAGCCATCCAGCTGGAGACCAAGCGCAAGTCTATGTATGAAGGTCGCAAGAGGAGGATGAATGCTCAGGAAGGTTCGAGCAGCCAGAAGCCTCGTATCTTTCAGCAAAACCCCAGGCCTGCTTATCGTCCACCCCAAGCTCCACGCCCCAATTTCCCTAACCGCCCAAACAACTTCAACCGCCCCAATGACAATAACCGTCCCGGAGGAAACTTCAACAACTTCACCCGCAATACCAATGTTGTCTGCTTTGAATGCGGCAACAAGGGTCACTACTCCAGAGAATGCCCCAATCCCAAGAGGAATGTTCAGCGCCCCAATGCGCCGGCACCGAACAATGGTCAAGGCCGCAATGGAAATGGCAAGAATGCCGCACCCCGCGGAAATGCTGCTGTTGCCAAGGGTCGTCTGCACCACATCAATGCTGAAGAAGCTCAGGATGCGCCGGATGTTGTGCTGGGTACGTTCCTTGTCAACTCAGTACCTGCAACTGTTCTGTTTGATTCTGGTGCTACCCATTCATTTGTTACCCAAGAATTTGTTGCTAAGGGAGGTTTAGTCGAGAGCCTCTTACCCAAACCCATGGTCATCCAAATCCCAGAATCCACCGTAGAGACCAAGATGTTTTGCTCCGATGTACCCCTTGAGATCAAAGGAGAAAAGTTTCCAGTTAACTTAATTGTTCTGGGAACCCAAGGCATCGATGTTATACTCGGTATGAATTGGTTAGCCAAGTACCATGGTCGAATTGACTGTGCCAGAAGAGCTGTATCCATCACCACCGACAAAGAAGTAGAAGTGGAGTATGTGTCTGAAACAGTCATCTCACCCAGGCTGCCATGAGAGCATAGCTCGACCCCCCTAGATGAGATCCGTGTTGTTCACCTATTCGAGATGTTTTCCCTGAAGAATTGCCTGGTATGCCGCCAGACCGGGAATTGAGTTCATAATTGAGCTTATCCCAGGAACCCCCTATATCCCAAAAGCCTTATCGGATGAATCCGGAAGAACTGGTTGAGTTGAAGAAGCAGTTGGCAGATATGCTCAGCAAAGGACTTGTTCGCCCAAGCGCTTCACCTTGGGGATCACCCATTATTTTTGTGGACAAGAGAGACGGTACCACACGCCTGTGTGTGGATTATCGCAAGCTGAATGACGTGACCATTAAAAACAAGTACCCTCTTCCCAAGATCGAGGATCTGTTCGATCAAATGAACGGAGCCCGAGTCTTTTCCAAGATCGATCTTCGGACAGGTTACCATCAGTTGAAGATCGAGAGACAGACATTCCCAAGACCGCCTTCACCACTCGTTACGGTTTGTTTGAATACACCGTGATGTCTTTGGTCTGACCAATGCCCCAGCCTATTTCATGAATCTCATGAACAAGATTTTCATGGAGTACCTCGACAAGTTCGTGGTAGTTTTCCTTGATGACATCCTTATTTATTCCAAGACCGAAGAAGAGCATGCTGAACACCTGCGTCTAGTTTTGGAGACCTCCGAGAGCACCAGCTGTATGCCAAGCTTAGCAAGTGTGAGTTTTGGCTCAGTGAAGTGGCATTTCTCGGACATGTTGTATCTGCCGGAGGAATTTCTGTGACCCGAGAAGATCCAAGCCATTGTTGACTGGTTAGCCCCAACCAGTGTGACTGAAATCCGAAGCTTTCTCGGACTCGCCGGTTATTACCGCAAGTTCGTTGAAGGATTTTCCAGTATAGCCAAACCCATGACCCAACTGTTGAAGAAGGACAAGAAATTTGAATGGACTCAGAAGTGTGAAGATAGTTTCCAAGAATGAAGAAGAGACTAACCTCAGCCCCAATTTTGATTATGCCAGACGTCACCAAGAGTTTCGACGTGTATTGCGATGCATCACGCCTCGGACTTGGTTGCGTTCTGATGCAAGAAGGCAAAGTTGTGTCGTACCTGTCCCGGCAGTTGCGACCGCATGAAGAGAATTACCCAACCCATGACCTGGAGTTAGCTGCTGTTGTTCTTGCTCTTAAAACGTGGCGTCCCTATCTTGCGGGACATCGCTGTGAGATCTATACGGATCATAAGAGCTTGAAGTATATTTTCACCCAGAAAGAGTTGAACCTGCGACAGAGGAGATGGATGGAATTAATCAAGGATTATGATATTGGAATCCATTATCACCCCGGAAAGGCTAATGTAGTTGCCGATGCCCTTAGTCGCAAACCTGCACCCTGAATGCCTTGATCCAAGCCGAACAGCCAGCCTTGTTCAAAGAGTTCAAAGATTTTGGACTAGAACTTGTTAGCCATGGTTATCTCGCCAATTTAGAGTTAACCCCAACCCTGATGGATCAAATCAAAGAAGCCCAAAAAGGTCATGAAAGCATTGAAGGAATTAGGAAGAAGATTTCCCTCGGCAAAGCACCCGGTTTTACCGAAGATGCTGAAGGAGTGCTGAAATTCAATGACCGTATCTGTGTGCCCAATGTCACGGAACTTAAGGAGTTAATCCTGAAGGAGGCCCATGAGACCCCTTATTCAATCCACCCCGGCGGAACCAAAATGTACCAAGACCTTCGAGAAAGATTTTGGTGGCATGGAATGAAGCGAGAGATTGGTTCATTCGTAGCCAATGTGATATCTGTCAGCGAGTCAAGGCTGAACATCAGCGACCCGCTGGATTGCTTCAACCTTTGAAAATTCCCGAGTGGAAGTGGGATGAGATTGGAATGGATTTTATTACCGGACTTCCAAGATCCAACCGAGGCCATGATTCAATCTGGGTCATCGTTGATCGACTGACCAAGGTTGCCCATTTTATTCCTGTCAAGACCACCATACCGGAGCTCAGTTAGCAGACCTGTATATTTCCAGAATAGTAAGCCTGCATGGTGTGCCTAAAAGATTGTATCTGATAGAGGCACGCAATTCACCTCAAGATTCTGGAAATCCCTTCATGAAGCCCTCGGAACCAAGTTAGCATTTAGCACAGCTTATCATCCCCAGACCGATGGCCAAACTGAGCGAGTGAACCAGATATTGGAGGACATGCTTCGCGCATGTGTTCTATCCTATGGTTCCAAGTGGGAAGATTGTCTTCCGTTTGCAGAGTTCTCGTACAACAACAGTTATCAGTCTAGTCTGCAAATGGCCCCTTTTGAAGCCCTTTACGGCAAGAAGTGTCGTACACCCCTGAATTGGTCCGATACCGGAGAAAGCAAATTGTTCGGACCAGATACCCTCCGTGAAGCTGAAGAGCAAGTTCAGCTTATTCGTGAACGCCTCAAAACTGCCCAATCCCGTCAGAAGAGTTACGCTGACACCAAGCGCCGTGACCTCACCTTCAACGTCGGAGATTATGTCTATCTCCGAGTGACACCCCTTAAAGGAATGCAGCGTTTCCATGTCAAAGGAAAATTAGCGCCAAGGTATATTGGACCCTTCAAGATCATTGCTCGTCGAGGAGAAGTATCCTATCAGCTGGAATTGCCCCGGAGTTAGGAGATTATCATGATGTCTTCCACATTTCCTTGCTCCGGAAGTGTCTTGAAGTTCCTGACCAGCCTGATGTTTTCAAAAACATCGACCACCTCTCCATCGACCTGAACCAAGACCTGACTTATCGTGAGAGACCCCTCAAGATTCTCGAAGAAGATGTTCGTGTTACCCGAAGACGTGCGATCAAGTTCTACAAAGTCCAGTGGACTAACCACTCTGAAGAAGAAGCAACTTGGGAACGCGAAGATTATCTTAGGAAGCGAATTCCCAATCTCTTTAGTACCTAAGCCTAGCAAATCTCGGGACGAGATTTATTTTAAGGGGGGAAGGATCTGTAACATCCCAAATTTAATCAGTAATATTATTCCAAAAATGTGGGCCAACAAAAACTTTTGTTGATTATTATGTGTTGTTTGCAAATTGTTGCTTGTGGTAATTATTCTTGTTGCTTGTGTTGCTTGTTTGCTTGAATTAACAATTGAAATACAAAAAAAAAGTGAAACAAGAAAAATAAAAATGACAAGTGACAACAATTCTCCAAGTAAGAAGCAAATTTTGTTCAAACAAAATTCAGAGGAATGGTATATGAAACCCCTCATTTGTATTCTTACTACTTATCTCTCCCAAATAATATTTTACACCTATTTTAAAATTCAAAAGTAAAAACAATTGAAATAAAACAAAATGCCATAATTAAAACCCTATGAAAGAAAATGATTCAAAACATTTTATTTTGCAAAGCCAAATTTTGTGGAGCTTCTACATGTTATGGGGAGGCCCCACAATTATTTGCAAATTTTTCTAAAATGTTTAAGTGCCCAAATAAATCCTAGAAAAGCTACTGGACTAAAAAGAAATAAAGAAAAACAGGAAAGAAAAGGAGGCAGGGGGTTTTGGCAAAATTGCCATCGTCTACCTCACCCCCTCGCCCCGACGCACAGCGCCGTGTCGCCGTGGCGCTCCTCGCCATTTCCTGGCCGCCCAGGCCCCCCCCCCAGCCGCGCTCCTCGTGCCTCTGCAACCTCTGCAGCCTCTGCACGCAGAGGAGAAGCCCTAGAGCACGCCCCCTCGCCCCAATGCCGCCCTGTCCCCCTATTTCTCCGCCGTGGCAAGCTCGCCGTTGCCGGCCAAATTAGAGCCCCTCCCTGCACCTCGACACGCAAGGCTCGAGCCAAAGCTTCTAGAACGCGTCCGGACCCCGGTAGACACCACGTCGCCACGATCCCCTGCACCTCCGCCGCGGAATCGAGGAAAAGGTCGCCTCGGGCGCGCCATGGACGTCGCCGTGAACCGCGACCATCGTGGACCGCTCCCGCGCTATAAAAACCACCCCGAGCCCCTCTGGAAACTCCACACCACCCCCACTCCTCTCTCTCGCTCCAATTTCATCAGGGCACCGCCAGGAGGGCGTGCACGCTGCCGCCACTGTCGCCGTCGAGGTCGGACATGGCCGCGACGCCACACCCTCCCATTCTCTTCTCTCTGGCCCATACTCTCTTCCTTATGAACACCGCACTCACCCGCCATCTTTTCCTCGTTGTTTCGTGCACCAGAGCCCCCGCAGGAGCTCGCCAGAGTCCGTTGCCGTGGCCGTGGAAGTCCGACGTGTCGCCGTCGCCGCTACACGCGTCCCAGCAAGTGCAACTCGCGCCACGACCTTCCCCGAGCCTCCGCCGTCGATTCGCATCATCACCACGACCTCCCGAGCCCCCTAGGTGAGCCAATCATCCACCTCGCCGTCGCCGGAGCCTCGGCGCCGCTCGTTTTAGGTCGCCGACGTTCGTCGTCGACGTGGGCGAACGTGGGCCGTTGGATCTAAATCCAACGGCAACGTACCCCTTCGTTTAGATGTTAGGCTGACGCGCTGGCCCCACCCGTCAGCGTTTTATTAATTTCCACGCGCGTACTGTGTCGCTGACGCGTAGGTCCCACCTGTCATAGTTTTGAACATTATCCAGAATAGTAAACTTTTCGAATTTAAACTTCTCTGTTAAATCAGTACTGGACCTAACTTCAAAATTCAATAACTTGAGATCTAGACATCCAAATAAATCAAATCCAATTGTTCTGGAAATCTTATGAAAATTTTTAACCAACCCAATTGGATTCAATTCATTTAGATAAACAATAAAAATGTATTATTAAAAATACTACAGAAGGTTTAAATTCTAAACTTGTTTGTTTCTGATACTCTGTTAGTCCAAATAATTCCAAAACAATTTTTTAGCTTAGTACTACCATGTATTAGCTTCCCTAATTTTGGTAAAATTATTTGTAGTAGTATTTGTTTAGTATAAAGTTGAAGTTTAAACACCCTTCTGCACTAAAACATTTAAAATGTTTAATGGTTAACCCAAATGAATTAGGACCAATTTTTTAGATCACATTTAGTCATGTTTAGCTACCCCTAAAAGGATATAATTTTAGGATCAACAGAACTTAATTGGTAGCTAAAACTTGATTATTAAGTTACTGGATTCAAACAATTGTGTAGGGAGTTTGGTAAGTCCAAATGATCCAAATCAAATTGGGTTGTCTTCTACACATCAGTAGCTTTCTGTAGAAATTTAGTTTGTATTTTTGTGAACAACAGAACTCAAGTTATGCAATTAAACATGTTCCACAAGTTTCTGCCATAATTTTGGACATAAATAAATATTGTTTAGTTCAATTAATTTGAAACCAAATTATATTGTTTGATGTGTGCAGTTGCTATTTGTGATGTTTATGGTTGTTATGTTGAGATGATTGCTTGAGTAGTTTAGTGATTGGTTGTATTTGTTTGTTTATTAATTAGACGAGAACGCTGTCGGATTTATCGAGGAAGGAGAGTTTGTTGAATCTGAAGATCAAGACCAAGTCCACTTTGCCGAGCAAGGCAAGCTACTCTCTGAGCTTGCACCTAAATACATATGCATCTAATTTGATCAAATGATTTACTCTTAAGGCAATGGTTTACAAAACCTTTTCAAAAGTATATGGATATTATTTTGCCACCCTATGTAGAAATATAAGGTAGTTTATATAAAACTGTAGGATGAGAAACAATGTTGTTTATTCAAAACTCCTTTGAAAATACTTGAGTGATTATGGAATACCGAGATGTCAGTGTTGAAGTGGAGAAATGGAGAATGGTGATGTTTATGAAAAATGCACAGTGTCCTAGTACTATGACGACCAATCTTACCCTGTGCGACCACATTTACCCCCATATGGGAACAGGGCTTAGTCATGTAGTTTGCTCTTATTAGTATGGGATACCTCATCGACGGAGATCACTCCGTTATGCATGAGGGGATGGTCCGAGGACCTACCCCCTGACCCGGGTCCTCACACAAGTTGGTGGGGAGGATAGAAGGTTCCACCATAAACCGCCGGACAAAACTATGAGTCCTCACACTTAGGGTTTCTGACGGGAAACTGGACTGAGTGTCGATGGAAAGTGTCATATGGGAAGGATCCTATACTAGCATGAGCAAATAAGAGGCTATGGTCGGTGGCTCAACTTCGCATACACCTGGTATGGCGGGACGTGGCTGACACGATGAGTTACCGGATGAATGTGGGCTAAAAGCGTGCTACCTCTGCAGATGGTTAAAACTATTCGAATAGCCGAGTCCTCGGATATGGACAGTTGGGAGACTGTCCTAAGACCATGTGCAAGTTTTTGAAAGACTTTGAGTTTTAAAAAGAAAATGAAGTGGAGAATGTTCCTTACACCTATACCAACGGATCGGTATGAGGTTGTTGGAGGAAGTGGACCATGACAGGCTATGGTCGGAAAAAGGAGGAGTTTTGGAGAAACAGATAAAAATGGTGATTTCTTTAAAGATAGTTATAAAACTCTTCTTACCTTTTTCAATAAAGATATAGAGATGTTTTAAATAAATAAAGTTGTAAATTAAAATAAAACTAGTGCATACTCATGTTGGGGTAGTTTGCGAGTACATTCAAATGTACTCATATTGGTTTCGTCCCTGTCTATTGACCTAGCCAGACTACGAGGAGGAGCACTACGCCGAGCAGGAGTATGACGACTTCTACGCGAACTAAGGATCTCCACAAGTCAGCTCCCTGTCGGGTTGTCATCGTTAGGATATGATGTCTACTACGCCGTAGCTTCCGCTGATATTTTGGTTTGGCCCATGAAGGCACCTATGTAAGACTTGGTCTAAATGACCATTTATGTAAGACTTTTAATTCGGTATTGTAATGGATGTAAACTTTGATATCCAAATCGGATTATGTGCAACGACAGACTGATCACGGGATCGTTGTGTTATGCATAATCGGGTATTTCGGACAGCTAGTCCGGGGTCCCCACATCTCTCCACCACCGACGCGTGGCATAGAAAAACCAGTCAACGACCATGTTGGACTCTCCACCCTCTGAATCTTCTCGTGGCCATGGCGAAGCACGCCGGCGAACAGTGGACATACGCTACAGAGCACTAAGAAACAAGGGGAGCAGGCGTTGGAGGACCAGTTTCTCACCCTGGAGACGATGGAGAACCCTTCAGAGGCAGATGATCATGGTGGAGGGAGTATCGAAGGTGGCCGGCGTTCGGGAAACGACACCGTAGTGACGAACGGAGAGTCGGAGAGGTGCCATGTCGATTCACTTAACGAGGAGGAAAAGGATGGGGAGGCGAAGATTTCCCACTGGTCATCTGGACGCAAGGGAGGCAGGAACTACGGCGCTACGGAGCTGCAAACTGCATTCACGGCGACCTCGGCTTCCGCGGCGGTGGAGCACGATAGTGAGTGGAGCGACGACGCTGATGCATGCGGAAGCAGACAGGGAGGTCAAGGATGACCGCATGAACACCAAGATAGCGATGGGTGTTTCCTAGGGGAAGGGGACAGAGGAGCTCGGACGGCGGCGAATCGATCGCGGCGCACGGCGGCCGGGGCTCGGGAAGACGAGGACGATTCGCTCGGCTCAGGGCTCTATTGTTCGATTCCTTCGGTGAAGCACGATGGCGTGGTCATCTGGTGCGGGGAATGGCCTAAGCGACGCCTTGCCAGAGCTGCGATGCAGCGACTTCGGGGACGCCAAGATTGGATTTGTGGTGCGTCTGCATGCGTCGAGGGTTCGAACAGTCGGGTCGTAAACGGCGCCGCGGCGACGGCCAGATGGAGTGCAAAGCGCACCATGCGACTGCTTGGGAAGAACGGGAGAGCACTATGCACCACCGTTCGAGAACTATATCAATTTTTAATCAACGGCTAACATAAATCGGTTCTTAATCAATGGCTAAGAAAAATCATAACCGACGGTACGGACGGTACCAACAGTTCCGTCCCAATCACCATAAAAGATCTCTTCATTTGTATTATCTTAAACGAACAGTTGATAAAAACTAGAGCAGAGTCATGTTCTAAAAAAAATAGATACACACAACAAAATTCCCTTATACGGAATAGCTAAGTATGGCAGTACGCTGCTACCCCCTGTTTCAAATTATAAGATGTTTTAGATATTTTAATATGGATTAGATACAAACTGAAATGAGTGAATCTACACAGTAAAAACGTCTAGTTACATCCAAATCCAAAAAAGCTAAAACATATTTTATTTTGAAACGGTGATAGTAAGCTAAGTAAACCAGCAGAACAATGATAGCAGTCGATAGTGTAGCGTTTGGGGTCCGAAAATTTTAGCTAGCTATTTGGAACCTTCCTTGACCTGAAGTATTTAGCCTCTGACCATGAGATCTTGCAATAGAGAAAAGTGTCACTCCCTCCCTTTCTACAAGCTTCCCGCACGAGCTGGCGTGCTTATCCTTTAGCTATTGTGGGAACACGTGGTAGAAAAATTAACAATCTTTTAGCTATTGTTTGGAATAAGCAAGTAAGAAAATAGAAATTGTCCACAATAAGACTTGAGCCCAAACCACCTCTACAAGAATAGAGAGCCTTCAACGAGCTCATTGTTTGGAATATGTGTTAGGCGTATAAAAAACTTTAGTTCTTTTTCTTCTCAATACAAAATACAAAATGATGCTGTCGTGTCTCGGATCACGGACACCGGGAGTAGTGGATACCCCATTTTTAGGTTCGGCACGGGGCGCGAAAGAGGCTGGAAGACGCCTCACCCGGGAGGTGGTCGCCAATCTCTTCGGTGGGACGATCAAGCAAGCAACACAGTGACACAGAGAGTTTTACCCAGGTTCAGGCCGCCCGGAGGCTAAAAGCCCATACTCCTGCATGTCTGGATTGCGGTGCTCATCATGGTGTGGTTTACAAGGGTGTTCTCAGGGGTGAACCCAACAGAGTTCCGGCCGGAGGTAGACGAAGAGCAGATCCTGCCCTGGGGAGATCACCCCTCTCTCTACCCTCTGAACCCTAATCTAGTCTTCAGCTTGGATCCAACTTGTTCCTCCCTCGGTGCTTTGGTTCTCCTTATATAGCCTAAGGGATACCACAGAGCACGCGAGGAGCATGAGGGGTATTAGGCGGGAGAACCCCTCGGCGGTCTTGGGAGGTGACGTGGCCTCTTCTCCTCCAAGTATCTTCTGTGGTGCGGTCGTCCGTCCTTGAGGAAAAGCGGGGCAGACAAAGCCTGTCCGCCCCACCGACCACGCCTGCGGCGACGTCACTGGGGGGCGCGTCCTTCGTCTTGGCGCCCAAGTCTTCTACAAGCTTCCCGCACGAGCTGGCGTGCTTATCCTCTCAGCTGTACGGATGGAGAACCGGGGGTGCGCCTAGCCTCCTGCCGGGCGTCTGGACCCGCGGGTGCTCCGCCTTGTTCACCGGGTGGTAGGTGACCCCGGAAGGCCACCTGGTTCTTAGCCGTGGTTTGTCGATGTCGAACTTGACGGTTTTCATTGGGGCAGATGGGCTGGTCCATCTGCCAGTCTTGACTCCTTTTGCCTTGTCTATCTTCTTAGTGGGCCCAGGTTGTGGAACCCCTTGTTCCACTGCTGCGACAGATGCCACTTTTGGTGTTAAGTTAGTATTCCATTGGAATATTAATAAATTGCCGGATGAGTTTAATTAATGAAAGTACATCACATATACGCTAGTAAATCTAATGACAAAAAAAAACTAGATATATCTAAAACATCTGCATATGAACCAAATACTATTGTAAACAAAGAGAAGAGTACCAGATACGTGTTGACCGAAAAGTACGAGCAGATGTTTAAACTGATCCAATCGTTTAATTAACATACGAGTAGATTTTGTTACATGACGCGCTAGTACCAAATATTAACTTATTTGGTGCGACTAGCTCTCGGTCTAGCTTAAATCTCGCATGATGCATGCCCTCACATGATTTGCCGAGGGTCCAGTACCATGCACAAAAGCCAACGTGCTCCCCCACAGACAGTCGCGCACGGCGCACATGCCGCATGGTGATGGGGTTGGGGTGCCGCAGGAGGCAGAAAGATGGAGCAGCTGCTTCTTGCCGTTTTCACCGCCAACCCGGCAGAAGTTGGACCACCAGCCTGCTCTCCCCAAACACGAGACCCAGCGAATCAGCAAACTCTGGAGACCTGAAAAGCCTGCTGCGGTTCTCAGAATCGGCACCTGCATCTGTCTCTTCCCAAAACGGCCATCTTTTTTTTCCATGAAAGGGATCGATGAACAAGAGTTCTCTTTTTTCTACCGCTGGGAAGTTCGCGCATGGAACACCATTCTTCCTTTATAGCTGTACCGAATCGTGTCTTCCTAACAAAATAGTTAGACTAAGTTTAACATTGAAAAAAAAACTAAAATACAGGGTTTATTGTGTGTTTGCATTGCGACTACACCAACTACGACGAGTACATCATCGACCAAAACTACCGCGACCATGGCTACATCACGACCAGCTACCTCGACATCGACATCAAGGGCAAGGTCTACAGGAACTCATCGGCAACAACTGCAGTCCACAACATGTGCATCGTCACTTGCGTCCACGCCACTCCCGCTGTGATTGCGGGAGGGCAGAGAGAAGAGACCATCAGAGACACAGTTGATGATGACGGAGAGGAGAAGAACGGAAGGCAAGACTTCAAATCCATGCGCCACCGTTCACGTCACTCCCACTACAACTGAGTGGGAATGTTAAAATACGTGTACGTTTAGACTAGGAATTAGAGACCGTCTCGCACTCCAATCCTGTTGGCTACTTGCCTCCCGAGTCCTTGAACACTATATATACTAGATGACCCGTTGCGCGACTGCGCAACCGCCGGATGCAACTACCACACTATTTCAACATCATTTGATTTTGAAAGTTTTGGACCTAAATTTATTTCCATGTATGAATTAACAGTGGAAATTTGAACACTGCACTTGCACTACGCAACAGCTGAAAGCAAGACCACATTGTTATCATAGGCTATGAGAATAAAAAGGATTCCATATTTGTCTATTACACAGAGCCATGTAGTTTCAGAATGTTCATGGCAACTTGATAGCGTGCCCTGAACGCACTTTCTACATGGGAAAATCTTATTGTACATTCATATTTAACAACGTGATGAACACAATAGAGGGATAGAGGCTCGATGAACGATGTAGATGACATATCTACAAGAGAAAACGTCAAGCTATTTCAAGATGCAAGAGAGGAACAAAATCAATTTAATGACCTCTCTTCCTATCACTGGCATAAAAAAGGTCGATTGCTATTCCATGGAACTGGCAATTAAACCACCACATTGTTCCTGTGAGTTTACTACATATATCAGAAGATTAGAAGTAAGCATTACATAAGTGACAGTGCACACAGTCTGGCCTTGTTGCACTTCAACATCCAAGTTCAAAACTGTACATTTGTGTGTCGCTAAGAAGCATTTTGGAGCCATGATTCTAAGTAACCAAAAACTATTAACACAAGGCATAAGAAGGTACACAATTGCATGGAAAATCAATACTTAATGACACTACTCAATACTTGCATGGAAAGCCAAGTTTATCATATTTGTTTAGCACACAAGCTTTATTAAATATAAGAGAATCTTACAAAGGAGAGGCAAAGAGAGCCTCCAAAATAAGCCGAAAAGGATTGACACATTAGGCACTGCCCAGAATCCTGAAACATAGCAAGACAACTGAGAGTACAGTGTATATTCTGAAGCTTGCTCGCTACTCTATCATGATGATGCCCTCAAAAGGCGACGACTATGTTATTCTGAAAGACCTTATGGGCATTGAAGATCTAATTGCCCTTGTCACCGTCCGATGTGTGCTATTTGGTTTCTGTATTTGCATGATTGTGTAGGAGCACTATTCTATCTTATATTACAATTAGTGCTTGTGTGGTTAAACCAGAACAAAGTGAAATAAAGTATATCACTAAGTGTGTACCTTATGTGATCCCATGAAATATTTTCCGCTAGGCAGGTTTGCAAGGAAAGGAACTTGATCAATGAGCTTTTGGAAAACCATATTACCATATCGAGTCAGAACTCAGAAACCAAATTTGACTTTAAATCGAAACAAAATTAGAAGACAGGAATGAAGGCAGGCAACACTGCCCGTACCCACTTAGTCAGAACTCAGAAACCAAATTTGACTTTAAATCGAAACAAAATTAGATAGTAGGCGGCGGTCGTCGAGGTCTCTATCCACGCTTTTCTTGTTGATGTCTAAAAAAGCACAAAGCTATAAAGTGAGAAGTAAAGTCAGTACCTATCTTTATATTAGCAAAGGAACGATTAAGAGTATACTTCATTCTGAGATCATCCCCAAACAAAGTCTAAACGGCTCAAGTGCTTTACTGAAATGTTTGTTGGACATTTTCCAAAAACCAAAATGCACATGAGTATATGCTATGAGTATATGCTAGAGTGTCTTATGTTTTTCAACAATTACCCTGCATGTTAGCAGTTCTCTATTGAGCAGCATGGGAAAAAGTTAGACAGCCCTGGTGCAAAGTAACTAAGCTAGCTGCATATGTTCTTTTTCTGCATATGACACATTCAGATAAGCAAACCGGAATGAGCCATCATACCTTCAGGAGCCGACGTGAGGTGCCATTGCCTTGCAGGTCACGACCACCTGATTAGTTGCAGTCAGAACCATACACCACTCAATCACCTCTGCCTCACTGCTGCAGTCACCCACAATACCCATCAGAATCGCACCGAAAATTTTAACATTTGTCGCTATGCTGTAAAAGGGATAAAAAACATGAGTTTCCAAAAAGTCGCGAGTGTAGCACGAGCAAATCAATTTTTTTACAGGCACACCTTCTTTCCTTAAACTGACTTCTTGCCTAAACCACAAATTGAATGCAGCTTCCTGAATGTTCGTCAACTTGGGCTTCCACCAGAAATTTTTTCACTTGCATAGCATAAAATGTGTGCTTGCACATGAAAATAAGACATAAATAATGAATTTCAAGTGTATATGAAGTATATCATAGCTGTAAAGCACAACCAGGAAGAAAAACCTGAGTGTTTAAAATCTAGGCAGATGGTTTATTTAAGGATATTTATTAGCTTCAAACGAATTCTGAACCAATTCTGTCAGTGGCGCAGTAGGTTATTCTGTACATTGAGCAGTACCTGAATTCTTTTGCCATCTGCAGAATATGTTGTAGTGTCAGCGTAATTGATGAATGAAAAAAGGAAAAAAAAACCTTATTATAGTGTTGAGAACCCTATTAGAGTTATTAAACTGAAAAATGCAACGCGTTTTTGAAAGAGCCTATTGTAAACACTATACCATCATCGATATATAAAATGAGCAAATTCAACTTTTGTATCAATCTTTGTGTAGATTCATAGCTATAGTCACCAAAATATTTTTGTATCAATCTTTGTAAAGATTCTGAATTTGTATAGAACCAAAAAATTATGCAAGATATATAATAAGAACTAAATCTATGGAAGCAGTATACTTGTAAAACATAGTGTTCTGTACATGCAAGATTTGATTTTTCTCAAGTCACTACTATCAAATATATGCTTTGTATCACTAAAACATTGTGTTTATTTCTTCTGAGGAAATAACAAGAGAAAATATAACACCTAATCAAGGCTCTAACAAATATCTACGAACATACATAATCTGTTATTTGATCCCGTGGCGGAAAAACACTAACGAAAAGCAATGAGGTAGCATCTGAATTGTCTCACCTAATCAACATGATAGCGAGGAGCAGCCGCTGCATCTCTTCTTAACGACAGCAAGAAAGGAGGTTAGGAGAAGGACCTCCGAGCAATAAGCTCATTTGATGAGAAGTCACATATGCGCTTCTCTTGGGCATGCTTTAGGATAGTCTTCAATAATTCTTGAATTGGTCATTCAGAAGTAGGAACTGATGATACACAAGTAGGAAGTTGAGACTTGAGTGTTATACTTTAAGAATTACCTCACATTGCTACTGCATGTCAGGCTAACATATGGTACAACTAAATAAAATTACGAAGATAGCAACATACCTATTGAGAAGACACATAAAGAATGATGACACAGCTCCTTGGTAAATGGAATGTCCGAGAGATAATTTATGAGAAACTGTGACAATATGAATCAGAAACATCTTGATCTCCTTCAATACCTGAACTGTAACTTCAAAATTTCAAAAAGCTAAACAAACTACTTGAGCTTGTTATAATTGACTGCAGATAAATTTGAGAAAAAGAAATTACCTCAATTACATAGATTTATCCTCCCTGTCAATCTGAGTGTATTTTCATTGAACACCTTGTAGGCCTAGAAAAAAACCTGCACAAACAAAGATAAGAAAGCTCGGGAATTAAATTTGTACTACAGCGGAAGGTGTTCGGCCAAGTGCCAAACATATCAAAAGAAAGTGAATTCCCTGTGGAATTACCGATAAAAACTTCTTCGAACAACAAGTTGGACGTACCTACACTAATTATTCCAACTATCAACTGAACATATCTACACTGACTGCAGTGGCACATGTTCTTGAAGGAATATAGGGCCAGTGGCACTGGCCAGTGTTAAGCCTAGATACAGCGAGGAAAATAACCATGGGCGTTCGCCGTGAATAAATTTCCACGCCCAGGTTTTCAAGCAAAAAAGGATACAAGATTCAGGAAATAAAATCTTATGAATCAATTCGAACGTACACGAACTTTTTTAACGGGTAAATTTATTCTAGAAATCATGAATTCGAATCTACAACTACAAATTGTAATTGTGGAGGGTCCCTTTTGGACAAGCAGTAGCAAGCACCCAACAGCGCAGCAAACTGAGCATAAACCAAAGCGTTACCCATGCGAAGAGAGAGGCGAACCTGAAGGAACCTCAGCTCCGGGCTGCCACTGCCGCTTAACTGTACTGAAATAAGTTGTTTGCTCGTGTACACCTTCCATAGTAAGATCAAAGGAAAAGATCATCAATGAGCCTCTGAAAAGCCATTCAACAATATATTCTTCCATCGGAACAACGGCGAACTCACCTTAGCCCTCTGCACCAGCCACCATGAATTCCATGGCAAAGTAGATCGAAGGAAATAAGAGCTTCCATGTTGTACAGAGCTGCAGAAAAAATATCAAATTTGAACTGAGAGATTGAAACCTGAAATCCAGTAACCTAGCGTATATGCAGCTTGTAAATTTGATTGTTATCATAACCACACTAACAAAAAAGCAATGAGATAAGAACTTATTTCATAATCAGGTAGTTGTCTCTTGCAAGCAAAACAAATAAATATTTGCACTATGCATCTCTTGATAGCAGGCCAAAGTCGACATAACGTGGGAGCCTTATTTTAAGTAAATGTAATTACTTTGCCCTGCTGTAGCAAACATAGTATTACGTGGGGACACTGTGCATCTCTTAGCGCTCCAACCCCTTCATTAGCTCTGATTTCCCCCTGAATTAATGTATGCACTAACTAAATAGTGTATGAATATTAAAACTTTTGTTAGCTACACAAAGAAAATGCACGGACACAATAGGAAATTAATGTAATTAAGGAGGAAGGCGACAAGAATTAGTAAAAGCAGTACCTATTGGCAAGCAGTTGGTGGAGCTGGATGATTGATTGCTCTCCCTCGTCGGAGAAGTTGCCGCCCTTATGTCCGGCCGCAGCTCTTCCAGCAGCGCAGCAGACCTGAAACGCAGACAAAGAATAGATCTTAATTAACCCCTGCATCCGGCCGCTGCGCCATGCGCGCACGAGAATACATCTAAGAAGGGTGGGGTCGCACTCACCGGCATGCTGGGCAGCGCGCCAGTTGCCGTGGCTGAAGGTCTCTGGATGTGGGCGACGAGGGTCTTGACCTCCTCCGGCGTGCACGGACCGCTCTTGAGCCCATCTCGACCGCCCACCACCGGGACGCGCTTCTGCAGGGCCGTCAACCTCCACGGCAGCCCTGCCCTGACCTAGTTTTGCAAAAGAAAAAAACGAGATTCAATGGGACGAACCTGGCATGGCCGCTGCCGTCCAGGCCGCCGTCCTCCTCGCCGGCCTCGTCCCGCCAGGCCGCCGTCCGAGGATACAGGAGTCAAGGCCGCCGGCCGTGCCGTCCAGCTGCGCCGTCATCCACGGCCACACCCAGGCGCTGCTGCTCTGCCGTCCGCGCGCCGTCGGGTCGTCCTCATCAGGTGCGGCGGCAAACAGGGGAGGAGGAGGTGAGGGAAGCGGAGGAGAGGTAGGGGAGGGGCGGCGGCGGGCGTGGCAGGGGGAGGAGGAGAAAGGCACGGGAGGAGAGACGAGAGCGGATTGGGCTAGGGTTTCCCGGGCTCCGGTTTTGTCTGGCGCGGAGGGGCGCGTGAACCCGGGCTCCGCTGCGGCCTGCGGGGCGCGGAGGGGCGCATGAATAGCGCAAATGGCGCATCCAACGGTCACCGATGAAACAGCGATGCGTTTTTACCAGATCGGACGAACCAGATTAATTGGGGTGACGTGGATGGGGGCAAACATGGGGCTCAGGCTTCAGCTTTTATAGAAGTAATCCCCATGAGGTTGAGACAATACAACAACAAATATTTCTTTTATCATATAGTGTGTTCACAATGGATCGGGACAATAAGATGCCTCATTGCTCGATGTGTGAACAAAGTTTTGTTTGCGTGGATGTCCACGCCAAAAACTTTGTGTGTGGCCTCTGTGAGCCTGGTGATCGTTCCATTGCAGCAGTGTTTGGGGGGGCGGTAACGCAGAGTGACTTCGTGTTTTGATGGTGCTTTTGGAGTGCCGAGAGTTGCGATTTTGAAGATCAAAACTCTAGGTATGATGTTCGTTGGTCATCCCTAGCAATGGCGGATTACATCCGTTCCCTATTGAAGGCATTATCTAAAAATTGATCGGACTTTGTCCGGGGGAAAAACCTATGAACTGACTCTGGTAGTTAGATCGCACGTCGATGTCGCTTGAACACTGTTCCTCTTTTGGAGGCGTCGCTCTTGGAGAATCTTTTCCACGGTCCGACTATTGGCATTGGTGGTTTGCTATGAGTCGTTGGTCGGTTTGGCGAGACCTTGTTTGGGGAGAGTGTGCATCATGGTGTCTAGACTATGTTGTCACATTAGGTTGTTGCCAAGTCTAAATATAATGGGCATCACTTTTTTCTCTCAAAAAGGGGAATATGTCACTCCTTCCTCTACAGGATCACTCGTGCCCACGTGCACCAAATCTCTTCTCCCATATAAGAGCCACTCCTTCCTCTGAAGGGGAAAGATGACCAGATATTTGTAGATACTTCATTCATGCTCTCTGTTTTTCACTATTGAGCACCTTAAAGATTGGATATCTCTAATTTCCCCCAACAAAACTCGAATTTCATTGGGAAAAAAAGAGGAGTTACACAATCCCACCGAGCCAAAAATGATAATACCTCGATTTCGTTAGGTTACCTGTTACTTTTCGAATTTTTGAAATCCTGGGCGAGCTAGGTCATGTAGAAGCTTCTGGGTCGTGGATTTGTGCTTCGAAAAACTTTGAGGTTTTGGAGGTGACCTTATGGCATACCAATAGTGACTGAGCTCCTACTTCATGGAGGAAGCCCAGTGAGAAGAAGGTGAGCCTTCGGTGGCTTTTGGGAGTTCCTTTGTGGTTAATTACCCACAACTCTCCAACGTCGATTAGCTTCCTAACAAGGAGCTGAACATTGAGAAACATTTTCGTCCCCATGTGTCTTGGTTATTTTTATACGAGCTCTTGCACTTGTGTTTATCTTTGTCATGGTCTCTGAGATTGAAGTGCCTTCTATCATCATATAGGTTTTTTCCGCATAGTTGCATTAGTCTCAACTTTTTATCCAAAGATGCTAAAACTTGTGAACAAAAGAATAAAATTTGTTAAAACTTATTCAACCCCCCCCTCTCTAGATTATCCATCTCGATCCTTCAGCATCCTGTGCTGCCGATGGTCATACAACAGGCAACACTATTGAGTCGATCGCCATGATATCGGTCGTCGAGCAATCGCGGCCAATAAATCATAGATGTACCGCTACGATGTCCCATATCCAATATTCCTAGCAACCATGCACGCCGTCGACCAGAAGCAACCACACCACATACCATTGTTGCTGCCAGCCGATGGTGATGCAACCTCGCGTGCCATCTCGGCGACATCGTTAGCCTCCTGCTTTTCGCCATTGTTGGCCGACGAGAGGAATTGTCTTCCCATCGCCTTAACCACAATCCCACTGAACACACTGATCTACCCGAGCATCTACGCTTCTCAATCAAGCCTAGCTTTCAGCAACATTGTATCTCATAGGTTCCAACATTTTATTTGTCCCATTCCATGGAGTTTGGAAGCATAATCAAATGTCGAGCATTTCATTTTATTACGCCAATGGTTTCAACATTGTATCTCTTAGGAGGGCATTTCCATTCACTTGAGCAAATAACAATGGTACCGGCTCCACGGTTGGGTCTCTCAACTGCACGGAAAAATGCGGCTGACATTACAACTGCACCTTCTGTTGGTTCTTGGTTGTGTGCATCCATGATGCAAAGGCAGAAATCCGAACTCAATTGTGGATGTATAATCTTGATAAATGGCAAATAATCGATAAAATATTTCATTTCTGGAAAGAAAAAGATTCACTCTAGGCTTAATTGAGGGATTTTAATCACTATGTGAAAATTATAGATTTTATTTTAGCATAATCATATTTTGTGCTTTCCGCCATATCATAGATCACTTATTTCAAGATTTGTTTTATATGAAATTCCGACCCGTGGCTTTGGGAGAACTTTCAAGCTATATAAAAAGATGTCAAAACCAACAAATGTGTGAATGTATATTTCATCACGCAACTCTTATGTTTGCACCCAACCATTATTTCCTCTCAGGATTGATGATTTTCCTCTTCACCTAGACCATCTCAGTAATACTACTGCACGAAAATGGGGCCTATTTACTACTTAGTCATGATTCTACCCCTATTGATCCTATGAGTTGTATAAGCATCTCACTAAATTTTCCAGCCAAATTGTACAGTAAGAACCTAATACCTATGATACTACGTTGCAGTGCAACTCTAATAAATCTACCAAGTTGAAATTTTGGCATCCAAATTGCATTAACATGGCGCCAATCTGTAAGCATCTTCCAACTGCATTAACATGGTTACCCTCTGTCGATTCAAACAGGCGCGGTCAAGTGTCATGTCTAGAGGTGATAGTAACATATCACAATTTACTCCACTGTCAAACAATGATCACGGACAATAACAAGCATAATTCTGCCTGAATTTTTTGAATCAACAGAGGGTAGACCAATAAGGCAGTTTCTCTGAAATTGTGAATATTGTCTCATGTTTTGCTGAACAGTTCAAGGCAATTTTGAGCATGTACGTTGAAAGTAGTATGCCCGGAGAAGATTAAGAATTTCTTCAATCATCTAAACAGAAAGTAGAAGCCAACACTCTGAACTAAGATCTGAATGTTTATCTAAGCACTATCACCAAACCCAGCCAATAGTTTATTCGTACTGAAAATGCTTCTTTCATGAACTTCTCTTCACCTAGACCATCTCAGTAGTATTTATACTGCACAGAAATTTGGCCTATTTATGAAGCATGTAGACGTCAACATTTTGAACCAGCTATTTTTCGGTCTCAGTTCATCAGCAGTAAAACATCGGAGCACCAAGTGAAATCACATTGCAACTCTAATACTAAGCATAATCTACCAAGCTGGAACATTTGGCATCCAAACTGCACATAAATTGGGCACATTTGTGCAACATGCAGATCACTAAATTTCCACCGAAAGTACAAACCTAAAACTTTGTATTCCTAGGTTAAGCTGAAGCAGAAAGATCAAGAAAATGTTCTGTCATCCAAACAGTAAGTAGAAGCCAACACTCTGACCTAAGATCTGAATGTTTATCTAAGCACTATCTCCGAGCCCAGCCAATACTTCACTGGGTACTGTCTGAAAATGTTTCTTTCATGAACTTCTATTCACCTATACCATATCAGTAGAATTTATACTGCACATAAATTTGGCCTATTTATGAAGCATGTAGACGTCAACATTCTGAACCAGCTAATTATCTGTCTCAATTCGTTAGCAGTAAAACATCAGAGCACCAAGTGAAATCACATTGCAACTCTAATACTAAGCATAATCTACCAAGTTGGAACACTTGGCATCCAAAGTGCATTAACATGGGGCCCAATTTGTTAATATGTTCTGAATAATCTGTTCTCCTACTAAATGATAAGAAAGACATGCATCTGTATCAAGAAAACACAATTTAGTACGTTGAGTGTCAAACTCTGACCACTGGTAACCCTTGCAAAATTGGTCATAGTACCTGGTTTCTTTTCTTCTTAAGATTAGATTATACGCAACCTGTTAAGCCACCACATCAGCGAAGTCCATGTCCATCTCCCTGAGGAACTCGTCCAGCTGCTGCCGTTCGTCAGGCGGTGCAGAGATGGTCGAGCTGAGCACCGGCAGCTCCGGTAAGTCACCAGCAGCGGTGGCACCCGTGGGTGGTTGCTCGAAGTTGGTTTTGGCGGCGGCGCCATACAGACTCAGTGCGGCGGCATCGTACGCTCTGGCGGCCTCGTCCACGTTGTCGAAGATGCCGAGCCACTTCCGAGTTGTTGGCCGCCCCGGCTCCCTGATCTGCGCAAAGTAGTACTTCCCGGCCATAGAGGCCCACTCCGCGGTACCCCGACCGAGAATCCGACCTAGCCACCGTCCTCCTCCGGACCTCAACGTTCAAGTTCCCGGGGGCAACAGGAGCCGCCGGAGTCTTGAAGTTGGTATTGGCAGCAGTGCCGTGCAGTTTGATGGCCGCCGTGTCGTATGCTCTAGCGGCCTCCTCCGCGGTGTCGAAGCTGCCGAGCCATATGCGAGCATTGTTCCCCTTGGACGCTCTGATCTCCGCCCCGTACTTGCCGCTCGGTCGCCAGTGCACGCCGCGGAACCCTGTCCTACTTTCCGGCCTACCCATCGTCTTCCTTACACAGCCAAGTCCGTCTCCGGCAAGGGAGCCGAGCGCTGCCGCCTGGTTGCGCGGTAGAACGCCTCGAGCTGGTGGAAGTAGTTGGAGTCCTCGGGGTCCATCTTGTTCACCTTCTGGAAGTAGCTGTTCATGGTCCACCACTTCTGCCTGCACTGCTTGGAGCTCCGGCTGTAGTCCATCCCGCGCATGCCCGCGGAGATCTCCTCCCAGAACGGCCCCTTCCGACTCATGTCCAGGCCGCACCGCAGCTGGATCAGCGCGAGCTCCTCCGCCTTGGGCCACCGCGACGACGACGCCACTCCGCCGGCGCCGGCGCCTCCGGACCCGTCGTACCCAAACGCGTCGTGCGGCGTCTCGACGGGCATCATGTCGATGTCTGTGCTGCTTTGGTGTACCACCTGCGGGGGTTGTTGCGACGACGGAGGCGCTGCGGCAGCGTAGGCGATGGGCGTAGCATGAATGTGCGACGGCGGCGGCGGCGGTGGCATGGACGGCATGGTCTGCCCGGTGAACTTCTGTATGAAGGAGAGCACGGAGGCGTTGCGGGTAGCGGCCATGGCGCGCTCCTGCCGCCGCCAGACCTCCTCGCGGATCATGCGGTCCTGCTCCGGCTTCTCGATGGCCTCCCCGAACCTCGTCATCTTCCCTCGCTCGCCCATGTCCTCCTCCGTGTTGGACGTCGAGAAGCACAGGTTGCCCCCAAGCACCGGCGTGGCCATGCCACCCGTGGCACCAACAGACGGCGGCTCGGGAAAGGCCCGAACTGCGGAGGGTCGCACCATCCCGGAAAGTACAACGACCGCACCAGCCGGGCCGTGCAGCTGGTACGTCGTCCCGTCGTTGCCGCCGGCGCGGCTGTCCTTTCTGCGCTTGTAGTAGTACTTGGGCACGTTGTCAAACTTGGTTTGTGCGTCTGGCAAAGCCCTCTTCTTCCTCCTCTCCGCAGCTCCGACGCCGTCCCCATATTCCTCCGCGAACTGCTCCTTCACCACCGTCACACCCGCACTGGACCGGACGGCCGCCGGACTCTTGAAGTTGGTTTTGGCAGCAGCGCCGCGCAGCTCGACGGCTGCCGCGTCGTACGCTCTGGCGGCGTCCTCGGCGGTGTCGAAGGTGCCGAGCCAGACATTGTTTCGCCGCAGCGGACTCCAGATCTGCGCCCCGTACTTGCCGCTTTGTGGACTTCTCCGTCGCCGACGCACGCCGTGGAACATGATTACGGCGTCCGGCCCTGCCTTCTCCTCCCTCCTCACAGCTTCCGCTGCCTCCCCGTGCGCCGCCGCGATCTCGCTCATGCTGATGCCGGCGATCAAGCCTCGCTCCTGGGCGCTCTCCGCCTTCACCATCATCACGCTCTCGCTGGACTAGACTGGACCGGGCGGCCGCCACAAGACAAGAAGAAACAGAAATGTAGCAGCTTTTGTGTGGGGAGACGCTGGACAGGCCTCCTTTTGACCTCTGGAGTCTGGACCGAGCCTCGATCACCATGGTTGATTCTTGGACTCTTGGTTAGCTATAGTTGCCTTTTTTTTTAACTAGCATGGTGGCCCTCGCAAATGCGGGCATCGTCTGTAGTTGGCTGAAAGGTTCAAGAAATAAAAAATATGGTTTATTTGATAGCATATTATTTTCAATTATCTCGTAATAAACAATATTGTTCAACAACTACCGCAATGTTTCGGTAAGCAAGATATCACAAATGCAAGTAACATCTTTGGCAATCTTAAGTTTGTGGCCAAATGATTATCATGCCATATGTTGAAACACCCTTGTAAGTGATACTGGATATTGTGAATTGAACTGTAGTTTTGACATGATGCATGAATTAAGATAAAGTTAGTCCTCTTTAATAGGTAGGTCACACTAAATATTCAGATTTATCTTATTTTGATGTTTCTTCCTCTCATTTGCTCACTCCATGTGACAATGTGCAACACTTTACAAACATGCAGATGGTGAAACTTTGTCTATTATTTTTTATATGAATATGCTACTAAGGATAAACTATTTTGTTCTAGGCATTTTCGTTAGCATGTTTATACATCAGTAGTCAAAGTTAGAGAAGTACGAATCTAATTCTCTACACACCCAGACACATATATTTTCTGTGTTATGCAAAATAACCGTGTGGCTCAAATAGCATGGTTCAAGACTACTAATCAATCTTCAGTTTTGTTGTGTAATTGAATTACATGTGCTTTCATCTTGATTTTATTACCTGAGAGAAAGACATATACAATAGTCCAAATATGTCTAGTATACAAACCAAGCAATATCCGCGAAAACAATTCATGATAATTAAGTGTACGCTTTTTAGTTCCTCGGATTAGAAATAGTATTGGCACACCATACTCGGATACCGAATATGAAACATATCAAGCAGAAATCTCGGGTGAGTTAACCCTGCGTGAATCATTAATTCAAAATATTTAATCACGTGACGGAAATTCCCACCGATAGTGTGTCCAATAATCATCTTCAACAATTTTGAAGGTTTGACGCTTTGTGTCTCGTTAAGTCGGAATATCCGTTAAGTGGAAGGACACTTGCATCTTCGTGAGATGTTGTTACTTAGCCCTGATGGCGGTCAAAGAAAATTGTCATTTATATGTACTTAATAATAATGTAAGTAGTGTGACTTATGCCTTGACTTCATTAATTTTAAAATTTTATGACTCCAAAACTTCTCTAGACGGTTTTGACTGCTTTGGTTAAGTATGATTGTAGTCGAATAAAATTTTCATTTTTGTGTACTCAATCGTAAAACAACATATTCCCTCTGTTCGACAACGTTTAAATTTAGTCAAAATCAAACTTTATAAATTTTGATCAGATATATAGGAAAAATTATCAACATCTAAATTATAAAATCCTTATCATTAGAATTATCGTAAATATTATACAAATTTATTTAGGAATTATTGCTACACATTTGGTCAACCCTAGATGTTTTGTGAGAGTGTTGTTCTGATGGAAGTCGAATAAATTTATTATTTATGTGTACTCAACTATAAAAACAATTTTTTTGTAGTTTTATCATATTATATAAATATGGTACTCCCTCCGATCCATATTAGTGGGCATAGCTTTGTCTAAATTCATATGTATCTAGTTAAGTATTTAGACTAGATACATGTGTATCTAGACAAAGTTGTGCCCACTATTATGGATCGGAGGTAGTATTATGAATGTTGGTATTTATTGCGACATCTTTGATCAAATGATGAGTTTAATATTTTGTAGATTGTTCATATCCTAAAAGCTTCTATCCTTTGCACCACGTTTCAACTTTTTTTCTTTCGAAAATCATGTTTCATCCAAGGTAGCAAATCTTGTACACGTTTTTTTTTTGACATATACACGTTTTTTTTTTTGCATGGACATATACACGATTTTTATAATACACCTATTTATCTTGCAAAAGTACGTGTTAAATGCATGGATAATTAATTAGCTAAGGGAGACCACGTCTCCTTTGCCATCACGTTCCATGTAGATTTTTTTTCTGTAGCGAAGGTGTTTTTTTTTCTTTTGAACGAATTCTAGCCAAGGTGCGTACCTGGTCTAGTACACAGAAGGTTAAACGTGATTTTGTCTAACAGATATATTTTTTCTTTTACTTATCACGTTCCAGCCAAGGCACCTAGTACACGTGCGGTTGGTTAAACGTGATCCTTTTAACATAAGTCGTGTCAAACTTGTTATGTAACAACTATTTTTTTAAATAATCTCAGCCATATAATTTAGATCTGACCACTAAAATTAATTTAGATTATGTGGATTAACGTGGTGCCTCGAATAACTTTCTCATTTTGCTTTTAGTATATAATAGACGCTTGGCATATGAAACTGGAGATACCAAATACAATAAAATCAGTATGTACAAAGTTTTGTTCCAGAAAAGAGAAAAATAATAATAAAATATACATGATTGCAGTGTACAATGTAGATGTCAGGTTACATCCCTGCAAAAAAATGTTAGTTTACACAAAGGTAATTTACAATATACGCAAGAACATATGGTTTCAGAAAAATGCAAGATAAAAAGGATTACAGTGCACGTGGAAAATAAATTTTATTTTATAGAATGACATAAATGCGGAACCACAATTTTTAGTTCACGGCAGGCCTAGCCTAGACATGGGCCGCCCAATCCGAAAGCATGACATTTGGGCAAGGCTTGAGCTCTAGGTATGCGCCCAAAGTTTGGTCCAAAAATCTAGAAAACTCGGAAGCTATACTATTGAAAAATATAGGTATGATAATATAGTTTTCTTCTCTGAAAATGAGTAATAATAGACTTAAATGGTTATTTGTCCGATCTTTCCGGTCGGTCCGGGTTGAGCTCATTTGGCATTTTCTATTCTGACCTTTCAGTCCCTGCCCCAAATCCGGGCCGACCCAAGGATACCCACTTCTAACTTGGAGATGTTACAAATTTAACGTATTTTGAGATTTAACTACTAATCAGTAGAGTTCCTTTAAATAAATTTATGGATAAAAAATAGATATTAAAATTCATACTAAACCTAGCAGTACCAAAAAAGTATTTGCACCTTTTGATGTCTAGTTAATTACCAACCAAAAGTTCATACCCAAAGCTAATGCTCAAATAAATATATCGACTTTAGTGTGAATGTTGTATTAGTACAATTTTTGGAACATAATCACCAATATGCTCTTAATCGATTAGTGTTCTTTTGACCAACGAGTGAGGAGCTCCACAATATTTAATTAAGAAGAATGTACACGACACCAAGTTGAATCTAGGATTCCAACTCGGGTCGTCCGAGAAACACCACCATGCTCTAACCACTGCCAAGATGTGTTTTGTCAATGTTGTATGGTTATCGCTCATCAGCGGTGAGGTCCGAGTTGTAGAGATGTCAGCTATAACAAGAGATATATATATATATCTAGAAAAGATGAAATACACACACAACAAAAGTATCATTAAAAACAATATAGAGTCATAATACTTTGGAAATAATAAGCATTCCCATTGACCATGTATAGCTCAAATAGTGAACCAATCGAAGTTGCAGGTAAATTATGTATTATTATTATTTTGACTGTAAATTATGTATTGTTGACTTCTAATAAAGTTGTATAAAATTATAATATTTCTTTTGTTGTGGAAGATACACTACAGAGGTATTGCACGTTGTCAGTTAAATAAAGAGGGGCTATTTGTAGCTACAATGCTTGTCACTAGATCTTTCAATAGTGCAAGAAACACACTACTTTTTTCCACCTTTCTATGTCAAGACTAACCACCAGTGCATTCTCAAAGGTAATATATGCGCAAATTACTACAATATTTAATCCGAATAAATAGTAGATAAATCATGAAAGAAACAACGAGTATCAAACTAATCATGCAATCTCTACTAATACAGTTCCCAAAAACCTGATCGCTCCTCCCCCGTACAGGACAAGAGGCGGGGTTCCGGAGACATATTGTCCCTCCTCGAGGTGCACGCCGGAAGAAGGGATGGAGAAGACTTGGACGGTGGCGCAATGTTCAGGAACGAGAAGTGGAACCATATGTTGTACGTAGACGGCTAGGGTTAATTAACGCGTCCGTTAATACGGCGCGGCCCGACCTGAAGGAGGTCCAATCTCGTAAATATTGGGAGAATGAGGTCCAATCTCATGGAAAAATTCCTTCACAACAATCAATGTTTTCCATATCTAGAATAACTTTGTGGAACTGAATGATTTTCATTTCTATATTCAATTCTTATAAAGAAAATTGTACTTGCTCATGGTTTACAATATTCGTCTGGAAAAAAATAACATTCCATTGTTTTGAGGGAATTGTCTTTGCCTTGTTGTAGTGATTTTAGAATGAAGAGGTTTTATGTTTTTCGTCATTCCATGATCTAAGCTCACAAATATGGAAAGGCTAGACTTGTCCAGCAAAAATCTCACTTGTGGAATTCCGAGCACCTTCAACATCTTCATTTTATAAATTGAACATTAAAGGTATTGACTCGGAAGGTTCTGTTCCACCATACGGGATGTCAAAGTTGTGACTCGATAGAAGGCACCCCAAATAGTATCTCTCTGGAATCGCTAGTTTTTAACTAACATCCTAGAGATTAATAAGTTCTATAATAAAAGAATGTCAAAACCAGTATTCTGAAATAACTAAAATCTGAATGTTTATCTACAAACCCAACTCTTATCTTTGAGCACAGCTATCATTCCCTTTCAAGACGGAAGATTTTCTCTTCACCCAAACTATCTCAGTAATAGTGTACTTAATTGGGCCTATTTATGCAACATCAACTTAATTTTCTCTTCATGACTCTACCCTTATCGATCATGTGTTGGATACACATCTCACTTAATTTTGCAGCCAAATTATTCTGTAAAACCCCAATATACCAATGAAACTATGTTGCAGTGCCACTCTAATAAGTCTACCAAGTAGGAAATTTTGGTATCCAAATTGCATTTACATGTGGCCAATCTGTTACCATCTTCTAATTAAACAGTGACGGTTCATTATCCTTTCTAGAGTGAAAATGTTTCTTTCATGAAGCATGTACACGGCAACTTCCTGAACCTGCTAATTTTCGGGCTCAGTTCAGCAGTAAAACCTAAAACCACGGAGCACCAGCTGAAATCACATTGCAACTCTAATCAGCATAATCTACCAAGTTGGAAAATTTACTCAATGATAAGAATGACACAAGCAACTCTATTAACAAAGTACAATTCAGTCAGGTTTACTCGTCGATTATCAAACTCTGACCACTAGTAAGAACGTAAGAGGAAGCATAGCTTTGTGTTGCACATATATACAGAGAAGCATAGCTTGTTTTTCTAGTATAAGCACAGAAACACAAGAGGATCTTGATAACCCTTGCAACTATTGAACCAATCGAAATTGGCCATAATTTGTATCTTTTCTTCTTCAGATTATACGCCAGAGAAACAAACAATAGGAAAACAGAGTTTTTCCGCAACCTGTTAAGCCACCACATCAGTGAAATTGATCTCCTTGAGAAACTCGACAAACTGCTGCCACTCTGAAGGCGATGCAGAGATGGTCGAGCTGCTGGGCACCGGCAGCTCCGGTAAGTCATCAGCGGTGGCGCCCGTGGGTGGTTGCTCGAAGTTGGTTTTGGCCCTGGCGCCATACAGCCTCAGTGCGGCGGCATCGTACGCTCTGGCGGCCTCCTCGACGTTGTCGAAGATGCCGAGCCGCTGCCGTGTTGTCGGCCGCCCCGGCTCCCTGATGTGCGCTATGTACCTCCCGTAATACAGGCCTACGCCGCGGAATCCCGACCGAGAATCCGACCTAACCACCGCCCTCCTTCGGACCTCAACGTTCGAGTTCACCTTCGCCGGCACCGGCGCCTGCTTCAGGTCGATCATTTGCACGTGCCCGGGGTTGATGTCATCAGCAACAGGATCCGCCGGAGTCTTGAAGTTGGTTATGGCAGCAGCACCGTGCAGTTTGATGGCCGCCGCGTCGTATGCTCTGGCGGCCTCCTCGGCGGTGTTGAAGCTGCCGAGCCATCTGCGAACTTTCTTGCTCGTAATCTTCGCCGCGTACTTGCCGCTCCGTTGCCAGCGGACGCCCCGGAACCCTGTCCGTCGGTCCGGCCTACACGTCGCCTTCTTCACGCAGGGCATCTTGACGGCCGCGGCGTCCTCGGCTGTGACGCAGGTGCCGAGATACTTGCCGCTGGGTCGCCACCACACGCCGGGTAACTCAGTTCGTGCGTCCGGCAAAGCCTTCTCTTTCCTCCTCTCCACAGCTTCGACGCCGTCCATGTGCTCCTCCGCTATCTCAATATTGCCGGCGCTCTGACATTGCTCTTGGGCGCTCCCCTTCTTCACCACCGTCACACTCGTGCTGGACCGGACGGCCACCGAACTCATGAAGTTTGTTTTGGCAGCAGGGCCGTGCAGTTTGATGGCCGCCGCGTCGTATGCTCTGCCGGCCTCCTCAGCGGTGTTGAAGGTGCCGAGCCATCTGCTAACTTTGTCGCTCATGATCTCCGCCGCGTAGCTGCCGCTCCGTTGCCAGCGCACGCCCCGGAACCCTGTCCGGTTTTCCAGTCTACGCGTCGCCTTCTTCACGCAGGGCATCTTGACGGCCGCGGCGTCCTCGGCAGTGACGAAGGTGCCGAGATACTTGCTGCTGGCGCCGCGCAACTCAGTTCGTGCGTCCGGCAAAGCCTTCTCCTTCCTCCTCTCCACAGCTTCGACGCCGTTCCTGTGCTCCTCCGCGATCTCACATTGGCCGGCGCTCAGGCCTTGCTCTTGGGCGCTCTGCACCGTCACACTCGCGCTCGACCGGACGGCCGCGGGAATCTTGAAGTTGGTTTGGGCCGCGGCGCCGTGCAGCTCGACGGCCGCCGCGTCGTATGCTTTGGCGGCGTCCTTGGGGTGCCGAAGGCGCCGAACCAAACATTGTTTCGCCGCAACGGATCCCAGATCTGCGACCCATACTTGCGACTTCGTGGCCTTCTTCGTTGCGGACGCACGCCGGGGAACTCGGTTCCGGCGTCCGGGCTATCCCTCTTCCTCATCCTCACAGCTTCTACTGCCTCGCCGTGCGCTGCCGCGGTCTCACTCGTGCCGGCGCTCAAGCCTCGCTCTTGGGTGCTCTCCGCCGTCACCACCATCACGCTCACGCTCACGCTGGACTGGGCGGCTGCAACAAGACAAGAAGACCCAGAAATGCACCAGCTTTTGGGTGGAGAGACACTGGACTGGAGAGGCCAGTATAGGTTCCCTTTTGACCTGTGGACCGAGCCTCCCTTAACCATGGTGATCATTTCTTGTCTATATTTTCTTGAGCATGAAAATGCACCAGCGGACAGAAATGCACCAGTGGAAGTTTTCTTGCAAAAATGGGCTAAAAATCATACATGGCTGCAGTCTACTATGTAAATGTTACTGCAGTAGTTTACATCCAGGCAAAAAAATGTTAGTTTGTATAATGACAATTTACAACGTAGAGTGTATGCAACATAATATGGTTTCAGAAAAATGCAGGGGGAAAAGGATTAAAGTGCATCTGATTTTTGTTCATTTTATACAATATTGCAAATTTAAGGTATTCTGAAACTTATTTAATAATTATTAGAGTTCCTTTGTCCCAATTTTAAGGTACGTACAAAGATGTAAGTATTCATTATGGTATCAAATTTAAACTAAAACTGTAATAGTCCTTGTACAAATCCTTAAAGCCATATATTATGCCTCAAATAAATATGTTACTCCCTCCAATCCATAATAAGTGTTGTAGTTCAAAGTTAGTAACATTTTTTAGTAGGAGTACCAATATTGTGCGAGGAAATTAGTACTATGGCTGGAACATACAAGCTATGGTCTCTTTATCAAAGTTGTGATCGTGGTTATCGCTGCCTCATGGTGAGGTCCTAGCTATAGTGATGGCTGCTATCACATGACTATTAGAAACGATGATAATATATACTCTTTATATTAAAAAAAAGTTAGAAACGATGATAGATAGTTAGATACAAGCTTGAGCTGTAGCCTATGGGCATATGGTCGGGTTTATATCTGGCCTTCGGATTTTGGCTTATAAGTGGCAAAGCATCTAAATAGATGTTGTTGGTTTTAATTTTGGCTTTTGAGTTATTTTTTAGAGAGAAGGCAGAAAAAATTTACAAGACAGGCTCCCAGACAGAAACGTCGGGTCCAGGAACTCCACACACACACACCTCTGCTCGTAAGCCTACTCTCGCGCTATGTTTGTAACACCTACTCCCGCTCTCCTCACCGCTAGGCAAGCGCTAAACTCTTCCAAGATCAGCCTAACCAGCTGCTCCGATGTGCGTTGCTGCTGTCTGTTCTGAAAACACCAGCCATTCCTGTTCTTCCAGAGCGCATGGCAAGCTGTGCAGACCAGCGCATCAAAAAGTCTCTTCTCCTTCTTGTCTCTGAACTTTTGCCGCTCCGACAGCCACCACCCCTGCAGGGTACAGAGCTGTGTAGGCGGCTGGGACTGCACACCTAGCTGTCTCAGGCAACGATCCCATACCTCTCTCGCGAAGACACACTGTATTAGGATGTGCTCCGCTGTGTCTTCCTCCTGTAGACAGACAAAGCACGACGAGGTAACCGCCTGCAAGCCATGTTGCATGATGGTATAAGGCAAAGAGAGCAAAAGACATAATCTAAAACACTTATTTAGGTGTTTTTATGACTTATAACCCAGAAGTTAAAAGTAAAAATTAAGCCTAACCAAATACGACCTTAAACTCTTTTGCTCTGTTTTTCTTATCTTTAGCGAAGAGTTAATAAAATATCCTAGCAGAGTCCTGTTGTTTTCTAAAAAAAGATAGATACACACAAAAACATGCCCCTGTACGAAATAGCTAACTATGGCAGTACACTAGCTACTAGCCAAGTAAAACAGCAAAACTATGATAGCGGTCCGTAGCTTAGCGTTTGGGGTCTGAAAGGTATAGCAAGCTATTTCGAACCTTTGTTGACCTGAAAGTATTTAGCATCTGACTACGAGATCTTGCAGTACAGAAAGAGGCACTCCAGCTTACTTTCTTTAAACATGCTGGGAACAACGGGAGAAAAAATTACAACCTTGTAGCTATTTTCAGGGAAGAAAACATTTTTTTCCAATAAGCAAGTAAGAAAATAGAAATTGTCCAAAGCAAGACTTGAATTGTTACTGGAGAGCCTCCAAACATCCTATGGCATGGAGAGCCTCCAACGAGCCAGTGGAGGGCCCAGGAATTCAAGAGTGTGTATTAAAAAATTAGGTTGCAAAAAAGTTGACTGTCTAATTGTAGCTGTTTTTTTTTTCATTTGTAATTGATTTTAGCATCATATATTTCTAATTGTATAATGTATATAAGATATGACACAATTTGAACATAATATGTTAGAGTCACGGAAACGGATTAAATTGTTCAACTTAACTAAAGACCAGTTATTCAACATATGAAAGAAACAACATCTGAAATTTATAAAGACAAAAACTAGCAGAATGATAGAAAAGCTTACAAATTGAATCTGATTGTCCAGATTTTCAGTTTGTCCTTTGTTTACCTCTTCTTTGCGACAACTCTTTCCAAAAAAGGCATTTAAATTAACAACTGAACCATTCTTTCTCTTCATATCTTACACCAAATGCAACCTATGCAATCTGAAAAAAAAAAAACAAGAATTATGTCTTCTGAATTTCAGAAAAAGTCTATCTGAATTTTTTTCTTAATTTCTACAACACCTCAAATCCTCAACGGTTGGAACGCACACACGGCCAACGGAATTTCAAAAGCAGTTGGTGGACGTCCTGGTCGACAGCCCCTGGTGTGACAGGTCGAGGAGCAGGGAAGAAGGTAGTCACGAACGAGGGGAACCAACGAGGTTCAGAGAAAAATAGCCTGACCGCGTCGTAGCCGCAGCGGACGGGCAAGGAGTCGAGGACGAGTGCGGCCTGCTGCGTCGGCCTTGAGATTTCGCTGGCGGGCATCGTCGTCGCTCGTCTAGGGCTCGTTGCCGCGAACGAACAGAGAACGGACCTTGACTGCGGTGTTACGCTAGGAACGGGCAAATCTTAGTTGCCCCGAGCCCTTTAGGCCCAGTTTGTTTTGCTTTTTCTTTTTCTTTCCTGTTTGATTTGCTCTTTTTTCTTTTCGTTTTTCTTTTTTGGTTGTTTCTTTTTTCTGTTTACTTTGTTGATATTATTTTTCCAGAACTGAAAATTGTTCAGTTTTTGAAAAATGCTCAAAACTAAAATTGTTCAGTTTGCACAAATTGTTCAACTTTGAAAAATGTTCTATATTAAAAATTGTTCAAATTTATATTGTTCAATTTTTTAAAATGTTTTGTTTTCCAAAAATGTTTCATTTTAAAAAAATGTTCAAATTTAAAAATCATCATTTTTTGAAAAAACATCAAATTTGGAAAATGTTCAGTTTTTGAAAAATGTTTAGCACTATTTTTTCATATTTATAAAATGTCCAGAACTAAAAATTGTTCAAAATTTAAAAATGTTAAAATTTTGAATAACGTCAGAGTTGGAAATTGTTCATATTAGAAAATCAATTTTTCGAACATGTTCGGTTTTCGAAAAATGTTCACATTTGGAAAAATGTTCAAGTTTCTAAAAATGTTCAGGATTAAAATTTGTTCAAAATTTAAAAATGTTCATAACTAAAAATTATTCAGTTTTTCGTAAAAAACGTTCAAATTTGAAGTTTTTTTTGGAAAAATAAAAAAAGAAAACAATTCATGTTATTGGGCCGTGGTTGGAGCGGCTCACGAAGGAAGGAAGCAGGCGGAGCGCATTGTGCTCCGCGGGCGATTCCTAACCGACGCCCATTGCGTCGGTTGGATGAGCTAACGCGTACCTCCTAAAAGTACAATGGGCTCCACCTGACGCGCTATTGGGCCGGCCCACGGGACTAGGAGAAGCACGATTCCTTCAGCTCGATTTTTTCTGGTTAAGTAAATTGCTGGTTCATTTTTTATTATTGGTCTTTTGTTTTGGTCGTTTATTATTTTATTTTTTTTGGTTATGTAAATTGTTGTTTGTTCTTTTCGTTTCTATAAGTTCATAAACATTTTCATATTTCTGAAAAAATTCGTTTTATTGCAAATGTTCATTTTTTAAGTTTCAAATTTCGAAAAAATTGGTCAATTTATAAAACATCCATATTTATTAAAATGGTTCAGATTTCGAAAAATGTTTATATTTTCCAAAATTGTTCGTATTTTTGAAAATGGTTCTGATTTTTGAAAATGGTTCAGATTTCGAACAATGTTCATAGTTCGGGAAAATGTTCATGTTTTTGTAAATGGTTTAGATTTCAAAAAATGGTTCATATTATAAAATGGTTCATATTTTCTGTACATCTAGTTTTTGTTCAAATTTTTTGGTTATTCACTTGAATACCCTTGAATTGAAGTGGGCCTGCCCCTGCACCAATCTCATTTGTTTGTAATATGTGTTAGGTATATACAACAAAATTTAATTCTTTTCTATTTCTCTTTACATAATATAAATTAATTCCATCGTTTGGTGTTTAGTGAGTATTCTGTTGGAATATTAAGTAATTTCTGGATGAGCTTAATTAACAAAAATATATTCCATATGCACTAGTAAATCTAACCACGTTAGATAAATTAGATATATCTAGCTCATGTTCATATGGACCATATACTAATGCAAACACACAGAGAAGAGTGGCACGTACGTGTTGATCAGGAAGGTTACCTTCGCAGTTGCCGTTGTTGGCATAGTGGTGAAGGAGACGTAGATGTGCCCCGTCATAGAGGAAATAGTACAAAGATAAACACAGATGTAATAATCGAACGAAAGCGAGCAATCGCGCCCCTACCCCCAAATTTTTATCGGCCCTCTCTCAGTGTTGGATCTCGGAGGACACTGCCTCAGAGGCCTACTCTCTAGGACGGTTGTGCACACAAGTTGTTAGGATGGGGAAACCTATAAGCAACACAAAAGAATGTGGCATTTTTTTTTCCGAAATGGGAGCACAACCTCGGCCTCTGCATCAAAATGATGCGTAAAGTCTTATTTTTATATTAAAAGTAGCATGAAGCTAAAAAGTATGAAGTATCATCTTATTACAGCTCATGGATCACCCAAGGTGAAAAATGATAATTAACCAGCTAAAAACCAAAGATCTAAACATCTAATCTTCTATGATTACGCCAACCACCTGTCTGAAGATAGCATGAACGATCGCCACAATTCGAAAACATCTGGAATCCACATGACCCCGAGTCGGCAGAGAGAAGAGAGACCACATTTCTATCAAGTATGTGACCCTCTTGACAACTTGCAAGTAGTGAGGAATCTGGATCTTAGTAAAAATAATATCGTTCCGGCAATTCTGAATTGCCCAAAGGAAAGCAGAAACACCTATACGTATTTGTGCATTAGTTTAAATGTAAACATAGTGCCGCTCCGCTGCTTCTCACAGCGACTGTGTATAGTTAGCGGAAGGGATCAAAAGCTCAATCTCACCGCCGTTACGCAGCTAATTCGATTAATAGAAAATCACTAACATCTACAAATGCTCCTCCATCTTTCCAGTTACAGGCAAGACTCAGAATGATCGTTCGTCAATCATTAAAACTACACAAACATAAAGTTCAGATAAATATGAGCTTGTACCTAGAAACAAGTACATCCAGGAGATTAAGGAGTTCTTCCATAATAAGTATAAAGAAACCTCTATACGAGAAGTCTAAACCAACCATAATCTGAATGCTTTATCTAACACCCAGCCAATAATTCCATTCGGTACTGACAGTGTTTCTTTCACGATTTTCTGTTCACCTAAACAATCTCAATATGACTCATACTAAACAAAAATTGGGGTATTTTATAAAAATCGGGGTACTTACTTAACCATGATTCTGTCGCTACCGATCCCATGTATGTATCTGACTTAATTACTTGCTCAATTCAACAGTTTTTCCTGAACCTTTTATGCCACCACACCAGTGAAGCCCATCTTCTTGACAAACTCGTCAAAGTGAACCCCGGCAGGCTCCTGTAAGTCATCAGCAGTGGCGCCCGTGGGTGGTTGTTCGGAGTTGGTTTTGGCGGCCGTCCCATACAGCCTCAGTGCGGCGGCATCGTAAGCGCTGGTGGCCTCCTCCATGGTGTCGAAGATGCCGAGGTGCTGCCGAGTTGTTGGCCGCCCCGGCTCCATGATCTGCGCCAAGTAGTACTTCCCGCCAAAGAGCCGCACTCCGCTGAACCCCGGCAGAGAATCCGACCTCCTCCGGACCACAACGTTCGAGTTCACCTTCGCCGCCACCGGCACTTGGTTCAGGTGGATCATTTGCGTGTGCCCGAGGTTGATGTCATCAGCAACAACAGGAGCAGCCGGACACTTGAAGTTGGTTTTGGCAGCAGCGCCGTGAAGTTCGACGTTGTTGAAGATGCCGAGCCGCTTCCGAGTTGTTGGCCGCCCCGGCTCCCTGATCTGCGCCATGTAGTGCTTCCCACCATAGAGGTGGACTCCGCGGTACCCCGACCGAGAATCCGGCCTAGCTACCGCCCTCCTCCGGACCTCAACGTTCGAGTTCACCTTCGGCGCCAGCTTCAGGTCGATCATTTGCGCGTGCCCGGCGTTCATGTCATCAGCAACAGGACCCGCCGGAGTCTTGAAGTTGGTTTTGGCAGCAGCGCCGTGCAGTTTGATGGCCGCCGCGTCGTATGCTCTGGCGGCCTCCTCGGCGGTGTCGAAGGTGCCGAGCCATCTGCGACCTTCTCCGCTGATTTGCGCCCCGTACTTGCCGGTCCATTGCCGGCAAACGCCCCGGAAACCTGTTCAACTGTCCACCTTCCGGGGCGTTTGGAGGAGGGCGGTAGCTAGGCTTGGAGGGAGGCCGGAAACGCCATCGAGGTCCCCGGCAAACCGCCCCGGAAACGCCATCGAGGTCCACCGAGCTGGCTTGGAGGGAGGCCGCGCTGGAGCCGGTCGTGGCGGCGACGGATCCTGCCGTATGGGCTGGTGGTCGAGCTCGCCTACGACGCGGACGGCGCCTGGCGTCGCGCGCGCTCTCTCCAGCCCCTCTCCGGCGAGGACGAGGATGGGGATCGGCGTCGCGCACCCGCTCTTCCCCGCCGATCTGCTACCGTGCGCGCTGGCGGCGACGGATCCGGCAGCGTCTCTAGCCGTAGACCCGACATGCCAACTCGTCCAGCACCGACCACCTCCGCGTCGAGCCGCCCACCTCTCCCTGGTCGACGGATCCGGGCATGGCGGCAACCAGTCCGACAATCTCCGACCGAGCGCGTGCAGGACTGCTCGGATATGCGCTTCCTCGGCCCGTCTCTGACATTTTTTATTTTGCAAGATTCAATTTTGTGTGTCATCTGCACTATCTGATCTCGTTGTCAAAGAGGTCAACGATGATATGCCCAGCAGCTAGCAGCCCACAAGCGTCATGATCAGCACGAAGCCTTGAATCTGGGCCTTGATCGTGGCTCCTTGGGCCGGTCGTGGCTCTCCTTTTTTTTTGGATCTGAGATATTAATGTGGTGAATTTGGGATGAAATATTTGTCAATCTTTTGGGTCTTTAAAATCTCGTCCAGTTCCTGCAAGATTGAAGCTTCTTTTTGACGTCCTTTTCTTGTGTGGATCTTTGAACATTCATGAAATCTTTTCTTGTGATTTTATTGTTTGAAACTTTGTGGATCTGAATCTGGCCGGTAGCTTTCTCATTTTTTGTTGCCATTGCCTGGAATCTCTATTGCATATATGTATGAATCCAGATCCAGATAGTAGCATTGAGTTGTGTGTGTAGCAGTGACCTTGTGCATTGAGTTGTGTATGTAGCAAAGTAGCAGTGACCTTGTGCATTCAGTTGTGTGTGTAGCAGTGACCTTCTAATATTTTCTTGTGATCCAAATATGTATGAATCTGTGCAGCGCCAGTGCTGGCTCCCCCGGCATCCCGGGAGCCGATGCTGATGTACATCGCTGCGACCAACCGCATCGTCAGCGTCGTCCTCGTGGTTGAACGCCCCGAGAAAGGAAAGACCGGCCTCGTCCAGCGGCCCGTCTACTACTTGAGTGAGGTACTTTCTACCTCCAAGCAAAACTACCCGCACTACCAGAAGATGGCTTACGGCGTGCACCTAGCCGCCAAGAAGCTCAGGCACTACTTCTAGGAGCATGTCATCACGGTGGTGAGCTCCGCGCCGCTTTCCGAGATCATGGGCAACTGGGACGCCACTGGCCGGATAGCAAAGTGGGCCATCACCCTGGCTGACCACACCATCCACTACGAGCCGCGCAACGCCATCAAGACCCAGTTCCTCGTCGATTTCTTCGCCGACTGGGCCGAGACGCAGTACTTGCCACCCGCTCCCGACCCCACCCACTGGCTCATGCACTTCGACGGCTCCAAGATGCTCGGGGGCTTGGGGGCTCGCATCGTCTTCACCTCCCCCAAGGGCGACAAGCTCGAGTACGTACTGCAGATCCACTTCACCGCCTCCAACAACGTCGCCGAGTACGAGGCCGTCGTCCACGGCCTTCGGCTGGCCAAGGCGATGAACATCCGCCGGATCCTGTGCCTCGGGGACTCGGACCTCGTTGTGCAGCAGGTGTCGGGCACATGGGACGCCAAGGACGCCAACATGGCCTCTTACCATTTTCTCGTGCAGCAGATCAGCGGCAACTTCGAGGGCTACGAGTTCCACCACACCCCCCGCACTCACAATGAAGCTGCAGACGCCCTAGCACGGATCGGCTCCAGCAGACAGGACTTCCCGCCCGGCATCTCGCTCGAGCACCTTCGTCGCTCCTCCATCACACCGTCGTCCGACTCCGAGTCCATCTTCGTGCCCGAAATGGGGGCCCTGGCGTCGGCATCCGGTTCCAAGAACCCGGGGGGCTGGTGCCAAAAAGAGCAAGGTCCGCAAGCCGACCCCGCCTGCCGGTCCCAAGGGACCGGGGGCTAGGAGCCCAACTCCGTCATCCGGCATCGAGAACTCTGGGGCTGGTGACCCGCCATCCGACACCGAGGTCCCGGGAGTCGACCAGCCGACAACAGAAGGCGTCTTCGCCATCCGGGAGGTGCCATCCTGGGCCCGCCCACTGCTCGATTACCTCATCAAGGACAAGCTGCCACAAGACGAGGTCTCGGCCAGGCAGATCGTGCGCCGCTCCAAAGCTTACACGATCATCAACCGCGAGCTCTACAAGCGCAGCGTCTCTGGCGTGTTCCTACGCTGCATCGAGTCGGAAAAAGGGCGCGACCTCCTCACCGACATCCACCAGGGCGAGTGCGGCCATCATGCTTCATCAAGGGCCATAGCGGCCAAGGCACTGCGCCATGGTTTCTACTGGCCTACTGCACTTTCCGACGCGGAGCAGATTGTCCGCCGGTGCAAAGGCTGCCAACTTTTTCGTGCTCAGCAGCACCAACCGGCGTCGGCCCTGAAGACGAACCCCATCATGTGGCTGTTCGCTGTGTGGGACTCGACATGGTCGGTCCCTTCAGGACTGCCCGCAGCAGCCTCACGCATCTCCATGTCGCGGTGGACAAGTTCACCAAGTGGATCGAGGTCAAGGCCATCAAGCGGCTAGACGGCTACTCGACCATCTCCTTCTTCGAGGACATCATCAACCGGTACGGGTACCCGCACAGCATCATCACGGACAACGGCACAAACTTCGCCAAGGGTGTCTTCGCACGTTACTGTGGCAACCGGGGATCCGGCTCGACGTCGCGTCCGTCGCCCACCCGCAGGCCAACGGCCAGGTGGAGAGAACAAACGGGCTCATCCTAGCTGGGATCCGGCCCCGCCCCGAGGAGCGCGAACTAGCCCTCTCAAGGTCAGCAATCTACCAGCAGCATCTGCGTCGCTACCACAGCAAGCGCATCCGCCCAGTCGCGTTTCACGAGGGTGACCTAGTTCTGCGCCTTATCCAAGATAGGAAAGGCATGCACAAGCTATCCCCGCCATGGGAGGGACCCTTCATCATAAGCAAGGCGCTCCTTAACGACGCGCACTACCTCGTAGATGCACGCAAGCCAAGGAAGAACAAGAAAGACACATGTGGCGAGGAGACGGAGAGGCCGTGGAATGCCAATCTCCTCCGCCCCTTCTACACCTAGGTGTAAGTTGTATGTATCCAAGTACCCAAATTATCAATGAATGAAAGGCAGCCCCGGATCTCGCCCGGGGGCTGACTGCGCTGCATCAGTTCACGTTTTGTTCTATCCCTTTCCATTGTTCGCCGACCTCCCGATGTCATAACCCGGGGGCTCGGTGATCGGCACCCGGCGTCGTAACCCGGGGGCTCGGACGCCTATGTGTTTATACAGCTTTCGCCGGCTACCCACCTTCCCGCAACCCGGGGGCTGGTTACTCGGAGCGCGGCATCCCGCCAACCAGGCAGCTCCCCAAGAAAAGCGTGGGGAAAGGAGTATCGTCCCGCTCCCCCTCCAGCGAACAAACCCGACACTCGGGGGCTGGAGATCGCATGCCGCCTAGGCTCATACTTGGCAAAAACGCCACAACCGTAACCCGGCGCTCGGAGCACCGAGTCCCGGCCTGCGAAGACATCTGGCAAAAACGCCATAACCGTAACCCGGCGCTCGGGGCACCGAGTCCCGGCTTGCGAAGACATCTGGCAAAAACGCCACAACCTTAACCCGGCGCTCGGGGCACTGAGTCCTGGCTTGCAAAGACATTCGGCACAAAATGCCAAGACCGTAACCCGGCGCTCGGGGCACCGAGTCTCGGGTTACGGATCCCACTCAAAAATAAAACAAAGGCAACAGAGTTCCGTCCCGGCTTCCCTACAGAAACCCAACCCGAAACTCGGGGCTGGGGGAACCCGGTGAGCAAGCCGCCATCGGCACAGAATAAGAAGAAGACAACACAAATTTCTCATCACAGGAAAAGCAAACAACAGTTCAGTGGGGGCGAAGCCCGCTTAGAGGTTCAATGAACAAAAGCCACAATTACTTCTCTGACAATCAGAAATATATACAAATACGCCCGGCATCCCGGGGATCAACTTCACACGGCGGGATCGGCGACTTTGGATGGCTCCGGGCTCGCCTCGGCGGTCTTTGTGAGTCCTTGGGTCTGACCGCTTGCCATCGTGGACTCGGAAGCAGAGGCGCCCACACCATCTTTCTTCTTCTCCAGCACAAAGGCGCAGACGTCGTCATGGTCAACCATGCCCATCACGCGGCTGGCCACCTCTGCAACACCCGACGTCTTGCGTAGCTCCTTGAAGTCGGTGCCGGTGCGCCACCTGCGAGCCAGTTTCTCGATCTTGGCATCCCGGAACCAGGAGAGAAGCAGCGTCAGGGTCACCTCGATCCCCCCACGAGCCACGGTGTCCTGGAGAGACTCCAGAGCTGCCGTCACGCCGGCTAGCAGCGTTGCAACCTCAGCAGCAGTACTGATCTGCTGCCCCGGCCATACCCAGCCGCAAACCGCCTCGCCGGCCTCATTCAAGTCTCTGGCCAGAGTGATGAGGACGCCAAGCTTCTCCTCCATCGTCCCGACAGGTGCCACCTCCTCGAGGTCCGCATAGAACTCTAAAACAAGAGGAAGAATATCAAGTCAAGGAAGGAGCAAGGAACCAGCCCAGAGGAAAGCTTGGAAAAAACTCACTGTCGATGGCCGCGTCAACAGCTCGTCCTTGTCCTTCTGGCGGCGCTCATGGCTCTTCTGGATCTCGGAGTGGTCAGCCCGTTCTTTCTCCAGAGCCTTTTCGAGAATGTCGAAGGCCTCCGTTTTGGTGGCCAGCTGTTCGACGGCGTCGCCCTTGCCCTTCTTTGCGTCCTCAAGCTTTGTCGTCAAGGTCGCTTTCCAGCCGACGAGCTTGTCGAACTCCTTCTGGCGATCGGCGTTGTTCTGCCAGATTTCCTCCGCCTCGGCCTTGAACCTGTCAGCCTACTCGGCACGCAGGCGGAGGTCGCGCGTCTCGTCCTCGAACTCCTTGGTCTTGGCATCGACGAGTTTCGCCATCGTAGTTGCAGGGAGGGAATTCTTCAATTTCTCCTCCCGAAACGGGATTTCTCCCAACCGCCCTGCCGGCGCAGGGAGCGCCAGTCAGCGGCAAAGAAACAAAAGGAGAAAAGAAGGGAAAAAACCGAAGAAACAGACAAAGCCAACTAAACACTCACACTTCGCGTCCTCAAGCTCCTTCTTGAGGGCTTGCATCTCGGCCTCGAGCTCCCGGTTCCACGTCGTCAGCGTCCGCGACGCCTGGCCGAGAAGATATGACAGTCAGACAAGGGAAGACACAACCTTCCCGACACGCCGATACGCGGCTTACCTCCACCGACTCCTAGAGAAGGCGGCATCCCGCTCTATGGCAACGGCAGGAGTTAGGCGATGGAGAATCGCGGTTTCCGTGAGGCCGGTGCGTACAAACCTGACCTAGCCCGCCTACATTGGCAACGGACCCTTTCCAATCCCCGTCACTTATTATATTGGCAACGGTTAATAAAATTGTCCGTTTCCAATATTTGCCTCTATGGTAACGGATATAAATTTCCAACCATTGAAAATGTTGATACGTGGAGGCTAGCGAATGGGCAGATGGGGAGGTGGGCGGAGCAGACCCGCGAGTATAAATGGCGAGAGGTACCAGCAGCGGTCTCTTTGAAGCCCCAGTCCATCGCCTCCAGTTTTTCAAACTTTGCCAGATCCCCTCCGTCCAAATCCATGGCGAGAGGTACCAGCAGCGGTCGCGGCCGTGGACGAGGGCGAGGCCGTGGTAGGGGTGCAGCGGCAATGCCATGCCGTCGGTGTCGCCCTCACCGTCCTCTGAAGACATGTCCCCGGCGAGAGGTACCATCAGCGGTCGCGGCCGTGGACGTGGGCGCGGCGTGGACGAGGGCGCGGCCGTGGTAGGGGGCGCAGCCGCAATGCCACGCCGTCGGTGTCGCCCTCACCGTCCTCTGAAGACATGTCCCCGGAGCTGCGCGGCTTCGAGTTCTTGGTTATCCTGTACAAGGGCATCGAGAGCCGCCTGAGGCTCCCGAGGGCGTTCGCACAGAAGCTCCAAGGCATGGTGGCAGGTACCATGCATCTGAAGATGGAGGACTGCGAGAACGGCAGCTGGGCGGTGAAGACGGCCGTGAGTGCCGGGGGGAATTTGTACCTCGGCCAGGGATGGAAGTCATTCGCCCAAGCGTACAAGCTTGAGCAGGGGCACTTTTTGTGCTTCGAGTTCGACGGCGACAACGGGTTCTTCATCAAGATCTTCGACGGTACCTTATGCCGGAGGGACGCACTCGTGTACAGCGACGACGAGCCCGAGTCTTCATCAGCAGCTGCTAGTAGTAGCATTAGCTAGTAGTAGCATATATGTAATCCTAAGTGGTCTCTGCGTTCATATGTAATTTAGAGTACTTGTTAGTAAGTTTACTCTCTCACTGGTGTAAAATCAATGGAAACGGTTATATAAAATGTCCGTTGCCAATGTGGTGCTTATATATACTGCCGGCTCTAGCAAATTATCGGTCTCATTATCACTCTCTCACTGTCTCTCTTCCAACCCTAGCCGCCGCACACTGTGGCTTTCAACTCTCCTCACTCTCTCTAATGGCTTCCTCTGTCGGCGCTTCTAGATCCGGCCATCGCGGCCGCGGCTCTAGCCGCCGCGGCAGCACCGTTCTAGCGGCAGCCCTTCGTGAGGGGAAGGTCGATCTGGAGGCGGCCATGCGTCCGCTAATGATGCGGCAGCGCCACCATCTGACGCCCTCCTCCTCCGGTGATGCCCGGCTTCTTCTGAGCCAGGCCGATGTGGAGGAGGTCATTCATGAGGTGGTGGTGCAGCACCTCCGGCGGATCTACCAGCAGATCTACCAGCAGAAACCCATCTGGAGGAGGAAGTGGCCGATCTGGATGAGGTGGAGGATCTGTAGGTGGTGTCTGATCTGGAGAAGGAGGAGGAGGTGGATGTCGACGAAGGAGAAGGGGAGGAGGTGATTGCGTCGCAGCGCGCTGGTAGCATCGCAGCGCATCTGGCAGAGGCCTGCACCTCCTCTCCCGCCGGGTGAAAGGTATAAATCTTTCTGTGACCGGCTGTGATGCCGATGAACTAGGTTCTACGTATGAGCATTTCATCACATAAACAAATTCCTAGTGCAAATTCACACATACATGTTCTGATAATTACAAACACTTATTGTTAAAGCACCAACTGTACAAACTAGTTAAACACCAACATCCAAAGCCTATTGCAATTCACCTAGGGCATTCTTGCACCTAGGGCAGAGCATTTCCTGCCATGTTGGACGTAGCCTGTGCGATACAACTCGTAGGTCACGTACCCATCTATTGCTGCGTAGTCGAGGTTAACTTTGTGCAGCGGCATCCATCCCAAAAATTGTGCTGGTTGGATGGGAACTCCTTCTTCATGTTGGCGTATGATTTGTCGATGAGGTCTGCCGCTAGATCACCCATTCCGTCCCTCTCGTCTCCACCCTTGATTTTGTATACGAGTTGGATGTCCACGTAGTACTCCGGTGGAATGTGGAAGCCGGCAGAAGAAAGCACCTTGCTGTCGTTGGTGATGTCCACGCTTGCGAAGGTGATATTCTTGCGTTCAAAGAATTTGCCCAACTCTGGACAATTCTTCTTGGACTTGCACCAGTGGAACACGAGGACATGCTGGCGCATGGCGAGTTGCAGGACAGACATGTGCCGACGATTACGGGTGTACTCGATGTCAAGGCCGATGAACCGATGCTTCTCCTCTGCTAGCCATTCCTCGTACTTGTCGAGGATCCGCTCCACGGTATGCTCCTCGTTCGTGTACACCACCTCCAGAACGGTGCCGTGGGTACGGACGGTAGTTGTCTCTGTTATTCTGTTGCGGTCGTCCATGGTGGGTGGGGGATTGGGGTGGAACGAGGAAGAAGAGAAGGAAGGAATGCGAACTGTCTGCCACCGAACAGAGCAGTTCCTGGATATTTGCCGTCGATCTTAGCAGTTTCTCGAAAATGGCAACCGAACAAAGCAGTTGCTGGAAAATAGCCACCATTTTTTTATATCCAGATGTATTTTGTACATTTCGCTAATCTTTTTTTTTTTCACGCAGGAGTTTATTTCGGCAACACTGCATAAAAGTACCAATGTATCATTCCGAGAACCAGAAACCTTAAGGCAAGGAAATTTCGTGGATACTGGTCTTGGAGTGGGTACAGCGACGACCGAGAGCTCATAGAAGGTGAGCTCCAAGTCAAAGATGGAACGCTGGCTTAATTAAGCCAGCCTTCCATCTTGTTAGGTTAGTTGCTTATAGGTTTAGAGTTCATGATTTAGTCAAAGTGTAATAGGTGATATTACATTATGCCAATGTGTGATAGATATGATTGTAGTCAAATTATAAAAAACGGTGATATTATTGTATACCAATGTAATGATGGCATTTGTTCTATGTTATGAATTGAATAACGTTTTAGTGCATTGTGCAATCAGCCTTTCATGTATTATGGCATATAACCGAAATATGAGAAAAGCTCAGTGCAAACGGGTAGATGGAAAACTCCGTATCTGATGTAGGAAAACTAAAGCAACGGAGGTCTGCGCACAACCGTTGCCAAATGGATACCTCATCGGAAACATTTTTTGCCTCCGTTACCGATGAAGGCCTTCACATCAGTCACGGAGTCGGGGACACGGACCCTTTCTCCGTTGCCGATGGGGTTTTTGGCCCGTTTCCGATGTGTCGTTCTGTACTAGTGCGTCCTCCGTCCACGTCGGTGTCATCACCACCAACGCACGTTCAGTCGGCGCCGCTGGTTGCGGCGCCGGTAGCTGTGGTGCCTCCACCGCTGCCGCGGTCCCTGAGCCGCGGCGGCACCGTCCACCACCAACGTCTCCGCCGCTGTCGTGGTCCCCTGAGCCGCGGCGGTGCTGTCCACCACCACCGTCTCTGACGCAGCCGTCCCCAGCACAGGGGACAGGGCCGCGCGTTGCCCGCGCCATCTCCGCCGCCGGTCCCCAGCTCAGCACGAACGAATTCCTCCGCCGACGGTGTCGGGGCGCGAGCCAGCTCGGAGTTCACCTCCACGCCATGGCTTGGCAGTGGGTATTGGCTCGCCACGCTGGCGGAGGGCAATGCCTCCTCGGGCCTGCATATGGGGAGACAAGAGGCGGTAAGTGCACGAGCTTGAGAGCTTGGTTGTGAAAGCCGCAATGCGGCATGGCGAAGGGCTTACCCGGGAGCCGTCGGGCGAATAACCTGCCTCCGCGGCCGGCTAGGGCGCGTTTCTTTGGGATCGGGTGCGCCTCCTGCCGGTTCGATGTTGCCTCCGAATCCCGCGTCCGCTTGCCGACACGACCGGACCCCGGCGGCGGTGCAGGCACTTCTACAACATCTTCGCCATCAGAGACGACACCGATCTTAGCACTTCCGTCGTCCAACCATTCACGCATGTCGGGCTTGGTGAAGTACTTACCCGAGTCCGCCCCGGCATCGCCGGCATGGCTCGATTGTTCCACGGCGAGGTCACCCTGCTCGGCGTCGCTGTACGTCATCGCAACGTCCCCCATGTTGGGAACGTCGTCCACGCCCGCGATCCTGGCGCTTGCTTCCCCGCTTTCCCCGACACCTTCCTTGGGAGCGGGCAGGTCCGCGGCATACGCCAGCTCGTCGCCATCCTCCTCGGCCTGGCAGTCAAACTCCTGCGAACCGGAGGGCGGTTATCCGGAAAGTGAAGCGTGATGAGAGCAAAAGGAGACAAAAGAAGAGATAGGAGAAAATTGTTCACCTGGGGCGCAGGGTCTTTGCGGCAGTACGGCGCCAGGTTGTACAACCAACCCTCCACCGCCGAGAGTTGGGAGATGGCATGCAGCCAGCCCGTCAGCACCCTGGGCGCGAGGTTGCCCCTGCAAATCCGCGTCGGATCGCGGGGTCCCGAGATGAAGCGCACTTTGTGCGCCCGCTCCTGCAGCGGATGATCCGCTGCGACATCCACGCCAGCGCCAGGTCGCGGCCGGTCAGCCCGTCTTGGACCAACCGCTGCGGCCGCCTCTGGAACCGAGCATGCTCCGGGTGAACGCAGCTCGCGGCATGTTCCAGCTGGTCCGCGGCGGGTCGCCGCTCCAGTATTCAGGCAGCTTGATGACGTCTCGCTCCGTCTTGTTCTTGACATAGAACCAGGAATGCTGCCACTTCCGGGCAGACTCGAGCATGGCAAGCTCGGGATGTCGCTCTTGCGCCTGGAGACCGCTGCCGTCCCGTAGTCCACGAGGTCGCCGCCCGCCCTCTTCTGCGCCTTGAGGAAGAAGAAGTCGCGGAAAATCTCCACTGTCGGCCACACACCGAAGTAGGCCTCGCAGAGCGAGGCGAAGTACGAAAGGGTCATCACCGAGTTAGCACCCAGGTGATGCATCTGAAGGCTGAAGAATTGGAGGAAGGAGCGCATGTACGAAAGGGTCATCAATGTGATGCACGAAGCAAATCCGCTCGCCCGACCGCGGCCGCGGCTCGCTCTCCTCTGGCCCGGGGAGGCGATACTCCAGGAGATCGCTCGACGGCATCAGGCCGTACTTGCAGAGCCGCCGCATGTCTGCCTCCGTCGCCGTCGACCGGCTCCACGCGCCCCTCTCCGACATCGCCGCCGAATCCTTTCCCGCGGGCGCCGGCAGCGAGTGCCTGTGCCCTATGTTTGGCATGGTCAAGGGAGGAGCGCTCGAGGAAGAAGATGAAGCGAGCAAGGAGAAGGGAAATGAGCAGCAATTTTCCCCTCCCCCTCTGGCGGTGATTATTTAAAGGGAGGGGTAACGTCCGCCTCCGTAGATCGCGCCACGTCGCCAACAACTGACACCCACGATCACCACGCGGACGGTAACGGCTAGTAATTGCCCCACTCGCTGGGCGGTTGGCACAAAGGATCCCACTCACCGCGCGGTTACCGCAAAAGATCCCGCACGGGAACCGAAGGGCGCCCTGCACCGTGCAACGTGGCCCACGTCATCACTGACGTCAGCGGCGAAGTGCTCGAGACCGGCCGGGACTCGGAGCCGGCACGCGAAGCCGACTCCGGCTTCCGGAGTGCTGCAACAACTCACCTACTCCGACAAACATTGACAAGTGCTTAGGAGCTCCCGCAGGCTTCCGGTCGTGCCTCCCTCGAAGCCTCCCTGAGCTCGGGGGCTACTGTCTGGGATATAAAACCCGGTCTCAAAAACAAGACAAAAGCGACCGCCCAGCCGCGTGCCGACGCCGGCTGGCCGTCACCGCGCAGGTCAGCGCCTTGGATTCCTCCAGCAGGAAAAGGACAAGGGAACAAGGGGGCATGGCGCGTACGTCTACCGGCTCCCCGTCGTCAACTACGTGACGCCAGCTACAGGGAGCAGTACATGGCGCGTCGCCAACAGTGGGCAGCCGTCCATACCGACGGGACGGCGCGACAAGACAGAAAGGCGTCGTCCATCCCCAAGACCGGCGTGGCTGACCTCGCCCACAGTACCCGACACTGTGGGTGACCGTTGGCTCGGGCCCCGCTCGCATCCCGGCATGACGGCGTGCCGGATCACTCTCTGTAACCGGCTCCCAGTCCTATATAAGGAGAGCCGGGCACCCCATGGAAGGGGTTCGACCATTCATCCTCATACCCACAACACAGCTCGAGGAGCACCATTGTAGTCCCTGTGATCTCCGATATACAGATCAGGCAGGACGTAGCGGTTTTACCTCCTCACGAGGGCCGTGAACCTGGGTACGTCTTGGTGTCACCGTGTACGCCTTGCTCGTGCCCAATCCCGAGCTAGCACCGTCGCAACGCAACCTGTTAGGCTCCACCCACCTTAGCCATCCCTTTGGCATATGCCGAACTTTATACCTCGACAGCTGTGCATTCAATTTATTATGCTCATGGTTTCAAGATTTTACTCAAACCACTCTGGCCTCTTGAGTTGTCGTGCTGCCTTAAGAGGTGTCTCCCTTTCATTTCTGGCAAATAAATGGGGTTGATGTTTCAACTGGACGACTCAAAACTCAAGAGGCCCAAATTGGGTTGAGTTAAATCTTGCAACCATGAAAAAACAATGCAAATCTTTAATTGCACAAAAAGAAGGTGAAATGTGTCTCGATCGCATGAAAAACACGGTCAAGACTCTCAACTGGATGAATATTTCAACCGCACAGTGCAATTGCATTAAATATTTTATCTAGTAAACATGCACTAATCAGCATTTGAAATAATATTTACCTGGTTTGATTCTGTTTGTTAGTGTTGGTATATTGCTTGTGTGCATTTATATATATGAAAATTTCCACCCATAGTTTGGGAGAACATTCAATCTCTCTATATATATACTTCATGCTTTTGCCGTACTATAATTCAAGTTTATTTTTGCGTGGATCACACGCGATTTCCATACCTAAAAAGCTTGTGGAACTGAATGGATTTTCTTTTCTACATTCAGTCATGTTAGAGAAAATTGTGTACACTTGCTCACGGTTTATAATATTAGTCTCAAAAAAGAAAATTACATTCCGTGGTTTGGACGGAATTGTCTTTGCATTGTTGTAGATTTTTTAGCACTGACAAGTGTTATGTTTTCCCATGCCATAACCTCACAAACCTAGAAAGGGTAGACTCGTTCAGCAACCATCTCACAGGTAGAATTTCAGCACCCTGAGCATCTTCACTTTTTTTATAAATGAACATTCTAAGTATTAATTTGGAAGGTTCTGTTCCAACTTCCAACGTATTCCAAGCACCCTTATATACTACCTCACATGTTTCTTGTGACTCCATAGAGGTATCTCTCTGAAATGATTGGTGTTTGTTTCATTTTGCAATAGTTCAAGACTATTGTGTAGAAACTAACATCTAGGAGATCAGTAAGTTCTTCAATAAAAGAATGTCGAAACCACCATTCTGAAGTAACTAAAATCTGAACGTTTATCTATCACCCAACTCTTATCTGTGAGCCCAGCCATTATTTCCTCTCTGGACTGATGGTATTTAGCTAGCTAGACCCTCTCAGTAATACTTATACAGTTATACTGCGCGAAAAAGGCCTACTTATGCAATATGTACTTAGTCATGACTCTGTCCTGTCGATCCACTATGTTCGATACACATCCCACTTAACTTTCCAGCAAACTTATACAGAAAAAATCTACTGTAATACCTACGACACTACGTTGCAGCCCACTCTAATAAATCTACTAAGTTAGAAATTCCGGCATCCAAATTGCATTAGAGGGGCCAATGTGTTACTTTTAGCATCTTTTGATTAAACAGGTGCGGTTAATTGTCCTTACTAGAGCCGATAATAGCATAGCACAATTTAGTCCCATTCAATACGTCCACTATCAAACAATGGTCGCGGATAACAGCAATCAAAACTCTTTTTTGGGGAGATTCCAAGCATATTTCTGCCTGTATTTTTTGTAATCAACTGAAGGCAACCAACAAGGTAGTTCCTATCTGGAACTGAAAAATGTCATCGAAACTGCATTAACACTGGCCCAATTTGGTAGTGTGTTCCGAATAAACTGGTCTACTCGATGATAAGAAAGACATGGTTAACAAAGCACGATTTAGTCAGGTTCACACATCCAGTATAATGTATAAACTCTGACCTCTGGTAAGAACATAAGAGCAAGCATAGCTTTGTCTGAACTATTCGTTGCACATACCCAAGAGGATACAGCTATTATCTCTAGCAAAATTGGTCATATTATCTTCCTGTTAAGCCAAGCAAACACAAGGAAAACAAACAGAGTTTTTCCGCTACCTGTTAAACCACCACATCAGTGAAGTCCATATACTCTTTATCTAAAAAAGTGAAGTCCATCTCCCTGAGGAACTCGTCCAGCTGCTGCCATTCGTCAGGCGGTGCAGAGATGGTCGAGCTGAGCACCGGCAGCTCCGGTAAGTCATCAGCAGTGGCGCCCGTGGGTGGTTGCTCGAAGTTAGTTTTGGCCGCGGCATCGTAAGCTCTGGCGGCCTCGTTGACGTTGTCGAAGATGCCGAGCTGCTGCCGAGTTGGCCGCCCCGGCTCCCTGATCTGCGCCAGGTCCTTCCCGCAATACAGGCCTACTCCGCGCAATCCTGACCAAGAATCCCACGTAGCTGCCTGCGTCAAGCCGATCTCTTCAACGTGCCCTGGTTTGGTGTCAACGGCAACAGGAGCAGCCGGACTCTTGAAGTTAGTTTTGGCAGCCGCGCCGCGCACCTTGATGGCCGCTGCGTCATATGCTCCGGCGGCCTCCTCGGCGGTGTCGAAAGTGCCGAGCCATCTGCGAGCTGGATCTCTGATCTCCGCCCCATACTTGCCGTTCGGTTGCCGGCGCACTCCGCGGAACCCTGTCAGATTGGCCTGCCTACCCGTCGGCTTCTTCACGCAGCGGAACTCGGTTTGTGCGTCCGGTAAAGCTTTCTTCTTCCTCTTTTTCACAGCTTCGACGCCGTCCCCGAGCTCCCCCACGATTTCACAGTTGCCGGCGCTCAGGCCTTGCCCTTGGGCGCTCTCCTCCGCCACCACCGTCACACTCGCGCAGGACTGGACGGCCGCCGGAATCTTGAAGTTGGTTTTCGCAGCCGCGCCATGCAGCTGGACGGCCGCCGCGTCATATGCTCTGGCGGCCTCCTCGGCGGTGGCGAACATGCCTAGCCATCTGCAACCTTTCCCCTTGGAATTGATCTCCGCCCCGAACTTGCCGCTCGCTTTCTGGCGCACGCCGCGGAACCCTGTCCGTCTCGGACCGGCTGCGTCCTTCTTTACCGCCTTGTTCACGCAGGGCAGCTGGACGGCTTCGGCGTCCTGCACAGTGCCGAAGGTGCCGCGGAACTCGGTTTGTGTGTCCGGCACCACAGCTTCGACGCCTTTCCCCTTCTCCTCGGCGATCTCACAATTGCCAGCGCTAAGGTCTTCCTCTTGGGCGCTCTCCGCCATCACACTCGCGCTGAACTGGTCCGCCGCGGGAATCTTGAAGTTCAGTCGGGCCGCCGCTCCGTACAGCTCGACGGCCACGGCGTCGTACGCTCTGGCGGCTTCCTCGGCGGTGTCGAAGGTGCCGAGCCATCTGGGAGCCTTGCTCTTGGGATCTCTGATCTCCACCCCGTACTTGCCGCCCGGTCGCGTGCGCACGCCGCGGAACCTTGTTCGACTCTTCACACGGGGCAGCTTGACGGCGGCGGCGGCGGCGTACGCTTTGGCGGCGTCCTCGGCGGTGCCGAAGGTACCGAGCCAGACTTTGGCTCGCTGCAACGGATTCCAGATCTCCGCCGTATAGTTGCCGCTTGGTTGCAGACGCACGCCAAGGAACCCGGTTCCGACGTACGGCCTAGCCTTCTTCTTCCCGCTCGCAGCTTCGACTGCCTCCCCTTGCGCCACCGCGATCTCACTCATGCCGGCGCTCAAGCCTCGCCCTTCGGCGCTCTCCTCCGTCACCACCATCACGATCGCGCTTGACTGGGCGGCCGCCAGAAGACAAAGAAGAAGCAGAAATGGTGCAGCTTTGGACGCGGGGCTTAGGAGACACTGGTCCTCGTTGGTGGATCGGGTCTATTCGGAACCCCCTGGTTGATTCACCGGTTGCCTATATTTTCTGAGCATGAGTCATCTGAAGTTGGTTTCTGAGCATGAGTTTTATGAGTCTGGAAATAACAAACAAAAGTAAAATCACCGAGGAGAAAGATTTCTTGTAGGAAAATAGGTAGAAACATAATACTACATGATTGCACTTTACAATGTATGGCAGAAAAATGACAATCTACAATAAATGCAAGAAAATTCAATTCAGAAAAATGCAAGAAAAAGGATTAGAGTGCATCTTAAAAAATATCTTATAGAATTACAGAAATGCAAAACCACTTTGATTAGTTAATGCAAGGATTAAAGTGCATCTTGAAAAAGGGCATTTTTCATTTAATTGCTGATCATTGGGTTCCTTTGAATCGAATTCAGATTGCATACAAAGACGGAAAAGTACTAAAATATTCAGATTAAATTAAAACTAATAGTCCCAAAATTATTTTGCAACCTTTTTATGTCTAATATATTTTTTAACCACCAAATTATCCTGAAAGTATTATTCTCGAATAAATATATGCAAATTAGTATAGGTCAATTAGCTGAGTGTTTGGGCTGCCAAATGTTGTGGCCCAAGGCATTAAGAAATTAGAACCTTACTTATTAAAAGTTTCTAATTTCACACTGAGGTCTTGCAATAGAGAAAGAGAAACTCCTACTTTTTTCCTCAAAAAATGTTGAAAGGATGTGCTAGACTAACTATACCAATAATTTCCAATAAGAAATCTGGAAAATAGAAATTGTCCCAAACTTGAACCCAAACTTCCTATAAGAATTGAATGCTTCCAACCAGCTCATTATTTGGAATTTGTTTTGGTGTAGACCCCAAAAAAAATATTCTTTTCCACTGCTCGGTACATAATTCAAAATGATTGCACGATTGGTGTGGAGGTTATGCCGAACGGGTGTACCTGCCACGTTGGATAAGACCTGGCCCACCAGGGTGGCCCATCATGGACAAAGCCGGATGGCTTAATGGGAAGGCCCAGTGGGCGGAAGCGCAAGGCGGAGCCCAAGGCCGGCTTAGTGAAGTCCAAGACGAAGGCAGGAGATATGTTCGCCTTACGGAGCAAGTTAGGGTTCCTGCCGTGTTAGTTTAGGACTCGTGATCTAGGTCGGTTAGGACTTTCCTTGTAGGGGAAGGCATGGCGCCTTTATAAGCCGGCCTTCCAGGAGCCTCAGGGCTACGCTTTACAACCTCATTGTAACATGTACACATATTCGTCTTAATGAATTATAGCAGCACGTAGGATCTCGCTGCCGTTGTGAGATCCGAAGCTAGGTAAACTCGTGTGTGCAATCCCGTCATTGGAACCCTCCACGTTCTTCCCCACCATCTCTACGGTACGTATGAATACTTTCCATAGATCCGCGTTACCAATACCTCGACAATTGGACTTAAATGATCAGTATTATGTTTGGAAACCTTAGTAGGAAATGATCTAAAACATAATTTCTAACAAGATGACTTATATATTATATTACTTCTGCTAGAATATTGCTTGCGAGCTAGAGTGGATGACATGCAATCTAACTTTCAGGGCATGACACGAGCGTATAACTATATACTTTGCTTAGAAAATAATAACACGTGTCTCGGTATGAGCTGTTTGAATTCTAATTATTTTCTGGCGTGGAGCGTATAATCTACGGTGAACTATATTTTGCAACTTCCATAAGCATTCTGGAAATTACAGATCCGGTGTTATTTATAGGATAGTTCCAGAGTGACGGCTGCCCGTTGGTTTACATAATTTAAGATGAACTTCGATTGGAGCATCCCGTTGGTGAGAACAAGATCAACTCAAAATTTGATCTTGGTAAACAAAAAACGGTATCACCCAATTGGCCGTGGAACCAAAAAGTTGATTATAACGAGACTATCAAATCGTCAACCTACTCATGTTTGGTTCCTAGCCACATTTGGCACGCCTCGATCCAGCCAAGTTTGACCAGGTTTGTTGAGTGTTTTACCCTAGCCACACCTTGGCAAGAGTTTTTTGTGGCAAATCAGTTCCATATTGTGGCTACAAATTGTACATCTAACATTTAGACAAAATCAAGCAAAATAAAAAGCGGCATGACAGAGGACAGCTCCGAACCATTGTTTGCCCTGCCCCTAGACGCGCGTCCAGACAAACCGACCACCGAGGTCCATCACCACGTACACTGCCGCAGATGCGTGCCACAGGCAGGAGGCAGCGGTTCCTGCCATTTTAACCGACCCGGCAAAACTTGGACCACGAGCCTCCTCTGCTCCCCCGACCCGAGGCCCACCGAATCAGGAAACTCTGGAGCCTGAAAAGGCTGCAGCACTGCCCCGGTATCTGCAGTGCAGCTGCTCGCCTCGTGCCATCTTCTCCGTGGTGCCATTTTCTTCTGTTTCTCTCACTGCCAAACTCTGCCGCAACATGACAAGGCATTTACTGCTAGGCGTTGGCGTCGAATGAAATTTGCTTCTTTTTTTGATGAGGAAAAAAGAAGAAGCAAAGAATAGGTGAGTTACTCCAAGACAACTCTTTAACATAAGTGAAATTCGAGAAAGGTTTTCCCAAAATAAGGACAATCCAAAACACAACGCCACATGCGTAGGAAAATGCACTGCGAAAAAAAAACTTCATAAAATGAATTTCTAAATTTGCAAAGAACGTCGAAATTTGTAGTCATTTAAACATTCAATATGCTTCGTTTTTCGCAAACAAAATGGTCGTTTTTCACAAATTTACGGATGGGCATATTTTGTAAATCAATGACCTTAATTTTATTAATTTTCTGGGCTGGCATTCAATCAATATATTTTACATTCATTTGTTCACCTACCACAACAATACCGTAATTAACATTTCTTTTTTCCATCCTATTCTCACTACCCAACCAAAAGAAGAGAGAAAAAACACAGCTTACGGGAAATCCACATATACAGATGTGACAAACGGGCTAGGAGAGGTGCGTGTACAACGGGGAGGCTCGCTAGTGACGAATAAATTAAGACTTGTGCAAAACGCACGGGCAAATTGCCTAGTTAGATTAAAACGTATGGATGACTTGGATCATACTGCATTATATATGCATTTGTTGTTTAAACTAAGCATTGAAAATCATGTGTATAATATTTATTTAACAAATTCATAACATTTATTAATTACCCGATAAAGGCTACATCATCCACCAATCGTGGATAGAGAAATACAGGAGGTTGTTCAACACAGACATTAGTATCACCAACACATCTAGCAATCATATGGGCCGCCTTATTTGCTTCTTGAGAGCAATGGGTTAAACATGTCGAATCGAACCCTGCCATGATGCCCCGTTGGCAGCCAATGCAGGTACACACAAGCCACGAAAACAATACATATACTAGAATTAAACAGTTTTTAAATGTCAGGTAACAGAATACCAATGTCATCAACCAAATACATCAGAATTTGTGGTCAGGCCAATTTCCACCTTCTATATTTTAACAAATAGCCTATTTGCAGTGATTAATTCTATAAAACATTAAAACTATCGTTGATGATAAACAGATCACTCTGCCTATAGAAACTTCAGCACATATAATTTCAGCTGGTCTCTATCAACAAAACAATCCATGCTATAGACAGGTTCCCAAGCACATGATTTAATAAAATGGTAAACCAACACCTGTGCAATCTGACAATTATAGTAGCTAGATTAAACTTTTGACGCTTGAATATGCAATGTAGTATCAAAACAGTATCTGTGAGAAAGAAACATATATATACCTGCACAAGGAATAGAGCTTGATTGAAGCCATGCTGGGAGCACACACGGCAGATAGAAATTGGTGTTGTACATGCTTTTCCCTGGTATGCTATCCGGAAAAGATCTGCCCCAATTACCTTCCTCTGAGCCAAGTCCATGGCAAAGAAAGTGCGATTAAGGTGGCAATACAGAATGTTGGCGTTGAACGGATCCAACGCAGTAATCCATGGCAAGTGACCTGCTTGTGGCTTCATTTCGTTGGGCAAGTTGACCAAGGTAATTGCATTCTGAAGCGTGAGGGTTCCGGCCCTCGTCGCCGAGTGAGAACGACCTAATGAGGAAGGTAAGCCCTTCCCAAAAAAACTTCACAACTTGGTCCAAAGCATGGGTGGGGCGGTCGCCCCCCCCCCCCCCCACCCCCCACCCCCCATTTGCCACTGATTAACATGATACTTACTTTACACTCACCATCGTAAATGAAAATAAGTAATCACACTCCATATGTGAACAGGGTAATATTAAATAACTAACCACACTTGATCACTAACCATCACAATAATATATGACCACATTAAATCTATGTTGTTGATCACACCACACATGTTTAAGCATTTCACCGGTCCTACACGTAGTCCAGGTGGAATGTGTGCTTGTACGACATCACCACCACTTCCTCTGATCCAGGCAACGAAGTCTTCGTGGCAAATGGCGCAAGTGAAGTACGAGCTCGCAACCTCTACTCAACCCCTCTGGGCGGATAAGGTGTTGTCGAGATCTGGATTGTCTCCGCTCTAATCCTCGCACAGAAGATAATGAAAGTATTCGAGCGAAGAAGAACCCCAATTCAATGAACAATCCGTCCCCTAGACAGGCTGACGATGCGATCTTTGTGTGGCAATCGCTCACTCATGTAACTAGATAAGAGTTAGTCTAAGCCTTTGATTCGTAAAGGTTACTTTTGGGAAAATATAAAAAATATTAAACAGTAATTTAAAATATATATTTGAAAGGAACTCAAAGTAATTTTGTTTGACTGAAATATTCACTCTCACGCCTTTTAAATTATTGCCCAGATACAGCTAAAATTCAGTACTTATTAACATGTTTAACTAAAATACCATATTAATTTGTACTAAAAGTTGTACAATAATGTGTATTTAGCTATCCCTATTAGTTTGAAAACATTTAAGGCTTTGTTTTATGCCAGCCTCCAATCAATTGATCTTTTATCCAGTCCTGCACTCCCCTGAATCAAATTATTCATAACGATTCAGTCGATCACCTTAATGTTCATTCCCTTTTTTCACGTTATAATTCAATCATCCAATTTACGTTCCTTTCTTCACCTATCATGAATCATACCCAGCAATTTACCTTCATTTCCATCCTATTCTCACTCCAAAAAACATTAGAGAAAAAATGCAGCTCGCGGAAAACGCGCGTATGCAGGCGAGACGGGCGGGGAGGCTTACCTGTGACGGTCAATCGAATAATGTTACATACCCACTTCACTGATCACTCAAGAGTACCAGAATACAAGGATTTGAGTAGCTAATTAGGGGATACAAAGTAGCAGCAAGAGGATGGGGAATCGAGAAGAGGGTCTGGGGTCAAGAGGAGAGGAATACAGGGGAGGAAGAGACGCCGTTCAGGTTCGTGATCCTTCTGGATAGGCTTCCAGATGCCTCCCGATGCGTATAAGTACCAGCGCTAGCTCCTGGTGGGTCAGTTGGGCCGAGCCCGTCATCCCCAGCCCATGACCATGGCCCAACTTGTTATACACAGGCCAGGGTCATGACATTCCTCCCTTCTTGAAACTCGGCTTGTCCCCAAGCCGATGTCTTCGGAGGATAACCAAGCGCTGATTTGCCGGGATCCCATGGAGCGTGAACTGCCCTGATGTTGCCGGCGTTGCAGTGGTAATCTTCACGGTAGTAGATGAGGTCGCTGCAGATTGTGTCGAAGGAGTACACTTGGTCGTAGTAGTCGTAGCCGATGGAAATATTGTTGACGAAGGCGATGTAGTAGTTGTGGCCGACATGGACTGGGTCGGAGATGGCAGCTTGGTACAGGAAGTTCACTCGTTATAATCATTGTCCAGAGGAAACAAATTTCAAGGTGGAACTTCTACTGTATCCTGTTGTTACGAGCACTACTCCTGATGCTTTTCATGGTGGTGTGTGCAATGACATCAGGCTGAGGAGGTCCAGTGGCAGTGGTGAACTATTTCAGTGTATGGCCAGTTACCTATTGGGCGACAACAACACATTTGGTTCTCATATGTTAAGTACCAGTGGACATTCTCAGATCAGTAAGGTGGACTTTCCAGTTGCGACGACAATAATTTTCTGGGTGCCCGTGGTCTTGGTTGACAACCCTATTCCACACGACTGGAGTCTGTGGGATCCGGGAGGTTGCATGCTTGCTTGGTATAGCTATGAGAAATGGGGGACTACTTCAGAACACACTCCTCTACACTTTTCTGATCAACTCCGATGGTCATCGATGTTGCTTGCATATGCATGTCGGATCTGGGTGGTACCATGGGCTGGTAATGACCTGAAGCTCTCTTATGGTTACGGACAAGCGCATTCTCAAGAAGGGGCGTCGCTGCTTGGGCATCCGGACGAGCAGGTGGCGGGCCTCAACGCGGCGTCACTGATGACCTTGCCATCGAGGGTTCCGTTGCCTGTAGTGGTTGCAGCGAGCAGGACAACGTCGACGATGACCGTGGAAGCAGTTGTTACCTTGAACGCAGGCATAGACTCGACTGCGTCGCAGCTTGAGCCTTCCGTCGAACACCTAGTAGGCGTAGGAGCTGCAGGGCCGGTGGGTACGCCAACGCTGGTGTCGGAGCAGACCGTGGACGCGCCTGATGTCGCGGATGAGCCTGGACCGGAGCTTGGGTCGCCAACACCGAGTGCCGGTGCAGCCGCGGTGATGTCGGGCCTGATGGCGTCGACGGCGAGCTTGATCGCCTGCATCTCCTGAGACATGCGCGTCTCCGAATCCTTGAGCATCTTCATCAGCGCATCAAGCTTGTCCTCCATGGTGTCGATGCGCTTGGAAGTGTCCCAGCGCGTCTGCGTCTTGTCAGTCCCCAGGATGACAGAGGCAATCTGTCGAACAGGTGAGGGGCAGCTCGAAATTCACCACCGAAACGAAAATCGACCCACCGCAGGCGTTCGGCAAGCGAAACTTTGTGTGGATCTAGAAGATCCACGCCAAATCGGTGAGGATCCGACCGGATCGTGACCTCGAAACAGCGGAATCACCGGCTCTGATACCAAATGTTACATACCCACTTCACTGATCACTCAAGAGTACCAGAATACAAGGATTTGAGTAGCTAATTAGGGGATACAAAGTAGCAGCAAGAGGATGGGGAATCGAGAAGAGGGTCTGGGGTCAAGAGGAGAGGAATACAGGGGAGGAAGAGACGCCGTTCAGGTTCGTGATCCTTCTGGATAGGCTTCCAGATGCCTCCCGATGCGTATAAGTACCAGCGCTAGCTCCTGGTGGGTCAGTTGGGCCGAGCCCGTCATCCCCAGCCCATGACCATGGCCCAACTTGTTATACACAGGCCAGGGTCATGACAAATAAGGAGACGACAAACATGCTGTGCTGCCTGCTTGTACAAGAGATATGGTTCTGCTGCGAGCAGTTCAGCGATCGGGTTGCTAGCAATCTTTTCAGAGGAATCAGATCAGTTTGTGCTTTTGAGACAATGCCTTCTTTTAGGATCTTTCACACCAGGCTCTTGCTTTGCCCTCTTCTATGGGTAACACGAATTCAGGCCGACGCTCGGAGATGCTAGTACAGACCACAGACGCTCTTCTCCGTGGCAGCAGTTGCACATAGTACGTTTTGGTTCAGCTCTGATAGTACTGTTCATCTGATTTATCTGAGAATTCAAAATGCTGTGAACCTTATCAGTTGATCGATAGACTTTAACTGCTAGACAGACTGCTCGCCACAGTGCAAGACTTTTCAGAACACCAAAAGTCACAATGCTGGTGTCTGTCTACATGCCTTCACTCTACAGGATAAAAGCTAGTACAGCAGAACCCCTCCCTTCTCCTCCTGTGCTAGTGCTACAGACTGCCTGCCCCAAAAACCCCAAGAAGCTCACGTGCTCTGCCTCGGCGCTGCCATGGCGGCGGATCACGACCAGGCCGTGGCTCCGGTCAGCAGTATGCCTCCTCGGTGCTTCCACGGCGGCGTGCACCGCCTACGGTACGGCAGGTACCGGCGCGGGTCTGGGACCCGCGGCGGGGAGCCCTCATGTGCCTCGGCTCCTTCGGCACCGCCGAAGAGGCCGCCAGGGCGTACGACGCGGCGGCCGTCAGGCTGCACGGCGCGGCGAGGGCTGCCACATACTTCCGTCAACGCACGGCCGACGCGCCGGTCCTGCACGTCTCGCGCGTGGACAAGGACGCCACGGCCGACGCCTGCGCCGGCCAAGAAGCGGGGAGCGCCGAGGAGAGGACGGAGGAGGCGGTGGCCACGCCGGAAGCCTGCGCGCCTGGCTGGGCGGCCAAGAAGAAGAGGAAGGCGGCGGCTCGTCCGGTGGCCTGGACGGACTTCCGCGGCGTGCACCGGAGGCCCAGCGGCAGGTACGGGGCGCAGATCAGAGACTCGCAGGGGAAGATCGGACGTGGCTCGGCACCTTCGACACCGCCGAGGACGCCGCCAGAGCGTACGATGCCGCCGCCGTGGAGCTGCATGGCGCGACGGCTTTGACCAACTTCAAGCAACCGCCCAGGGCCGTGGACGCCGCTGCCGATAAGGGCGAGGAGTCGCCCATGGACCTCGGCGACTTCCCGGAGCTGCTGGCGCTCGACTTCTCTTCGGACAGCGTCATGCCACGGCTCGACGATCTCTTCGCCGACTCGCCACAGCCGGAACTGTAGCCGGCGAACGAGCTCCTCAAGGACATGGAGTTCACCAATGTGCCGGCGTAGGAACAGTCAGGTGTGGTAAAGACTCTGTTTTTTGTTTTGGTTTCCTGGCGTAGAAGGGGAAGAAGAGAGACGAATTGTGGACAAATTTTATCTCGGCTGAGAATTGTAGAGGTGATCAAAATCCAAATTTTATCATTTTTTTGTTGTTACCAGGAGACATGAATACTACATTCAGCTATAATGTTGGTTTTAGTGGATGTTATGTTTCCATATAATGAGTGACTGAATATGCACAAATTGGATTCCATGCCAATGCAATTGGATCTCCAAATTGGTAACAGGATCTTATTCTATTTTTATTGCGAATTAATTGAGTGCTACAATTTTTCACCTTCCTACTGTCGAATTGAGCAGGAAAAATTCTTGAGAAGTGTAACCAACACCACAGTCCGGCAGGGACAGCATCGTGGCTAATAACCTGTTTCATAAAACCAATGATTTATGTGCAGTTTACTTACTGATTATGGTCTTGATAATTACCTATCATCACCAGTAGCAACCCGCCGTCAATTGAGCAAGGACACGACAAACATGCTGTACTGCTGCTTGTACAAGAGATAAGGTTTTGCAGCCGTGCAGCAGATCGGCGATCGGTTGCTAGCAGCCTTTTCAGATAGAATCAGAGGCGTTTGTGCTTTTGAGACAAGGCCTTCTTCAAGGATCTTTCACACCAGGCTCTTTGCCCTCTTCTATGGTAACACGAAATCAGGCGACGGACCCTTTGATTTAAAGGCGGTTTCTCAAGAAATTTAAACATAATTCATAAAGTACAAATGCAATAGAAATTTAAATGGCTGGGCACCGACAATAACCCTAAACATAAACTATAAATGGAGCTAAACCCTAGGTTGCTCTCGTCACCGGGAGCTACCGGAGCGGCGCCACGCCACCGCCACCGCTGTCTGCACCGAGTTTCGGGTCGCTTCCGCCACCTCAGGCTCCCCATAATCCGGTAGTAGCGAACCTTGACCGGCTCCTCCTCCGTGAAGTTTTCCTGGGCTAAGGCCTCCGCCATCTCCGGGTTGCCGGCGGCCTCCTCCTCGCTGAAGTCGAAGTCCTCCTACTCGCGAGCAGGCGAGGTCAGAGCGGCAGTGCACGAGGTTTACGCGAGCCCCGCGGCGTACTCCTCCTCGTCGGACTAGGCCTGCTCTAGGTCCCCCTCGCTTGCTCCGGAAGCCCGCGCGGAGCCGGTTGGGCTGCAGAATGCGGCACAACACGGGACTTGAGCCATGGTGGCAAGATCGGCTTATGCGAGTTCATGCGAGAACGCTCTGGTGAGCGCGCTCGATCTGATCGAGTAGGTGTTGTGGCGGGTCCATGCCAGACCTAAACGGGGAGCGAGAAAGGGTGCGGGGGCGAGAGAGCAGGAGTGAGGCACAGTAGTTGGGTTTTGCCGTTACGATGCGTTTAAAAGAAGGGTCTCTCTAGCGCTCATTCGACTGAGAATTATGCTAATTCTTTGTCGAATGACGTCATCGTTTCTTTCTCAACTCCGGCGAATTTGCCTCCCCCCGCAGCCATCGCCGGTCGAACCGCCGACCTCCCCGCCCGCGGCCGGCGCGCTGCCGCGACGCCATGCCGCCCCGTCCTGCCCCGAGCTCCTCCTCTGCCGGTCCGCCGCTGCCCCGGCTATCCCTCTAACCCCCGCCCCTTCTTCTCCGGCGTCGGCGAACCGCACCCCCGCACACCCAAGTTAAGTTTGCTCCTCGCCTCCGCCGCGGCCAGCCGCAACTGCGGCGGCTCCGGCTTGTCTTGCCGCCATGGACGTGAGGAAGAAGAAGACCTAGCAGTTTTGCACGAATCGCGGCGCATTGGATGAATGGTAGATGAATTGACTGGGCGCTAAGCTAATTCTCAGTCGATTGAGAATTAGCAAAACGTTAAAAGAGCTGGCTGCCGCATTGCAATTAAGCGTATAGTTAACGGGTGCGAGGCTCACATGCGGGTCAGGGTAGCACAAGAGGCGGACTTCCGATGCATGTTTAACCGCATTTCAACCAAATTTTGAGAAGATATGAGTCAAACCGGACATGTCCACCCGCTTTGACCCCGCGCGGCGAGTTGCTAGAGAATTGTAGAGACGAATCCTGGCCAAATTTTATCTTGGATGAGAATTGTACAGGTGATCAAAATCCTGTTCTGTTTTTGTGGTTTCTAGGAAACATGCATACTGGCTAAAATCTTGGTTTTGCGGATGTTATGTTTCCCCATAATGAGAGACTGAATCTGCACAATTTGGATTCCATGCCAATGCAATTGCAACAACTCGGTAGTTGAATTTTATTTTGCGAATTAACTGACTGCTATAATTCATCCTGTTGAATTGAGCAGGAAAAATTGTGAGATGTGTAACTGACACCACAATCCGGCAGAGGAAGCATCATGGTTAATTACTTGTTTCATAAAAGAATGACGAAACCAACATTCGGAAGCAACTAAAGTCTGAATGTTTATCAATCACCAACTCTATCTTTGAGCAAAGCCATTGTTCCCTCTCAGGACTGATAATTTTTCTCTTCACCTAGACCACCTCAGTAATATTTGTACTGCACGAAAACTGGGCCTATTTATGCATCTCACCTAATTTTCTAGCCAAATTATACAGTAAAAACTTCTTCTTTTTTGAGAATCAACAAGAGTTTTATTCATTAAGTCAAACAGAGTTACAGTCTCGTTCATTACAACGAAGGATACTTTCCTGCACCTGGCCACACTGCAGCTTAGAACAAGAAGCAAATTTAGCAAGTTTATGGGCAGCTTCATTTGCTTCCCTTTTTACATGTCAGGTTACCAAACTGCATCCTTCTCTGAGCCTGGATTTGGTTAATACAGTGAAAACCTAATATCTATGCACTAGGTCGCAGTGCACTCTAATAAGTCTACCAAGTTGGAAATTTTGGCATCCAAATTGCATTAACATGGGGCAAATCTATTAGCATCAAGTTTCAAAAAAAAAATCGATTAGCATCCGGCACGGTTAATTCTCCTTTCTAGAGCTGATAATAACATAGCACAGTTTAGTCCTATTCAACACGGCCACTATCAAACAATGATCACGGATAATAGTAAGCATTTTCTGGTTTTTTTTTTTGAGAGAGAGATGACAGGCATAGTTCTGCCTGACTTCTTTGAATCAACAGAGGGTAACCTAACAAGGTAGTTCCTATCTGAAATTGAAATTTCTTGCCTCGTGGTATTATCAACAGTTCAATCAAGGCAACATTCTGAACCAGCTAAAGTCTGAATGTTTCTGGAGTCCAGCCATTATTCCATCCCAGTATGTATTCTGCACCAAAATTAGGCACATTAGTGCAATAACATGCAGATCACCAAATTGTCCTGCTCAACCCAGCAGATCCATGTAGCATTAACATGGCGCCTAGTTTGTTAGTACGTTCTGATTAGACTCTTCTCTACTCGGTAATAAAAGAAAGAGCATGGTCAATTCTCCTTTCTGGAGTTGATAATGACAAGCAGTATGACACTTTAAGTCAAATATGTAAAGCAGGACTAGTCAGATATGATAATTAAAATCTGAATGAACTGTCCAGGGGGAACCTTGTCATGAACTCATGCAACATGTGTAGGTATACTATACCAACAAGGTAGCTTCTATCTGAAATTGCTTGGTTTTGTCTCAGGTTTTTCCTGAACAGTTAAAGACAAAATTATGAGCACATGTACCTACAAACTAGTACAGCCGGGAGACTGAGGAGTTCTTTCATGATACAAAGAGACCTAGAAAACCAGCACTCCGTAGTAACTTAAATCCAAATGTTTTTCTAACACCCTCCGTGCCCAGCCAATAATCCTATTCAGTTCCGTCGGAGATAGTGCTGGGTGTTAGATAAACATTCAGATTTTTGGTTCAGCTAGACCATCCCAGTACTATTTATACTGCACAGAAATTGGGTTATTATGGAACATGCACTTACCCATGATTCTGTCCCTGCCGATCCCTCCATTTTCTTGCTCAATTCAGAGCCAAGTGAAACCACAAATCAACTCTAGTAAGGCATAATCTACCAAGTTAGAACTTTTGGCATCCAAACAGCATTAACATGGAGCTCAATTTGTTACTATGTTCTGATTGAACTGTTCTACTCAATGATAAAAAAAGCATGGCCGAACCTACTAGCAAAGCAAAATCACTGAATCAAGTCAAGACTCATATATCAAACTCTGGCCACTGGTGAGACCGTAAGAACAAGCATAGTTTTGTCTGAACTTTTCGTCGCATATATGGACGTGTGCTATGGAAACATAACATCCCAAAAACACAACATTAGAGCAGAAACACAAGAGGACTTTGATAACCTGTGCAACTATCATCCCCAAAAAAATTGACCAGTATCCGTCTGTTTTCTTCCTCAGTTTAGACGCCAGACAAACAAACACAAGAAGAACAGAGTTTTTGCAGAACCTGTTAAGCCACCACATCAGCGGTGAAGCCCTTGAGGAACTCCTCCACTTCTGCCCCTACAGAGATAGTCGAGCTGCGCACCGGCAGCTCCGGTAAGACGTTGACAAGGTCCATGGACGACTCCTCGCCGTCATCAGCGGTGGTACTCATAAGTGGTTGCCCGAAGTTGGTTTTAGCCCTGGGGCCATACAGCTTCAGTGCTGCGGCATCATATGCTCTGGCGGCCTCCTCCACGCTGTCAAAAATGCCGAGCTGCTGCCGAGTTGTTGGCCGCCGTGGCTCCCTGATCTGCACCAAGTATTTCCCCCGATACAGGCTGACTCCGCGGAACCCTGACCGAGAATCCGACCTAGCTACCGCGCTCCTCCTGCCCTCAACATTCGAGTTCACCTTCACAGCCACGGTCGCCTGCTTCAGGCCAATCATTTGCATGTGCCCAAGGTTGATGTTATCAGCAACAGGAGCAGCCGGACTCTTGAAGTTGGTTTTGGCAGCAGCGCCTTGCAGCTTGATGGCCGCTGCATCGTATGCTCTGGCGGCCTCGTCGGCGGCGTCAAAGGTGCCGAGCCATCTGCAAACTTTGTCTCTGATGATCTCCGCCACGTACTTGCCGCTCGGTCGTCGTCGCACGCCGCGGAACCCTGTCCGACTGTCCAGCCTACACGTCTCCTTCTTCCGACAGGGCAGCTTGACAGCAGCGACCTCAGCAGTGAAGTCAGTTCGTGCGTCCAGCAAAACCTTCTCCTTCCTCCTCTCCAAAGCTTCGACATTGTCCCTGTGCTCCTCCGTAATCTCGCAATTGCCCTCCACACGTTCGACGCTATCCCCGTGCTCCTCCGTGATCTCGCAATTGCTGGCGTTCACGCCTTGCCCTTGGGCCCTCTCCACCGGCACCATTGTCACACTCGCGCTGGACTGGACAGATACGGGAATTTTGAAGTTGGTTTCGGCAGCCGCACTGTGCAGCTTCTCCTTCCTCTTCTCCACAGCTTCGACGCTGTCCATGTGCTCATCCGCTATCTCGCTATTGCCGGCGTTCAGGCCTTGCCCTTGGGCGCTCTCCACCGGGACCATAGTCACACTCACGCTGGACTGGACAGCAAGATGAATCTTGAAGTTGGTATCGGCAGCTGCGCCATGCAGCTTCTTCTTCGTCCTTTCGACAGCTTCGACGCTGTTCACAAGCTCGTCCTCAATCTCACAATTGCCGGCGCTCAGGCCTTGCCCATGGGCGCTCTCCGCCGGCACCATTGCTGCACTCACGCTGGACTGCACAGACACGGGAATCATAAAGTTGGTTTTGGCAGCCGCGCCATGCACCTTTTTCTTCCTCCTTTCCGCAGCTTTGGTGTCGTCCACGAGCTCCTCCACGATCTCATAATTGCGGGCGCTATGGCCTTGCCCTTGGGCGCTCTCGGCCAGCACCATCATCGCACTCGTGCTGGACTGGACAGCCACAGGAATCTTGAGGTTGGTTTTGGCTGCTGCGCTGTGCAGCTTCTTCCTTTCGACACCATCCACGAGATCCTCGACGATCTCACAATTGCCGGAGCTCAGTCCTTCCCCTTGGGTGCTCTCCGCCGGCACCGTCGTCACATTCACGCTGGAGTGGACAGCCACTGGAATCTTGAAGTTGGTTTTGGCAGCTGTGCCGTGCAGCTCGACAGCCGCCACATCATATGCTCTGGCGGCCTCCTCAGTGGTGTTGAAGGTGCCGAGCCATCTGTAAGTTTTCCCCTTGTTATCTCTGATCTCCGCCCCGTACCTGCCGGTGCGTGTCCGGCGCACACCCCAGAACCCTGTCTGACTGTACGGCCGACAAGCCACCTCCTTCTTTGCCGCCTTCTTCACGCAAGGCAGCTTGACGGCAGCGGCGTCCTCGGCAGTGCCGCTGGGTTTCCGCCGCACGCAGCGAAACTCGGTTTGAGCATCCGGCAAAGCCTTCTTCTTCCTCCTTTTTACAGGTCCGACCTCGTCCCCGAGCTCGTCCACGATCTCACAATTGCCAGCACTCAGGCCTGGCCCTTGGGCGCCCTCCGCCGTCACACTCTTGCTGGACTGGATATCCGCGGGAATCTTGAAGTTGGTTTTGGCAGACACGCCGTGCAGCTTGACGGCCGCTGCGTCATATGCTCTGGCGGCCTCCTCTGCGGTGTCGAAGGTGCCGAGCCATCTGCAACCTTTCCCCTTGGAAGTGATCTCCGCCCCGTACTTGCCGCTCGATTGCGTGCGCACACCCCAAAACCCTGTCCGATTGTACGGCCTACTCACCGCATCCTTCTTTACCACCGTCTTCTTCCTCCTCCTCCTTTCCACAGCTCTGACCCCATCCCCGAGCTCGTCCACGATCTCACAATTGCCGGCGCTCCGGCCTTGCGCTTGATCGCTCTCCGCCCTCACACTCTCGCTGGACTGGAGAGCCACGAGAATGTTGAAGTTTGTTTTGGCAGACGCGCCGTGCAGCTTGACGGCCGCTACGTCATATGCTCTGGCGGCCTCTTCGGGGGAGTCGAAGGTGCCGAGCCATGTGTAAGTTTTCCCCTTGTTATCTCTGATCTCCGCCCCCCACCTGCCGGTCGACTGCGTGCGCACGCCCCAGAACCCCGTCCGACTGTACGGCCCCGCCGCGCCCTCCTTTACTGCCTTCTTCACGCAGCGCTTACGCTTGGATTCTCTGGCGCAGCGCAGCTTGACGGTGATGGCGTCCTCGGCAGTGCCCAAGGTGCCGCGGAGTCGCCGCCGCAGGCCACGGAGCTCGGTTCGTGCGTCCGGCAAAGCCTTCTCCTTCCTCCGCTCCACGGCTTCCACGTCGCCGGCCCCGCGCTCCTCCGCATGGCCATGCTCCAGGCCACGCTCGGCCGCGGGAATCTTGAAGTTGGTCTGGGCCGCCGCGCCACGCATCTCGGCGGCCGCCGCGTCGTACGCCTTGGCGGCGCCCACTGCGGTGCCGAAGGTGCCGAGCCAGAGGTTGTTTTGCCGCAGCGGATCCCAGATCTGCGCCCCGTACTTGCCGCTTCGTGGCCTTCGTCGTCGCCGACGCACGCCGCCGAACTTGGTCCCGGCGTCCAGCCTAGCCTTGCGCATTCTCCTCAGAACTTCTACTGCATCCCCGTGCGCCGCCGCGGTCTCACTCATGCCGGCGCTCACGCCAGCCTTCATCACCATCAGGGTCGCGCAGTGCTGTAAAAACGGAGCAGCTGCCAACGCCGGCCGTAGCACCCTGGTCGGGGGAGGGGCGACGGCACGACAGCTCGACGGCGGACACGAATGAGGGACCCTGGCGGCGCGAGCTGCTCGCCTGAGGTGAGTCGGGAGATATTTTCTCGATGGGTGGGAGAAGAGCGAGCGAACGAGGTTCTCTGACTTAGCCCAGGCGGCCAGGCTGAGTAACGGGCAGGCCGGGCCGTGCGGTGCTTGGGCCAGCCCGTTGGCCAGCCATTTCACGAAATTTGTATCTAGTCATATTACGAGTCGTGTTATGAAGCTGGAAATAACAGACACAATAAAATGAGCATGTAGAAAGTGTTGTTCCAGGAAAATAAAGCAGAAAATACATGATCGTAGTATACATGTATGTACGTGTTAGTTTACATCCCAGCAAAAGAAAAAAACTAGTTTACACAAACCAAAAGTTACACAATAAAATATGCAAGAAATATGGTTTCAAAAAACCACATTTATTAGATATTTTGAAGCTTATTCAATAGTCATTGCATTTCCTTCAATTAGATTTAAAAAATGCATACAAATGTGGATAACTGCTATTGTATAATTTAAAATAGTTTAATTGTCCTAAAAAATAAAATTTCACCATTTTGATATCTAATAATACTCCCTCCGATCCAAAATAAGTTTCGCAGTTTTAAAATGGGGTTAGTTCAAAACTGCGACACTTTTTTTTGACATTGGAGGTAGTATGTTTTAACCACCAGTTCAACCTCAAAGCTATCATGCCTTGAATAAATACATTCACTTAGTTTTAATGATGTACTATATAACAAATTAGTACCATTGCTGAAACATACTCGCCATAATGATCTTTACCAAGGTTGTAATCGTGGTTATCCCGGTTTCGATGTGAGGTAGAGATATGAGATGATAGCTATCACAAAGAGCTATTTACAAAATATAGTAAACACATTAAAAGTCTCATCCAAATACACTAGAAAATCATGATATTTTAAAAATAGTAATGCATGCCCATAGACCTTAACTCAAATATAGAACGGTCGAACTTGCACAACATTACATATTATTGACTTCTAATAAAGTTGGATCAAGTCATAGTACAATTTTTTCGTTGTGAAAAAGGCATGGAATAAATAAGGTGTCGGCAGCTATAAGCTAAATAAAATAGTGGACCTTATTTTCAAAAATATTTAACATGTGTCTCTAGTATGAGCAGTTTGCATTCTAAATTTTTTTCTAGCATTACTTAGAAAGAACTATATTTTGCAACTTCTAACATCCATTCTAAAAAAAAAATCCTAAATCATCTTTATATCATCGGAGATGAACTTGGATTGGAGAACTAGTGTTGATGAGAACAAGATTTGTTACCGTCATAAGCGAATCGATCCACTGAGGACAAGCAATCACAGCGCGATAATGACACCGAGATTTGCTAACAAGATTCGATGAAATGGCCTACTCCCCGGGGCATGACTATGAGCGCTCATCCCCTCTAATACCTCAACACCTCATAGTCATGGGCGCCGACACATGCCGCCCGCTCCCCTGCGTGCATGGTGCTATCAAATTACAACCGTTAGGTACCCCCACATTATATAGCAGGTCCGAGGATAGAACTGTTAGACTCCAACACTACCCGTACGACTATCCACACCTATTATAACTCCAAGTCTAAACTCGTAACCCAATCCATACACAATATTCGACACAAACATGACAAGATCGACTAAAAAATTATGACAATGGTTAAAAACTAGTAATACACTTTTAAATTATCTAGTCGTTGATTTATTCCAGGAGAATGTATGATTCCTAGATACATTGGGCACATTTCCAATTTACCAAGTGAAAGGGGGTGAATAGGTGCTACTCAATTTTTAGCTCTTTTTCGAATTTAGGCTTGACACAAAGCTAAATTCTCTAGATATGCAACTACGGTGAATTTACCTATATGACAAGTTAATACTAGACTAGGCACGATACAAGTAGGAGCTAGCGAGTAAGGAGTAACCGAATGGGAAGCACGCGGAGACAAGGATGTATTCCCGAGTTCCTCCTTTTTAGGGGAGTACGTCTCGTTGGAGGGGTGTGAGTTTGAATGGCCTCACCCTATTCTCCGGTGAACCTTGCCCAAAAGCTCGGTTCACCTTCCACTATCAGAATCCTTCAAGGCGGAATCCGGAGCCCTTACAACAAACTTGAGGCTCAACCCACAAAAGGATTGGGGGCTCCCAAGCACCACAACACCTACTACACAAAAGTAACAAGCAAGTAAGTACAACAAGATGCCTAGGTTTTCCTAGTGGAAACCCTAGGCTCAAATCCCTCAAGTGAATGAGGGGGAAATGAAGAACGCTTTGGTGAAGTAATAGATCCGGGCCTTCTCCTTCAATCCTCCAAAGATCAACGAGTTTGGGTGGAGGGATTGGGAGATTTAGTGATTCTTGAGCTTGCAATAATGGTGGACTTCAATTCTGGACGAGCTACTTGGCTGGAGGTAGGTGGAGGGTATTTATACCGCTCCAGAAATCTGGCCGTTGGAGAGCAGAGTCGACCAGATATTCCGGTATAAGTGGGGGCCGGATATTTCGGTACACCGGAATGTCCGGTCCACCTTGAAACTTCCGGCTGGAATCTCCGGTGACCTCCAGAAGCTGCAGCATCAGGTCCTTAGCAGTTTTCTTCGACAAAACTTCTGGACCGGATATTCCGGTGTCACCAACCGGAATTTCCGGTGATCTCCAGCACCTGGGAATTCTGGTCCTTAGCCAAATTCTTCGACAATTCTTCTGGACCGGATATTCCGGTGAACTGTACCGAAATTTTCGGTGAACTCCAGCAACCTGCAAGTTCATTTCTTCCTTCTTTTTGGTGTTGATGCATAAGTAATATATACCACTAAGACCTGCATCACTTAACACCTAGTCAAATGTTCACTAGTGTTGTTGACTAACACACAAAACACAAGGGACTAAAATATGCTTTTCATCTCCCCTTTTTTGTGTTAGATGACAACACTAGGATTTGCAATAAAATTCACAACACTATCATGTTCACAACAAAATTGGAAAGATCTCCCCCTACATGTGTGCATATCATTTTATTTGCCTTGGAATGCAAATACACACATAAGGAGGGGAACCGTTCAACAATAACATGATATAAGCAATGACATAATTGCACAATATGAGACATATCCAAATAGATTGAGATTTTGAGATTATACCTTGTGCCGAGAGATGTAGCATATATAACCAAGCACAATACAATACAATCTCAACCATAGATAAATCCAAAATCCACAATACAATACAATCTCAACCATAGATAAATCCGAAATCCATAGTCTCATACAATACCATAACCACACATAGTTCATGACACAAATAGCAAAACGTAGTTCAAACAAGAACAACAAGCAAATAGACACAAGCTTTCAAAGAATGGTAAAAGCATATGCTTGTGCCCAAAACCCATGCAAACCCCGCAACCTAGATAGAATTAATTCTCCCCCTTTGGCATCGAAACACCAAAAGGGGAAGAAATAGCAATGCTACGTCCCAAAGAGAATCACTCGTCGGGCTCCTCGTCGGACTCCTCGGTTGCATCCCTATCTTCCTCGGCCTCGGCTTCGGACTCTTCACCATTATCCTCATATTCAGCCTCGGAACCTTCAGACTCATCATCATCATCACGAGCAGGAGCACTAGCTGAAGCAGAATAAGCAAAGGCAGCGGAATCGCAGTCAAGAAGATCCTTCTACAATTGGACCCATGGAGTCTGAGCAGTCTCGTTCCACCGCTCATAGGAAAGAGTGGCAGTAGGAGCCTCCGAAGGGCGGCGTGGAAGTCTAGAGAGGATGTCCTGACCCTGAACATAGGAAGCATACTGGCTCTTACGGATGTCAACATGCATGCAAAGGATGTGCTTCTGGAACCAGTTCAGTTTCTTGATCTTGGGGCAAGAGAAGGAGCAGCGGGCTGACGGTGTGCACCACTAGAACGAGCATCTCTCATGAAGGAATCACAAGAAGGGGCAGGAGCAGCAGTCCTAATCACAGCAGCCTTCACTTTCTTGTTGTAGACCTTCTTGAAATAGTGAGAGTCCACTTTCTCACGACGGAAATCATAGGATGTGCAAGTCTTCTTGATGAGAATCATGATGAAGGGAGCATAAGGAATGGTGTGCCTACCCATTAAGGCCTCATGCATCTCATGGTAGATATAGTCCATGGCATCCACGGTGAAGTCACGGTTGGGAGCTTCATTCGCAACACATTGTTTTGCAAGAAAAAGCAAGTTGACAAGCGGGCTAGTGATTGCGTCATTGTTGCCTCCGCTTGGTGCAATGAAGGACCGAAAGATGCGCACAAGTTGATCATAGAAAGGAAGAAGTCCTTCAACTTTCCCAATTACTCCACTGGGACCATACATGTCTCTCATAATCTTGTTCTTGTTAACCTTCTCAACAGAGTGCATGCGGTGGCCAAGAGGAGGATGCCCATTAAAAGAATATCCAAGCAAGCGAGCAAACTTCTTGAAGCTAGAGGTGCAAAAAGTCGACCCGGTCATCCACTTGAGAGTCTTGTTAATGTCATCCTCAATCACAAGAGTGGAGAAAAACTGCATCACCAAGGGCTCACTGTAATCACATTGTTGTTCCATGAGAGTGACAAGACCAAATTGTTCAATGACTTGGGCAGCGAGAGCAAAACTTGGCTTGTCCTTGAGAGCTTGAAGTTTCATAGGGAGCATTGGACGAATGGGATTCTTGAATGAGAGAAACACATCATTGTAAATGAAGAGTTGCTCCATGCACCAAAACCGGGAATCCTCAATCTCATCATCCCTTTCTACCTTGGAATACCAATCTTTCTGACGAACTTGTGCATAGTCAATGCTGCTCATTGACTTGTAGTTAGGCCTTGTTTCCTTGCCCTTTTTCTTCTTTGAAATAGATGGAGTAGTCTTGAGAGAAGCTTTGTGTGCGGGAACCTTGGCTTTTCTCACCGCCACTCTCTCTTGCTTCCTAGCAGCAGCCTCATCATCACTTGCACTTTCGTTGGGGTAGGAGGGACGCTTGCGAGAGAAAGACTTGAGAGGAGCCCCACTCGAACCACCTGTGAAAAAGAAGAATACATAGGAAGCACAAGATAAGTACACACAAGTCTCCGGACAGGGAAAGATGCAAGATACATTAGGAGAGTAGCAACAAGCTGATAATACTTAGTCCTAGGCAACTCAGTAAAGGTCTGAACGAAACTGCCAAAACCGGATATTCCGGTCTGAACAGAACCGGAATATCCGGTCTGAATTTTTCAGAACAGGGCTGATTCGAATCCTTGGTCTAAAAGTAGATTGACTAAAATTTCTACTGTCCTAGTGTTTCTAGCATGCAGAGAATGACCAAAGGAACCTCTACTACCAAGCAATACGCAAATAAATCTCTATATGAGCAAATCGAGATGAGAACACCAAGATTTGAAAACTAGAGACATACCCTCATCCATTGAGGAAAAAGCTTGGAGGAAGGGGTTCCCGGGGAGGAGGAGCACCAGATCCGACCGAAAACCGGAGGTTCCGGTGGTGGGAGTCGCTGGAGAGGCGGTGGGGACAGCAGGCGGCGGCGGTGGAGAGAGAGGAGGTCGGGGGTGGAAGAAGAACTCAACTGAGCCCTTCACCCCGACCTGCCCAGTATAAGTGACAAACCGCCCAGGCGGATATTCCAGTCCTCACTTGGACCGGATATTCCGGCCATCGAAAATTCCTGTGCTGAGCACGGAATTTCCGGCCTGCTGAACCCAAACTCCCACATTTTCAAAACAAGACTTGTGTGCAAAGATTGGAAGTGTCTTTAGGTAAGAATGGCATGGGATTTAAGATTACCAAACTGTGATTGGTACTTCACACTCGTTCTTGCAGGAATCAAACATAAAGGCCAAAATCGAGTGTGTTTTCCATAAAGACGAGATCGAACAAAAATCCAAAAAAAAGGTTTTCAATGAAGATCCAAATAAGAACCATATGACACCAACTCCTCACAAAGAAGAGGGCGGTGGCCTAGGCCACCATGTATGAGTGTATGTGGTGTGACACCGCGAAGATATATCTTGGGTTCACGGCCACTACTCGTCATTTAATCTCACAATTCAAAGAAGCAAATAAGTTCTTAATGTCGGCATAATGGGGGGAGGGATAGTCCAATGTGTTAGGACCGCACTCCCCCTATGTCCATGCCTACACCTAAACACAATAGATAGTCAAGACATAGGTGTGTATGCAAAATAGTCAAGCCAAGCTCCTTGAATCCACGATATTTAGCTCATTCCTCAAATAGGTGAATCTTGCTTCATCGAGAGGCTTCGTGAATATATCGGCAAGTTGATCTCTTGTGGGAATATGGCTTAGCTCAATATCACCTCGGGCAACATGATCACGAATGAAATGATGACGAATCTCAATATGCTTGGTTCTTGAATGTTGCACCGGGTTGTGGGCGATCTCGATAGCACTTGTATTGTCACATAAAAGAGGCACTTTGTAACAATTGACACTGTATTCCTTTAAAGTTTGCCTCATCCATAACAATTGGGTGCATGCACTTGCGGTCGCCACATACTCGGCTTCGGCGGTGGAGAGAGATATACAATTTTGCTTCTTGGAAGACCAACTCACCAAAGAACCACCAAGAAATTGGCAAGCCCCGGAAGTTGACTTCCTATCATCATGATCACCGGCCCAATCCGAGTCCGTGTACCCACAAAGAGAGAAAACCTTGTCCTTAGGGTACCACAAACCAAACTTTGGGGTATGAACCAAATATCGAAGGATTCTTTTGACCGCCACCATGTGGCTTTCTTTAGGAGCGGCTTGGTACCTTGCACACACCCCCTACACTCAACACAATATCGGGTCTAGATGCACAAAGATAGAGCAAAGAACCAATCATGGAACAATATACCTTTTGATCGACATCTATACAATTTGGGTTAAGTTGTAGATGAACCTTTGTGTCCATTGGTGTGCGCTTCTCCTTGACACCAACTGACGAGGGGTACACTCATCAAATCCCATGGTTAAGGACCTAGGGTTGAGATTATGGGGAGAGAACGTGGTAGTACTGGTAGTTTCGTCGGCTGACAAGCAGAGGCAAGGATTTACCCAGGTTCAGGCCCCTCGAGTGGAGGTAAAGACCCTACTTCCTGCTTGTCTGTTATTGATCGTGTGAGATTATGCGGTTACAAGGAAACTCCGGCGAGATGTCGATCTCGCTAGAGCTTTGGTGGTTTGAGTATGGCTTGTCCCAGATCGGCGCCCCTCCCAGCCTTTAAATAGGCTGGGTCTCGGGACGTAACCGACCTGATTTACATATAAGGAAAGTCCTAACCGACTATGCCTATGTCTAAATCTTGGAGGGTACTCCATCTTCTTTGGGCCTCCTGTCTTGGGCTTCGAGCAGGCTCTTCGTGATTGGGCCTCAGTCGTTACGTGCACCAGGTACCCTCATGGTAGGGTACCCGAGATGTATACCCATGTCAGTAGCCCCCGAGTACTTGTCTGACTCGAAGAATCGGGCATGGACTCTTTCGTAAGTGCACGTCATATGCTTTGTATTACAATTGGAATTCATGTATGAATAGCACATGTTGGCTATATCGAGTATCTCATCGACTGTGGTTTTTGCTTATGATGATCAAGGGATAATAGCTTAGCAGGCCCAGTACACTCGACGGATCGGGACTGGTTAACTACACATTCGGGTAAAACCTTACTAGCTTTCAATCAAACTCGAGTCCCCAGACTCGAATCTGGAACAAACTGGTCAGATTCGACTAGGCCGCGGAGGTCTTACTGAGTCGATCTGCAGTATAGATTTGAATTTTACCCAACGCGTCCGTCGGGATTTTTCATCATGTCTGTTGACACGGAAAGTATAAGGATTGACGTTGCTGGAACGGTCCTTAGCCCAGCTCGAAAGTTCGGCGGGTCTTACCTTTGCACTATGCGTGTAGCATCCGAGGTATTTGCGACGGACGCAACTCGGGAATGTTTCGAGTATGATTTTGTATATGAACTGAGTCGATCCTTTTGTCGACTGACACTTTGTCGTTATTCTATCGGGCGCGCGACAGCGCTCCCGATGGGAGTAGCCCCCGAGATTGTGCTTTATTGCTTGCAATGGAGGATAATCTCAAATCTTCACACCCTGTATATGTTAATCGAAGAAATTTTTGCCGTAACTCTATCGGGTGCACGACAGTGCTCCCGATGGGAGTAGCCCCCGAGATTATGCTGTATTGCTCGTAATGGAGGATAATCTCAAAATCATTTTATCTTGAGCATCTTCAGTCGAAGAATTTTTTGATGTGCTCCCGATGGGAGTAATATGCCTCAGTCGAATGAATGGTCGAGTGACCAATTGTTGGGGATATACCTACTAGGGCTATCACCAGCATGGGTCAATCCGGCTAGTCCAGGGTGGCCTGCAGTGGTGGTGAAGGCTTTGCCTGCCGGGCGGCCCAGATAGCTGACGACCAAGGAAGGCGGATGCCGGCAAGGAGGAGGCCCAAGACTGAAGCCCATGAAGCCACCAAGACCAAGACGGAAGGCGGCAGACTTGCCGGCTAGGTTTAGGACTCTGTGTGCTTGCCGGATACGTAATCTCCTTGTAACCCTAGGTCCAGCCGCCTATATAAGCTGGACCTCGGGACGCCTTTAGGGCAACCAATCAATACTTTCAGACACAACCAACTCATTGTAACCTGTATCACGGCTATCGCCTTATAGTGAGTTGTAGCAGCACGTAGGGCTCCGCCACCGCCGTGGAGCCTGAAGCTGGGTAAACTGCCGTGTACAATCCCGACCTCGATGACGTCCACCTTCTTGCCCTACGTTCACCCTCGGCTAGAAGGACCCCGTCTCCTATCTCAGATGCCGATACGACGACAGTTGGCGCCCACCGTGGGGCCTAAGGCGTCAGGCGTCACGTTCCAGGCGGGAACCCTAGGCGGCATCGGCGAAACAATCGCCGTCGGCCGCGCTGTTCGCTATGGCGACAACCACTACATCAGCTGTGACGAGTCCTACATCCCCGCAGACGACTACATTGTCGGATGCGGAGTTGTGCCGTTTGGCGGCATCGATGTATTCATCGGCTACACCTCTGAGGCGTATGGGTTGCCGCGAATTTATTTGCCATCCCACCCGCCCTACAATCAAGACGGATCTGAGTTTGCCTCCCCTGAGGAGTCCGCAGATTCAGATCTACACTTTGTCGGCATGACGGGACTGGGATCCGACTCCCAGCCCAACAGTCAAGAAACCGAATCTATTCTTCCTACCCTCCAGGATGATGCGATGTCGGATGCCAGATCCAGATCTACCGTTCACGTCAACGTAGATTCTGACTCCGAAGATTCTGCAAGCATGTTTGAGCAACGGGTCAAGCAGTGTTTCGTTACTCGTTGTTTCAAGGGCTTGGTGGATGCTTGGTGACGATGCTGCTGCCGTGAAGACCTAGGAGCGGGGCTCCATACACGGTGCCGTCACCAGGAGCAGTACATTTTGCGCAGCAGAAAGACAGTAGTTGTTCATCTGGCAGCCGTGAAGACATAGGAGCAGAGCTCCAGCCACGCGCACTGATGAACTTTTGTAAAGCAGGGCGTACAGGAATACGGTGACGACCGGGCGGCCGTCTAGTCGCATGGAGCGGGGCTCCATCGACGGCACAGCCCGTCACCGTGTTTTTTTTTGTTTTCCTGTAACCCTTATTAGAAACGGTTATTAGCAAAACTCCGTGTCTAATGTTAAAATACATCAGAAACGGTTTATCTCCTCCTTTGCCATTGAGATCATCACATCAGTGACAGGGTCGGGGACACGGGCCCTTTCTCCGTTGCCGATTGGGTTTTTGGCCCGTTTCCGATGTGTCGTTCTGTACTAGTGGTGGGTGCCACGTGGCTCCCCTTCGTGTCTCCTCTAGACTCCGTCTTCGTGTTGGCAAAATAGGAGGTTATGTCCAAGTTTCATCAAATTCCGAGAATATTTCCAGACTAGCTTTTCTGGAATACAAAAACAGCAGAAAACAGGAACTGGCACTGTGGCATCTTGTTAATAGGTTAGTCCCAGAAAATGCATAAAAATGCTATGAAGTGTATATAAAACATGTAACAATTGGTATAATATCAACATGGAACATCAGAAATTATAGATACGTTTGAGACGTATCAAACTCCACACTACAAGATTCTACGACGGTCCCGAAGGACTTGTCGTAGATTCTATAAGTGTGGGATTCGGCACCGTAACCAACAAAAGTACCCTCTAAAGCCTTAGACTCAAATTTAGATAAGCATAACCTTTGATCTTATAGAAACACTTACAACCGAACACCCGGTAGTAGGAAATATTGGGCTTGTTGCCGGTAAGCATTTCATATGGAGTGAACTTCTTGCCCGTGCGGAAGTAGAGGCGGTTAGATGAATGACATGCCGTGGAGATGGCCTCGGCCCACAAGAAAAGTGGGGTCTTGAACTCCGCCAACATAGACCTTGCCATATCCATAAGGGTCCGGTTCTTCCTCTCGGCTACACCATTTTGTTGAGGGGTATACGCAGCGGAATATTGATGACGAATTCCCTCTTCACTAAGAAACTCATTTAGGGTGTAGTTCTTGAACTCGGAGCCATTGTCACTTCTAATGGCCAATATAGGGACATTGTGTTGACGTTGCACTTCATTGGAGAAGTCAATGACGGCTTGTTGGGTCTCACTCTTCGACTTGAAGAAATAAACCCATGTAAATCTTGAATAGTCATCGACAATCACCAAGCAATACTTCTTCCCACCAAGACTTGGTTGAGGCACGGCACCAAAGAGATCAACATGAAGAAGTTCCAATATCCTCGTTGATGAAATGATGGTCTTGTGGGGTGGGGAGAATCATGCATCTTTCCTTCAACACAAGCCCTACAAAGACGATCTCTAGAAAAAGAAACATTCTCTTTTAGTCCAAGAATGTGGCCACCCTTGTGAAGACTTTGCAAAGTTCTCATATTGACATGGGATAAGCGGCGATGCCACAACCACCCCACGTCGGCCTTTCCGAATAAGCACATCGCTTGAGAGTTGGTTGACTCCGAAAAGTCTACCACAAACAACTCATTTTTGACATACCCAACGTAAGCGACCTTTAGAGTCTTGCTCCACATGAGTACCACAATATCAAGATCAAAGTGACGGCAAAACCCATCTTATTAACGCACGAACGGAATTAAATTGTAACCAAGGGACTCAACAAGCATGACATTTACAAGGGTGATATCCCTTGCAACTACCACCTTGCCGAGACCCGATACCTTAGATTTAGAGTTATCTCCAAATGACGGTTGCATGATTGTATTTGGTCTCATCTCCGTCATAAGCTCCTTGCTTCCGGTCATATGACTTGTACATCCACTATCAATCACCCATTTCGACCCACCGGAAGCATAGTCCTACAAGAAATCATTGCTTGGTTTTAGGTACCCATCTTGCAATGGGTCCTCTTTTTTTAGCAACAAGGGTCTTAGGAACCCAAATAGAGTAAGCAATGAAACCATCATAAGGACCAACATATTTAGCATACATCCCCATAATAATCAACATAAAGAATATAGTTGGGGTTAGCATGTCCCGCAAAGTCACTACGAGGAGTGTTGCCCCTTGTGGCATCACTACTCGCAATGGTAGTCTTCTTTGCTTGTGCGGGCTTGGCCTTCTTCTTGTTCTTCTTCTTCTTCTTCTTGGCAACATAACCAAGACCCTCTTTCCCAATGTGTGGCTTTTGCATTGCAAAAGATCATCAAAGGCTTACTTTGGGAACTAGAGGCCTTGGCAAGTTCGACTTCAACCTAGCATTTTCCTCAATGACATTTGCATGATCACAAGAAGTAGTAGAGGAACTAGGAACATTAGTTTTAGATGATTGAATTTGAAGTTGTTCAAAAGACTTGGTGAGAGTAGAGTGTTCACTCTCCAAGGCCTTGTGAGCCTTGGTGAGCTTCTCTAGCTCCTCGGTTAGTCTATCATGACCAACACCAAATTCAACCTTTTCTTTCTTGAAAGCTTATATTTTGCAATTGCATGGTCACGTTCTTTAATGATTTGAGAAAAGATTGCATTTTGTGACTCATCAAGATTTTTAAGTTTCTCTTCAAGAGAAACACGAAGCTCATGCTCTTCCTCAAGAGCCACGGTGAGAGAAGCAATATCATTAGCATACTCTCTTTCAAGTCTCTCCTTCTCATCAAGCTCCTCTTGAATCCGCCCATAATCGCTCATGAGAGCTTCAAAGCGTTCTTGGCTTCACCTTGCAAGTTAGTCATGAAACGATCCAAAGCAACATTTTCTTCCTTTACTCTAAGACTCATAAGATCATCCATTTCATTTTAGTCTTGGAGAGGGAAGGAGATGATACCTCGGTGGCCTTGGCCATGAGACACTTGGCGGATTGGATTGGGACATTCTCATTGGGAGATTCGAAGAGGGATGATGGTGTTGATGAAGTAATGGCAATAGCGGCCACTTCACTTGTGGTTTCTTCTTCATCACTCTCACCCCCGGACATGTACTCCTCTCTTGTCACCAATACCATTCTTGAAGGAGGCTTCTTGTTGGGAAGGTTCTTCTTGAAGAAAGGTTTCTTGCTAGGGGACGTTGAGGCTTCTTGAGAACAAGCCTTCCTCCATGATCTTCACGGTTCTCATAGGGGCACATGGCAACATAGTGATATCTATCTTGGCAATTGAAGCAAGTCTTCATCTTTGGGTTGCCCTCCTTGAAGCCACTAGATTTGAACTTTTCTTCCACTTGAGCTTTAGCTTTGGATGGATTCTTCCAAAAGGTCCTTGCCGCAAGAGCCACATAGTCCCTATGAGCAATCTTGAGTTCTTCGGGGTCCATGGAGGACACATCTTCACAATCTTGATCTTCATTGTGTTCAACCACCTTGGCCTTCAAAGCAAGTGAGCTCCTTGTTGCATTCCAATAGCTCGGGCACGAGAGTCTTGTGCAATTTTGGCTTGGACTTTGAAGATTGCATCTCTTGCATGACTTCATTGGAGGTCAATTGTGGATAGTTGTGCCTTCCTTGGAGACTCTTCAAGTCGGCCGATTCAAAGGGCAAGAGAGCATTCACATACTTCCTCTTGATCCAAGCATCATCACATGAGTCCCACCAAGAGCTTTGTAGGCATTGGCAAGGACTTGAGTCTTCGATACATTTGCTCATGGTCTTCTCCATCTTCCATGAAGAACCCTTCGGCCTTGTTGCTCATTTCCTCAAACCGGTTTCTCTTCATGCTTTCATTTCCAACAAACACCTCAACAAGACAAGCCCAAGCTTCTTTGGCGGTGGTGCAATGCTCGATGTGAGACATATCATCCTCTCCCACGGCATCTCGGATCAAGTCAAGAGCGGTGGCATTTAGTTGACAATCAACTATTTCTCTTCTTGTCTTGTTGGATTCATCCACGGCTTGATATCCTTGCTCAATGATCCTCCAAAGCTCGATAGATGCACTGTTCACATAAGATCTCATAGAAGATTGCCATTTAGTAAACAAAGATGCATTTAGCTTAGGTGGGTTTCCCCTTAGGTGTATAGGAGGATGAGGGATAGGTAGGTCGGGAGAGTATGGAAACGGAACGGCACCATATACTCCCGAACCATTAGGTGTTTAATTGGGTTGTCAATTTTATCTTGTTCAACCCCTTCTTCTTCCCATCACCACTTCATTCTCGGGTTTGTCAACCTCCGAAGAAGAGGTGGGTGGAGGTGAGATATCCTTAGCTTCCATGAGTTTCAAGATCATCTCTTGCAACTTGTCCATTTTAGTTTCCATAGTGGACTTCAAGGTATTGAAGTCCTCCACGGAAACCGAAGTGGACTCGGTGGGAAGCTCGGGTATCTCAACTCCCTGCTCATTGATGGTCATACTTCTCTTAGGCGGTTAAGCCCGAATAAAGAGCCGAGGCTCTGATACCAATTGAAAGGATCGGTATGGCCACCTAGAGGGGGGTGTGAATAGGTGCTACTCAATTTTTAGCTCTTTTTCGAGTTTAGGCTTGACACAAAGGTAAATTCTCTAGATATGCAACTACGGTGAATTTACCTATATGACAAGTTAATACTAGACTAGGCACGATACAAGTAAGAGCTAGCGAGTAAGGAGTAACCGAACGGGAAGCACGCGGAGACAAGGATGTATTCCCGAGTTCCTCCTTTTTAGGGGAGTACGTCTCATTGGAGGGGTGTGAGTTTCAAACTCAAACGCCACAAATGGCCTCACCCTATTCTCCGGTGAACCTTGCCCAAAAGCTCTGTAATACCCTGAATTTCCGAGATATTATTATTTTGAGTAAAATAAAGATTTGGTTTCTAATTATTTTATCGTGTCTAATTTGCTTTGTAATTGAATTTTGTGTACGCATGGTTGAGCTAACTAGCTAGTTGTAATAGTGCATGTACGATCAGCTTTGCCGTACTAGCAGCCGTGGACTACAACGCGACCAACTAATGCAAGCTTACCTATGAAGGAATGAAGGAGCTACGTGGCTGGTTACTAGTGGGTATGCATGCATCAGTGGCAGCACAAGATTAGCTAGGAAGCTCTGGTCGTCATACGTGGAGCTGGGCATGGCAATTAGTCTATGAGTAACTGACACGTACGCTGGTGTGGTGGCTCATGTCGAGGATGTCGGCCTGATATTTTCTTTAACAGTTTCGAAGCGGCAAGCGGCGGTCGGCTATAGATATTTCTGTTAGCGATCAACGGAGGCTGCTCCCTATAAGTCGATGCTACTACCTGCAGCTGCCGGCGGGCAACGAGCAAGAGAGAGAGCAGAGTGAGGCCATCTCCAGAGAGAGTAATTAGAGAGCTAGAGATTAGAGAGAGGATGAGAGCGAGCCGTGTGTGTAGTGTACTTCTCGGAGAAGCTGAAGCAGATGAAGGAAGAAGACGCTGCTGAATCGTAGGGGAGAGGCGATCTGCTGGCGTCGTCCGTATCTCATCGTCTTATGAGAAAAAGTCCACCGAGAGGATATTATTTGATGGAGGCGATGTTGACCTGTATAAATATTACTGGCGGGAATTTAATCTGTCGATTTGATGGCTGATGAAGGATTATATTCTTTGGCACCGAGGCAAGTGGTTACTTTGCTAATTCTTTGTTTTCCTTTCTAGTAGTAGTATCACTACTAGTTCCTATCTTATTGATTTATCTCCGCTGAGGTGTTCGTACTTCTACATGCACTACTTCCGTTGTTTTCCTTAGTGATCATTGTGGTATTGGAGAGACATGGTTCTCTCAGTCTTGATTGAATCGGCATGAATTGCCAGGCTCCTGCGGAGGCACGAGCACATGTTATTGGCTGAGCATTCCAACAATTAAATCATTGATATATCAATCTATCTTTATCCTATTTCCGTATTGGTGTCACGACGGCAAACGTATTGTACCGGTCACAGTTCTGGTATGGGACAGTCCGAGCTCTCCGTGAGGGGCGGCCCTTGAATGGAAAGTGTCGGTGATGGATCCGTAGGAGCGACCGACATCGAGTAGGTCAAGGTGTCCGGTGTCTGAGCGGGCAAAAGGGCTCTGCTCGTTCTGGAGCCTGTGTGGTTCTGGTCGAGGCTGTTGACGTCGGAGTACCCCTCTTAAGAGTGTATAAGCGTGAATATTCACCCCTGTGAGTCCCGGGTAGGGAACCTTGCTGTCATGTGTGATGCCGATACATTTTTCTTAATATTCCATAAATCCAGTTCCCCATATTTTGTTCATCTCATTTAAATTCTGATCCGTTGATATTTTGATTATTTCCTTTAAATACAGTTATTCTTATATTACTGTATTTAATCCTGCTTTATTCTTCCGTTGCATTGTAAAGTATTTGCTTGTTGAGTATGATTTATCGTACTCACCCTTGCTTTATATGTTTTTCTATGTCATCAGAGTTCGCAGCGGAAGCCGTCGTCTTTCGAGGAGTAGGCTGGACCAGTGGGTGGGATGCGAATAGAGAATCTTTTATTCTTGTAAATGTAAATAAACTTGTAAAATGAATAGATGAGCTGCTTGAGATCCACTGTGCTGGTTTATCCTGCTTCTCTACGCCTTGCGCGTGTATAGACTTTCGGGTCTATAGGCGTGCGGCGGCTGTCATTCTACCGGGCCGGGTCTCGGGGCGTGAATTCCTGCAAGTGGTATCAGAGCTCAAGGTTCTAGGTCACGCTGGGATAAATGGGTAGAACGGTAGTCGAGTGTCGCGACTAACTTTTGACGTGTGTTTGTTGTACTGACATTTATGCGTGTTTCTTGTGCTAACATTTACTTATATTTGTTAGATTTGTGTAGTTTGATTGCACGACAAATCTTTTGGTTTTAATTTTCAAAATCTTGCTTGTTAGTTTTGAAAAAAAATAAAAGTGTTTATTTTTGTGAGGAATTTCGGGGACGAAATTCTTATAAGGTGGGGAGGATGTAATACCCTGAATTTCCGAGATATTATTATTTTGAGTAAAATAAAGATTTGGTTTCTAATTATTTTATCGTGTCTAATTTGCTTTGTAATTGAATTTTGTGTACGCATGGTTGAGCTAACTAGCTAGTTGTAATAGTGCATGTACGATCAGCTTTGCCGTACTAGCAGCCGTGGACTACAACGCGACCAACTAATGCAAGCTTACCTATGAAGGAATGAAGGAGCTACGTGGCTGGTTACTAGTGGGTATGCATGCATCAGTGGCAGCACAAGATTAGCTAGGAAGCTCTGGTCGTCATACGTGGAGCTGGGCATGGCAATTAGTCTATGAGTAACTGACACGTACGCTGGTGTGGTGGCTCATGTCGAGGATGTCGGCCTGATATTTTCTTTAACAGTTTCGAAGCGGCAAGCGGCGGTCGGCTATAGATATTTCTGTTAGCGATCAACGGAGGCTGCTCCCTATAAGTCGATGCTACTACCTGCAGCTGCCGGCGGGCAACGAGCAAGAGAGAGAGCAGAGTGAGGCCATCTCCAGAGAGAGTAATTAGAGAGCTAGAGATTAGAGAGAGGATGAGAGCGAGCCGTGTGTGTAGTGTACTTCTCGGAGAAGCTGAAGCAGATGAAGGAAGAAGACGCTGCTGAATCGTAGGGGAGAGGCGATCTGCTGGCGTCGTCCGTATCTCATCGTCTTATGAGAAAAAGTCCACCGAGAGGATATTATTTGATGGAGGCGATGTTGACCTGTATAAATATTACTGGCGGGAATTTAATCTGTCGATTTGATGGCTGATGAAGGATTATATTCTTTGGCACCGAGGCAAGTGGTTACTTTGCTAATTCTTTGTTTTCCTTTCTAGTAGTAGTATCACTACTAGTTCCTATCTTATTGATTTATCTCCGCTGAGGTGTTCGTACTTCTACATGCACTACTTCCGTTGTTTTCCTTAGTGATCATTGTGGTATTGGAGAGACATGGTTCTCTCAGTCTTGATTGAATCGGCATGAATTGCCAGGCTCCTGCGGAGGCACGAGCACATGTTATTGGCTGAGCATTCCAACAATTAAATCATTGATATATCAATCTATCTTTATCCTATTTCCGTATTGGTGTCACGACGGCAAACGTATTGTACCGGTCACAGTTCTGGTATGGGACAGTCCGAGCTCTCCGTGAGGGGCGGCCCTTGAATGGAAAGTGTCGGTGATGGATCCGTAGGAGCGACCGACATCGAGTAGGTCAAGGTGTCCGGTGTCTGAGCGGGCAAAAGGGCTCTGCTCGTTCTGGAGCCTGTGTGGTTCTGGTCGAGGCTGTTGACGTCGGAGTACCCCTCTTAAGAGTGTATAAGCGTGAATATTCACCCCTGTGAGTCCCGGGTAGGGAACCTTGCTGTCATGTGTGATGCCGATACATTTTTCTTAATATTCCATAAATCCAGTTCCCCATATTTTGTTCATCTCATTTAAATTCTGATCCGTTGATATTTTGATTATTTCCTTTAAATACAGTTATTCTTATATTACTGTATTTAATCCTGCTTTATTCTTCCGTTGCATTGTAAAGTATTTGCTTGTTGAGTATGATTTATCGTACTCACCCTTGCTTTATATGTTTTTCTATGTCATCAGAGTTCGCAGCGGAAGCCGTCGTCTTTCGAGGAGTAGGCTGGACCAGTGGGTGGGATGCGAATAGAGAATCTTTTATTCTTGTAAATGTAAATAAACTTGTAAAATGAATAGATGAGCTGCTTGAGATCCACTGTGCTGGTTTATCCTGCTTCTCTACGCCTTGCGCGTGTATAGACTTTCGGGTCTATAGGCGTGCGGCGGCTGTCATTCTACCGGGCCGGGTCTCGGGGCGTGACAAGCTCGGTTCACCTTCCACTATCAGAATCCTTCAAGGCGGAATCCGGAGCCCTTACAACAAACTTGAGGCTCAACCCACAAAAAGATTGGGGGCTCCCAAGCACCACAACACCTGCTACACAAAAGTAACAAGCAAGTAAGTACAACAAGATGCCTAGGTTTTCCTAGTGGAAACCCTAGGCTCAAATCCCTCAAGTGAATGAGGGGGAAATGAAGAACGCTTTGGTGAAGTAGTAGATTCGGGCCTTCTCCTTCAATCCTCCAAAGATCAACGAGTTTGGGTGGAGGGATTGGGAGATCTAGTGATTCTTGAGCTTGCAATAATGGTGGACTTCAATTCTGGACGAGCTACTTGGCTGGAGGTAGGTGGAGGGGTATTTATACCCCTCCAGAAATCTGGCCGTTGGAGAGCAGAGTCGACCAGATATTCCGGTATAAGTGGGGGCCGGATATTCCGGTACACCGGAATGTCCGGTCCACCTTGAAACTTCCGGCTGGAATCTCCGGTGACCTCCAGAAGCTGCAGCATCAGGTCCTTAGCAGTTTTCTTCGACAAAACTTCTGGACCGGATATTCCGGTGTCACCAACCGGAATTTCCGGTGATCTCCAGCACCTGGGAATTCTGGTCCTTAGCCAAATTCTTCGACAATTCTTCTGGACCGGATATTCCGGTGAACTGTACCGAAATTTCCGGTGAACTCCAGCAACCTGCAAGTTCATTTCTTCCTTCTTTTTGGTGTTGATGCATAAGTAATATATACCACTAAGACCTGCATCACTTAACACCTAGTCAAATGTTCACTAGTGTTGTTGACTAACACACAAAACACAAGTGACTAAAATATGCTCTTTCACCAAGTTTGACCAGGTTTGTTGAGTACGTGTTTGGTTCTAATCACAACGTGCTAATTATACACCTAAGATTCGACAAGCTAAGAAAAAATAGTTTGGTACCAGACTAACAATAAAATTTGTGTACACTTGCTCATGGGTTACAATATACGTTGAAAATAGAATCACAGTTTTGAGGGAATTCTTCTTGCTACTTGAACCCATGTTATAATAAAACTTTAACTGATTTGGAGCATCAGCACTCTTTAGGGCCAATTTTGTTCTGGGTGATTATTAGACATAATCCATCGCTCTTTTTTCCGTAATAAGACCGTTCTGTCATTTTTTTTGTTCTTTTTACGCAATTAAACCAAGTTGTTGTCTGTGGCACTGTAACTCTAAGCTTCCCTAGCCCCAAATTGTCATGGAGTTTGGAAAGCTGCAAGTCAATCATGACTTATAGAAACTCTTGTATATAATCAAATGAAGTGCATTTCATTTATTACAACTCATGGTTTTAAGGTTGTACATAATCCACTCTGAGCTTGAGGTGTTTCCCATCAGATATTCAATTTTTTATAAGAACTTTAGTACGATCATATTTTGTGCTTTTCGCCATACTATAGCTCATATATTTCAGTATTTCTTTTAGGGAAATACTTAGTCCTGAATTTTGGTGAAATGTCAAGCTATACTTCATGTTGTTGCTGTACAACAACTCAACTTTTTTCTGCAGGGATAACTCAAGGTTTTCTGTGTGTAAAGAAGTTCGTGGAATTGAAGGTATTTTCTTTCCTACATTCAACAATTAGAGAGAAAATTCTGGACACTTGCTCATGGGTTACAATATACGCTGAAAATAGAATCCATAGTTTTGAGGGAATTCTTCTTGCTGCTGGAACCCATGTTATAAACCTTTTAACATGAGTGATTTTGAGCATCGACGTTGTTTATGGACAGTTTTTGTTCTGGGTGATTATTGACCATAATCCATTGACCATAGTCCATCAATCTTTTTCGGTAATAAGGTAGTTCTTTGATGCTTGTTCCTTTTTATGCAATCAACTCTAGCTTTGTGTTTACCCGCAAAAAAAACTCTAGCTTTGTGTTGTCTCTTACACTATAACTCTTAGTTCTCATTGTTTATTTGTCCCATATATTCATGGAGTTTTGAAAGCTACATGTCATGACTTTATAGAAACTCTTGTAGATAATCAAATGAGGTGCATTTAATTTTATTACAGCTAACGGTTTTAGGATTGTACTTAATCCACTCGGAACTTAACTGAGGTGTTTTGCATCAGAAAGTAAAAATAATGGAAGAATTTAAGTATGATCATATTTCTTGTTTTTTTAAAGATAAAAGCTAGGCATTAGCATGCCCTGCTTTAACTTATATTTTATGGTTTTCGCCAAACTAAAGCTTTCCAATTTTAAAATTTCTTCTATGAAAATTCCCACTCATGGCACTGGGAGAACTTTCAAGCTATACTTCACGTGTTTGCCGTACTACTATCAACATCTGCAATACCAATATAGTTTCACCTGATTCATCGTAAAATATGTTTATAGATTTTGAAGTTGTAAATATTATTAGGATATTTTTCTACAAACACGGCCGAACTTATAATTTTTTTACTTGGGACAAACATACGACTTCAATTATTTTGAAACAGAGAGGGTGGGAAACAACTTCTAGAAGATTAAGATTTTTGTAATAGCAAAAGAGAATGTGGAAACCAACATTCTGAACCAGCTAACATCAGAATGCTTATTGATCACTCCCAGCTCTATCTCTGAGTCCAGCCATTATTACTTATGCTGCACCCAAATTGTGCCTACTTATGCAACATGTACTTGGGCATGATTCTGCTCCTACCTTCCCCATCGGTCAGATACACACATCTCGCTTAATTACGCAGCTCAGTTCAAGAGTGCAAACCTAAAACCATCGTAGCACTTAACTAATTGACAATACAACTCTAGTGAGGCCGAATCTACCAAGTTGGAGCTTTCTAAAACAAACTGCATTAATATGGGGCCCAATTTGTTAGTATATCCAAATTAATTGTTCTGCTCAGCGATTAAAAGAATGCATGGCCAGTTCCCTTTAGAAAACTGATAATAACAAAGCACAATGGTCATATTCACTATCAATCCATGACCAACTGTAAGAGCAAGCATAGCTTTGGCTGAACTTTTTATTGCATATATGGATAAGTGCAATCACCCACTCTAGAAACATGACTTCCTAAAAAAATACAGCTGAATATATTTCCATTTGATTCATGTTTCGTCGTAACCACAAAAACACAAGAGCATTTTGATCACCTGGTCTATCTAAAAATTTGATCACATCATCCCAACAAAAACTGGTCCTAATTCATCTCGTTTTATATTTTAAAGCCACTGAAACTAAAGAGAACCATAGTTTTCCCCACACCTGTGCAATGTCAAGCAACCACATCGGAGAAGTCCAAGTCGTTGAGGAACTCGTCCAGCATCTGCTCATCCGTCCATGGCCGTAAGTCGGTCCAGAGCTCGTCGGGCTGCGGGGCTGGGAGGATGATGTTGTCTTGTGAGAAGAAGTCGAGAGCTGGCACCTCCGGGAAGTCGTTGAGGAAGTCCAGGGACTCCTCCTCCTCGGCGTCCGTTTCAGCGGTGGCCGGCATTGGTGGTTGCTCGAAGTTGGCTATGGCCTTCGCGCCGTGTAGCCTGACGGCTTCCCTGTCGTAGGCTGCGGCAGCCTGCTCCGGTGTGTCGAAGGTGCCAAGCCACAGGCTAGCTCGCCGCACCGGGTCCACGATCTGCGCCCCGTACTTGCTGCCACTCCGGATAACGCCGCGGTACCTCGACCGAGAGATGGATTTGCACGTCTTCTGACCGAACGTAGGAGCCGCGATGTTCTTGGAGTTGGTTCTCGCCGCTACGCCGGTCAGATTGACAGCCGCCGAGTCATGTCCTCTAGGCGGCGCCCGCTCCTCCCTGCTTCCTAGCGACAGCATAGGCCCCGCGCCCCCGGCCGCCTTCATCATCAGGCTCCCCGCCGATTGGCTGGCTGTGGCGTCTTTGTCCTCGCAGAAGACGCTGCCATTCGCAGTGCCAGCCGTCGATTGCTTGAAGTTGGTTGTCGCCCTCGCGCCGCGCAGCTCGACGGCCGTGCCGTCGTACGCTCTGGCGGCCTCCTCGGCGGTGGCGAACGTGCCGAGCCACGTCCGAGCGTCTCGCTCCTGGTCCCTGATCTGCGCCGCGTACTTGCCGCTGAGTCTCCGGTGCACGCCGCGGAACTCGGTACGGGCGTCCGGCCTACGCGCAGCCTTCTTCTTGTTCTTATTCTTCACCGGTATCTTGCTCTCGCGCTTCAGCTTGGCGGCGGCGGCGGTGTACGCTCCGGCGGCTTCCTTGGCGGTGCCGAAGGTGCCAAGCCATTGCCACACAGGGCCGGTCCTGAGATTTCGGGGACCCAGGGCGAAACTAAAATTTGGGCCCCTTAGATCATCTGAAATGCGACGCTGTCTACGGGCAGTAGGGGAGAAAATCGCAACTGTTTTACCAGAGTGGGATTCTTTTCACGTTGAAGGTTGGCATCGCCGCTTGACCAGATGTCAGACGATTGCTCTAATTTACGCGGTCGGACCGTTGCAAGAAACACTAGACATGTCTGCTTATGTTCACATGTGCGTTGGAGACCAAAGCTCTTAGTAGAGGTGCTATCTAAGTTAGGCATTATTTTGTCCCTTAAGATTTCATACAAGGGTCTAAGCATTGCGGATGCTCTTAGTATAAATAAATAAACACATGTATTAGCTAATCAAATAGAAACTAAACGAGAGAAATGAGGCAGGGGGCCCACGGACGCACGAATGCGTAATTTCAGTGTGATAGAGTTGTATTACATTTTGAACTTACCCTAAATTTGTGAAGTTATCCTCTCTACGATTCTATCAGTTTTTCATTATGTTTTCTCTTTTTTTTCACACATCATAACTGCGCAAATTAGCAATCAAAATAAAGGCATAATCCGCCTATAGTAGATAATTTGAGAAGATCAAAATTAATCAATCATTATATACCTTCTGATCCTCTCGGTTGGACCTGCCGGCGGCGCAGCATCTCGGGCGATCGGAAGACGGAAACGAATCACCGAATCAGGCAATCAGCTACCTTGGTCCTTGGGCGCCGCCACGGATGAGAGGAAACTGGAGCGGCAGCGATGTGGTTTTCCATCGGGCGAGTATAAGCGAACAGGCCTATATGGAATGTTTTTTTCAAGGGTAGGGCCTATATGGAAATGGAATACGTACGTGTGGTGCTCCTCTTCCTGGGCTGGGTCTCCGACGGAAACAGAAGGGCCCAATCAGCTTGTATGGATTTGTTTTTTACGTGGACCTGAAACTTGATTGACTAGCGATTGGTATTTTATTTTTTCATACGTGCCATATACAGTATACTACATATACCTGGAGGGCCCCCAAAATTTCTGGACCCGGGGCGGCCGCCCCTCTCGCCCCCCTCCAGGACCGGCCCTTAGCCACACTATGGCTGGCAGCGACGGGTCCCAGATCTGCGCCCCGTACGTGCCGCTCGGCTGCCGGCGCACGCCGCGGAACTCGGTTCTGCCGTACGCTCCATCCTTCTTTCCCCTCCTCCTCTCCGCAGCTTCCACGACCATCTCGCTCATGCTGGCGCTCTCCGCTGTCGCCACCATCGCGCTCGCGCAGGACTGAACCAGGAGCGCTGGTTCGCTGTCTCCTGGATCGATTTTGCGATGCCTTCCTTCAAAAGCTTTGCAAGTCGCAGTAGCTCTAGCCTGTACCGAGCCAGTTTCCCGTGAACCGCAAGGATTGGTGACGCACGGGCACAGCCCCGCATGCAGCGCGGCAGACATAGCTGCTCCCTGCCTACATCACCAGTCCGGCCAAAGTACTCAGGAGCCTGAAAAAGCTGAAGCAACGCTCCGGCATCCGCGGCTGTGCCTTTCCTCCGTGGTGGAATGAATCCACAAGGTTTCTCTTCTCGCTGGTAAACTCTTCTGCAATAATATGATGGGAATTTCACGCATATACCGCTACTGATCTGTAGCTACGAGTAGTTTTTTAGCGCTAGTAGTTACAAGGATGATATCGTGAGACTCAACAAGTCCATTCCGAATTAAGGGAAATAAAAACTCCACATATACTGTATAATAAAGATAATCGAAAAATGAATACCATATGTAATTCTCCGACAGGACAACAGCCTCGACGACATCGACAGCCACGTCTCCGAACTCTCCTCCATGCCGCGCTCTCCGTCCGTCGCTGCTGACTCCGAGCGCCCCGACTTTGTCGAGGTTTTCATGCCGCCCGGGGACATGCTGGCCGCGCGCCGGCTCGCGGTCGCCTACCTTGAGCCTAGCGACGGTTTCCCCTCACCGCACGCCTCGGTGAGGGAAGCCCTCCTGCGCGACCTGCCACGCGGCACCCTGTTCGAGACGGTGGGCTCCTCCATTGGCGCGCTCTACGTCCGTTTTCGCTCTCCCGCCGAGCGTGACATGGCGGTGCGCATGCAGCCCTTTATGCATGAGGACGTCCGTATCACCCTTGAGAAGGAAGAGGAGGCTGAGCGTGTTGCACCCCGTGCCCAGATGCTAGGGCTCGTCTCGGCGATACGCTTCCCGGCCGAACAAATCAACCCACACGGGATCGCGACCGCCTTCGCCAGCTTCGGTCAGGTGCTTGAGATCGACCCCGGTGTCCTCTCGGGCTCCGACCTGGCCGCGGTGACGGCCGTGGTTCTCATGATCGATGCCCGCGCCGTCCCCTGTGACATCTGGACACACCGCTCGCCTTGGAAAGGGAGAGTGATCTCCGTCGCCGTGCTCAGGGTCTGGCCCAAGGCCAACTCCTTCACCGACGACGGCGTGTACATCTCTGAGTTCGGCCCCCCGATGCCGCCGCCCTTCGCACACAACCTGCCACTGCTGCACGGGCACCCCACCGTACCATCCTCGCCGCCGCCCCCCGCGCTCAGGCGCCCCCTGGCGCGCCCCCTCCGGCGAGAGGGATCCACCGCATGCTTGGCTGGTGCGCGTCCTCCCCCCACCGCGGCTCGTTCGTCCGCGCCCCGGCACCCTCGCCGGCCTCCCCGCTGTCGTCGCTCTCTCAGAGCAGCGCGGGCAGCTCTGGCCTCACGTTCTCGTCCGCTTCGGATGCGGACCCGTACCCATCCACCCGCCTGGGTGGGGTCACCATCACGGAGCTGGACCCTGACCTGCTCGACGACGTTGACCCTGATGACGTGGACCATGCAGTGGTGGACGCCGCGCGACGCAAGGATGCGGGTGCGGCCAAGTTTGCGCTGGATGACAACAAGCGCCGCACCAGCAACCGCCTCGCCAAGAAAGCCCCCGACGGCTATGTGGACATGACCACCAAAGCCGTCAAGCTCCGTGCTCTCCGCGACACCCTCAAGGGCTGCTCCCCAAGACTCCAGGGCAAAGTTCTCAAGGGGAAGATGCTCGGCGCGACCTGCTCCCCCCTCTGCGCCAAATCCGTGGCTGACCTGCGCGACTCGGTCGTGCCCTGTACGGCTGTACCATCCCGGTGCCCGCCGCCCGTGATGATTAGCAAAATCCCAGGTCCCTTGTGTTGCGGCTGTGACATGCGTGCTCCGGCCCCGCTCCCTGAACTGCTCTCGACGTGTGTGTTTTTTCATGTTTTTCTCTCTAGTTTTCTTTGTTGTGCGTGCGTTTCTCACCGACGGGGTGCCCAGGTGCTGGGCCTTTTAATTTTCCTTTCCATCACGTGTTGTAATCTCCATGGTGCCAGTTGGTTAAATGGATAGTATGTCTGTTAAAAACTTGTCTCTCGCGTCCTGGAATGTTCAGGGGCTTGGCGACCCCGATAAGTGCGCCATTGTTAAGAACGCAGCGATCACAGCCTCCCCCTCCGTCCTCTGTCTTCAAGAAACCAAACTCGCCACCCTTGACACCTTCAAACAACGTACCTTCCTCCCTTCCAACCTCTCCGGCATCGCCGTGCGCGACGCCGACGGCAGCCGTGGCGGGCTGGTCACTGCTTGGGACCCCAACCTCCTCGCACTCTCCTCTTCCATCGCGCGCCGTTTTTCCTTAACCACCGTCCTCTCCTCCACCACCACGGACCTCTCCTTCACCGTATCCAATATTTACGCCCCCGCCGACCACTCTCTCACTGATGCCTTCGCCCTTGACATGGATGAACTCCTCCCTCTCGTTTCCGGCCCCTGGTTGGTCATCGGAGATTTCAATCTCCTCCGCTACCCTCATGAGAAAAACAACAGCAATTTTCACACCGGTTTGGCGGCCAAGTTTAACGCCATCATCCACCGTCTCGCCCTGCAGGAGCTTCCTCTTCTCGATCGTCGTTTCACCTGGACTAACAGGCAGAACCCTCCCATCCTCGCTCGCCTTGACCGTGCGTTCTTCAACGCCGATTGGGACGCAAACTTCCCCAACTCCTCACTCACCTCCCTGCCGCGTCCCACATCCGATCACACCCCCCTCCTTGTCACTGCCTCCACCGAAATTCCTTGTGCCACCCGGTTCCACTTCGAGAATTCCTGGCTCCTCGACCCTCTCTTTCTCCAGAATACCCTCCCCGCTTGGCGCCTCCGTTCCCCTCCTAGGGATGCTGCTTGCGACATGGCTGCTAAGATCAAGTCGTTCAGGTTTGCCGCCAAAGTTTGGAAACGCACTCACCGGTTTATTCCCCACCTTGATAATGACTGCAAGTTTGTGATTGACCTGCTCGATTTTTTCGAAGAACACCGTGCCCTTTCAGGTCCTGAGGTGCAGCTGCGGGGCTCGGCACGTGAATCCCTCGCGCTCTCCATCCGCCAGCAAGCCGCACATTGGAAGCAGCGCGGCAAGTTCCGGGCAATCGTTGAGGGGGATGAGAATACTAGGTTCTTCCACGCCATCGCCTCCAACAAGCTGCGCCGGAATCACATCAGGATCCTTGATGTCGACGGCGTCCAGGTGGTCTCTCACGAGGCCAAGGTGGCGGCGCTGCATGAGTTCTACACCGCGTTGCTGGGGCGGGCACGCGAGCCCACGTGGGAGTTCCGGCTCCATGACCTGTACTCCTCGAGCCGGCGGGTTGATGGCCCGGCACTCTCGCCCTGCTTCACCACGACGGAAATCCGTGCCGCGTTGGAGGGCATGGATCGAGCCAGAGCCCCTGGGCCCGATGGGCTCGGTCCCAGCTTCTACAGAGCGGCTTGGGACGCCGTCCGTCCCTACCTCGAGAGGCTCTTCGACGCCTTCCACTCTGGCGCGGCGAGCTTGGACTGCATAAACCGAGCACACATCGTGCTGATCCCCAAGAAGGAGGGCATCCTCTCGCCGGGATCCTACCGCCCCGTCTCGCTACAGAATTGCAACATGAAGATCGTGTGCAAGGCCCTCACGACTAGGCTCCAACTCCAAATCAGCGGCCTCATCGACGCCGACCAGTCCGGCTTCATTGCCGGGCGCAGCATATCCGAGAACTTCGTCTACGCCACGGAGATCGTGCAGTGCTGCCACAGGCGTCGTGCCCCCGCCTTCGCGCTAAAGCTCGACTTCGCCAAGGCTTTCGACTCCATCGACTGGGCCAGCCTTCGGGCGATCATGCTCGCCCGCGGGTTCCCCGCCATCTGGTGCGACTGGATGGAAACAATCTTCACCTCCTCCAGGTCGGCCGTCGTGCTCAATGGGATCCCGGGGCGGTGGATCAACTGCAAGCGTGGTCTCCGTCAGGGGGACCCCCTCTCCCCCTACCTTTTTCTGCTGGTCGCCGACGTCCTTCAGAAGATGATCCAGCATGACGGTGGCGTCCTCGAGCACCCGCTCATCGACGGGGCGCCGCCCGTCGTCCTCCAGTACGCCGACGACACACTGGTCATCTTCCGCGCTGACGCGGCGGCCGCGGCTCGCCTCAAGGTCATCCTCGACATGTTCGCCCGGGCAACCGGGCTCGTCATCAACTTCCACAAGAGCACGCTGGTCCCCATCCATGTGCCTGGCGAGCTGATCGACGACGTGTGCGCCACCCTCGGCTGCGCGTTGGAAAGCTTCCCCCAAAACTACTTAGGGTTGCCCCTGTCCTGCGACAAGCTCAACCTCGCTGTGTTCGCCCCCATGATCGCCAAGGCCGACCGCTACCTCTCAGGGTGGCGTGCGGTGCTCTTATCAGCTGGCGGGCGGCTCGTCCTCATCAACGCCGTTCTTGACGCGCTGCCCACATATGCCATGGCGGCCATGATCCTGCCTCCCCCCGTCGTGAAGGCGCTCGACGCCCTGCGCCACGCGTTCCTGTGGGCTGCCGCCGAGCGTGCCTCTGGGGCGCAATGCTTGGTGGCCTGGGAGGCAGTGTGCAGGCCAAAGGATGAGGGCGGGCTCGGCGTCAAGAACCTGAAGGACCAGAATCGCTGCCTCCTCGTCAAGCTCCTGCACTGCCTCCATGCTTGCGAGGACTCCCCCTGGGCTCGTTGGGTCTGGGGCACGGTCGGGGATCGCCCCCTCACCGACCTGACCGCGAAACGCCTCCCCGGTTCCCACTGGAGATCCCTCTGCAGCCTCGTTCCTCTCTACAGGTCGATCACCGCGGTACGGGTTGGTGACGGTGCCCGCTGCGCGTTCTGGCTGGACCCCTGGCTCCCCTCTGGTGCGATCCGCGCCGCCATGCCAGCTCTGTTCTCTCACGCCCTCGACGAACAGGAGTCGGTGGCCTCGGTGGTGCGGCGTGGGCTCGACGCCGCCCTCCGGCCACGCCTCACCCCGGTTGCCGGCTTGCAGAAGGAGCAGCTCGCGGCAGTGCTCGCGGGGATCCACCTCGACGTCGCGGCTGACACTCGGACCCTGTCGCGCTGTGCAGCCAAGGACGGCCGCCTCCGAACCTCGGCGCTGTACCAGCTCGTGTGTCACGGCGGGGTCGCTGCCCCGTTTGCGTCGTTCGTCTGGACGAGCCGTGCGCCTTCGCGCGTCAAGTTCTTCGGCTGGCTGCTCTCCCTCGGCCGGATTCAGACCAGGGACAACCTCCTGCGGAAGCACATCGTCGAGGTCGGGGAGTGTGGCTGCCCCTTGTGCCCCGCTGCTCCCGAGACTGCGAACCATCTGATCTTCGAGTGCCCTTTTGCCCAGAGTTTCTGGGCATCGGTCGGAGCCTCCGCCGCGACCACGCAGGACGTTCGTGAGCTGCACATGCTCCCGCCCCCGGCAGGCGTGCCGCCGAGATCGCTGCCGACCTTCCTTCTTCTCTGTTGTTGGCAGCTGTGGAAGCACCGCAACGGTGTAGTCTTCAACGGGGAAACCCCGTCCCTTGCCACCTTGCGCAGCCGCTGCCGCGAGGACGCGGCGCTCTGGAGACATCGCATGCCCACCTCCCACCAGGAGGATGTCGACGCCTGGCTCATTTAGCTAGCTGTATGACGTAGCCTGGCCCCTCTCTGTATTTCACTCTTACTGATACCCGTCCCATATACTCCCTGTAAAACTTGGCTTCAGGCCTTCTGTTCGGAAAAATAAAGAAAATTCAGGTGGGGATTAACTCCCCCCGGTGACCTTCAAAAAAAAAAATACCATATGTAAAAAATAAGGAATTTCAAGATATGCACTCGAACAAAGAAACTTCATTTCTCTTTGACCATTAAATTTTTTAATTTTCATAATATGTGTATTTTTGCACAAAATTTTCTGGTGCACTTTTTTTTTGGAAACATTTACATATAGGATTTCTTTATAGAAATTGAGGGTGTGGAAAGTGCATTTTTTGTTATATGCAACAAAAAAGCGTAACAATATTTTCGTAGTATTTAGGCAGTCATAAAACCTTGATTGAATAAAAAACAGTCATCGATAATTATATAGTTTGTTTGGTTCGACCAAGTCAAAATCGAATGCTAAACTGTAGGTATGGTAGATGTTCAAAAAACACTAACATAATATTAAGCATAATTAACTAATGGGAAAAGTTAAATTTCCTTAGGGATTAGCGGCATTGGATATAATTTTATATTATTACCACTGATTGCTCTATTATCTTTAAAGACAAATCTGATCATTGTTTAATATTCCCTCTATTCCTAAATATAAGACATTTTAGCCTTTATGGCTTTGTCCTCCGTGGTGGAATGAATACACAAAAAATCTCTCCTCACTGGTAAACATTTCTGCAAAAATATAATGGGAATTACAGACATATACTTCTTTTAGAAGTTACAACGATGAGATCGTGAGACTCAACAAGTCCATTCCGAATTAAGGGAAATATAAAAACTCCACATACATAAAAAGGAGACCAGAAAACAAATACGATAGGCAAAAAATAAAAATAAGGAATTTTAGGATATGCACAGGACTAAGAAACTTCATTTCTCCTTTGACATTAAATTTGTCTGGTTTCACAATATGCATGTCTTTGCACAAATTTTTCCGATGCACATATTTTTTTAAAACATTTACCTATATTGTTCCTTTAAAAAAATTGGGGATGGGGCAAATGTATTTTTCTATATGCAACAAAGAAAACGTAAACACAACTTCGTAGTATTACGCAGTCAAACAACTTGACTGAATGGCAAAAGAAACTAAGAACACTCAATGGCGTTTCCGTAGTTTTGTTCGGTTTGAACCAGTCAAGCCTGAATGCTAAATGTTGGGTATGGTAGATGTTCAAAAAACACAAACACAAAATAGTGCATAATTAACTAAAGGAAAAAAAATTTAATTGCTTTTGGGATTAGGGGCATATGGGTATTATTTTATAATATTACCGCTGATTGACCTATTACCTTTGAAAACAAATCCGAAGCATTGTTTTATACTCCCTTCGTTCCAAAATATAAGACATTTTTTACATTTTTGGCTTTGTTCGGATTTGTTCCTAAATGAGTGAAACAACAAACTAAAACATGTCTACATACGTACGAATCAGGAAGAAGCTCGGGCAAGCGGCCCTAGAGATAACACTGTATGTTTGCTACCATGGTGGACTAGCGTTGCTTCGGCGGCAGGTTTTTGCTCCTTTTACAAATTTTGGCATTGGTTTCTCATAAGGAGGCAAATATATTGTTTTATTGTCCATTTTTTTTAGTAAACTCCAACACATATGGGGAAATATGGTCGGACTTTGAAACCTTTTGACCTAATTGTAGTGTTTTTTTTTCAATTTTTTGTCGACATTTCTTATAAATTGTGTCAACTCGAAAAAAATACATCCACTAAGTCGTCACATTTTTATTTTTTTTAGAAAGGATACTGGCTGTACAAAGACCGAGCAGAAGTGGAACGAATCAAACTGGCTGTCTTGTTTGTACGTACAAGAGATATGGTGCTGCAGCAGATCGCAACGCATGCAGAGGGGTTGCAAAAGACTGTCTCTGTCTTTCTCTCTCGCTGATAAGAAAAAAAGGAGACTGTAAAAAAGACAGGCGGAGCTGTCAAAAAACAGAAAAGACGGAGCAGAAGTGGAACATGCCGTGCTGCCTGCTTGTACACTATAGCCGTGCAGCAGATCGGCGACCGTGTTGTTTGCAACCTTTTCAGACAGAATCAGAGCAGTTTGTGCTTTTGAGACTAGGCCAGTCTTTGGCTTGCTCTCCCTCTTCAATGCCTAGCACGGAATCGATCAGATGTGTGTAGGTGCTACTGCTAGTCTATGAGGCCGTATCTGCTTGATTTTAAAATTTTGCTTTCTCGTCCATGTTTTTCTTTCTATATATACTAGTGTTAGAAATCGCCACGAAATGATCAAGCAAATTAACAATCAGATGTGAACGTGTTCACTGGACCTTATGCACAAAGGGAGGAACACATCGTAGCACAAAAAGAAGCTACGGAAACACCGACTAGAGAAATGAGCAACATGTATCTATCATATCATGATGAAATTCTAAAACGACGTTCGATTTACACATGCAACACGGATAAGGACTTCTTTGAATCGCAGGTTTAGAAAACATAGGAATTGGAAAAACAGACAAGTTTGATAGGATTGCAGGTGCATAAAGAGGATTACCAAACAAAGAAAAACTGCAGATGATCATTTGGATGGAACACAGGAAAAAAACACTGAAAAAGTGACACGAATGAGTGTAAAAAAGAGGTTAGAGTGGATGTTGGAATTCCTATGGAATTGGGGCATAGGAATTCAATCCATAAGAATTTTGGAGGTGTCATTCCTGTGATCCAAATGGATTCCTTAGGAAAAAATCTTATGGATTGAAATCCTCCAATATTCATATGGAAATCTTTCAATCCAAAGAGTCCTTAAAATATCTACCTCCATTTTTCAGAACACAAATGCCGGAGGGTACCAATTATCACAACGCTGGTCGACGACACTACCAATCTCTAGTCTACTACAGGCGTTCAGCCCCTCCTTCCGTAAAGCCTCTGCCTTCCAAAAACCCCAAGAATCTCACGTGCTTTTCCACGCCTCGGCCATGGCGGCGGAGCACGACGCGTCGGTCAGCAGCCAAGAGAATACGGGCCGGACGAAGTTCCGCGGCGTGTGCCGCGTACAAGGCAAGTACCGGGCGCGGATCTGGGAACCCTGGCGGCAAGCCATGACGTACCTTGGCTCCTTCGGCACCGCCGAGGAGGCCGCCAGAGCGTACGGCGCGGCGAGGGCTAAGCAGCGCACGGCCGCCACGAACAACGCCCCGCTCCTGCACGTCTCCCGCGCGGACAAGGACGCCACGGTCGACGCGTGCTCCGGCCAGGGTGCGGGAACGCCGGGGAGCGCCAAGAAGAAAAGGGCGGCGGAAAGGCCGGAATCCTCGACCGAGTTCCGCGGCGTGTGCCGCGTACAAGGCAAGTACCGGGCGCGGATCTGGGAACCCTGGCGGCAAGCCACGACGTTCCTCGGCTCCTTCGACACCGCCGAGGAGGCCGCCAGAGCGTACGGCGCAGCGGCCGTCAGGCTGCGCCGGCACGGCGCGGCGAAGGCCATCCCCAACTTCCGGCAGCGTACGGCCGCTGCCGACGACGCGCCGCTCCTGCACGTCTCCTGCGCGGACAAGGACGCCACGGCCGACTCGTGCTCCGGCCAGGGTGCGGGAACGCCTGGGAGCGCCAAGAAGAACAAGAAGAAAAGGGCGGCGGCAAGGCCGGACTCGTGGAACGAGTTCCGCGGCGTGCGCAGACGCAACGGCAGGTACGGGGCTCAGATCAGACACGCGAAGAAAGCTCGGTGGCTCGGCACCTTCGACGCCGCCGAGGACGCCGCCAGAGCGTATGACGCGGCGGCCGTCAAGCTGTGGGGCGCGGCTGCCAAAACCAACTTCAAAGTCGGCGACGCGCAGGCCGTCGGACTGGAGAAGCCGGCTCGAACGGGGTTCCGTGGCGTGGGCCGGACACACAGCGGCAGGTACGGGGCTCAGATCAGACACAAGGGGAAAGCTCGGTGGCTCGGCAGCTTCGACGCCGCGGAGGATGCCGCCAGTGCGTACGATGCCGAGGCCGTCAGGCTGCACGGCGACCGGGCTATCACCAACTTCAAGCAACCACTCGTGGACCTCAACGACTTGCCGGAGCTGCCGGCGCTCGGCTTCTTCTCCGACAGCATCATCCGAGGAGCGCAGGTCGACGATCTCTGGACCGACTTGCCACAGGCGGAGTTGCAGGCGGTGGACGAGCTCTGGACCGACTTGCCACAGGCGGAGTTGCAGCCGGTGGACGAGCTCCTCCAGGACATGGACTTCACCGGTGTGGCGGCCTAACAGGTTGGGGAAAAACTCGATTTTTTGTTTTGTTTTCGTGGCGTACAAACGGCGAGAAGGGAGACGAATTGCGGCCAAATTTTATCTCGGCTCAGAATTATACAGGTGATCAAAATCATGTTCTGTTTTTCGTGGTTATTACCAGGAAACATGAATACTGGATTCAGCTTAAATGTTGGTTTTAGTTGATGTTATGTTTCCCCATGATGAGTGACGGAATATGCACAATTTTTTTTTTTTTTTTGCGAATTTGGAATATGCACAAATTGGATTTCATGCCAGAGCACTTGGATATCCAACTTGGCAACTGGTTCTCATTCGATTTGCATTGCGAATTAATTGAGTGCTACAAGTTTTTTTTTCCTTCGTACTGTTGAATTGAACAGGAAAAACTCGTCTGATGTATAACGAACACCATAGTCCGGCAAGGACAGCATCATGGCTAATTACCTGTTTCATAGTACTCCCTCCGTTCCAAATTAGTTGTCTTGGGTTTGTCCAAATACGGATGTATCTAGACACGATCGGTCTAGATACATCCGTATTTGGACAAACCCAAGTCAAGTAATTTGGAACGGAGGCAGTACAAAACAACGATTTATATGCAGTTTCATACTGATGCATGATTTTGATGAAGAGTAAATAATCGAAGAAACTTCATCAGTATACAGTAATGAGATGGAATAATGTCTGACAGAGATGTAGAGCGGCTGGGTGACGAGTGAACATTTTGATTTTAGCTGGTTCAAAGTTTCAGCCTGCATATACATGTTCAAAATTGTCTGTATCTTTGGAAAAATGGAACAGAACTATTTTCACAGAGGAATTATCCTTTGGCCTTTTGGGGTGGTCAGCATGGAAATTCACATAAACTTGATATAGAACAATCTCATACACATTTTATTCATAAAAAAAACCAAGAAGTACATTCTTGAATTCAGAGCCGTAAGTAAAAATGATTTGTTAAAACGGAAGAAATTTCTAACCTATATCTAATTAAAAATTAAATTTTCCAAGTTTCCACGGAAATTTTTGTACATATATAAGATGTGTAAATATTTTTTCAGAATAGATTTTTTTTTGAATTTTTTCATATATATTAAACCAACAAAGAGTACACTATTACATCGATTACAAAAACAATACTAAAAGAGACGAACAAATCTATGAGATCTTTAAGCCCTTTCTTCTTCCATGACACAATCTTGTACTTTTCTGCAGGCAGCCATAGAACAACGCCGAATACACCAAACCACAGACCTGTGAATACCAACGAAGGTTCTCCCCTTTTAATTTTGAGCCGCAATGCCAAGGCTTTCTGCACGCACGCAACCATTAAATGAATCAAGCAACATCGGCAAGAGCACCACCACTGATATTTCAGGGACAAATAATCGAACCACTTTGTCGACGTCGTTGGGAGCCGAGAGAACGAATCACCATTGCCGAAGACGTAGTAGCCGGGATAGATAATGCGAGGACAAACCTCCTCGCGGCAACCATGAGAAACAATCCAAGATTGATCTGACGAAGCAAGATTTGGAGAACCATATCTAGACAAACATAATCTTTCACAGCCACCATTGACGTCGGGAAGGAGATCTCGCCGACGAACGAAGCGCGGAAGATCACTTATTGCAGACGATGCCATCTCCATTGACGAAGAAGATAACAACCAAACCAAGCTCTAACATTAAGGACCTTTGTGTAGCGCCCTGCACAAGTCCGAGGTCCCCATCCCTCCTAGTGCCAGCGACACCTAGAGGAGGTGAGGACCCGTCAATTCTTAAACGAAGGCGACGATGAAGAGGCAGATGGCGCCGGCGGCGACGGCTAGGGTTGAAACCCTAGGCCGCCGCCTCTCTTTCTTTCTTTCCCCCAACTCGATCTGGCTACTGCACACATCTCCTCAATATTTTTCAGAATAGATAACTATATGAGACTTTTCATTTTTGTTGTAACGCATCAAATAGGGGCATATTTGGTTAAGTGGGCCTTTTTCCCGTCCCCGTACGACATGGCCCACGTGAGACTCTATCGCCTCATGCAGGCAAAAATATATAAGTATGAGAAAACTACTCCCTCCGGTCCAGAAAAACTGTCGCAAGTACAGCTATAGCATTGTATTAAGCAAGTTCATTTCGCATGACAGTTTTAATGGATCAGAGGGAGTATCTTTTTCCCATAGTTTAATTGCCTATATTGAATTGCCTTGCATGGGAGCAGAACAAGGGCGGCATTTGGTTGCATCCGTGTGCTACCACGACATAAAGTTTGGGCGGCATTTGGTTGCATCATAGGTTTCTTCGTCAATTAATTTTGGATCACTTCGTAAACTATATAGTGTGTATACATATATTTATGTAGATATATATGGATATGTTCTAACAAATATCTTAAAAGTGGGGTTTAGTGTACGATTAGCAAAGCACATTTATATAAACTTCCAAAGTATAAATTAAATGTGGGTATGGTTCTTTACCTATAATTTTGTGGTCAAATATGTCTGTATGTGCATGAGGCTATTTGGTAAATATATTATACTGCTCTCTTGTAGATATGGTTTTATTGTTTGATATGGTCTTCTGCAATGTGCTATGTAGCATCTTCTCTATACAAGCGCCCGTGCATATTTCGTAAATAAATATTCACACATAGAATTAACGACATGACTAACCAGTGGCACTGCATCTTTTTTTTCCTCTCACATGAAGCGGTTCTCACATGCATGACTCCCTCTCACATATGCATGCATGCAACTAGTTAGCTCGATTTTCCAGCCATCTCACTCCTCTCTCATTTTTCACGTTTTCATCGTTGGCTTATTAGGGACGAAAATTTTGAAACCATGTCTCATGTTGACATGTTTCACCAACAAAATTGACAGTAATTACCAGATTGTTTTCACGTACTTACTAGATTATACAGAAATTTTTAGTTACCAGATAAAAATAGTTTGATTGCCAGTTTCTTTTATGTCATTTTACAATCATGTAAGGTTGCATGATGCTACTTTTGGAATGATTCCATCTCTTAGCTGTTACAAAAACTTGAATACCCATATCTCTAGTTTAACATAGAACATCAACCTACGAATTCAGCAAGTTCTCAACGCCTGGTACTACTACATTACAAGTCATGCATACCTGTACTATAAGCAAACCACCAACATTTGTGCAACTACGATGCCAAAAGTTAATATGGACTACAAGCAGTACTCCTAGGCTAGTAGCATATCCGGTTGATCTCGTGGTGGCAAGTCCATGTCAAAAGAACAAACTTTGTCCCTGCAAAGGTTCCTTTTGCAAACCGATCAACGATGTGCTGCAAAGCTGCGACAGCATCATGGCGCAATATGCTTGTCTTTTCCTTCCACGCTCTATTATAGAGTATCTCGTCGGAAAGTCATTTTGTCTCCCGAGGTCAAGTGATCTCACTTTTTTCAAAAATAAAAATTGTATTTAAAAGTTTTAAAAAAATCTGAAAAAAATCAAGCATGTTCTAAATGATATATTGTACAAATATGCAAAATCCAATACAGTTTGAGCTACACAAAAATGACAAAAGTTGAAATCTGAAACTACATATTGTTCACTCTTACATATGTACATTTGTCATTTTTGTGTAGCTCAAAACATAAGTATTTTGCATGCTTGTAGTATATATCATTGGGAACATGCATAATTTATTTCATATTTCTTTTTGAAAAATGTATTTTTTTAATTTTAAAAGTAGTGAGATCACTGGATCTCAGGAGTAGCAGGTTTTCCTTTTGGGCATTGACATGATTTATTACCGTGTATTCATCAACATTAGTTTCTATGATAAAATGTTTATAGACCAAATGTTCAAAGGGAGCTAGGCTCCATAGAGCCCGATCTTTTGAAATATTATCAATCTCCATATCAAAGTTTCAAAACATTATGAACAAAATAGGGAATTTTTTGTTTTTGCCACACTAGTTTTTGCACATTTTGCTTTTGCCACTCTAATTTTTGATATTTTGCTTTTGTCCTCCCAGTTCTTGGCAATACATCATATTTGCCCTATGTGGGGCAAAAAAAAATGAAAATGGTGAAATTTTATTTGCTTTTGCCCTTACTTTTGCTTTTGCGGTCTGGGTTTTTTTTTGTCCCTCAAAAAGGGTAAAAGCAAGATAATAAAATGTAACTCTATCGGTGTGCAAAAAACAAATACAAAATAATTCATATTCTAGACTACACAAAAAGTGATGAATCTAACAATTTTAAAAAATATACAGTATGCACCGCACCGAGATCCACACTTTTTTTCATATTTACTCAGTCTGGAATAAAAATTATTTCATATTATTTTTTGCACACTAGCAGGGTTCACCATTATCTACATCTATAAACTTCCAAATACCATTTTTGTTCCTAAAATGGCTCCATGGAGCCCAAACTCCAAAACGACACACTCGTTTATAAAGCAATATCAAGTACGTACAATGAATATATATTAGTAGACAATCTTGTGCATATGGTTTTATAATCTATTTTTCTTTTTCCATAAAGTGGTGCCAAAGTAGCAAAACTTTGGCCAACATACCACTGAGCTCAAAGACGCTTCAGCATTTGCACTTGCCTTTTCGCTATAAGAACCATACCCCTTTACCATGAAATTTGGCTCATTAGTTTCTTTTGAGCATCTTTCACTTACTACAATCAACATCATGTCAATATTGTTTGCTGCGTTGGGCAACCTAAAAATACAGAATACCCTTGCATAGTAGGGCGTGTTTGGTTGCTGGCACCAAACTAACCAGACCCACTTGATAAGAAAATTAAGTGTTTTTTTGCCTGTGAAGCGGTTCGGACTGCGTCCTTGGCTCCTTGCAGAACCACAAACACTTAAGATACAGTCCCTCCCAGCGGGAATGCCCGATTCAACCATTTTTGTAGAGTCAAACTTGAGTGGGCTGATGGCTACGTGTTGGTGAACCCCAAGAGGAAGGTTATGATGTAGACAGCAGAAGTTTTCCCTTGAATAATCTACCCAAGGTTATCAATCCAGTAGGACTTGACGATCTATTGGAAGGTTGTTGATGTTGACTCCCCCTGGCGCTAGGGAGCTTGCACCAACGTGGAATCTGCACAGACACAAACCAGAACTTTGCCCAACACGAAACAGAGAGGTTGTCAATCTCTCCGGTCTTGCAGAAACAAAGAGTTAAACGTATGGTGTGGAAAACAGCAGGAAAAACAGCAAGTAACAGGAAACAGATGATTGCAGCAGGTTGTGTAAACAGTATGAGGAAATTGGACCAGGGTCCACAGTTCACTAGTGGTGTCTCTCAGAACAGATAACTAGCATGTTGGGTAAACAAATTACAGCTGGGCAATTGACAAATAGAGAGGACATAACAAAGCAATACATGCCAAGATGTCTACTATGAAATCTAGTTGGGCATTACAACAAAGTACATAGACCGTTATTCCAACCGCATTTATGCCTAAATAATCCACCTTCAAGGTAGCATCCGCATCCTATTCAGTATTAAGTTGCTAACAACAGATTATTGCATGAAGTAAAGTGTGTAATGTAATCAATACAAGTGCCCTTGGACACTGCACCAATGTTTTATCCCTAGTAGCAACAGCACATCTACCATCTTAGACCTTTCTGTCACTGATCCAGATATCTAGAGACTGAACCCACTATCGAGCATAAATACCCCCTCTTGGAGTCACAAGCATCTACTTGGCCAAAGCATCTACTAGCAACGGAAAGCATGCAAGATCAAGAGCACATAGATAAACAACTTGAATAAACATGGTATCAATATTCATCGGATCCCAGCAAACACAACATCTAGCATTACAATAAGATGATCTTGATCATGTTAGGCAGCTCACAAGATCTAAACATGGAGGCACAAGGTAGAGAGACAACCATCTAGCTACTGCTATGGACCCGTAGTCCAGGGTGGACTACTCACGCATCACTCCGGAGGCAGGCATGGTGATGTAGAGCCCTCCGGTGATGATCTCCCCTCCGGCAGGGTGCCAGGAAGAGCTTCAGAACTCCTCCGATCTGAGATTGACGATGACGGCCGCGACGGAACTTTTCGTGGAATATGATCGACCGTAATAGGGTTTTCGCGTCGCGGAGATATATAGGCTAAGAGGCGGCGTCGGTGGCCGAGGGGGGCCACCACGCCATAGGGGGCGCGGGCCCACCCTGGGCCGCGCCCTAGTGTGGCGTGGCCCCCTGGTGGGTCTGCTCCGACTCCCCTTTGGACTCCGTGATCTCCTCGTGATATTATTGACGATGTCTTTTGTTTCGTCCAATTCCGAGAATATTTCCTTAATAGATTTTCTGAAACCAAAAACAACAGAAAACAGGGAACTGGCACTGTGGCATCTTGTTAATAGGTTAGTCCCAGAAAATGCATAAAAATGATATAAAGTATAGCCAAAACATGTAGCAATTGATATAATAACAGCATGGAACATCAAAAATTATAGATACGTTTGAGACGTATCATGGGCCGAAAAGGGGGTTCGCATTCGCACCGGTGGCTCTAGAGATGCAGTCGGTAGGAATGCTTTGCATTTGACTTGTTCTGGCACCCTTCGTTAATGTCCTTCACTTCATGGCTTCTAGTCAACACAAAATGCTTCGATTCAAGATAACTATGCACAAAAATAGGCAAATTGACGATATGATTCCATTCCCAATACGATTCAAATTTTTGTTAACTATTTCTTCTAAATTACGTGCTTATGTCCGTAGACTTTTTAGATAAATTTTGTCAAATTTATCGCACATGGTTCGATTGTTTGTAATTTTGTTTGAGGGGTAGCTTCATCTCACTATTTCACACAACTCTCATTTTGAGTTTTCTGTTTTAATTGTCATAGACGAAATACTTATTAGATCTATCTCTTTATTGTTATATGTGTTCATGTTTGTTCTTAACGTGTCAACCCTCTCTCACTACTCTGTTAATCATCTAGTATTCTTTGGTTAGTCCATCGGTCCATGACAAGGTCCACATAATAAAGATGCACATCGACGATGTGATTCCATTTCGGCATTCGAATTGCGAGTTTTGCTAAGTGTAACCATTTAATTTTGTGTTTAAGTTCGATCTTTTTATAAGAATTTTGTCAAATGTCAACTTTTTTGAATTTCTTTTGGCCACTACATTTTTTTCAGAAATTTGTAAATATGATTTCCGGTTTATCCTTTTTAATAAAAAGAGCACAGGAGTTTGGGAGCCAAAATGAATTTTCAAGACATCATATCATATATTTTTAAACGCAGCTACATTTTACACATAGATCGAATATTAAGAAGCCAACAAATGTGATCAGTAACGTCGGAAAAGAGAGAAATGTTGAAGAATGAAGATGTACGTTGCGGAGTGCAGATTTTACTTCCCACCGACAACAGTGAAGAGGACGAAGCTACAGGACGAGCACGGTCGGCCAGAGAGGCACAAACCCGTCCTCCTCCTCCGCTACAGGATCCGCCTCCCTCCTCCCTAAAACCCAAAGAACCTCACGTGCTCTCCTCTCGGACTGGCTCTGCCATGTCGGTGGAGCGCGACCAGGCCGTGGCTTCGGTCAAGAACCGCGCGAAGGCGAGGCCGGAACCCCAGATGGAGCTCCGCACCGTGCACCGCGCCACCACCGTGGCGACGGCTGGGCCGAGCTCCCCATCGTGGTTCCGCGGCGCGCACGGGAAGCAGTACTCTCGGCGGTGGCTCGGCACCTTCGGCACCGCAGAGGAGGCTGCCAGAGCCTACGACGCCGCGGCCGTCAGCCTGCGCGGCGCGGCGGCAAGGACCAACTTATGGGCTCCTGCGACGGAGTGCGGGTCCACGCCGAACAAGAAGTCTCGGTCGGGGTTCATCGGCGTGTACCGGACCAAGAGCGGCAAATACTCCGCGCAGATCCGGGACGGGGGGAATGGCGAGCTAGGCCGCTCTGGCTCAGCGCCGCCGCCGCCAGAGCGTACGACGCGGCGACGGCCGTCACCGTCCTCAATCAACGCGCGGCGGCCGATGTCGACGAGACGCCGCTCCTGCACGTCTCCTGCGAGGACAAGAAGAAGAAGAAGAAGAAGAAGAGGGCTGTGGTGGCCAGGGCGGGGTTCCGCGGCGTGTACTCTGCGCAGATCCAGGGCCCGGGGCGGCGAGCGAAGCTGCTGTACCCGGAGCGTGTACTCGCCGCCGAGGAGGCCGCCAGAGCGCCACCAACTTCAACCAACCTTCCACTGCCGCCGCGGCTCGGCAGCTTCGCCGGAGCCGAGGAGATCGCGGCGGCCGTCGGGCTTCGCAGCGCGGATGCCATGACTAACTACGAGCAACCACCCGCGGCTGCCATCCACGGCGAGGATTCGTCCGCGGACGTCAACCACTTCCTGGAGCTGCCGGCGCTCGACTTCTTCCCAGACAGCATGACCAGCCGCCCTCTTCTTCGCCAGATGCATACCACGGCTCTTGCGAATTCATCTCGACCAGATGCACAGCTCGACCATCTGTTGACATGGACTTCGCCGATATGGCAGCTTGTCACCGGCGGAGTGGCAGCTGGTAGCCGAGCTCCTCAATGACATGGACTTCGCCGATATGGTAGCTTAACAGGTGTGGGGAAAGCTCTGTCTTTCTGTGTTTATCTCGCGTAAAATGGGATAAAAGAGTGACGAACTTCGGCCAATTTTGTCGGTGCTGAGAATTGCATAGGTGATCAAAATCCTTTTATGTTTATTCCGGTGTAACAAGGAGACATTGAATATCACAATGAACTGTTGGTTTTCTGAGGGATTGCATATCCATATAGGCATGAAAAAGTTCAGCTGGCAACACTATATGCTTGTCTTGTCTGTGATCTAGTGGACGATTGTTACGGATCTCTTCATTGTGCTATGTTATTATGAAGTCTAGAAAAGATAATTGAATATCCCTTTTCCCTGTTACTTCTGATATAACATTCTGATTTTAGCTTGTTAAGAATGTGTTTTACTGTTAGAAAAAATTAGTAATTTTTGGTAGAAACTACTTTTGGCCTCTTTGAGTGCCCTATATGGAGTTATAACATTGGCACCCAGACCAGCATAGATATCTCAACACTATGCATAACTTGGTTTCCCTTTTACAAAAACTGATCTGGCTTCGTTATAGCCTGATGGATGTGTGCCCCATTTTTGAACTCTGATACCCAAGTGATGTCTATATGGTTTTGTGAAGAACAAGAAGCACGTGCAGTGGTAGGGGTAACTGAATCTTACTCTGTCCATTCAAGTTATTAGATCTGCAGCTGCCTGCTGTTATTTGGCCAGAGTATTGTTATGCTATTCAGGCTTTCTACTCTCTGAACAATGCTTCTTCTGTTAGTCTGTTGTGGGGAAAACTCTGTTCTTTTTGTGTTTTTCCCCCTCCCCATCTCTCCTCCCTCAATCGATCCACTCCCGCCTAAAACGGGAGGAAAGAGTGACGAGCTTCGGCCAATTTTGTCGGTGCTGAGAATTGCATAGGTGATCAAAATCCTTTTTATGTTTGTTTCGGTGTAACAAAGAGACATGAATATTACAATCACCTGAAACTGTTGGTTTCTGAGGGATTGCATATCCATATATGCATGAAAAAGTTCAGCTAGCAACACTATATATGCTTGGTTTTGTCTGTGATCTAGTGGAGGATCGTTTCCGATCTTATTGTGCTCTGTTATTATGAAGTCTAGAAAAGATAATTGACTATGCCTTTTCCTGTTACATTCCGATATAACATTCTGATTTTAGCTTGTTAAGGGCATCTCCAGCCGTTGTGCCCCCCCAGGCCGAAAACAACGCTATTTTGGCCCGCTTGGGGGGCAACGGCGCTATTGGCGCGCTGGGGGGCGGCGTTTGCCGGCGATTTTCGCCCAAATTTGACATACAAAATTCCACAAACATTTCGACATACAAATCCACACATAAATAGTTCAACATACAAGTTCACACACAAATAGTTCAACATACAAATGCACACACAAATAGTTCAACAATGCAAGCAAATAGAACAAATAAAACTAGGCATCGGCATTGCCATTGCCTTTGCGCCTCCACAAGTGCTCCACCAGATCATTCTGCAGTTGTGTATGCATCACCGGGTCTCGAATCTCCCGACGCATAGCGAGGAAGGTTGCCCATGTTGCCGGCACCTGTTGATCTACATCTGCAAGAATACCCTGTCGGTAATATGGCTCACTATCATCCATCGGATCATTCCGCTCGCTCTCAATGATCATGTTGTACAAGATCACACAACAGTTCATCACCTCAGACATATTGGTCTTGGACCAAGTCAGAGCTGGGTACCGGACAACAGTGAATCGAGACTACAGCGCACCAAATGCCCGCTCAACATCCTTCCTGCAAGCCTCCTGGCACTTGGAAAACCAAGTTTTCACGCTTCCTGGCACAGGGTTGGAGATAGTCTTCACAAATGTTGACCATTTTGGGTAGATGCCATCTGCAAGATAGTAACCCTTGGTGTACTGGTGCCCATTGATCTCATAGTTCACCGGGGGAGCATGACACTCAACAAGCTTGCCAAAGACATTCGAGCACTGCAGAACATTGATGTCATTGTGAGTTCTGGGCATGCCAAAGAAGGCATGCCAAATCCATAGATCTTGTGTAGCCACAGCCTCAAGAATCACACTTCAAGCTCCTTTGTGACCTTTGTACATCCCCTGCCAAGCAAATGGACAGTTCTTCCATGCCCAATGCATGCAGTCGATACTTCCAAGCATCCCAGGGAAGTCTCTTGCTTCATTGGTGGCAAGGATCCGGGCAGTGTCTTCCGCATTGGGTGATCGCAAGTATGTTGACCCAAACACTGCCACCACTGCCCGAGAGAACTTGCTCAAGCAATCAATGGCAGTGGACTCGGACATGCGCATATAATCATCCTGCGAATCAGCGAGAGCACCATATGCAAGCAGTCTCATCGCCACCGTGCACTTCTGAATTGAGGTAAAGCCTACCGTGCAGTTGCAATCCTTCTTCAATTTGAAGTAGGTGTCAAACTCCCGGATGGCATGCATAATGTCGAGGAAGAGCTTCCGTTTCATCCTGAAATGGCGCCGAAACACCGTCTCATCCTGCAGGGGATGATCGGCGAAGTAGTCAGAGTAGAGGATGCAGCAGCCTTTGTAGTGCTGCCTCGGCTTGCTCTTGCGGCGACCGGGCGCCGAGCCACCACGCCGCGGCCTCGCGGCCTCGTTTGCGAGCAGGCCGGCAAGACAGGTGAGGATGAGCAAGTGTTCTTCATCGTCGATGGCGGCCTCGGCTTCCTCATCAAGCAGTTCGGCGAGCAGCTCCTCATCGTCGGAGTCCATGGCTGGGCGGACAAAACGCCGAACACCTAGCAGGCGAGGTGGGCGCGAGCCTTCCCGAGAGCCTTCCTTGCGGCTAGATCACGGCGGAGGGAGGAGGGGCGGCCGGCGGCGTGGATTGGGCGAGATGGTGGGCTTCCTAGCTGCTTGTGTGCGGCGGAGGGGGAGGGGTGGTGCCGGCGGCGACGAGACGGGATAGAGGAAAGGGCGAGGCGGGGGTGGGGAAATGTGCTGTCTCGCCGACAGTGTTGGCCCACGCGCGTTTTTCCTTCCGCCGACCCCAGGCGGAACCCAGTGGGCTGGGTCTGGCCTGGGAGCGCCGTCGCTAGTTTTGGCCAAAACGGCGCTATTTCGGCTCCTGGGAGGCCGACTGGGAGAAAAACGACGCTATTTGGCTCAAACGGCGCTATTTCGGCTCCTGGGGACGCTGGGAGGGCTGGAGATGCCCTAAGAATGTGTTTTACTGTTAGAAAAATAAGTAATTTCTGATAGAAACTACTTTTGGCATTCTTTTAGTAACTGAATCTTACTTTGTCCATGCAATTATTAGATCTGCAGCTGCCTGCAGTTATTTGGCCAGAGTATTGTTAATTTGTTATGCTATTCAGGTTTTCTACTCTCTCAACAACGCTTCTTCTGTTAGTCTGTTGGCGTAATCTGAGACAATAGGTTGTAGCCCAGCGTTAAATTAATGACACCAACGGCGGAAGAAACAAATTCTTGTGTTTTCAGGTTTTCTACTCTCTCAACAACGCTTCTTCTGTTAGTCTGTTGGCGTAATCTTTGTTTACTCGTCCAGATTCTTCAAAATGTAGGTTGCCATCGGCGGCGAGAATTCGTCCATGGCCGCCAACTACTTCCCGGAGCTGCCGGCTGTCGACTTCTTCTCAGGCAGCATCATCCCAGACACACAACTGGAAAATCTCATGACCGACTTGCCACCGGCGGACGAGCTCCTCAAGGACGACATTGGACGGTGGCTTTTTGTGGGGGAAAACTCTTTTCTTTTTGTGTTTATCCCCCTCCCCATCTCTCCTCCCCCAATCGATCCACTCCCGCCTAAAACCCTAGCCCCCAGCACCGATGCTCCTCATCCCCTGACTGAGCTCCGGCCCCGCCCCTTCCTCGCAATGGCGCTCCAGCTCCGCCGCCTCCTCCTCCCGCACGGCTACCTGCACCGCGCCGTCACCCTCGCCACCAATCGCCCGCTGCCCGCCACGGTAACATAACATTCCCCTCCTGGCTCCTCCTCGTCATTCGTCACTAGGTCCGTCTAATTGCCGTAATGGGTTCCAATTTCGTGTTTCTTCTGTCGCATCAACTTTTCCCCCTGTCAACACAACTACGATCAACAGATGACACCACCCTTTTGCTTCAATTTCGTGTTTTTTTTTGGCATGATCGTGTGGAATAAACACAAGGATCGTCTATGTGTTGCAGCTTCACTTTGGGGCTTTGAAGGCTAGCAGCAGCAGCAGCATTGGTTGTTCTCGCCTCTTCTCGGCGGCTGCGTGCGGTAAAAGGCTGAGGTCGTTTCTCATTACAAACAAGAGCTTGTTTAGCAGTCCCAGTGTGCTTAGGGATCGTCAAAGTTTGTTTAGTGGATCTCAGAGACGGCTGGCTGCGTGTAGCACTCTCATTCATGAGTCCTCCTCCACCGCTACGATTGAGAGTGGTACAGATACTAAAAAGGACACTGCCCGGAGGAAAAAATCTTCCAAGAGGAAGAAGAAGACCAGAGCTGCTAAAACAGCAGCAGAGATAACCGAGGAAGCTAGTGTGAAGAAGAACCGAGAAGAGAAGAAAGCCGGCACATCTGAATCAAAGAAAGGGGTTGCTAGTTCTGAAGAGAAAAACAGAGTAACCAGACCCAAGAGATCGTCGAGTGCAGATGAATCTGCTGCCACTGCTTCTGCACCCGCTGTAGCCAAGAATCGGATGAAGACCTCTGCCGATGGTTCTGGCGGCGAGAGGAAGCCACTTGTACCTCTCTATCCCCCACAGCTAAATCAGTTGTCGTGGTTGAATCAGCTACAAAAGCAAAGCTTATTCAAAAATACCTTGGGGACATGTACCAAGTATTGCCTAGCCATGGTCATGTGAGAGATCTGGCTGGAAGGTCAAGATCTGTCCGCCCTGAGGATGATTTCAGCATGGTATGGGAGGTGCCTGCTGCTGCCTGGACACACCTTAAGAGCATCAGAGTAGCATTGAAAGGGTATGATTCATTTCTAGGCTGGTAACGAGTTGTTCAAAATTCCATCTTGACATATTATAGGTTTGTTTGTAGGACTCTGTCACGTAATTAATTAATTTTATGCTCTATTGGTCATATGTGCCATCAGACCCGATTCGTGGCAAGTGGCGAACCAAAATCGCGAATCTGGTAACTGTAAAATAGATCAACCCAACTATCTAACTTAGCAGATGCTCCATACTTACAGAGTCACAGTCATGGTGGTTCGTGTACTTGTGTAAATCTTTTACCCTGGCTTTGTTTCAACTAGAGCTTCGGTTACATCCTGAATTATGGACATTTTCTTCATTGCTACATCTGAGTATATACTTACTAGTCAAGCCTTGTTTCTCTCTAGATCTGATTTCCACTGAAACTAAGTGTCAGACTGTATATGTGTTTGAGTGAATTCTTGTAGAAATAACTCTATATACTTCATAATTTTTTTTAATCTTGCGTTGTGCAAGTTGCCATGCTGAGTTTCTCTGCTTTGTGAAGTAGTTGATGCCGTACTGATTGTTTTCTGTTACAATTTGCTTATTTCTTGTCTCCAGAGCAGAAAATTTGATTCTGGCCTCTGACCCTGATCGTGAAGGTGAAGCAATTTCTTGGCACATAAAAGAAATGCTTGAAAAGCAGGGTGCGTTGGGTGGCCATGTTACTGTTGCACGAGTTGTCTTCTATGAAATTACGGAGGATGCTATTAAAAACGCTTTAATCTCTCCAAGATATATTGATATGGACTTAGTTAATGCTTATCTTGCACGCCGGTCCCTTGATTATTTGATTGGGTTTGGCATATCACCACTTCTATGGAGGAAGTTGCCTGGTTGTCAGTCAGCTGGACGAGTCCAATCTGCAGCTTTGGCCCTTGTATGTGATCGGGAGACTGAAGTAGAACAGTTTAGCCCACAGGAATATTGGATTGTTGATACTGACTTCAAAACCCAGTGTTCAAAAGGCCTATGCCTCACTTCCCGGATAAAACATCTCAATTCAAAAAAGTTGGATCAAACTTCTATAAGCTCTCAAGTAGAAGCACAAGCTATAGAAAGGAGGATTTATTCTTGCCAATTTGAAGTAAGAGGTGTTAAGAGAAGCAACATTCACAAGAATCCGCCGATGCCGTATATAACATCCAGCCTTCAGCAGGATGCAGCAAACAAACTACATTTTTCTGCAGGGTATACCATGGAGGTTGTTTCTTTTAATAATAACTCAGATGCATATATATCGTGCTTTACCATTATATTACTACCATTTACGTGTAGCAGTTTATTGACTCACATGGATCACTATGCGACTGTAGGTAGCCCAGAAGCTTTATGAAGGGATCAGTCTTTCTTCAGAACAAGCAACAGGCTTAATAACGTACCTCAGAACAGATGGGTATCATGTAGGTACCATCCTACTTTAAGTTGATTCCCAAAGTAGTCTTGCTACTCATAAATGTATCATGTACTACGTATGTAGGGTAAACCACACTCTTGGTCTCTTTTGTTACTCTGTGTTTGTGGGTTAAAATGGGTGCATTCAGACAAAATTGGTCCCTCTACATGCAAGTGAACTGTAGAGAAAGATACCACATGGCGCGATGGCTTTATGGGGAGCGCGCCGCTTGACAAAAGTAGAAATACTACATAGTAGGATGATCCTGTTTCTTGCTGACAAAGTGGTAATACACGAATACTCATCCTTAGATAGGAAGCAAAGCTTATTTAAACAGACTAAATGTAATTAAATACGTTTTTCAAGTAGAGAGGCCAACTTGATGCTATGACCAAAGATCTGATCGGGAAAATGGAGGTCGATAGTTCGTAGTCAATGCTATTCCAAATAAACTGTCTGCTCTATTGTTTTAGTATTGCTGCTCTAGTATTTTAGTCTTTCTGCTCACACCATTTTGTTTGATTTATGTATTTTTAGGACCCTAGGAAGCTACAGTACTGATATTACAGTTTACAAATGAACATCTAGGAGGAACTCATGTTCAGTTTAATAATAAAAAATAAATATGTATCTGAATTCAAGTGGGGATGACTTGACTTAGATGGTGGGACTGTGCCTCCAGTCACCCACCCAAGTGAGCTAGGTGTAAATTTAGCTTGACTTCAATTGCACGAAACACATCATGGGTGTATATGATCATTAACTCAATCTTGGCGAAAATTTGTGTGGTGTGTGCATGAACGATATTACTTCCTATTCCCTCCGTTCCACAATATAAGATGTTTTAGGCCTTTTCCATATTCACATGTATACATCTATCTAGACACGTTGTTGTATATGTCCACTTCTTTTAGTCCGAATCTAGACAACATGTGAAACACTTAAAACATCTTATATTGTGGAACGGAGGGAGTATATCTTCATTTGAGAATTTCTTGTCATTTAGCAGTGTGATGTTTTACCCGTTTTAATAACCTGAAATTTGTTGCTTGACTTGTTTATTCTGCCTTTTCCCTTGAAGGTTTCTGATACTGCTGCAGAAGATATTCGTTCGTTAGTGAAAGAAAGGTATGCTCAATTGGAATATGTTGTCAAGCCTATTTTACTGAGTTCTTTCAGGGTTGCTAGTCTATCTTGTTTCATGTTTAAGTTGTGAGTTATGTAGTGCCCAATAAACTTTAGTAGTGTTTGAGTAATCAATCTGACAGAGTGGAAATTTGCAGTCTTGCATTTTTTCTTCTCATTATCCAGGATTTATGGGATGGGTATTGTGCACAATATTTCAAATTACTACATAGTTAGAACTCTTCAATCATGAGGGTTGGAGAGCTTTCTGGCATCATTTTTATGAGATTGTTTATTTTCCTGTCTGGTCTTTTCATTCTTTAGAAAAATTTGAGACAACCAGTTTCTTGGGAGTTGAGCATTTCACCTTCCTGCTTATCAGTATGTCACATGGGGCCTCCATTCTTGTTAACAAGTATTTGTTTTAGGTATGGCGAACAGCATGCAGCAGAGGATATAAGGAAGTACTTGAAGAAGGTGAAAAATGCTCAAGAGGCCCATGAAGCTATAAGGCCCACCAGCATAAGGAGATTGCCATGTAATAAACACACCTGCAGTTTTGTGTTTACTGATTACGGATGCTGCACTATAAAAATTATTTCCTTGAGTCTTTGGGGTTTTTTCCTAGTTCCTACTTGAATGTATTTGAGCATTATAGTTTTGGTTTCTAGCTTTTGATGTATATAATTCTATCATATCTTATCTCTTGCAGCATCTTTGGTTGGAATACTCGATGAGGATTGTTTAAAACTCTACACTCTAATATGGAGAAGAACAATGGCTTGCCAAATGGAAGCTTCCAGATTTGAACTGGTTGGTTACCGTTTTATTTCGTTTTACCTGTTTTTATTGCACACCATTGCTTAGGATGTTATTATGAACATTATCACAAAGCTATATTGTCTAGAGTAATGTTTTACAGAACTAGGTTTATCTAGATCAAAGAATCTCACTGTACACTTGTTTTTAAGATTCGAGAATGCAAATATTATAGTATGCCAATCAACTCTCTCTCTTTCCTCGTTGAAAACTGTGAATTGTTAGGAATAGACAACTTGTATTCCACGGGGGCCAAAGGCCACAATATATAGTACATGTACAGGTGTAAATATGCAGGGAGCCCCCTATCTAATAGGGAAACTACAATATACAAATATCTCTCTAACACCCCCCTCAAACTCATGGTGGATCCACAACACTGAGTTTGGAGAGGAAAAAGCTATGCTGTGCTCTAGTCTGGGCCTTCGTGAAAAAATCCGCCAACTGTAACTCTGAAGGCACATACTGGAGCGCAATAATCTGATCCTGCACACTAGCACGGACAAAAGAAGCATCAACGCCAATATGCTTAGTAAGCTCATGCTTCACTGGGTCACGTGCAATGCTAATAGCACCTGTACTGTCTGACAAAAGAGTCGTGGGTGTCGTAACAGAGACACCAAAATCTGCAAGTAACCACCGTAACCAAGTCACCTCAGCAGTCAAAAGAGCCATAGCTCGCAACTCAGCTTCTGCACTCGAACGGGAAACTGCGGTCTGCTTCTTCGTCTTCCAGGCAATGAGAGAACCACCAAGGAAAACACAGTAAGCAGAAAGTGAACGGCGATCCAAAGGATCACTAGCCCAAGTAGCATCGGAGTAGGACTGAAGCTGTAACGAGCTAGAACGAGGAAAGAAGAGACAAAGCGAGATCGTTCCACGAAGATAGCGTAGAACACGAAGAAGGTGACTATAGTGAACCGAAGTGGGAGCAGAAACAAACTGACTCAGAATATGGACAGGATAAGAAATATCAGGGCGAGTAGATAGACGAGACTCCCGACAAGATGTCGATAACGAGTCGGATCAGAGAGAGGATCGCCATCAGACGCACGGAGAGAAATATTGAGCTCCATGGGAGTCTCAACAGTACGCTCATCAGTAAGAGCGGCACGAGAAAGAAGATCATGAATATACCGTTCTTGGGATATAAAGAAACCATCAGCGGTGGACGAAACCTCAATCCCAAGAAAGTAACGAAGCGGACCAAGATCCGACATAAGAAACTGCTCACTCAGACGTGCCTTGACAAAGGCAATATACTCTGGGTCGTCACCAGTGATGATCATGTCATCAACATAAAGAAGAAGAAGAGTGCGACCACGAGGAGAACAGTGAACAAACAACGCAGGATCATGAGCACTGGGAGAGAAACCAGCAGCTGTGACCACAGAAGCAAACGCTCAAACCATGCACGAGGGGCTTGCTTAAGGCCATAGAGAGAGCGACGAAGACGGCAGACCATGCCATCTGTAACAGAATACCCAGGTGGTGGTTGCATATAAACCTCCTCACGCAACTCACCATTAAGAAAGGCATTCTTAACATCAAGCTGAGACACAGACCAATGGCGAACAGATGCCACGGCAAGAAGAGTCCGAACAGTGGTCATGTGAGCCACTGGAGCAAAAGTCTCATCATAATCACGGCCATGCTCCTGCTGAAAGCCACGAGCGACCAGACGAGCTTTGTAACGCTCAAGAGTCCCATCAGAGCGGGTCTTAACCTTATAGACCCACTTACAGGTGATAGGACGAACACGAGGAGGAAGAGGGACGATCTCCCACGTACCAGTGCGCTCAAGCGCAGCAATCTCCTCAGCCATGGCAAGCTGCCATTCAGGATGAACAACAGCCTCACGATACGTAGTCGGCTCCGAGACAACCGAAACACTGTAGGTAGCGGGATTATAGAAATCAGGTGAAGGACAAGGCCGAGAACGAAGAGAATAAGTCGGCTGAGACGGTGCACCGGAAGTAGAGGGTGCATCAGATGACTCGGTCACAACACGTGGACGGCGAGTATAATAGAAAGGAAAAGTAGGATGAGAAGGAGCAACAGGAGAAGACGGAGGCGGAGACGGGGACAGGGAGGGTGAAGAAGGCGGCGACGAAGGAGGAGAAGAAGGCATCGGAGTAGATGGCACCGGATCAGAGGGAGGAGAAATATGAGGGATATCGGGAGGAGAATCAGGAAAAGTAAGAAAAGAGAGATCCTCCACAGTAGAGGTCGGGGAGGTCGAACGCGGATAGAAAGGCCGAGACTCATCAAACGTCACATCCCGGGAAATACGCATCCGGCGAGCCACAGGATCCCAACAACGGTAGCCCTTATGCTCATCACTATATCCGAGAAAAACACACTCAACAGACTGAGCGGTTAGTTTGGTGCGTTCACGAGGAGCAAGAAGAACATAGCAAACACAACCAAACAAACGAAGCATAGAATAGTCAGGAGAACGATCGTAGAGTCTCTCGAGAGGAATGGCACCCTGAAGGGCGGCAGAAGGCTGGATATTAATCAGATAGGCCGAGGTAGAAACGGCCTCAGCCCAGAAATGAGGCGGAAGAGAAGAGGCGATCATCATCGCACGAGCAGTCTCAAGAAGATGGCGATGCTTACGCTCAGCCACGCCATTTTGAGCATGCGCACCGGGACAGGAGAACTGAGCGAGAGTGCCCTGCTCAGCAAGAACACCACGCAAATGCTTGGAGATATACTCACCAGCAGAGTCAGCACGAAACACACGAATAGGCGTAGAGAACTGAGTAAGAACCATGGCGGCAAAACGCTTATATATGGAGAGAACCTCAGTACGAGAAGACATAAAATACAGCCAAGTGTAACGAGAAAAATCATCTATAAATATTATATAATATCGATGGCCCCCTTTCGAAGCGAAAGGAGCCGGACCCCAAACATCAGAGTGAACTAAGTCGAAAGGACGCTGAGATACAGACGCACTAGTAGGATAGGGTAACTGAATCTGTTTTCCTAGCCTACAACCCTGACACTGTAAAGAAACATCTCCTGAGACAGGCCCCAGAAGACCACGATGAACTAATGACGACAGACGAGAACCACAAAGATGACCAAGACGATGATGCCACTGTTGAAAAGAGCCGGTGACAGAGGCGACGATAGCAGGAGAACTGGCAGGCGAGGTAGCAGCGGAAGGAACACGAAGCCAGTCTATATCCCAAAGCCCCTGAGAATCACGGCGGCGAGGGCCAGCTCCAACCAAAACCTGCGTGCGACGATCCTGAACAGAACAAGAATCGGCGTCAAGAATGACGCGACAACCAGAATCAGTAAGCTGACCGGCAGAGAACAAGTTCATGGTAAGACGAGGAACATGAGAAATATCAGGGACAAAAAAGGAAGAAGTAGAAAGAGTGCCTCGACTAGAAACAGAGAGAGAGTACCATCAGCAGTAAGAACACTAAGAGGAGAATCAAGAGGTCGAAGAGAGGACAGAGTGGAAGAATCAGAAGTCATATGAAAAGAAGCTCCAGAATCCAGAACCCACGAGGATGTACCTGACTGTGTAGAAGATGGTGGTCGCGCAGTGCCAGAAGAATCAGTCACAGAGCCAGCAGTACCCGTCGAAGAAGAACCTGAAGCGGCGAGCATCCGCTTGAGCCGCATAATGTCCTGGTCGGTGAAGCCGGCTGGAGAAGACCCTGACGAGCCAGAGGAAGCACGAGTCCCGGGAGAAGCAGACGCCTTCTGCTTACGCAGATCACGCTCCCTCGTGTAGCAACGAGACTCGGTGTGGCCAGGCAGATCACAGTAGGTGCAGTGAGGGCGTGGACGAGCGCCACGACCCTGGCCACGACCCAGGCCCTGACCCTGAGGAGTGGGTAAAAGTGGCGGAGCAGTGGACCGCGAAGGAGTCGATGAAGCAGGCGATGAAGGAGGACCATGGGCAGCAAGCACAGAAGGAACCTCAAGCAACCCAACGCCACGTAGACGAATCTCCTCAGCACGAAGCTCAGACAGCACCTCCGAGATAGGGACACGACCACGAGCAAGCAGCTGAGCACGTCGGGGCTCGAACTCCTTGCGGAGCCGAGACAAGAACTCATATACGCGCTGAAACTCCAAGTCGGAACGCACAGTCTGACAACACGGGCAGGCACCACACACGGCAGTGCGAAGAGAGTCGAGCTGACGCCAGATAGCAGCGCTCTGCGTGTAGAACTGATCAATGGTAGAGTCACCCTGCTGAAGATCATGCTCCTGACGAACCACAGACAGATATAGAGCATCCCCGGACGGCTGATGACGCTGACGAAGGTGAGCCCACATGTCAGCGACAGTACTGAGGCCCATAAACTCAGAGGCAAACTGCGGTAGAACACTGGCGGTGAGAACAGCCGCAGCACGAGCATCATCATCAATCCACTGGGTGTAAGCAGTCAGATCCAACCGGTAGGTCTCAAGGGCGTCAGAATGCTCCTTGACCTGCCGGTCATACGCAGCAATGGCAACATCATCCGCACTCTAGCTGCATCCTTTGCAGCCTGAGTAGCATCGGCAGCAAGAACTGGTGGCGTCGGCGGAATAGGAGCAGTAGGAGCAATGGGGCACGGCGGACACGAGACCTCGCCGGAAAGCACACCCCAGAGACGAAGACCACGCATATGAATGCGCATAAAGGCAGCGAAATCAGGATAATTCGTTCCATCAAAGATCACCGAGCAGCGAGGAATCGCGACATAGCCCGACGATGTAGACATCTCCACCTTTTTTTTCCGAATTTTTTTTTTCGATTTTTTTTTTTTACGAGAACGAATCTGAACAACAGAGATCGATCACGGAATCGATCGAATCAAGCAGCCCCGACGGAACTGATGAAAACGCTCCCGATCGAAGCCCACAGCAGATCAGCACGCAGGAGACGTACAGCCGGACGGACGGCAGTACGGGAACGGGCCGGACAGACCTGGGATCGGAGACGGCAGTACAGGAGAGCAGCTGGGGCGGTGACCTGGGATCGGAGACGGCCGGACGGGAGCGGCCGGCCGGGAACGACGGAGGCGGCCGGATGGGAGCGGCCGGGAACGGACAGCCGGACGGACGGCAGTGGCCGGGAACGGGCGGCTGGCAGGGCGGCGGCGGACGGCGGCCGGACGGGAGCGGCCGGCCAGGAACAGGCTGCGGCGGCCGGGAACAAGCGGCAGCCGGCCGGGAATTGGATTGATCGATGGATGGATCTGTACGTGAAGAAGAAAAGAGAAAGGCACGAGTTGCGCGTGCGGAAACCTAATGCTCTGATACCATGTTAGGAATAGACAACTTGTATTCCACGGGGGCCAAAGGCCACAATATATAGTACATGTACAGGTGTAAATATGCAGGGAGCCCCCTATCTAATAGGGAAACTACAATATACAAATATCTCTCTAACATGAATAACATGTCCTTTCTGTTTGAAACAAATCTGATCAACAAGTTTGCAACCAATTGGTAGGGTGCTGCTCACATGTGCATATTATCTTTGTTGATCCACTTGACAATAGGTTAAAAACTCCTCTCAGCCGGCTTTCAAAATCATAATAGTTATTAGAATTAAGAGGGATTTGTTACTTGGTGTCTAATCAAGCAAAACCTATGTTCAGTTTTTTCCGTTCACTTTCAGAGTTACCTCATTCATATAAAGAAAAGAACTGAACATAGGATTGCATTTTTTTTAGGAACTCCGATAGATCTTTTTTGGCAAAATTGTCTTGTCGGTCTTTTTCTGCAGTCACGAAACCATCTCATGAAAACACCAAAGAAGCATAGAAGGCTGGCCATGCTAGCCATAGAAGTGAAATGCCTTACCCATGAACCATTTTGATTTGGATTTTCAATATTTTATATATTCCATAAAACTTCATGCTTAGTTGCTTACTAATTCCATTGTAGATTGAAGTTGATATTGGTAATCCTGAAGAAGACATGACTTTTCATTCATCTGCATCAAGGCTTGACTTCAAGGGATACCAAGCCGTCTATGAGGTAAGTTATATAAATTTATTTTATCTAGGCTTCTTTATCCTCTGTCAGCTCAGTTATGTTTGCCTAGGTAAGAAAATATGTTGATTGTCTCGTAATGTAGCCTTCCCCACTTTCCTTTATGCTGCTTGGTCAGTCCATGAGTAGATTGAGTGGAAATAGGCTGTAATAATCTCATTACCGATATTATTTCATTATTGAAGGGATGATTACATAATTGCTTTGGCCTTTATCATCTGCATAACTTTAAGTTGGTTTATATCTGTTACAACTTGAAATGATCTACACAAACAGCAAAGGAGGTTCTCAGTGCCTGCTGTAAGATAGAAATGTGATTATGTTTCGTTTAGTTAATTTCGCGGGCCTTAAGATATTAGTTAAAACATATGACCAGATTCGGTTCTCTCTATTAATTCAAGTTGTTGGGGCCTCTACCCATTTCGAAAGGGGAGGCAATCCATTGAGTTGAATTAAGGAGTATCTCGCTTCTGCCTTGCCCCAACTGGGGCTTTCTTTTCATTATTAATATAGATGAAAAGTGCACTCTCAGTTAGATGCGGATATAAATCAGGATACCGGGATCAAGCAAATATTTAGTATATGATTGTTCCATCCCACATTTCCTTCTGTTTTCTTCTTCTGTATGTCTCCAAATTGTAGAAATCATACTTTTGGCAATACTTATGGAATACTTTATGAAATATGGTACATATGTTGCTCTTTTATTTTGTAACTCTTTCATGTGGAATCAGGGTTTTGATATCCAGAAGTTAACTATAAATCTCTCAGATGGACTTTTCTGATTTTCTGAAAAGTTTATCTCTAGTGTCTCGAAAAAGGACACCTAATGCTCGTATTGCATGCAACAAGGATAATACATGTATGCGAACCAGGATGTGCTTAGTGGTCTGAACTCTGAAGTCTCAACTCTCAACTGGTATTGTTTTCGAAAACCAGTGTTAGCCTGTTATGAGAAACTGGCCATTTGTCAGCGGATTCATGCTGGTTATTTTGTCATTTTGTACAAAGTCAACATGATAATTAAAATATGCACTAGGTTACAACTCTTAGTCCTGACTCATTTAGGGTGTAAATCTGTGATCAGTTGATCATTCACTCGCTAGTCTGTTATGATGTTTCTTAATGAACTTATCTGAAGTTTTATCTTTGACTGATGCAGTTTTTATCCTCACACATTCCATATTCTTATGCTATGCATCGGAATAAAATATGCCCTGTTTCACCCTAAATTTGTCGAATAGCTTCTCTACATCGAATTTGTTTTGTCTTGTGTTGTGTGTGACCATGTAAATTTCATTGATTTTCTGGTGGAGTTCGCTGTCTCTTTTTCTCTAGATGATCTCTTCTCTTACCTTTGCTTAAATGCACGAATTTCTGCTGATGCATCACTGTCTCTATTTTTTAGTGTTACACATAAGCTTCTAGTTTTTCCTTGAGCCGACAGTTAGGCTTTAGCATAGATGGAAGATGGTTGTATTTTATTAAAGGACTGTGCCTAGCGTTCAGTTTTATGAGCTATTAAGCCCACTAAGAAGAGAATGTGTTCCTTGCAGGATACTGAAGCATGTGGGTCCTGTGAAAATCCTGAAAGAGAAGCTGCGCATCAGGATAATTTTGAGGCCTTGTCCAAATTAGAGGTTGGCAGCAGCTGATTTGCCTACCCTTTCTGTACCAATTTTTTTTCCATGTGACCACAGATTGCCGGCCAGCATTCAACCCTGTCATAGCACATCTCCTTTTCTCAGATGAAGGATTTGGTGTCTCCAGTTAATGTGCATCTTGGGAAGCACTATACTAAACCCCCGTCCCGTTATTCTGAGGGTGCATTGGTCAGTAATAACCTCTGGTTTGGATTTTCACTCGTTGTTCCTCTTATCATTGTCCATACCTGAAATAAGGTTTCCTTATTATATTTTTTTGTTCTGTAACCTATGATTTTTCACATTGGTCTTATAATCTTCAGATAAAAAAGCTGGAGGAACTTGGAATTGGAAGGCCATCTACATACGCTTCTATAATGAGGGTTTTGCAGGTAACCTAACGTACTATTTATCGTTATGCCCAAAATGCATCCATTCCGTTGAATGGCGGTGTAGCTATTTATAATGTTCTGATGATTTTTGGGTAGGTTGGCTCATGTAGCTGCCCCTGGAGTGCCATGTGGTGGTTTAGTAATGCATGGCACAGTTTACCTTTGGGTTGCTGGTGTTAGAGAGATATTTGTATATTGTAGTTTCCCTATTAGATAGGGGGCTCCCTGCATATTTACACCTGTACTTGTACTATATATTGTGGCCTTTGGCCCCCGTGGAATACAAGTTGTCTATTCCTAACATGGTATCAGAGCGTGGTTAGGTCTCTTTTTTCTCCCGCACGCGGCGTTCCTTTCTTCTCCCCGTGTGCAGATCGATCTGTCGCTGCGTACTGCCCCTCTTCGTTGTCCTCGCCGTGGTCGCATCGATTCCGTCTCCCTTGGATCGATCGATTCCGTGTTGTCCTCGCAGCTCTCGACCCTGTCCACGCGCGCCGGCCTGATCGATCGAATCGATCGGCAACACCACACGGAATCGATCCGCAGCGCCCGCCCCTGTCCACGCGCATGGAGTACTAGTTGGACACGTTGGCCTAGGAATATTTAATTAACATCAACCTGGCCACGTACGTATTGGATTCAGCTTTGCTCGCAACCTGTCAAAGCTGAAGCGATCTGGAGCTTGCCTCAATCGAATCGATCAGCAGGCAGCGACAAGTCCATCCCGCGCCAGCCCGGCCAGCTCCGTCCCTCCCCTCGCCAACTGCCTCTCCATCTCAACAGGCAGCGAGAAGATCCCGCGCAGGGCGCTGGTTGTTTCCGTCGGGGCTGGTTGACTTCATCCGTTCCGTCGGGGCAGTTTGATTCGATCGATTCCGTCGAAGGCTGATCGATCTCTGTTGTTCAGATTCGTTCTCGTGAAAAAAAAAAATCAAAAAAAAAAGGTGGAGATGTCTGCATCGTCGGGCTATGTCGCGATTCCTCGCTGCTCGGTGATCTTTGATGGCACGAATTATCCTGATTTCGCTGCCTTTATGCGCATTCATATGCGTGGTCTTCGTCTCTGGGGTGTGCTTTCCGGCGAGGTCTCGTGTCCGCCGTGCCCCATTGCTCCTACTGCTCCTATTCCGCCGACGCCACCAGTTCTTGCTGCCGATGCTACTCAGGCTGCAAAGGATGCAGCTAAGAGTGCGGATGATGTTGCCATTGCTGCGTATGACCGGCAGGTCAAGGAGCATTCTGACGCCCTTGAGACCTACCGGTTGGATCTGACTGCTTACACCCAGTGGATTGATGATGATGCTCGTGCTGCGGCTGTTCTCACCGCCAGTGTTCTACCGCAGTTTGCCTCTGAGTTTATGGGCCTCAGTACTGTCGCTGACATGTGGGCTCACCTTCGTCAGCGTCATCAGCCGTCCGGGGATGCTCTATATCTGTCTGTGGTTCGTCAGGAGCATGATCTTCAGCAGGGTGACTCTACCATTGATCAGTTCTACACGCAGAGCGCTGCTATCTGGCGTCAGCTCGACTCTCTTCGCACTGCCGTGTGTGGTGCCTGCCCGTGTTGTCAGACTGTGCGTTCCGACTTGGAGTTTCAGCGCGTATATGAGTTCTTGTCTCGGCTCCGCAAGGAGTTCGAGCCCCGACGTGCTCAGCTGCTTGCTCGTGGTCGTGTCCCTATCTCGGAGGTGCTGTCTGAGCTTCGTGCTGAGGAGATTCGTCTACGTGGCGTTGGGTTGCTTGAGGTTCCTTCTGTGCTTGCTGCCCATGGTCCTCCTTCATCGCCTGCTTCATCGACTCCTTCGCGGTCCACTGCTCCGCCACTTTTACCCACTCCTCAGGGTCAGGGCCTGGGTCGTGGCCAGGGTCGTGGCGCTCGTCCACGCCCTCACTGCACCTACTGTGATCTGCCTGGCCACACCGAGTCTCGTTGCTACACGAGGGAGCGTGATCTGCGTAAGCAGAAGGCGTCTGCTTCTCCCGGGACTCGTGCTTCCTCTGGCTCGTCAGGGTCTTCTCCAGCCGGCTTCACCGACCAGGACATTATGCGGCTCAAGCGGATGCTCGCCGCTTCAGGTTCTTCTTCGACGGGTACTGCTGGCTCTGTGACTGATTCTTCTGGCACTGCGCGACCACCATCTTCTACACAGTCAGGTACATCCTCGTGGGTTCTGGATTCTGGAGCTTCTTTTCATATGACTTCTGATTCTTCCACTCTGTCCTCTCTTCGACCTCTTGATTCTCCTCTTAGTGTTCTTACTGCTGATGGTACTTCTCTCTCTGTTTCTAGTCGAGGCACTCTTTCTACTTCTTCCTTTTTTGTCCCTGATATTTCTCATGTTCCTCGTCTTACCATGAACTTGTTCTCTGCCGGTCAGCTTACTGATTCTGGTTGTCGCGTCATTCTTGACGCCGATTCTTGTTCTGTTCAGGATCGTCGCACGCAGGTTTTGGTTGGAGCTGGCCCTCGCCGCCGTGATTCTCAGGGGCTTTGGGATATAGACTGGCTTCGTGTTCCTTCCGCTGCTACCTCGCCTGCCAGTTCTCCTGCTATCGTCGCCTCTGTCACCGGCTCTTTTCAACAGTGGCATCATCGTCTTGGTCATCTTTGTGGTTCTCGTCTGTCGTCATTAGTTCATCGTGGTCTTCTGGGGCCTGTCTCAGGAGATGTTTCTTTACAGTGTCAGGGTTGTAGGCTAGGAAAACAGATTCAGTTACCCTATCCTACTAGTGCGTCTGTATCTCAGCGTCCTTTCGACTTAGTTCACTCTGATGTTTGGGGTCCGGCTCCTTTCGCTTCGAAAGGGGGCCATCGATATTATATAATATTTATAGATGATTTTTCTCGTTACACTTGGCTGTATTTTATGTCTTCTCGTACTGAGGTTCTCTCCATATATAAGCGTTTTGCCGCCATGGTTCTTACTCAGTTCTCTACGCCTATTCGTGTGTTTCGTGCTGACTCTGCTGGTGAGTATATCTCCAAGCATTTGCGTGGTGTTCTTGCTGAGCAGGGCACTCTCGCTCAGTTCTCCTGTCCCGGTGCGCATGCTCAAAATGGCGTGGCTGAGCGTAAGCATCGCCATCTTCTTGAGACTGCTCGTGCGATGATGATCGCCTCTTCTCTTCCGCCTCATTTCTGGGCTGAGGCCGTTTCTACCTCGGCCTATCTGATTAATATCCAGCCTTCTGCCGCCCTTCAGGGTGCCATTCCTCTCGAGAGACTCTACGATCGTTCTCCTGACTATTCTATGCTTCGTTTGTTTGGTTGTGTTTGCTATGTTCTTCTTGCTCCTCGTGAACGCACCAAACTAACCGCTCAGTCTGTTGAGTGTGTTTTTCTCGGATATAGTGATGAGCATAAGGGCTACCGTTGTTGGGATCCTGTGGCTCGCCGGATGCGTATTTCCCGGGATGTGACGTTTGATGAGTCTCGGCCTTTCTATCCGCGTTCGACCTCCCGACCTCTACTGTGGAGGATCTCTCTTTTCTTACTTTTCCTGATTCTCCTCCCGATATCCCTCATATTTCTCCTCCCTCTGATCCGGTGCCATCTACTCCGATGCCTTCTTCTCCTCCTTCGTCGCCGCCTTCTTCACCCTCCCTGTCCCCGTCTCCGCCTCCGTCTTCTCCTGTTGCTCCTTCTCATCCTACTTTTCCTTTCTATTATACTCGCCGTCCACGTGTTGTGACCGAGTCATCTGATGCACCCTCTACTTCCGGTGCACCGTCTCAGCCGACTTATTCTCTTCGTTCTCGGCCTTGTCCTTCACCTGATTTCTATAATCCCGCTACCTACAGTGTTTCGGTTGTCTCGGAGCCGACTACGTATCGTGAGGCTGTTGTTCATCCTGAATGGCAGCTTGCCATGGCTGAGGAGATTGCTGCGCTTGAGCGCACTGGTACGTGGGAGATCGTCCCTCTTCCTCCTCGTGTTCGTCCTATCACCTGTAAGTGGGTCTATAAGGTTAAGACCCGCTCTGATGGGACTCTTGAGCGTTACAAAGCTCGTCTGGTCGCTCGTGGCTTTCAGCAGGAGCATGGCCGTGATTATGATGAGACTTTTGCTCCAGTGGCTCACATGACCACTGTTCGGACTCTTCTTGCCGTGGCATCTGTTCGCCATTGGTCTGTGTCTCAGCTTGATGTTAAGAATGCCTTTCTTAATGGTGAGTTGCGTGAGGAGGTTTATATGCAACCACCACCTGGGTATTCTGTTACAGATGGCATGGTCTGCCGTCTTCGTCGCTCTCTCTATGGCCTTAAGCAAGCCCCTCGTGCATGGTTTGAGCGCTTTGCTTCTGTGGTCACAGCTGCTGGTTTCTCTCCCAGTGCTCATGATCCTGCGTTGTTTGTTCACTGTTCTCCTCGTGGTCGCACTCTTCTTCTTCTTTATGTTGATGACATGATCATCACTGGTGACGACCCAGAGTATATTGCCTTTGTCAAGGCACGTCTGAGTGAGCAGTTTCTTATGTCGGATCTTGGTCCGCTTCGTTACTTTCTTGGGATTGAGGTTTCGTCCACCGCTGATGGTTTCTTTATATCCCAAGAACGGTATATTCATGATCTTCTTTCTCGTGCCGCTCTTACTGATGAGCGTACTGTTGAGACTCCCATGGAGCTCAATATTTCTCTCGTGCGTCTGATGGCGATCCTCTCTCTGATCCGACTCGTTATCGACATCTTGTCGGGAGTCTCGTCTATCTGGCTGTTACTCGCCCTGATATTTCTTATCCTGTCCATATTCTGAGTCAGTTTGTTTCTGCTCCCACTTCGGTTCACTATAGTCACCTTCTTCGTGTTCTACGCTATCTTCGTGGAACGATCTCGCTTTGTCTCTTCTTTCCTCGTTCTAGCTCGTTACAGCTTCAGTCCTACTCCGATGCTACTTGGGCTAGTGATCCTTTGGATCGCCGTTCACTTTCTGCTTACTGTGTTTTCCTTGGTGGTTCTCTCATTGCCTGGAAGACGAAGAAGCAGACCGCAGTTTCCCGTTCGAGTGCAGAAGCTGAGTTGCGAGCTATGGCTCTTTTGACTGCTGAGGTGACTTGGTTACGGTGGTTACTTGCAGATTTTGGTGTCTCTGTTACGACACCCACGACTCTTTTGTCAGACAGTACAGGTGCTATTAGCATTGCACGTGACCCAGTGAAGCATGAGCTTACTAAGCATATTGGCGTTGATGCTTCTTTTGTCCGTGCTAGTGTGCAGGATCAGATTATTGCGCTCCAGTATGTGCCTTCAGAGTTACAGTTGGCGGATTTTTTCACGAAGGCCCAGACTAGAGCACAGCATAGCTTTTTCCTCTCCAAACTCAGTGTTGTGGATCCACCATGAGTTTGAGGGGGGGTGTTAGAGAGATATTTGTATATTGTAGTTTCCCTATTAGATAGGGGGCTCCCTGCATATTTACACCTGTACTTGTACTATATATTGTGGCCTTTGGCCCCCGTGGAATACAAGTTGTCTATTCCTAACAGCTGGCAGAGTTGGTTTTTTGACCGAGTGCTGGTGACATACTAATTATAGGCCGCCTTCGTGGTTAGTGGTTACTTACTATTATGCACAATTGGGTAGTTTACAGTTTAATAGGGCTGAATGCAAGTGACAAGTTTTGATAACAGTAACACATGGCCGAAATCAACAGTTACAAAGGTTTAGGGATTCACCATGCGCCAATACCTAGTTTCAATTCATACCATTGGTGGTATTTTTTTCGTTTATTATCAACTACTTGTGCAAATGGATTAGAGTTTTTGCCATACTTGTGATATCCAGGACCGGAAATACGTGATAATGAAAAGTCGAGTTTTGCACCCTGAATTCCGTGGTCGAATGGTATGTTCTTATTCCTGTGATCTTCACCCTTCTACAAATATCATCTTTTGTTGTGATATCATCTGAAATTCCATAATGTTGGTTTAAATAGAAATAATGCTGACAGCTACGTGCATTTTTGTATTATATTATCTTGAATGCCAGTGCATTTGTATACATTGTAGCAATGAATCATCTTTGTAACTGTACCCTCATTACTCTTTCTCATGACTTATAAAGATGAATTAAATCGCTAAAACCGGGACATATGGCTATGCATATCATTTGCTCATTACAAGGGTAAATGCTTCATGTTTCTGCAAATGCCCAACCACACCTCACCAGTTATTTCATCTTTCCGAGGTTTAATTTTTTTTGCATATGGTTTTAGCCTGTGTTGCGGCATTCTTTCAGTTAACCTAGTTGAGGTTGCTTATATAAACTTATTTCAGTTTTCTTGTGTCTAATTTTGACATATGCTCAATGCCATCTGTTTCCCAGGTCTCAGCATTTCTTTCACATCTTTTCTCTGAGATTGCCGATTTCAGCTTTACTGCTAACATGGAGACTGAGGTACTAAACATTTTTCAACCTATAGCTCGTGTGTACATTTTCTTCTATACTTGTTGTTTACTATGGTTTAAGAAACCAGCTTAGCTGGCGGTTTAGGTAAATATGAAATTCCAAGAAATCTGGAGGTTAATATCAGTAGAAAGTGAGATCCACATACTTTGAAAAGAAAGGTTGTAGCTGTGGTCTTTTTCTTGCTTTAAAGATTATTAATAACAATATTATCTAGATATTTTCAAATATGCAAAATTGAGTAGTTTTGGCCACTTGCTGCCTCATCTTTTACTGTAGTACTAAAGAACCATGCTATATGAAATGAATTGTGTAGAAGGATAAACGTGTTTTCATCATAATTCACGATGGAAATACAAGACAGAGAAACTTGGGGACATATCCAAATATGTCAACAGGCCTGTTTGGGTAGGGTGGTCTTTACGCAGGTGGACTTTAGGGATTTGGCAAGATTTTTTTGTTACTCTCCGCTTAATGAAAATAAATGATAATATGCGCAGCAAACTAACAAGGATATCTAATGCGACAAATTAAAGATAATACCTTATCTGAATTATCCAGAAGTGAAGATATGCATCTAACAAATCCAAATATGAAGAAGCCGATTCCAGCAGGGTAGATCCTATTCCATGTGCACATTCTCCTATTGAGCTTTGTTGAATAAGCCACGGCCATGAACTGTGTATACATCACTATTTATCCTTTCTTAAAATATTTTATCAATAATCATAACGGGATCAATATGCTTCCTAACTGGATAGGCCTTTTCATTAAATATCAATATGATTCCTAACTGGATAGGCCGTTTCCTTAAAGATGAGTGAGGATGATGTAATGATGTGCTGAATAGAAGACATGGGAATAGAGATAGTTTTCTTGTTATAGTAATCCTATTAATGTTCCTTTTCTGCTACATTAATAGCTAGACAATGTTTCTGCTGGGTCAACTGAATGGAAGGGCCTCCTAAAAGATTACTGGGAACGATTCAACAAATATTGCGGAGCTGCTAGTCAATGGGATGTCAGAAAGGTAATGCTTTTGTGGTACCTGGGAAAATATCGGTTGCCCCCAGATGGTTATTCTCCTAGAACAACTAGTACTTGCATGAGGATATCGCTCTAAGTTTTTTTTACCATGTCACTCTAAGTTCTATCGCAAGACACTTCAGTGTTGAAACTTGAATCAACATTTGAATTACCCACTTTGTTGCAGGTAGAGAGAATGCTGGAAGAGAAATTCTGTTCTATCCTCTTTAAAGACATTGGCAGCGATAGTAGGATTTGTCCTAGGTAATTGTTGATTAAGCTGTTTAGGAAGTCTAAATTAGCATCCCCAAACATATGTGTTTGCAAAACTTGTTCAGGTTAATTTGTCATGGGAAAACTTTCGATGCTACGACCCTATCATTCGACGCATTAACCATGTCTCTTCCTTAATACTTAGCATGCTTGCTGAATATCTGCAGTTGTTCTCAAGGAACCCTGAGATTCAAAGTTAGTACACATGGCGAAGGATATTTTATTGGCTGTGATCAGCATCCGAACTGCAAGTATGATCTTGTTATCCCCTCTAATGAACATTTAATGCCTTGAAGTTAAGCTTAATCTCTACTGCAATCCTTGCTTTCTCCTGTTACAAGCTGTAATTTCCACTGCAGCTTCTTGACTGTAACTCGACATCGTCATATCTTTTATTGTATGGACAATATCAATCAAGCCTAGTGACTTAACTAATTATGATAGGTACATCGCTCGCACATTATCAGATGAAAATGATGAAAATGAAGCCTCCGAGGAAGTTCCAAGGTCTTTTGAGCCTAGGTTACTTGGTCTCAAGCCTGATACAAGTGAAAAGGTTCTTCTCAGTCTGTAATGTATCTGGCTTTATTTGTATCTCAGGTACTAAGTGTGTAACATTTTGCTCGTTCATTCTACAGGTCTTTTTGAAACAAGGTCCTTATGGTTACTACATCCAGCTTGGAGAGGATAGGAAAGGAGCTTCTCAGAAAAGAGCTGCTCTTCCGGGGGTAATTAATACCTTACTTTGAAAATTGTCCTTCCAGAAGACTTGCCACCGATATCTTTTAACCTACCTTTCAGGTCAAAGATGTCAAGTCTGTCACTATCGAAGATGCAATTGAGCTATTGCAGTATCCGAAAATTCTGGTATGTTTTTCTATAAATGTTAGCATTTTGTGTGCATTGTTGAGTGGAATCATGACGTTGTCGTTGCCAACAGGGAAAACATCCTGATGATGGGCATCCAGTACTTATGACACTTTCTCAAGCTGGGTTTAGCGTGCGGCACAGGGGAACCCTTGCTCCGGTGTCAAAGGTACGGAGGTTTGTTAATACCGGAAACCAGACGAAAATGCTATGATGTTGGCATTGCTGTTAACTTATTATGAAGAAACTTTAATGAAATTCTGTGCAATTGCGATTTTACAGTTTCCAATTTGGAAATTCTCATTGCATGTCTAACAATGCCTTGAATATGGCTCATTACAGAAAGCGGACCGAAAGAAGATTACCCTTGAGCGCGCACTGAAGCTTCTGACGGGTAAAGCTGCCAGAAAATTTGGTCGACCAGAGGGAAAAACTAACAAAAACGCAGAAGTCCTTGAGTGGCATTAAGTGATGGGTTGTTACAGAACTTGCACGCTCAGAACAAGCAACAAAGGTCAACATAAGCCCTGCGCATAAAATTCAGAGCGGAGCAGCAGTAAGAATGTGAAGTCAGTGTATCATACAAGTGGTTCTGTGTGCCGTTGATACATTTCCGGTTACCCTTTCTGAAGAGAGGGGGCTCAGTACATGACATGGCAGCTGGTGATCAGAGAAGCACACAAAACCTTTGCTCAGATGGTCCTGTCTTCTGAGTTGTATTGTCTGCTGGATTTCTCCATCCTAAGAGCATACATACCGCAGATAGTCGACGCTGATATCTCTGCGTGCATAATTTTTTGAACTAGTAAGATACCGCGCGTTGTAGTGGGGATTTTTTTTAATAAATGTGTTATAAAAGAAAGGATATTTGAAGTATGAAATGGATTTTTTTTGGAAATATGGAGAATTTGATTTGTCACAGTTGTCGAGAATCTAAATTTAATCACCGTGAAATGTTCATGTATTTAACCACTAAAAATTGATTATGTGGAAATTGTATGGTAAAAGAACTAATAAAGTGAATAGATTGAATGTATGAATAGATTTTCATTAATAATTGTGGGATGACATGGATAAATGAATAGCTCAAATAGTGAATTGCATGTAGAGATAGACTAATTTAATACATGTTAATGAGGTTTTATCTTATAAAAAAGTATAGATAAGACGAATGGTCATAGGTCGAATTGAAAAGTCAACAATGATAAATATGTTCGAATGGAGGGAGTATCTTGTTAAGGCTTATCAGTTTTTGTCAGTAATTATACGTCTCTTATGTGCCCATTCATTCCGACTGAAAATTCTTATTGTTGTGTTGCAATTTAACTATGGCAACGGATGAATATGAAAGATTATATTTACATTGTTTTGTACTAAGCAATATGTTAGATTGCTCGTTACCTTGTTATTTGTGACATGTGAAATACTAATGCTTAACTACAGCCGATCCTGACCAACAAAGCCTTTACCGACCAAGCGCGAGCTCCTCTTCGTGCTCTACCAGAAGCCATGCTCAGCTCGAGCTTCGGAAGCTGTGTAGCAATGTCGAAGGTCTTCACTTTAGATGTTGTGGACAACATGAGCAGAAGCTGGGTAGGACTTCTTTTCTCCATGTTTGAAGCTTGCATCAATCTAAAATGAAATGTCGCAGACAACATGATTGGCATGTTGTAGTGAGATTTTTTTTAAATGTGGTGGGATTTCCGTCGCGTTTGAATCTCATATCGTGGCATTACAATTGGATGCTGTGACGGGAATCCCATACCGTGGTATTCCCTTAGTTTTTTTTTTTTTTGAATCATTAAATTCATCACTCGGGGTACTCTAACGGTTTGACTCTATTGAGAGACGCAATGAAAACGTAATTTATGTTTGTCTTGAAGACGAATACGATATTGCTCCTTTTTCCCATAATGGAATATTTTTTTTTTTTTAGAGGATCCACACTGCGTGTTACAACAGAATTACAAAGAAGAAGCAAGAACACGCAGAAGAACAAGCCAACGAAGCTCCGCACAACAGCAGCACGAAGGAAGCAAACCGCTGAACCACCTCCAAGCCTGACGCCAAGCTCCGTCGCCGCAACGCCGGAGAGAAGGACACCAGGCCGCCGCCATCACCGGGACAGGGAGCACCCCACACATTGTAGAAGCCGCAGAAGCCACCCGCCGCAAGCGACGGGATCGAAACCTCGTTGAAAGCACACGGCCATGGCGCCTCCTCCCCAGAACCACCTGCCAAACCAACATACCTGCACAGAGCACGAAACGGCTTGCCGGAGTCACCGCCAGAAGCACGCCTTGACCACCCCAACTCCCCTCGCCACCACGGCCGGCCGGAGTTGGGGAAGAACGAAGCAAGTTGAAGCAGAACGCGAAGCCCGAAGCAGATCTCCCCACGCCACCATGGTCGCCGGAAGAAGCCTGAGCCCCACGCCAAAGGCCAGCGAAGAACACCGAGATCCCGGAAGATTTTCTCCTGTACAGGCGGAGGAGAATACCAGCGCGAAGCACCAGCACCCCGCCGCAGCACCCCCAGCACCTCCATGGCATGTCCAGGAAGATCCACGCCAAGACGGAGAAGAGGGCGAGGGACAAAAGCTCAAAAAGCCGGCCATCACCTCCATCACGACAGCCGCCCTCCGAGCACCTACCCCCACCAGATCCGACGATCCAGGAGGTAACAAAACCAGGCCCTCGTCGACGCCGCCCCGCAGAGCGCCGCCCATGCAGATACTTCCAGATACTTCCGGATTTAGGTGTTTTTCTAGTGAGTGGTGGTAAAGCTCCCAAACGACATATCCCATATAACTAAATAGGTGATCCCCACTAACCTATTTCTCTCAACATGCAGCAATGCCACCTCATCATTGTGCCACCTCATCATCCTGGCAAGCAACAAATCTTTTTCAATTTTTCCTTGACTGAGTTCCCTTCGAGGCACTTCAGTGTGACCCTTTCTATTCCTTCGTTATTTCTCATTGATTTGAAACGGCAATCTCTTTGTTGCCTGAAGCCCATGCGCTCCACTCACAATTGGTGACTCCTAATATTCATCAGCTTCCTTGCATAAATATGTGCACAAGGAACTGAAAACGACTCCATCTCCCTCGCCTATCGGACACTTCATATTTCCCGTTCTGTGAGTCCTTCCAGGCAATGGATACTAGGCACAAGCAGCGGACGTGGCCGCTGACATTCAACCCGGGCGGCGGCCCATGAGACTAGATCACCCACTATGTATGTGCGTGGGAAAAAAATCATCTAGATCATCGTCAAGGCAAGCCGCACCATAATTTCGGATCTTGAACATTACAAATTTTGGATCAGATCTGTGATTGTTTTCTTTGCTGCATGCCACTGGAAAGAGTGCAGACATAGGACATGGCTTCTTCCGAAGGGAATTTGATTCGGTTATATCTATGCATGGCTAATTTTTTTGGTGAGGAATGATCCACCCGGAAAGGTGCAGACTTGATTATTTAGGCCTTGTTTAGTTTAAGAGTTTTTTAGGGGATGGGAAGTGTGGGGATGGGAGGTGATTTGGTGAGCACCCAATCCCCACAAATACTCTTCCCCTACAATATACTAGTATGAACTAGAGTTTTTGTGTTAGGCAAAAATGAGATGGTTGGTAGGGGATATTTGGGGATTATCCCCTCCCATCTTCTAAAATACACTAGAAGTAAACACACTAGTGGGGATTTTCCGGGATTCGAGATAATCCCCTCCCCTAAAATACACTAGAGGTAAACAAGGCCTTATAAAATTCGCCTCCTTTGTTGTTGTTTATTGTTTCTTAAAGCCATCTTGCCATACAAAGAAACTGGGTATGCGGCTGTAACACAAGCAACTAGGTATGCCAATTTCACTCTCTGCAGTCTAATATAATACGTAACATGTATTCAGTTTATATGTCTCTCCTGGCTCATTTTTTTTCATGTATCATTTTTCCTGCTCAATCTACGGAGATATAATTATACAAAGAAGAAGACACGGAGATGTATGGTGAACATGCATGTAACTAATATGAGTTTAGAGATAAGGCTGTCAGATTCCACATGTTTGGGCTCATCAGATATAATCAGTTACCATCGCATTGGTCTATAAATTTTGGTCAGAAATCTGTATGTCTTCATCTTCAGAGCTAACTTTCTATATGGCCTAATTTGTCTTGGGCTGAAACTTAGATTTTCTTTTGCCTTTTGCCTTTTGCATGATTAAGGATGATTTGTTGTTTCTTTACTTTCATGGATCTTGGAAGATGCTTTTTTGATCCGTGAAATATCTAAAGTGACTTTAATACTACCTCTTAGAAGCATTTTTACGTGTCACTCAATATTTATGATCGTCGCCTTCTTTTCATCTCTTCACTACAAATCATTTCTCAATTCCCCGTGCGTTGCCGCGGGGTATCCTCTAGTTTTTTTAAACAAGGTCCTCGATTACGGGACATGAAGACTCCTTTTTATTTTATTGAAATTTCTATCCAAGGTGAATTATTGCCGATGTCTCCTCCCAAGAATCATGATGGACGCGACAATTCAAAAGGAATGGATCCAACGTTAACGTTATGTTACTATCGAAATTAGAAATCATTTGATTTTCATCTATTAAAGGGTATTTAAGTCAAGATGTGATGATGAGTATTCTCACACAAGAGATGGATTTGATCTGATGATCCAGAGGCCAAATTGGACAAATGAGGTTGTCATGGGGTAAGATACGGTGAAAGCAAGCTGCTTGCCCGGGGAACAGCTCCAGAGTCGCTCTACCTTTTGACCATTTTTGGTTTTTTTTTTTGAATCCCTTTTGACCTTTTCTTGTACAGCCCAAGACAAAACAAAGTAACCAATTCGGCCTTGGCACATGACGCTATCAGGCCTAGGGATAGATACTACATCGGCCATTGTGTCGGGAGACCACTGTTCATCTCTCGAGTCTCGACTCCTCGTACACGCATATGCCGGCTGCGGCAACACGGAGACGTCGACGCACACACAGTTAGGCAGGGGCGGAGGGAAGGGGGGGACCAGCGGGGGCGAGACTCCCCCCTAAGAATGTTTTCAACGGTCCGACGCATCCAGTCGCGCGTGTCCGTCTCTGTCCGTTTGGGCGAAAATTAAGACCCAACGCGGCGACGCAAACAGAAAGTTGTCCGATTTTTTGGCTGCAGGGTCAGGTTTGCGTCGAACACGGACAGCTAGCCCCTGAGTCCTCTCTTTGTCCGCTCCTGACCCGCTCAACAGAGCCAAATTCGTCACTCCGGCCTTTCCTCTCCCAAAATCACACTCCCAGCTCCTGCCCTAACCATGGCACACAGCCGCCGCCGACCCCGCTGGAGCTGCCACCGAGCAGGCTGTCGTCGTCGAATTGGCGGCCGATCCTCCGAAGAAGCCAAAGAAAGTGCTCACGCCGGAGCAGACGGCCTCCGAGACTAAGAAGCGGGGCGCCCGGAGGAAGAGTGAGAGAGCGCAAGCAGAAGGCGCCGGAAATGGGGGCGACCCATCGGAGAAGAGGCCAAAGGGTAGGAACAACTACAAGGCCGAGTTGAAGCGTGATGCAACAACAATGGCGTTGCAAGAGACATTGAATGTGTTCCTATCCAAAAAGGACAAGTCATGTGACAAGGAGGAGATGAAAGAGAGAGAGAGCGTCGAGAGAGAGAGGAGGCGTCGAATCAATACTTCAAATTGCAAAAGAAGAAGCTCGAGATCGAGAAGGAAAATGCCCGGACAAGAGCAAGGGAAGCCGATGCAGGAGCCAAGGAGGTTGATGCAAGGGCCAAGAAGGCCGAGGCAAGAGCCAAGGAGGCCGATGTCATGGGCAAAAACCTTGAGCTCGCCCTACACCAAGAGGAGGCTCAGATCATGGTATGGATCTCTCCGCCTTTATCCATACGAAGAAGGCGTACTATCTCAAGAAGCAAACGTACTATATGGACTTAGATTGATCACATCTCGGTCGTTTTAGCAATGTTGCATGCCGGCGGTGGATTATGCCTGAGATGGCCAGAAACATGGCCTAGATGGCCGAGAAACATGACCGAGATGGCCGGAACTATGTTAATTTTTGGGATGTTGTATGCCGACATGGCAAATTCTTTTCGAACTATGTGACGTGTTTGATTCATTGACCTAAATTTGTTTGGTATACTTGTTTGTTCGAATGATCAAAATTGACAAAAATGATAAAAAAATGATCAAAACCTGGTCGGGCGGACTGAATGCGTCGTCCCGTTGGATGCAATGGGCATGTAGGGGCGGACATGGACCGGACACCTGTCCGTTTAGCGACCCAAACGAAAGACCAAATCGGTGTCTGTTTGGGTCGACTTTGGATACATCCTAACGATCGTGTCGCGCCTTGAGAATAGGTCGATCTCAACTCACGTCAAGGCTGCCCCCGTTAGACCTTCCAAGCCATCAGACATGCTATCTAGGCCCAGTCCAGCAAATAGATTAGCATAATAAGCCAATAACTAGCATTACCAGGCCCAACCGTTTCAACTACTAGCCCATTTAGAAGCAGCAACAAGAGAAAGAGATCAGGAAACAGCGATCGTATTTCCTCGATAATAAACAAATGGCGATCGCAAACTAATACGGCAGATCGCATCGTCTCCTCGTTCGGCCGCCGTCTTGTTTCTTCTGCGACCTCCGTGTCGCCCAGGGCTCCAGTTGAGAAATTCCAATCGAAATAAGAAACTGAGAAGGGGGCGCGGCAATCCGCAGCCTGGGTGCACGGCGGCGGGCCTGCCTCAGCCGTCAGTGTGAGAGGACAGACGGAAAGGTAGTCCACGCGTCTTGCTAATTTCGATTTTTGATTGTGTCGTAGTTAGTTTTTCTTATCCAATCTCTCAACAGTAGATTAGGTTTTATGCGTTAAAAAATTAGTTTGGAGTGACTGTATTTTCTATGGTTTTGATCCTCCTACTTCTCGCCCCCTCCAACTTCAGTTCCTGGCTCCGTCCCTGCAGTTAGGGTACGGTGGCAGGGCTGCACACAGGCGACGGCGGAACGGCGCTTGAAGACGCCGCTGTAAGTTGCAGGTAAGACGGCCACTGCCGGCGTCCGATAGCTTACTCGCCGTCATAGCTCATCGGTAGTTCCGCTCCTTGCGTCCCTTGCCCGGGCTACGCACCTCCGTCATGCAATTTTTTGAATTCGGTGAATCATCCACAGATTAGCGTGCTAGTGCGGCTGTGCCTAGGATGCATGGTTCGATGGTGCCACTTCATGGACCGTGACTGGTGCCTTTTGCTACACATTTCTATTTGGCCTCCAATCCTCCACGAAGGCAGACAGTCCATCATCAGCACAAATATTACAGGCAAACCAGCACAAGACATATAGGAATGTTGTGTACCTTCCAATTAAATTTAACTTCAGTTTGGGTGTTAGTTCATTGTAGAACAAGTCGGTGGCTCAGTTCTAGTTGAATTGTATCTTGTAACATTTGAATTCAGTTTCTGTTCTTCCAAATTATTATTCTCCAATTTAGTACTCATATTTGCATTATATGTATCCAAATTAATATCCGGTTACTATTCTTGGTTTTTATTTAGCTTGTGGTCCGTCCAGGCTCCTATTTTACCTGGCACCACCACACCCTGGAAGCTAGAGGAGAGTAGCGAACGCTCTGCCGAGCCAAAATAGGTAACAAGGTAATTTCTTTCTGTCATCCTTTATTGACGAGGCAATAAATATGCTCATAATTAATTTTGTAAGTATTTGAAAAGATGAGTACTCCAATTCAAGGGCCTCCTATATACACACAACGCCGCATGCTCTTCTCCACTAGGAATCTTGCCAGTCCACCAATTGCAAAACTATGGAGGACAAACCGAGGGAAGGGGAGATTAAGGCGGCGCCGACGTCCTATGAGGCGGCGATGTTGCCGCTGAGCATGGTGCTGGTGCAGTTGATCGTTGTCGGGATGCTTGTTCTCTCCAAGTTGGCCCTCAACGCTGGCATGAGCCCATTTGTCATCATTGTCTACAGAAATCTCATTGGCGCCATCGCTATCGCACCACTCGCCATCATTTTTGAGAGGTACGTATGGATCCGTAAGTGTTGCTCTTTACGAATCCCAAGATCCGTTCTAACTATACTATGGACCCATGGCAATTTAAAGTAAATATAATTATACTAAAACTTAATATTTATTTATATTTTAACACATTATTGTTCTAACTATACTTCATGGTTGTCTGTTTGTTACAATCAGTATAGACGGAAGGTTTCTTCAGCATGATTTGATTTTACTAATGCTTAAAGAGATTATATCAATGTTTCTTGCTGCCATTATATTGATATTGATTCATCTAGATTCTCAGATGGAGATTTGTTTGTACCTTGCAGTGCTCCTATTCTATTTTGCAATAAAAATAATGAATTCCCACATCTGTAGCTATTCTTTACGAATTCCCAAATCTGTAGCTAACATAATATGTCAGCACCTAATCATGCATTCTGGTGTGCCTACCAGCATGCTAATGGAAAAGAGAAATTGGGCACAAGATGAAGATGATTGCTCAATATTTTGTAATGGCTAAACTATGGTAAACACACCAATGTTGTGAGGCGAAGAGCCATATATCTCTTCACAATATGGGAGCACTTAAATACCCCTACATCCTCTCGTATTTCCTATCTCCCGCAAAATGCTTGGAACAACCGTAGAACTTGACAAATTGACGAGACATTGGTCACTGTAAAAAATAGTTCATGAGATATTGGAGGTAAACAAATTGCAGTAATGGCGGTATTAGCATCTCTTCTTGGATAGGTTGTTGAGTGTTGCCTGTGAATCCATGATCATATGAACATGGAAATGTTCTTGTCAATGCTGGTTCTCGTAGCTCCCATGATTTGACCTGCCTTCTGTATGGTAATATCCGAGGGTTTTCTTTCATTTTTGTGATTTCTTTGTTAATTACATTTTTTGGTGCTCTATAATTCTGCATAACAATACTACTAACATGTTAAACAACAATTTAGGAAATATGTGGCTACTAATACGTCATGAGTTATTTTCTTACCGAAAGTATTCATCCTCTCGTCTTAATTTCATGGTCTAATTTATTTTCATGTTTATCTATTGTAGGGAAACGTGGAAAAAGGTGAACTGGGCTGTTGGGGGCTGGATTTTTGCAAATGCTGCATTTGGGTGTGTGCTAGCACTCTGCATTGGATTTTGGTAGTCATACTTTTCGTTTATTCAGTGAAACACTAGATTAGACGCTGGGATAAAAATAAGAATATGTAGGAGTAACTAGGCATCTTTGCACTACAAAGAAGAAAGGAGCCAAAATTGAGGTGAAAGAAGTTAGGTGTAATAATCTGAACTAAAATTTGAACCCTGTCATCATATATAATTTCTACATACCGCAATGTAATTTCATGGTACTGTTAAAGTGTGAACCATCTCGCACTCTGACCTTTATGCTGATTTGAGGTATATTTTAAATTTAGAAATCCTTTCTACTTTTAGTTTATACCATTGCCACTATCTGATTTCAGATTTCAACTACTACAGTACAAAGGTTGTAGTACCTCATATAAAGTTGACTAGAGGGAGTATATACTTTGTAAAACTTCCCTTTTCCTACAATGTTGTTTCGATTATATTTACTTCATTTTTTATACATACCTTGTTAATGTTTTGACTTTTGGTAGTAATATCGCCTCTTGTGGTAGAGACGTTCTGGCAATGGGGTTCTACTTCTACGGGCTGCGAATTACGAGCGCCACATACTCTTCCGTCTTCCTTAACCTGATCCCTATTGCCACCTTCATGATTGCCATAGTGCTACGGTATATGATCGACGACGCGTCGACGCATGAAACCACACAATGTGATTGGCACATGTCGCTGTTAATATATTTGCATCTGCATATGTGGTTCAGGGCGGAGAAGCTGGCGCTGGCAAAGTGGTATGGCAAGATGATGCTGATGGGCGCGCTGCTGTGTGTGGGCGGGACTATGATGGTGAGCCTATTGAAAGGCAGGCTGCTGCACCTATGGCCTGAGAACCTGCTTAAATCCCACGCCGGGGCACCAGTGAACCCCGCCAGCCCTCACCAAGACATGGTCGTTGGTACACTTTGGTTGTGCGGCAGCTGCCTGAGCTATGCTTTGTACTTCATCGTGCAGGTACTTATTTGGAATCTGTAGCTAACTCAATGTACAGTCTTGGTTTCTCACTTGCCATTGCGAGCTAATGGGAAGAAAAATTCAGGCAAGGCTTGTGAAGGTGTTCCCATCAACATACTGGATGACGGTCCTGACCAGTCTAGTGGGAAGCATGCAATCCTTTGTGGTGGGAGTCTTCCTCGTCCATGACAGAGCAGAATGGAGGCTCAAGTGGGACCTTCAGCTCCTCACAGTCGTCTATTCGGTAATTAGCTAGTCACAAGACCTCATGGAAATTGCTAAATGGATGCAAGCTGTGAACTTGTTTAATGCACCCTAAAATTATGTTTGTTCCATGTACGTGATGATCAGGGCGTGTTCAACACGGGCCTTGGATTCTTGCTTATCTCGTGGGTAATCAAACGGAGTGGACCAATCTATCCTCCGATGTTCAATTCTCTGTCTCTGATCCTCACCACGATCTTAGACTCGATGCTACTCGGCACCAACATCTACCTTGGGAGGTGAGCAAGCTATGTAACTCTTGATCTGGTATTCTCATGCAGCTGCAGGGATCAGTAAACAGTTTATTTGCTACTTGAGATTACCATTGCTTGTGAATCTCTCTATACCAACGTGATGATGAATGTAGCAATTTATATCCACATATGCAGCGTGCTGGGGACAGTGTTGATTGTCGTGGGATTGTATGCGTTCCTCTGGGGCAAAGGCAAGGAGCTGAAGCTCGCTGCTGCTGCTGCGGCTGCACAGAAGCAGGAGAAGCGAGGTGGAGTATGATACTCTGTTCTTAGAGCCTAACTGCCATGGCTCTCAGCAGCAAAGCATGATCCTCTGCTTTTAGAGATTAACTGCCATGGCTTTCAGCAAGGCGTGATACTCGGTTCCTAGAGCTTAACTGCCATGGCTTTCACCAAAAGCTGGTATAACAGTCACGAAGCGCATGGCAATTGTTCGGTATGTTCGGTCTTGCCATGGTTCCGTGTTTGTGATGGGCAATTGATTCCTCTTATATTTATTAACCTACTTGAATCTATAGTTTGAAACTGTAGACTTTTGGGAGAATGAGCATGTCTAGTTATTGAAATGGATTATTATTATTACGTGTGACTAACTGGGTCGGTAAAGGTGTTCGAAATTGTTGGGTTCTCATGGTGTATAGGTCAATTGGAGTTATCTTGGTCATCATGAAGAATTAAAGATGTCTTTGGCCTTCTCATGGCTGCGGAACACAACGCCTTTATCCAGATACACGTGGCCGCAACAGTCCGGGCTGGGCCAGTTCCGAACATCGCTCGGGATCCACTGCGGGTTCAAGTGCCACTGGTCGGAAAGCTTGACATTCGACCACGGCACCGGGACCACGTGGTTCCAGTACCACCAGCAGTTCTTGACGCGCATGTAGACGCGGTTCCGCCGTGCTATCTCGACGCCCGGTGGCGCGATGGAGAATAGCACGGGGAGCGTCCGCGTCGGAGTTGGAGGTGGGGAAGGGGAAGGTGAAGGAGAAGGGGATGGGTATGGCTAGGGTTTGCGGTCGCCGGCGAGGGAGCGGAAGTGGAGCAGTGGAGTGGGCGGTGGGTGGGGCTGGCCGTTTCTATCCCCTGCCATTAAAAAGGACTGGGCCAGGGGAGGCTGACCGGCGCCGTGTCACTGCCAGGTGGGCCTGGGGAGGACACCACGCGTGACCGCGCGGACGCGCGGCGGACTGAAATCGGCCGTGGAGCCAGTTTGCGTCGCCCCGTTGGGTCCTGGTTTTGGTCCAACACGACCCAAACAAATGCGCGCGGACTGGATGCGTCGCCTCGTTAGAGTCATCCTTATGCCCCATGTAGTCCAGCCAAGACCTGGACATCACCGTGGAATAAAAAACCTAGGGCGCCGCCACCTCCACCTCCGCGGCTTCATGCCGCCATTTAGTCGACGACCGATGAGGCCGTGCCACCCCTCCCCACCAATGAGTGATGGGAGCCAAAAAAAAAAAACGAACGCGAGGACAACGACGGGCCCACAACGACACTTATGGTTTTTGTACTAGTACGTATATGCCCGATATATTTAGCCCCTTCCAGGTCTTCTATCGTATGGAGGTTATTTAGCCCCTTCCAGGTCTTCTATCGTATTTTGCAAAAGTAAAAAATAAATAACAATTCTTACAAATTACAATCTGAAACTATTCTTTACGAATTCCCATATCCGTAACTGGTCTATACAAATTCCCAAATCTGTAGCTAACATAATATTTCAGCACCTACTCGTGCAATCTGGTGTGCCTACCGATGGAAAAAAGAAATTGGCCACAAGATTAAGATGACTCTCAGCATTTTGGAATGACTAAACTATACTAAATCACACCAATGTTGTGATGCAAAGAGCCACATATCTCTTCACGATGTGGGAGCACTTAAATACCCCTACATCCTCTCGTCTTTCTACTCCCACAAAATGCTTGGAACAGCCGTCAAGCTTGACAAATTGATGAGATATTGTTCACTGTAAAAATAGTTGATGAGATATTGGAGATAAACAAAATGCAGTAACGGCGGTATTAGCATCTCTTCTTGGATATGATGGGATGGAAAATTCAGGCTAGGCTTGTGAAGGTGTTCATATCAACATATTGGATGACGGTATTGACCAGCCTAGTGGGAGTCTTCTTTGTCCATGACGGAGCAGAATGGTGGCTCAAGTGGGACCTTCAGCTCCTCACGGTCGTCTACTCGGTAATTAGCTAGTAGTCACAAGACCTTCAAGCCTATTTGGTCTGTTTGTTTTAAAAACCGTCTCCTGCGTTTTGGGCATCCGGACAAATCCTGGTGATCTCTGGAGCGGGTGGAGCCACAGTCGCAGTCGGTTGATTATTACTCCCGTCTGCAAAGTTTGTATTTTCCAAGGCGGTTTAAAATATAAACAGTTTGAGGGATTATTTTCCGAGTACAACCATATTATTAGCAACTATGGCACAGATGAGCCAGGTTGCCCGTTACACTTTGCCAAAAAACAGCAAAAATCTAACTAAAAAAACACTACTTAGGGGACATCATCCATACGTTAGTGACCTCGGCCACGATCTGACCGCCCTCCTCCGTGACGTGACCGCCATCCTTTGCGTGCCATACGCTGACGACCTCGCCGGCGATCCGTCCGCCCTCCTCTTCCGGATGAGCGGGTCGCTATATACCATCCGGAAGAGGCCGGCCCTAGATCTGACAGCACTTCTTTTTACCTCGGAGGTTAGTTAGGTACCGAAAAAAAAGGCGCCACCATACCGGTGCATCACACGCACGGAAACCTAACGGTGTGACCGAGAAAACAAAACGCGTGAACGTACCGAGAGGACAATCTAACGGTCCAATCTCCGACGCGCGAGCCTGTTCTGTGCGACATGAGCGAAATGGAGTCACATTTCATACCAATGTTAAGGTCTGTAGAAGATGACCATGTTTCAACCACGACGTGGGTGTGGGAGAGGGAAGAGGCACCCGGCCGAAGCAGAGCTGAGCGGGTGGGTGCGTACAACGGAGAGGAGCAGAGGAATCGCGACCCTATCCTATTTTGCAAAAAAAAGTTTACAAATTGTAATTTGTAACCGTTCTTTCTTCTACGAATTCCCAGATCTGTAGCTGTTCTTTAGAATTCCCAAATCTGTAGCTAACATTATATGTCAGCACCTATACTCATGCATTCGGGTGTGCCTACGAGCATGCTAATGGAATTATGGAAAAGAGAAATTGGCCAAGGGATGAAGATGACTGCTCAGCATTTTGGAATGACTAAACTCTACTAAATCACACCAATGTTGTGAGGCAAAAAGCCACATATCTCTTGAGGGTATGGGAGAAATTAAATACCCCTACATCCTCTCGTCTTTCTAATATCTCCCACAAAATGCTTGAAACAGCCGTCAAGCTTGACAAATTGATGAGATATTGTTCACTCTAGAAATAGTTGATGCGATATTGGAGATAAACAAAATGCAGTAAGGGTGGTATTAGCATCTCTTCTTGATTATGATGGGAAGAAAAATTCAGGCTAGGCTTGTGAAGGTGTTCCTATAAAGTGGTATTACCTCTCGAGAGTGTACATCTTTGCTTCTTGGATGACGGTGCTGACCAGCCTAGTGGGAGTCTTCTTCGTCCATGACAGAGCAGACTGGAGGCTCAAGTGGGACCTTCAGCTCCTCACGGTCGTCTACTCGGTAATTAGCTAGTCACAAGACCTAATGTCAATTGCCAAATGCATGCAAGCTGTGAACTTTTGATTAATGCACCCTAATATTATGTTTGTGTTCCATCTTCCATGTTATGATCAGGGCGTGTCAACACGGGCCTTGCATTCTTGCTTATCTCGTGGGTGATCAAACAGAGTGGACCTATCTACCCTCCAATGTTCAATTCTCTGTCCCTGATCCTCCCCACGATCTTGGACTCGATGCTACTCGGCACCAACATATACCTTGGGAGGTGAGCAAGCATGGAACTCTTTATTTGGTATTCTCATAGCTGTAGGGATCAGTAAACAATTTATTTACTTGAGATAAGCAGTGCTTGTGAATCTCTATATACACAATGTGATGATGAATGTAGCAATGTATATCTGCATATGCAGCGTGCTCGGGACAGTCTAAATTGTCAGGAGACTGTATGCGTTTCTCTGGGGAAAAGGCAAGGAGCTGAAGCTCGCTGCTGGAGCGGGGGCTGCACATAAGCAGGAGCAGCAAGGTGGAGTATGATCGGCTAGCATAGGTAGCTGGCTTGATTGACTGAGTTTTGGATATTAATTTCTGAGCATGTAATCCTGTGTGATACCCTGTTCTTAGAGCCGAACTGCCATGGCTCTCAGTAGCAAAGCGTGATACTCTGTTCTTAGAGATTAACTGCCATACTCGGTTCGTAGACCTTAACTGCCATTGCTTTCAGCAAAGCTGGTATAACAGTCAGGGCATGCCAAATGTTCGGTTTTTGGTGATCTGGTATGTTCGGTTTTGCCATGGTTCAGTGTTTGTGATGGGCAATTGATTTCTCTTATATTTCGTAGCCTGCTTTATGTTAGACTTTTGGGAGAATGAGCATGTCAAGTTATTGAATTGAATTATTATTATATGTGTGACTAACTGGGGTCGTTAAAGGTGTTGGAAATTGTTGGGTTCTCATGGTGTATAGGTCAATTAGAGTTATCTTGGTCATAATGAAGATACCATGAACATAGAATCAAGAATTGAAAGCAGCGGCCCAAAATGCAAAGCCTTCGTCGTATGCATTTTCTGAGGTCGCGTCAGGGGCGAGCGAAATCCAAGAAAATGACGGCTGCTCTAGGGGATGTGGATTTACATACATCCTCTGAAATTGTGGATTGAATTCATGCACTTGATTCCATGGAGCCGAAAACGGTGCTCTCGGAATTTCAAAATGAATTCCAGACCCAATTGATGGGAGCCAAACAAGCTCTAATAGATTTTATAGACGAGGAATTGCAATGGAGTAGCGGCTGTACGATGATCGTGAAGTCACCATGATTACAAAACATTGTTTCCATATGCTTACTTGGGGCATTTTGTCTAATAAACATCTGAATTCCAAAAGTTTTCGAACAATAAACCTTGTGTGGAGTCCAACCTTTCTGTACAGGATACTACAGGTATGTCAGCCATCCTTGGCAAAACAAAATTTACCAAAAAATTGTATATCCTGCACAGGTTTACATGATAAAATGGTACTGTATCTTTCTTTTTACCCAGATACAAAATCAGTACAGGAGCGGCAGATCACTCGAATTGCGCTACATCTGCTGGCTTCATAATCTGACATGCCAACAACTAAATGCAAGATTAGCAGCTCAGTTCCTGACGGGTTTATACACATCAGTGAGGTTCCTTTGTTCTGGCCTTTGGCGAGTTGAAAATAACCACCCGTTTCCTTTTATATTTCTTTTCTTTTTGTCTCGGACTCTTTACCTTCCAGCTATACTCGCTGCTCACGCAATCGAAGAACTATACAGGATCTGGAGACCTTCCACAATTCAGAGCACCTCCTTTTCCAGTTTCAGCACAGCCATGAATGCCTCTTGAGGAACTTCGACCCTTCCGATTGCTTTCATTCTCTTCTTTCCTTCCGCCTGTTGGCAAATGTTAAACAGCATATTATCGATCCTGTCTACCATAAAGGACTGTTTGCACTTGAAATGTTCAGGAAAATTAACTTCTATTGAGCACAATCAGTCAATTCTCCAAAGCTAACTTTCAGCGCAATAATAGTCGCTAAGAAGAATTACCTGTTTCTTTAACAATTTCTTTTTCCTTGATATATCACCCCCTGCAAGTGAAAGAAAAATAATGGCGTGACTAATCTTTTGTAAAGCTGTGAGGGCAAAGAGTAGCGATCTTTTCTTTTAAGAAAAATACACCATTGCAATAGCTGAAATTAAAAAAATGTTTAGATAGGTGTGCAGAGGATGAAAAACACAAGACAATGAGCACAGTATTTGATAGGCTTTATGAAAGTGTCAGAGTACAAGTTTTAGTACTCCCTCCGTCCCAAAATAACTGTCTTAGATTTGTCAAAAAATAGATGTATCTAGACATGAAACAAGTATAGATACATTCACTTTTGTACAACTTTGAGACACTTATTTTGGGACGGAGGGAGTATTTCTGTTTACCGTAGCATTTGGATAAGACATCCTTCCTGATGGCTGATAGGGCTTCACTTGCAATGACCTTTGCACCAATACATGCCTGTGAAGGTGCTGATTAACATATGATTGCTATAAACAGGAGTACTAACTGACTGGTTCATTGAGCAGTTATGGCTTATGATTCTCTGAAAACATATGGCTGCTCCTACTTTCCACCAAGTTGCTGAAGTGGTATTTTTCTGAACTAACCTTGGTCCTCCTAAGACCTAAGCCAAGGGAGAGGTCGTGCCAGTTTGCCCCTTTATTGTTTGTGCTTAAAATACATGATCAATTCACTAAAGAAGAATTTGATTGATGTCATTTCTCAATATAGGTTGCCAAAAGTAGGATGACATGTTTTGTAACCTTGATCAGAACTCAGAATCTCTAATGGTTGACTTGCCTAGCTTGCTATGCTGATATATTGTAAAAATATATATATGAGAACAAGACAGATGAGCCTCACTTGAATAGGTATTTTAAACATTTGCCGAGGTATAAGTTCTTTGAGCTTTTGAGTGAGCGCTCTTCCAACAGTGTATGCCTAGAAAAATAATTCAAAAAATAGATTAGCTTGAGAAACTATTGAACAGGGACCGATAAATATAAGCTGTTCTAAAAAAGTCTTAAAAGAATCCATTGCAATGAAGTACAGTTAATTGCACAAGCATACGGTTAATATGCATATTTGGTGTTCGGATTAGAGGACACCCGATGCATAATTGTTGTCCAAAGGTTTAGTGATTACCCTAGAGTATATAGGTTCATCAAAATGTTAAGACAAATACGGGACTAACGGCCAAAAATACGAGACTAGCCCTAAACTAACACAATCTTATCTTTAACAATGAGTATGGTTTCATACTGAAATGTGTGTGTATTTCCAAGTTTTTTTTGGCGAACAAGCACCCAAATTTGTGTCGTCTTGTAGAAGAAGCGTCAAGATGACGCAAAACCCTACAACTCCACCCCACAAGAACCATGAATAAATGAAAGGCAGAAAAGGCTAAGAACTAAGGCTAACAAAGCAAAAACCCAAACTGTACAACCCCATAGTATGCATGTGTATTTTTAAGTTCTTACTGTTGTTTTGCACTAATGTTAAGTTTATGCTAACATCAATGGTGTTTCTAGACAATGTAAGTATCTTTCTGCTTTTAGATCTATATCTTTTAACAGAGTGATTGTGCATAGACCCAAGAACTCCAGCTTATAAAGACTCGTGGAAGTGAGTAACACAAAGTGCGTCTGCAGTCTGCACAGACAAAAGATTCCTATACATGATGATGTAATGTAGGATATATGTTCGAGAGAAAAATCAAAGGTTAAATGCTCGATAAAAGAAATCAAAGGTTATACGTTCAAGAGAGAAAAAATGGAAGTTCAGATGAGAACAGTTTGATTGGCTACTTAGCTAGTAAGCAAGTTACTCTAGTAGGTAAAGCACCTTTTCTCTGTGTACAATTGTCGACAATGCTTCCACAGGCTCACCATTGATTTGTATGTCCAGCTTTACTAGGTCACTTTCCCTGTACCTGCCAATTAGGTACAGATATATCTCAGCTGATTTTGCACAAGGAACTATTGAGCACTAGCAAGCAACAACAGATGGCTAAGGTGTAACCTAATATACAAGTAACCACGATTCTAAAATCCAAACTAGAAACAATATTTTATGACCGCAGTACAACTTAAAATCTAAGTCATCCTTATCAAGACATGTAAAACTAAAAACATTTTTTCGAGAACATTGATCTATTCACATAAGCAACCGCTACACCATGATCATTAAGTGCCTTGGACTCAAAAGCTAGATGGGAAGCCACCTTGTAGGCATTAAGGCAACAACTCAATCTGAAACAGGACAGAGCAGATACCATATAGGAGAATATATGCACGTACAATATATGCAGCATACAATGGGATAAGACAGAACAGGTTGAAGTATAAACATGTAGATAACATGTATCTAACAGTATATGTACCCGACAACTGCATATTCCATGCTAGCATATCCTTTGCTTCGAGATTTCAGTTGATCAAAAAAATCGCCAACCATCTGCATGACATTTACAAATAAAACTCTATAGAAATTCCACCAAATAACTGGATTGGTTTCTTGAATGGAAAAAATAACCAAGAGGGCCTTCAGTACAATGCATGCATATTCAACAGAGTAAACGAGGCTTATCGGTATATACTAGGATTAATGAAAAGTCAAGAAATATACTTTTGAAGAAGCTCTCACAAAGTCGACCACAAAGGAACAATGTTTCAGAAGCAGCAGTATATACAATTATCTGAAGTGAGGGAGTCCATAAAATGCACAATCAGGTTGACAGGTTTCCATTGGATGAAGTTAGTAGTGAATGTGATGCTTACGATATGATTATTAAGAAGTAGCAGACTTCCAATCGGCCTACACGATATCGATAAAATTATTATATCATGTCTACTGAAATTCTTCTTTGGATAATGTTCTGTATGTTATGCAGACGCATAGATGTTACTTCCCATAGTTTTTCTTTTCATTTGCTTCATGCAAACAATTCCATTTGACAAGTTACAACGAGGCAGAAAATTTACATGTTTTTGGTCGCAATAATGTTTTCATACCTCTGCTAGTGGTAGCATATAAATTAGTTTGGCTCTGTTTTCTGTAATGTAGTTCATTTCCTTGAATTCACCTCTTCTCTCTTGACCCAGCTCCATTATTGGGCCAATATAGTCCTTTGGTGTCAGCAACTCAATCTGAAACAGGATAGAGCAGATACCATATAGGAGAATTAAACACATGTAGAGTACAGTACTTCCAAAGTTTAGGAAAATTAATACATGACTGTCAATGAATAGTGGAAGACCGTATCCAGCAACAACCTTTACATATGGTTCTTCAATGGACCTCCGTTTACCAGCTTCTGGAAGCAAGGATGGATTTGAACATTCAACCTACAACATCTATAAGTAAGCATATGTTTACATTAACATCGCAATGCCAAATAGATAAAGCTGGCATGTTTACAACTCAAACTGGATCAATGACCATTTGATTTACTTTACTAAAAGGATGTCAAATTTAGCAACCTTGACAAAGGCAGTAAGCAAGAAAATGTAGAAACATTTAAATTGGCAGGAAATGGTTTCCATGTCATGTCCAACAAGTAATAATCTAAAAAGTAGAAATACTGAACAGTGGGAGTTATCTTACATATAAATTAAGCACTAGATAGATCCCAAGAAAAGTCAAAAAGTTCAGCATCATAGAACTTACAGTTTCATTATTGGCACAGTTGACACGGTACACCACACTAGGTGCAGTAATTATTAAGTTCAAATTGTATTCCCTCTCAAGCCTTTCCTGAAAATAGATAACATTACAATGTAAAAAATCAGGTCACCATGGTTATATGTAAGATGCATTGTTAATAGCCAGTAGATTTAAGAACCTGGACAATTTCCATATGAAGAAGACCAAGGAACCCACACCTAAAGCCGAACCCCATGGCACTAGAAGATTCCGGTTCAAACTGCGCCAATAACCAAGATATGACCAAACAAAAAATCCAAGAAATGCAATACAAAATGCTAATGGGTGATCAACAATCAACATCACAGATTACAGAGCCCAAGAGAATAATTGTATTACAATTTTTCATGTGTTTTATGCAATCTCTTTCACTCCATGCTTAAATGTTGTAAAAATGAGATTACAAATCTAACACTGTTTTCTTACCATGTAGAAATAAAGTTGGTCAGCTATTCATAAATGAAGGCACTGCTTTGTTAGTTATTGGTGTTGCACATGTTTTAACACAACAATATTAAGTCTTTCTCATTTGTGTTATACAGATCATGAAACATGGGTTTGGGGAATCCAGGCTTCTGTTACAGTACTGACATTCAGTTGACTGTAGAATGTAAAAACTACAACTATATTTTCAATCGTAGTGATCTTGTGGCATCATTACTTTTTAATAGTGGAAAGTACAAATTTAATATTCGTTGCTAATTTAGTTTTCATAGATTGCTTTAGAACCTCTATGTCTTTCTTAGGGTAAATATACAAGTTAGTCTGCCAATGCAAATCCCGTATACAGCAATCATGGTCTACTTGTATGTTGCATCTAGTACGAATTATATTATATCAGATTCTCCTTTTGAATGTTCACAGATGCACTACGATATGAAGATGTGGGTCAAGAAAGAACGTCCCAACCTTCAAATATTGGAACATAAACAACCAAATTAGTCTGACAACACACTCATGCTAATCTGATGATCTTGTATCCATAGAGTCAAAGGCATGATCTGAAATCTACCTTTAGGGCAGCATCATTTAGCTGAAGTTTTCCCAATGCTTCCCGCAACTCCTCAAACCTATTGCCAACTTCAATGTCAATACAAGATAAATAATGCTTCTGGAGAGAAGAACAAAATTCATTTCAAGGAGAAAGTACAGTACTGATCTGCTTCTAAAGGAAATAAGCCGCAGAAAACCATTGGAGTAGCTTCTGAATATCCTGGTAAAGCACATTCCGCTCTTTTCGCGAAGTGAGTAATTGTATCACCCACCCTAGCATCTGCTACTGATCTTATGGAAGCAGAGAGATAACCGACCTGTGGAGTGGTCAAGACATAAAGAAATATGGTTTCAAGGAATTATCGCAGTACTATGAATAGAATTAGGGCAAATCACGTCGGAATATGGGAAAAAATAGGATTGATGAATCTCTGGTTTACTCAATCCTGCATGAAGTAAAAGCACATGATTTTGTACAACTGGCTCTTTGGGTGCTCCCTAGGAATTTTACAGGAATTTGAGAGACAGAAAAGGTACATGCGACACAAAGGAAATTTCTAAGGGGTCTAACCTCTTGCTAAGATTCCTAACTTCCACCAGTATTTAAGAAAGGAATCCGTAGGAATTTTGATGATCTTATTTCTTTGAGCAAAAGCACTTTTATAGGAGGATTCGAACGTTTTGACATCCAACAGAATTTCTTTAAAGCCTCATTGGAACACAGCATTCTAAGAATGTAGGAACATGAGAACGTAGGATGAGATGGCGTGCCTCTAGAAGGAAACCAAAACACAGGAACTTTGATGCTTCACAGGAATTTATAGAAATTTGAAGAGAAAGAAGTGCATGCATGAGACAAAGGAAACAAAATATGAAGCTTACCCTCACTCGTAAGAATCCTATAAAATTGGGGTCTAGAAAATAAATAAATAGGAAATTTGACGTGTCATTCCTATTATCCAAAGGGGCTCCATTGGAAAATATTGGATGGCCTGAAACCCTACCAAATTCCAATGAAAATCCCTTCAATCCAAATGGGGCCTTAATGTGTATCATTTTATGTTGCACGAACGGCTTAATTAACGGTGTCTTGATCTCACCGAAGTCCCAATGGAACAGCAACCTGCCCAAGGTATAGTCAAGGACACTATGCAATCCATAGATTTTTTAAGGAATTTTGTAAGATCACAATCCGTAGATTTATTTCATAAGAGCCCTTTGGGTCATAGGATTGGGGTCGACAAAATGCTATAAAATTCCTTCAATCCTATGGTGCATAGATGGCATATTTAGCCATCCAGATCAATAATCTGGCATTCTGGCATCACTAGTACATGGTAGAAGTGTCCATTTCGTAAAGAACTACAGGTTGGTACCAAAAGACAGGTAAACAGCGAACTAGCAACGTTACCTCGCCAGCATGCAGTTCATCAGCTTCCATCTGATTGGGGGATAGTACACCAATTTCATCGGCAACATATTCCTGTTAATTTTGACAATATACTCAGCATAATATTCTATACCCTGCACAGCTAAGGTTCTAGGGAAAATAATTATAAAATGCCATAATTCAGAAATACTTCATGGAAGTGGTAATAAGACTAGTGGCGTCAAATTTGGTGTGGTATATCAGAATGGTAAGTTGGTAACTTTGGATGGTAATTACACAAGTGGTATTGTACAATACAATGGAATTATGTTCTCAAGAAAACTATTGTACCCTTAAAAATAAACACTACTGCAGCCTTAGATGAACAAGGTAGTTTGCTGGAAAGGTACCAGTTTTGCCTTAGTTACCTTTTTGTTGGCCATAAAACAGATCTTGTCTCCTTTCTTTATACTGCCATCAATAACTCGAAAATACACAATTACGCCTCTGTATGCATCATAATAGCTGAAATAATGTAGATAAACTTGAGACAGAGTTCAGCTATATGCAGAATATTATGTAGATCAATTAATGTTGTCTTCCTGTGCAATTTTAGCGCTACGATAATTCGTTGAGAAAATTCTAAGTGGACCGACTTCTTAAAAGTCACCTGTCAAATATAAGAGCCCTGAGAGGATTTTTTAAAGTATCCTGTGGCGGGGGGACCTTGGTCACGATGGCATCTAGTATCTCAGTGATGCCTATGCCCTCCTACAGACACACAACAATAACAGCAACAAAAGGCAGAAGCTAAGAGATTATATCTGTTCACAAAATGAAAATAATATGTCATACCTAAACTTGTGCATCCACTGTGTAAGCAACTCTGAACAAAAAAACAGAAAGGTGATGAAAACGAACCTTTGCTGAACACCTAATTGCATTACTGCAGTCCAACCCAATTATCTGGAATAGAAAGGAAATGATGAACTTGACTAGTACGAACCAATGGGGCCTAATTGGAAAATGGAGAACTTGTTTTCAGCAATCAGCATGATAAAGTTAGAACAAAACAGTTAGGAATACCTCTTCAATCTCTTGAGCGATGCGGTCGGGTTCAGCACCAGGAAGATCAATCTTGTTTAGAACCTAAACTAGAAAACAAAGTCATCTGTCAAATACACAAAAGTGAGAAGGAATGGGATATCACGCCAAAAGTCCATTTCTCAGGGTAATTACAAAAGATTTAGGATATTTTACCATCCTTAGTATTCATCTACAAAGAGCAAAATGCAAAAAGTTCTTACCCATGTTAAAGCTACTTTTCATTATTGTTCGAATAAAAGGGGAAAAGCATCTTGCTCGAACAGTATATTGGCTGAAATATACCCATCTTTACTCAAATTTGCACCCCATTCCAGAAAGGCAGACATAGAACACTCAAAATAACTCTAGCACCCAATTTGTTAACAGCTAAAGGTAAATATTGTAAAACTAGAAGATAGCAAACTCGTCATAGTGTGAATAAACTGACAGTTCAAACTGACCGGTATGATTTCGAGGTTGCTTTCCAGTGCAAGATACACATTCGCTAACGTCTGGGCTTCAACTCCCTGCATTATCACATCAGGTATCGTTTACTATCTTGGAAAAGATGTACTGGAAGCTGGTGATATCACTTGGCTAGCCTCTGTACACTGTAAGGCAAAAATGTCTTCAAATACATAGCTACTGAACTTACAGGAAGAAAATATATATTGCACCTGAGAAGCATCAACAACCAGCAGTGCACCCTCACAAGCAGCAAGAGAACGGGAGACCTAAGAATCAGTCAGACAGTTCACAAGATGTTTCAGTCGACATCAAATCTTAAAAGCATGCTAGGATTTAAACTACGAGAGTACCATCTCAGACACTGTAAAAGACCTTATAAATTTCAGTGGAGTGGAATGTTCATGTATATGCCTGTATTTCTTTGAAAACAAAATTTGTGCTGCCTGGCAGCAGCATAGTATGCTATACCTCGTATGAGAAGTCAACATGACCTGGCGTATCGATTAAATTCAAGCAGTAAGGCTCATTGTTCATGACGTAACGCATCCGAGCTGCCTAAAAATAACAAATGATTAGATCAACAGTACAGAACCAAGAACATGCACATCAAAACTATCAAGTACAGGGGAAACTTCAATCGATGCGATATTTAGGTGCGAGTAAATGACAGCCTAACTAACAAAATCACAGCAGAATCAATCGATGCAGAGGCTGGGGTTTGATCCCCATTTTCGGAAAAAACAAAATCACAGCAGCATTCATGTGGTGAGCAGCACAGCAATATCTGGTGTCATTTCTCTCTAGCCTCCACATTTTACACCAGGATAATCCTAATCTGTTTGGCTAAAGAACGAGAAGACATAGCATGACTCCGCATAGTTTAAGCAACCACAGCATCATTTCACCTACCTGCAACTTGATTGTGATCCCCCTCTCCCTCTCCAGGTCCATGTTGTCGAGGAACTGCTGTTTCATGTCCCTCTTCTGCACCGTCCCTGTCATCTCGAGGAGCTTATCCGCCAGCGTCGACTTCCCATGGTCGATGTGCGCGATGATGCAGAAGTTCCTGATGTTGGTGATGGGAACCTACCAGAGCAGACCACGCCGAAATTGCTAGTTCCAGTTATAAATTTCAGGCGGCAACATCCAAACAAGTTACAGTGTCGCGGCTCCTAGTGAACACAATGCTCAAGGTGCTGCGCTGCACGAGGGAGGGAGGGGGGAGTTACCTTCTGGAGGCGGTCCTGGCCGGCGTCGGTGGAGGAGGCGGGAGCAGAGGCGGCGAGGCAGAGGACGCGGCCGCGGGAGGAGGCGGAGAGAGCGCGCGCGCGGAAGGGGGTGGCAGGTCGGCGGCGCCCTGGAGCGAGCGGCGACGGCGCCGGCGCGAGGACGGCGAGGCGGGAGACGGCGGGGGCCGTGGCCGTGGCCATGGAAGGAATTGGAGGTGGGCAAGTGCCGGCGCTTCTGGGCCGCAAGGCTTCCTGGCCTTGCCGCCGTATGTCTATCCACACACTCCACAAACGTTGTGGATGTTAAGAAAGACGATTTTATTTTTTGTAAGCATCTCTTTTGAATCACCTTGTTCTCCCTCCATCTAGATATGGTTGGCATCTTCGTAATATTAATAAATTTTTGTATGAAAAAAGCATACGCTTCACTTCATCGAAGAGGTTATGTAAGCAGTATATTCGTTCCGGTACTATAGAAAGAGCACTTAGAGCTTCGCCACAATCAGCTTGAAGAAAATAGAGGGAGCGGGTGAGGACCATTGATGTGCAAGCGAAATTCCCAATAACCTTTGATTATAGTGCATTGTTTGTGACATCTTTCCTAGGCTAATAGTATTGATACTCATATAATTACGTGTATCTTCTTTTCTTGAAGCTTTGTAGACCTGGGATGGTTGGGGTGTTACATTTGATATGAGAGCCGGCCCTCGCATTGTGCGGGCTAGGGCCTGGAATGCGGAACTTGTGCGGGCACTACACGTGCGTGGACATGTGGATATGTACTGGCACTGGACACATGGACGTATGCCAAGAGGGGGTGTTCCCGGTTTGGGGGTTAATCAACGAGGACGTCGCTTTTTTATGTGACATCATGTCTCGTGACTTTATAGGATTGATATAATACTCATATGAACAAGTTGCATCTTCTTTTTCGGAAGCTCATCTCGACAGAATCTCAGGTTAAACGTGTTTGCCCTGGGGTAATAATAGGATGGGTGACCGAGAGTTGCCCAACCATCCGGTGACCTTCGACCGGGGAGGTGCTTTCCATAAATGTGTGTAAGCACTGAAGATGAACACACGTTTGCATCTCAAAGTTCCATACACTTGCCTACCCCTTCTGTGGCCTCGACATCTATCGTGCCTAACCCTCATGTGTGGCCTTCTGCCGGGGAGGCACTCTCCTCAAGCACTTACTAGGTCTCACTTTTGTCTTTCAAAAATTTCCCAATCACCCATATGACTGAGTTAGAACAAGGTACTCATATACCTACATAAGAACTGTATAGTAGCTTCTGTCAGTGTTTTCCGGTTTCTAGTGCAAAAAAAAACAGAATCATCAGATGCTCCATAAGAGTATAACAATCATCACTCTCGGGTTGTATTGCCAATAAATCGAATAACCAACCGTGACAAGTGTTAGTGATGTCTTCCTTAACTTAGAGTGGCCACACCTCACTCGTACAGTCCCTATTCTTGACTACCAATGGGCACAAGACGGGTGTGTGGAAGTAATCCTGCGAAAATTCAAGGGTGGCAAATCGATTGGAACAGTTTTACTGACCCCTTGCCCGACTTGAGTGGCCTATGGCGTGTCGGTGTTGCAAGTCCAATTGGTAGATCTCAACACAATCACTATAAGAAATATGATATCCTATGACCTTTTCACAGCGACCCTGAAAATATTGGTCATAAATCTATAACCATTTTGTACCATTTGGTCATGCGCTATTTTGGAGAATCAAAACCCGAAAATATAACGACCAAATCTGGCACAAAGGTCATAATCTTTTTACATGGATTGGTCATAATGCAGATAGCATTAGTCTAGAACCTTTTTTTCTAGCCGATTACGACCAATTTAAATGGTCATTTGGATGATTTTACAGCCAACTCAACACTGTCGCCCACGTGTCAGTGCTTAGGTGTCATTTTCCAAGAGGCTCTTCCTGTGTTTGTAGGATCGTTCCAAAGTGAGATCACTAAGGTGTCCTCAGCTTATGTCGTCCAGAGCATGGAATGTGTGACATGCATGTTCCAGGGGAAATTTCGCTGTAAATTATGCGAACCAAAGATGCCCTAAGTATAGCCAGGGGCAATAGCCACCCCCCCCCCCCCCCTAAAAGTTTAATTAATGTAGTTCCGTAAGTGTGCTGGACATAGAACAATTACAACCACTATATCACCCAGCTAGTGGAAAAGATATGCACATATCCAAATGCCCCCACTATATTAACCATAGGTGACTCAAACTCCGTATAACACGATCCGCGACGGAGTCGTATCACACGATTCGCGACCAAGTCGACAGAAGCTCCCTCTAGCATAAACATATAATTGCGGAAGTACTTAAGTGTCCCATGTTGCCTATTTCAATATAGATATACTAATATGCCAGAGAGCTAGGGGCAGCAACGGCATGACTATGTAAATGATCTGGTTGTCTTGATTTAGAGTAAATTAAGCTCCTTGAACTCGGGGTTGGTTAACCTATGGAGACTGAGGCTGAGGTACTCAACTGGGGGTGTCGGATCTATGATGAATCTTATTGACCAAGTAAGTTGGGTTTTGCTCAGGTCCAATCTCCAGGCCTTTGTACCTTTTATCCCCGACACGTGTATGGTGAACTGATTTGCAGCCAGAGAAACATCAAGCAGGTACCAGAGCTATAACCACACAGCACCATTTGTTTAAAAGAAAGCATAAATAATATCATTGATACCAACATCGTTGGCCTCAAAGTGACATTAGAGTGTTGACCCCCACTCTTGGAGAGAGATCACTTACCTCCTGCGCTTGGTCATCTTGCAGGGTTGGACTGATGACCCCCTCTCCAAAATGGTAGACCCGTTTGTTCAGAAAGTTTGTACATCTCTTTGAAAAAAGGATAGAAATTATGAAGAACACAAGAATGGTTCTGTTGTTAGGACTCAGTTGTAATGTTAGTTATTTAGTAGGTACTGATATGTAAATGTATTATGTATATACACAATCAGGAAGAGAAGGAAAGACAAGGAGATTCCAGAAAATTCCCCAATCCTCTTCATGGTATCAGAGCGGGCGACGCTGGGTGGCTGCCGGCGGTGAATCGGCGGCCAGGTCTGAAGCCGTGGCTTGTGCTGATTGGGAGCAGTAGCAGGAGGGAGGCGGACGCGCATCCTGGGTGTGGACGAGGCGGCGACCGGTGGCGAGAGGAACGGCAGTGTTCGTAGTTGTAGTGGAGGTGAAGTACCAATTGGTGGAGCTCCTGGTTGTGGGAGTGAGTCGTTGGGAGGAATTGCAGGCGAGCTGCTGAGACTGAGAGTAAGAGCAGAGGAGAAGTGCCCGTACAAGGAAAGCTCCAGCAGGGACAAGCGCGGCCGGCCGGCCGGAGCTGGACGAGGCACTGCGGTGCACGACCAAGGTGAGCGCGGGAGCAGTGCTCGGGTGAGGCAGTGCACAGGTGGATACACGGTGCAGGTGTGTGGCGCACAGGGCAGCAGAGGAGGCGTCGAGGACGACGTAGCACGCCGCGTGACACAGGGCTGTGCTGCGGGTTCGCGCCATTCGATTTCGCGGCGACATTGGCTGGCTTTGCCGCAGGCTTGGCAGCGAGGCCGAAACGAGGAGCATCAGGCCAAGAAGGTCAATTTCTGAAGTCTGCCCTCTACTGCAGTGCGGTGCCCATTGTTGTCTGAAACGTAATACTCAGAGGATTGGAGGCAGAATTGGTTCCTGCAGCTCAGAAATTGCAAAGGTAAAATTGGAGAATTTGCAGTTGTGTTGTAAGCTATGGATTTAAAATACCGAACTGTATTTGGTGGATTTGGTAAGCACAGGATGGTATTGGATAATGGACTAGGCAAATGTAAAAGATTTGGTGATGGCGCTGGAAAATCTTGGCGAAGAGATGGTGATTGGTTGTGCCCAAATTCAGACTGTAAAAATCTGAATTTTGCATTCCGTAAATTCTGTAATTGGTGTGGGGTTGCACGCCCTGTTTGTGCTGGTGGAACATGGGCAACCGAAATTGGTGGAAAAGCTCATAGTATTACAGTCCAGATGACTCCAGATGAGTTACAAAAATGGTACCAGTTCAAGGGAATGAAACAGAGGGATAAGGAAAACTGCAAAGAAAATGCTTCATGTGGAGGTCAATGCGGTAATGTTTCAACTTCTGTTAAACCACCTGGATGCAAGGGGGCACCATGGCTGATTGATTCAGGTGCATCTCGACATATGGCTGGTTCATATGAGGATTTCATGAAATATCTCCCTGATTCAAAAGGAGAAATTGTTAAGCTTGCTGATGGTTCCACTCAGAGTATTATGGGTTCAGGGACAGTTGTGTGCGGTCCTGATATTTCTCTACCCTCTGTACTACACGTTCCCTCCTTTCCCATTAATTTGTTATCCATCAGCTGCATTACTCGTGAGCTCAATTGTGCTGCCATCTTTCTTCCAGACGGGTGCATATTTCAGGAGCTTGGAAGTGGAAGAAAACTTGGAACAGGAAGCGCGCATGGTGGTTTATATTACCTGGACAAAGAAGTATCACCGTCTGTTGCAGCTGTGTTATCCTCTTCACCATTACAAGAATTTCTACTACAACATCGCAGGTTGGGTCATATGTCATTTGCCATTTTGGGTCAGCTCTATCCTGATCTTTTCAATAAGGTTAGAAGGGAAAATTTGTCTTGTGATGCATGTCAATTTGGAAAACAAACTAGGAGTTCTTATATGTCATCTGATAACCGGAGTGACACACCACTGGAAGTTATACACTCTGATGTTTGGGGTCCTAGTGGAGTTTCATCTTTAAATGGTCACCGCTCTTTTGTTACTTTCATTGACTGTTGCACTAGAGTCACTTGGCTTTATGTGCTGAGGAATAAGGATGATGTGTTTGAATGTTTTGTTGACTTCCACAATATGATCAAGACACAATATAATGCATGTCTGAAAATATTCCGTACTGACAATGGCACAGAGTATGTGAATAAGCAATTTGATAATTACTTGTCTAGTTTCGGGATTATTCACCAGACAACCTGTCCAGGTACTTCTCAGCAGAATGGTTTGGCGGAAAGAAAGAATCGACATCTGCTAGAAATCACTCGTTGCCTAATGACGACTATGAATGTTCCAAAATTTCTGTGGAGTGAAGCTGTGATGACAGCTGCTTATTTGATAAATAGAATGCCATCCAGGGTACTTGGTTACAAGACACCGATAGAGTGTCTCACTGGAGAAACAACTTATGTGGTTCCACCTAAGGTTTTTGGATGTGTCTGTTTTGTGAAGGATTACAGGCCATCTGTTGGCAAGCTAGATCCAAGGGCCCTAAAGTGTGTATTTGTAGGGTACTCGGGAAAACAGAAAGGGTATAAATGTTGGTGTCCATCTGAGAGAAGAATGTTTGTGAGTATGGATGTAGTATTTAGGGAATATGAACCATTTTATGGCCAACCAGTAGATTTAACTGATGTTTTCCCTGATTTGTATGTTAATGATGTTACAGATTTGGACAACGAGACAGGGGGAGATAAAGGAGAAGAAAATAGTGATGCAACATCGCAGAAGATGATAGTTGGAGTTATACCCGCAGATGGTGTACATGATGATGAGGCTGTGATAGATGCAGAGCAAGAACTGGTACAGGGGGAGCAACAAGGGGAATCAAATGATACTATTCGGTGGCCAAAACCAAATGAGGAACGAGAAGTTCGGGTGTATGCACGAAGACAGAGAACTGAGGAGGAGCAAGAGCATGGAGATACACATGGTTCAGACCCACAGATCTCAGACTCCTATGATGGTACACCTCTTTATCAACATGATGATCTAAATGTTCCTATTGCTCTTAGGAAGCAGCCCCGCATCACTGCTGGGAAACTGCCATCAAATCTATCTCCTTATGATGTCTCAAATTATGTGTCATATGCATCGTTGGGTTCCCAGTATAAGTCATTTATAGCTGCACTCGATTCCACTCTACCTATACCACGTGATTGGCAGGAGGCGAAACAATATCCGGAGTGGAGAGCTGCTATGATAGAGGAGATGACAGCACTTGATAAGAATAACACTTGGGTACTCACTACTCTTCCTCCTAACAAAAAAGTTGTTGGTTGTAAGTGGGTGTTTACTGTGAAACAAAATTCAGAGGGAAGGGTAGACCGATATAAAGCTAGACTTGTGGCAAAGGGGTACAGTCAAACATATGGAGTTGATTATGATGAAACCTTTGCTCCGGTTGCAAAAATGAACACTGTTAGGACTTTAATCTCAATAGCAGCAAATAAGGGGTGGAAACTATATCAAATGGATGTAAAAAATGCCTTCCTGCATGGTGATCTACAAGAAGAGGTATACATGGAGGTACCACCAGGATTTGGTAGCAAAGAAACTGAGGGTAAAGTGTGTCGGTTAAAAAAATCTCTTTATGGACTTAAACAGTCACCTAGAGCATGGTTTGGGAGATTTCGAAAGGAAATTTGTAATCTAGGGTATCTACAAAGCAATGCCGATCACACCTTGTTCTTCAAGCATAAAGGGGAGAAAATTACAATCTTGGTAGTATATGTTGATGACATGGTGATTACAGGTGATGATGACGTGGAGATACAATGCTTGAAGAAAATGCTGGCAAAATCATTTGAGGTGAAAGACTTGGGTCATCTACATTATTTTCTGGGAATTGAAGTTGCTTACGGAATGCAAGGTATTTATCTCTGTCAGAGGAAGTATGTGTTAGATTTACTTAAAGAAACTGGCATGTTGAAATGTAGACCAGCACCAACTCCCATTGAACAAAATCATCGTATATTAGCAGATTCAGGTGATCCAGTAGATAAATATCAATACCAAAGGCTAGTTGGCAGATTAATCTACTTATCACACACTAGACCAGATATTTCTTATGCGGTTAGTGTTGTAAGTAGATACATGCATGATCCTAGATCAGGCCATCTAGATGCAGTGAACGGAATTCTAAGATACCTCAAAGGTTGTCCTGGTAAAGGCATTTTATTTTCAAACAATGGTCACCTAAACATAGAAGGATATACAGATGCCGATTGGGCTGGGTGTCTAGACGACAGGAGGTCTACATCAGGTTATTGTGTATTTGTTGGCAAAAATATAGTCGGATGGAGAAGTAAGAAACAAAGTGTGGTGGCAAGATCGACAGCGGAGGCTGAGTTTAGATCCATGGCATTTGGAGTGTGTGAATTGATATGGCTTAAACTCTTGCTGGCTGAACTTCATCTTTATAATGATGCTCCACTCCAACTCTTTTGTGACAATCAGGCTGCTATAAAAATCGTCAATAATCCTGTTCATCATGATAGAACTAAGCATGTTGAGATTGATAGGCACTTCATTAAAGAGAAATTAGAAGAGGGAACCTTGCAGGTTAAGTTTGTGAGATCAGGGGATCAACTTGCTGATGTTTTAACCAAAGGTGTGTGTGTGACAAACCTTACTGAAATCTGTAACAAGATGGGGCTGTTAGACATCTTTGCCCCATCTTGAGGGGGAGTGTTGTTAGGACTCAGTTGTAATGTTAGTTATTTAGTAGGTACTGATATGTAAATGTATTATGTATATACACAATCAGGAAGAGAAGGAAAGACAAGGAGATTCCAGAAAATTCCCCAATCCTCTTCAGGTTCCAAGGATTCGAAGAAGAAATTTCTAAATGCTTGTTTGGTTCCCAGAATTCTCAAAACATAGAAATGAAAAAAAAAAACAAGAATAAAATAAGAATGCATGTGCAAAATAGAGAATTGGAAAACACAACAATTATGGAACTTTGGTGTTTGGTTCACAGAAATAGGGAAAACACAGTAATCATAATAAACATGGTCAAATATGGGCTAACGACTCGAAAATGTACAATTAGGTGTTATTATACTACAAAATCTATTGGTCTCGTTCTTCTCGCGTAGTAATTTGAAAATGAAGTCTACGTTGGATGTAAAATTTCTCCCTTATTTTCTTTAAAGCCGAGATAGAAGAAATATTTTATGTGTTTATCCTTTGTTCCAATTCTTTGCTTTGAATGAACCAAACGGACAAACAGTGACACCATAGGAAAAAAATTGAGGAAAGAAAATTTTCGTATTCACAGAAACGTGAAGAAGAAATGACGGAGATATTATCACACTTGCAACGATCGAGCAGCCGAACGGAATGGCCCAATTAACCTTCACAAGTGTCAGTAAGTGGGACCCTGGTTTCAGTGAGACACGCTAGAAACAAAAAGATCGTACGGATGTCCCCGGCCACTCCAACGCTCGCATAAAGCAACCAGACGGTGTCCCCGGCTGCCACACCGGCGAACGTGTCTTGCACCCTCGCCGTCTCCTCCTCCCAACCCGCCGCTTCTGCCATGGCCGTGGCCGCAGATCTCAACGCCTACGCGCGGCCGTATCTCCGCCGCCCCAACCACCCCCGCCTCTCTCCGCTCCAGCCTCCTCCTCCTCCCGTGACGCCGGCGTACTACTACGGCGGCGCCGGCTACCAGCCGCCCCTCCGCACCGTCCCCAACTACTCCCATCCCACCTTCCCCGAGCACCGCTACCACCCCCTTCCGCCGCAGCCGCACTTCTTCCGCAACCACGCCCCGTCGGCGCCTCACCCCCACCGCCGCGGCCCGCCCGGGCTCATGTTCCCGAACAACAGGGGCGGCGTCGTCTGCGAGAAGCTGTACGCGCAGGCGATGTACAGGCACGACAAGGGGCGTGCGGCCGCGGCCGGGGAGCGCAGGAGAGAGCCGCCTCACCGTCGCGGGCTGGCGGCGTGCGGCCCGCGCGCACAGACCAGGGGCAGGGGCAGGGTGCACGTGCCGTCGCCGAAGTTCACGATGAGGCCGGAAACGTGGATCCCGCCGCCGCCGTTGCTCGGCCTCACCACCGTCATGATCCGCAACATCCCCAACAGGCTCACGTAAGCGCGCGCGCGTTCTCCTGGACTGTTGTGCTCAGTTCGTGCGTGTTCTAGTAGTTGATGAATCTTTCGTTGTTGTGCGGCGTCGCGTGCAGGCGCGCCGCGATGATGGAGCTGCTGGACGACCACTGCGCCCGGGAGAACAGGCGGCGGCGCGGTGGCCCGGCCGCCGCGTACGACTTCATCTACGTGCCCATGGATTTCAGGTGATTAATTCATGCTCGCTCAGTCGCTCGCTCAACTCCCACAAGATCACAACTTTGCAAGATTTTGATTTCGATCCTGCCTCTATTTTCTTGTGCTGTTGCCATTAATTACTACTCCTAGTAGCATCTGTAGACTAGTAGTGCGATACTACTGCGATAGTTGTAATGGAAAAACTACTAACTTTCAAATGTACGGGAGCGAACAAACGTTGATCCTCTCTTTTCTGCACATCGATCGTTCCTTCATGTGGGGGGTAAAGCTAAAGGGCAAACAGACAAATCAAGTCAAAAAAAGAAGAATCGATAGTAGCGTCATAAAGTAACGATCTGTTTTCTGTACTGTTTAACTTTAGGGATAGACCAACTAAACCCCCTGGAGTATTCCGTTTCACCTGAACTACAATCGATACGTCTAGCTAGCTAGAACCATTGTTTCTTGTTTACACAATGATTTTGAAAATACTAGCAACCATCCATGCGGTATATATGTGCTGCTAGCTAGATGTGCATCCTGCTTTATCTGTCGATCAGAACTCAGAACTAGCAGATCGAGCCCCTGCAAAAGACAAACTGAAAAGGCAAAGTCGATCAGGAAAATAACAGCCGATGAAATTACGATTGACTCCTTTTTTTGCTCTTGTGATCGTAATAACATGCCCATGGATCGTGTGCTCGCATGTCAAGCAGGAGCGAGAGCAGGAACAAGGGGTACGGCTTCGTCAACTTCACGACGCCGGACGCCGCGCGCGGGCTGCACTTCGCCCTCCACGGCTGCGGCTGGCAGCCCTGGCTCCGCAGCCGCAAGACCGTCCACATCGACGCCGCGCGTATGCAGGTACTTGCACGATCCTAGCTGCTATACACGACGATCTGCACGAACATATATCAATCTTGGATTGGATATCGATCATATATATGGGGTGTGTTCGTGGACATGAAGCGTCGTCGTGTTGTTCTCGCTCGCAGGGGAAGAGGAGGCTGGTGGGGCACTTCACCCGCTCCACGTTCGTTTGCCGCACCGACGAGATCCTCCCCGCCGTCTTCTGGCCGCCCCGTGACGGCGCCGCCCGCACCGCGCCCAGGCACCTCGGCCTCCGCATCCCGCCGCTCGCCTCCCCCGTCCAGGTCCAGCAGCCGCAGCAGCAGGTGACCGTCGAGGCTAGCTAGCTGGCTGGCTCCTGCTCCGGCCAAACGATGCAAGCTGCTGCGTATGCGTTTGTTGCGTTGCTCGTTCCGGGTAGGGTTGCAGGGTCAAGTCTGGAGTCTGGCCATGCCTTCCCTTTCTCATTTCGTACTACGGTTGCTCGTGTCGTCTTGTGTTTTTCTCATGAAACTTTATGCATGCCTGTGTACCGGAAGTAACCAGAAGCCATGTACTGGCAGAGGCAGCGATAGCATGCAGCCTTTCAGTTTCAGGGTCCAGACTTTTTCTGATACGGTGGATGGATGAATGGATCCAAGGGGCACACTCCTGTACTCCTACTTTGTAGGTGTTGGGTGAAATGACACGACAGCTCTCCCCTGCCTGCTTGCCTGGTAGGCGAAAGGAGGAGTTTTTTTTTTTTTTTTTGTGAGTGCCTCTCTGGGATTACAAGTTGTAGTACCTGTTCGGACACACAGGACGCACACCACACGCACACCACACACACGCACACACCCTACCTATGTGTCTAAACTAGACCTACATCCTATAACCCAGAACTACGTCCTGAGAGACTTGGCCGAAGACCAGTGCTTCGGTGACCGACGGGCACGTCGATCTCGCCTGTGGCACATAGACGTGAGGTAGTAGAGATCCACACTGTTCGGTGAACAGTGTCATGCTACAGTGTCGCGGGTGAACAGTAGCAGCAGTGAGACACCCGGAAATTCGTCCCCAAAGGGATCGAACCCGGGCGGGCAGGCTGCTCACCAGCTAGCCTTGCCATCGCGCTAAGAGCGCGTCTCGCGAAAGGAGGAGTAGGACTGTATGGGGCACCCGGCCGGCGTTGCGATGTCATTGACTGAATGGCACACAATGCTCTCAAGCTTTTTCAAACCAGAAATGCTAGGCTTGATTAGACACAGAGTAATAATTCAACTGATACCATGAACACCTTGCTCACAAGTCACGATACGTGTTGTGGTTGTGGTGCTGGGTGCATCCTTCACAAGAAAGTGCATGGGAGCTCGCGCGCGCGTTTCTCCTTTTGCGACGCCTATTGACACGCTATTGGGAGTGCCGGTAATCTTTGTCCTATTGGGACCGCTCACCTAGCGGCGGCCTTAATAGACTCTCTTCATAGTTTTTTAATCAAATTTCGCAAAAGAGATGGTGTAGTTCAAAGTTTCGACCACAAAAGCGCCACCATGTTAACTATCACGTTACATATGCATTGAAATCCAATGGCCGACGTGGTCACGTGTGTCTCTATATCCGGCATGATCTCTACCGAGCTCTCATCCGCTGCCTCCGGCATTGGCTCCACCTCCGGTTGTCCCGTCGCATCCGTCGTTGGCTCGCCGGTATAAGACCCATATTCACGCGGATGTCGTTCGGCCTCACATGAGACTTGTGAGCGCCACCACGAGGACACGGGGCCTCCGTCATCGGCAGAGGGGAGGGGCAAAATGTGTGTGAATCGGTAGCGGAAAGCGGCGAAGGCATCGGATGATCGTGGTCCGGACACGTACGAACGCGTCCGCCTAGTAGCATGACACGCCACAAGTAACATTTACCAAAGGCGGCATACTATTGGCGTGCCCAATACGAGTCACCAGAGGGGAGGGGCAAATTTTAATACACATGTTTTAAGAGTTACCACAAGAAAACATATTTATGATGTAGAATGAAAGAACCATATAACAAAGTTGGGCAGCTTAATATTTGCAAATACATTTACAAGATTAGCTCTGGTACCTAGAAAGGATAATATACTAATAGATAATATAATGAATATTATTTTAATAACAAAGATTTATTTTGACATACTAAGTTCCACAAAAGTAATTTTTTTTGTATAAACTGTGATAGACTATAAGCCGTCAAATATAGGTCCCTGTAGGAGTCCCGTTTGGTAGGTGCAGACCCCACGTGGCGGGTACCACAGGTGACAGCTTCCGGCGCTAGCGCTTGCGTGGCAGCCGGGATCTCCACCTTTACAACCAGAGGACGAGGAAGAGCCAGAAACTCCACTGCCCCCGCCCAAGGAAAGAGACAAAAGTCTAGGGTTTTAGGTTTTAGTTTGATGTCCTAATTCATCTCAATTTTCATTTTATGTCCTCCTATGTAACTTATGTTACTGGTATGTACTACTGTATATAACAACTGATTGTGATTACTACTCGGCCATTAGGCAAAGAAAAAAGAGAGGCGCAAATCCGTGTGCTACATGAGGCAAAGCCCAACGGGCCTACAACATCCCACTGTGATTGGTATTCGATAGAACTATTGACTCAGATGGGATGGACACATTACAACCGTACAAAAAAAACCATGTCTAATCGAGTCATCGGCTTCCCTTCGGCTTAGATGATTGCCGCTACCTCCCACGCTAGGGCATAGCCATTAGCCGCCCGAGGGTGGGGGTCGGACCTTCGTCAAACTCGCTGTCCCTTATGGCGCGGATGGCCCGTGTATTCATCTTCCGAACGCCTCATATTTCGATTAAGGTACATCATATATAGCAGATTTAACTATCACTTACTCCCTCCTATACATATAAGTGTCGCTGATTTACTACAAAGCTGTACTAAATCAGCGACACTTATTACTAACTCAGTGGCAGTTATTATGGATCAGTGGGAGTGACATTTTGTGGATTCATAATAAAAACCATACTACGACCCATTCTAAGTAGCATGATGCCTTTGATCCCAATGTGGAATCGCATAAAGTATAGGATTAATTGAAGATCTTTTTTTTCTATTTTATTGATATGGGGACCGTTGACTACGTTTTTTGGTACTACTCCCTCCATATCAAAATATAAGATGTTTTACATATTTAGCATTTTTAGATACGTATGTGTCTAGACGCATATTAGTGTGTGGATTCACTCATTTCAATATGTATGTGGTCGTTATTGAAATGTCAAAAACATCTTACATTTTGATATGGAGGGAGTACAAAATAATTTATATATTTTCAATAAACTATAAGACTGTAGCTTTGTTTCAAACGCACCGCATATATTATTATGATTGATGTTATATTTAGGAGTTAATATATACCTGGTCATGTGGGGAAAAAAAATCACCCCCCTCATACTGAAATCCTGGCTCCGCCCCTGGTGCTATGATTAGAGAATGGTGTACCGGAAGCCAGTAGAGACAACATAGCAGCCCAAAACGATGAAATTGACCTCAGGGCAAAACTTCATTATGAACTAAACCTATTCTCAGTTTTTTTAGCTAAATATAACCCATTTTGGTACCACCAAACATGATGGCAGTAAGTTCAGCTTGCTACCGCCGGTGTCGCTGGGGTAGCCGATCTGGTCCACGAGCGTCGCGCGAAACTTGACTGTGCTGACGTAGGAGCCTACCACCAAAACTTCTAGCGGTAGCCCTTGAAATCAACCACCGTCAGCAGTGGCGGTACCATATGTATCCTACGACCTACGCCTCTGGCGGTAGTCCCCAAAGCTGTTGGATTTTATTGGACTTGGCCAATTTTAGACCCAGAAATTCTGAAAATCTCAAAAGCCCATTTATCTTTGTGCATGTTGTGTACAAGAAGTGAGAGTGGGAAAAAGTTTAGTCATGCATTATTTGTGAATGCACCATGCGCGGGTTCAATTCATGTCGTTTCAGGGGAAGATCAAAGATCTTGCGTGACAGGTCCCCAGATGTTTGCTTTTTTCTCCATTAAAAAAGGGCAAGGGTCAAATTCGTCATTGGTCGTGACATGAGCAAACACTGTGCCATTAAGATCGTACCGTGTAACATCATCCCGGAGCAAATGGATAACGTCACCCTTTTCCCATTTATTTGAAAATAATAAAATTGGGGGTGCCGGACACAAATATGGGGGGTGCCGCTGGGATGGCCTTACGCTAGGCAAATGGAACAATCCAAAGAGATGTTTATTGTCACTTGTAGAAGATAACTAAATTGATCCAAAACACGAGAAACCAAACCACATGAAACAATCGGAAACACACACACGAAAGATAATTGGGGCTACTATGACCAAAGGGCGAGCTATCCGAAATGAGCACCTAACGAGGACTAAGCTCGGTGCCACACTAGCACAAGAAGGACACGCTAACTCAGTTGCCTTGGGTAAGAACACTTGATTTGCAAATGGACCGCTAACCGCTTCACCGGTACGCAGGTTAACCACTGTTCCGTCCATCCCTGAACCCGTAGACCGGCCGGAGTCAGGCCAAGCAGCGGTACACATGTAATTTCATCGACCTGTCCAATAGTTCCACCACAAGGAGGCACCAGATCGACCCTACCAAACTCTGCAGCCCTTCTGCAGCTGTTCTCTCTCACCAGGGGCATGCAGAAGCTTGTGCGGCCATGGACACGGTACAGCTAGCAAAGCAAAGAGACAAACCTGCTCAGCTGGGGCATAGCTGCTACTACAGCACAGGACTTGAGAGACACTGCAAGCTCCGGATGAAGTACTACTTCCCATTCTGGTTGATCTCTTCACCCTGCTTCCCTCTCGTCGTCCAACTCTATGGGCTCTTGCGCGCCGACCGCCGTGCCGGCTCCAGACGGGGAGACGCCGTCCGGGAGGCTGCGAACCGCCACCACCTCCTCCACCGCGAGGAAGAGGAAGAACCGGCCGGCCGGGACACCAGGTAAACAATCGACGCCATACATTCAAGATTTGCTGCCTGGCGGCAAGCAATGTATCGGCGGAAATACCAGTGAGGCGTACTGACATGGACACGGTGCAGACCCGGACGCGCAGGTGGTGTCGCTGTCGCCGCGGACGCTGCTGGAGTCCCACCGGTACGCGTGCGAGGTCTGCAGCCAGGTGTTCCGGCGGGAGCAGAACCTGGAGATGCACCGGCGTCGGCACAACCTGCCGTGGAGGCTGCGGAAGCGGGACGCGTCGGTCTCGGCGCCGCCGCCGCGGAAGGTGTTCGTGTGCCCGGAGCCCAGCTGCCTGTACCACCACCCCTCCCACGCCCTCGCCGACATCACCGGCATCAAGAAGCACTTCCGCCGCAAGCACGGCGCCTGCCGGCAGTGGGCCTGCGCCCGCTGCTCCAAGGCCTACGCCGTCCTCACCGACTACAACGCCCACCTCAAGACCTGCGGCACCCGCGCCGGCCACTCCTGCTGCCAAGACTGCGGCCGCGTCTTCACCCGGTACGTGCTGTGGTAGTGATGTCAGTTTCTGATGGCGCTTGTTGCCCTGTGCTCTGTGACTAACTGGTAGGCGCGTCGAAATGCGGTGCAGGGTTGAGGAATTCTTGGAGCACCGGTACACTTGCAGCGCCGGTCGCCCGCAGGCGGGAATGGGCGGGGACGTGACCTCGGAGCCGGTCTGCGGAGTAGCGGCGGCGGCCCCCTCGTCGCCGCCGCATCAGCAAGTGCCGACGGCGAGATCGCCGTGCCTGTCCAGCACGTCCAGCGGTGCCGTGGCAGTGCGTAACCCGGCTGTCCCCGCGCTCTTCCACCAGTTCCTCGACCAGGCGCCGACGCCGCTGTCCGACGCCCGTGGTGTCGAGCGGCACAACCTCGAGCTGCTGCTCATGGCGACGTCGTGCTACGCAGACGCGACTCATTCACCGCAGGCTCCAATCTCGTGGGCTGACAACGACGTCAACACGGAGCTGCGGCTTTCCATAGGATTTTGCAGCGGCGACAGCCGTGGAAGAGAGTTCCGGCCATCGCCGGTGCCCGAGCCACTCGCAGGCAAGGCGGTAGCGCGAGCTGGCTGACGACTCCCTCATCCTTGGGGGCATGCGGCGTCTGCCATCATGGCATCATGGTTCTACTTTGAGTAGCCTTTCGTGTTTACCTGCGACGAGCAGCCGGCCGGGGTTATCGGCCGGCGGCGAGGTGCGGTATAATCTGCTAGCATGTATTTTCAGTCTTCTGATCGAGCTGCATGAGAGCTAAGCAATGTTGGCTACTGTTAACAAAAATTGATTACCAATGATGATGCACCTAATTGACATTGACATAGAGATTGTTACATTGTACGAACAACCCACAATATCAAGGTTACCGCGTTTCTTACTAGTGAGCATGTAACTTTTATTACCTTGCATGTACTGCAAGTTTTTTTGGGGCTTTTCTATATTGGTCCATTTCTCGACTTATTTGTATCTTTGCGGGTTATGTTGTTCATAATTAAGGCACGCTCATACTTGAGCACACATATTTTTTTCTGACAGTCGAAGGAGCTGACCGTTCATTGTAAAATGGTTCGTTGGACACTAAAATCTACACCTTATTGCGCTTAACTTTATTAGCGGGAAAGATAGAGTACCGGTGCATAATATTTTCTTTTGTACTCTATTATAACAAGAATGATACTCCATTCCGACCTATATCTTGGTGAATCTCAGTACTCTATTGAGTTCCATACATCATTAGAGCTCAAAACTTTCATCCAATTTGGCAGCAACAAGCCACTAAGATGAACGTTAACACACATTATCAACCACAAGGGAATGTGGAGGCTCAACACCAAGTGTTGCATTAGTAGTTTTCATAATTCTCAACTTACCTGACTCATATGGAAAAATATCTAATGGAGTTATCATTAAGATTTATGTTTATATGCTTCCGGTTCCCCCGATGATTACTTAATTTTGAAGATCGAAGATACGTCCTTTTTTTTTTGAAAATAATGCGTTGGGGGAAGCCCCTATAGCTTACATAAAAAATATTGATATTACTCATCTCGGCTCTAAACCAACAAAGTTGGGGGAGATGGAAATAACTTAATGAAGAGTGGTGATTATAACCTGCGTTGGCCATATATACAACCACTAGCCATATAATTCTGACAAACTTGCCACTTGAGTAAAGTGCCACATATGATTATAAATAACATTGGTTTGAAATATAATCATAAGCGTTCATAGATTCATCACATCCCAAATATTTATTCATACATTCCGTTCTTCCCCCTCGAAATGTGGTAAAACTGACCACAATTTCAACGAGGTCTCATTATACAACTTTTTTTTTACATATCTACTGTGCCATACCACATGGTGAGACTTACATCAAATGATTGCATTACAAACAACAATATTTCATATGAATTAACAAAATGTCTCCTAATGTTTTGTTATCTATTGTCTTTGTAGCAAAACCCCTTAATGCATGTCTTCAATGGGCAAAATAGTTTTATCATGTTTCTCACTTCAGAGCCTTTTAGGTTATACTTTTCCTTCTCTTCCCGAGAAATCACAATAAGAACTCTCGGAGCCTCATTACATAATGCTTGATGAAGACCACAAATTGCCATGATGAAGAGAGTAATTTCCTTCTATTTGTAAACATTATCATTTCACCTTCGTGTGCCACACCAACGAGTTCCTCCCGGCCATATTCTGGCTGCCCCGCGACAGCGCCACCGACACCACACCCAGGCACCTCGGCATTCGTATCCCTCCGCTAGTCTCCCCTGTCCAGCAGCTGCCGATGGTGGCACTAATAACGAGCAGCAGCAGTTGGCGGGGAGGCCCGTGCCCGTCGAGGTTAGCTAGCTAGATTAGTTTTATGCTGTTGAGGGCCATATACATCGATCGATGCAGAGGCCCGGGGCTTCCCCTTCTCGGAAAAAAGTTCTATCTTGTCCATCTTTAGTTGTTGACTAGTTCTAACCCTTTTCGGTTAGAAATGCGCTACATGCAAGTACACGCAATTTCAGTTTCAACGCATGCAATTATACATAACAAACAAATGATCCCCTTTGACATAATGAAACTTACTTGTTTTTATTGCTAAAAAAGGGCAGCCACAGGGAAGACACGTTTTTTGATAAAGATAGTAAATAATATAAAGATATACCAATTACACCCGCCTCTAGAACAACATAATGTCGAGACATCAAGGATGCACACATCCAAAGAAAAGAAAAGAAAAAGGCCCCGCAAAGTGAATCTTCACCCAATCAAAGTTCCTTGCCGCCGTCATCTCTCAGCGATCACAATCTCGACAAGAGAAATTGAGATCCTCTAGCCTTCCTCTTAAGTCTCAACCAGCACCATGGTAATTTTGGTCAACGTGCCCTGATGCTGATGAAAAGTATATTTCCTAGTCTAGCGGGTAGCGGCAATATCTCGGACGATAAAATATTTCTTCGGTAACCTCAGGCTCCGACTGCGTGGTGCTGGCCACGGAGCTCCTCCTCTACTTCTCTGTTGCGATGCTCGTCATCACCTGCCACTCGAGTTCCGCGGCCGCGCTGATAGCCTTGGCCACCTCGTCGTCATCGTCCTCCTTGGCGCACCACCACGCTGGAGTTGCGTGGGACCAGCTCGACGGTGTCGTCCGTGTAGTGGGTGGCCGGTCTGCGCGTCGGAGATGGCGATGCCCTCCGCCCTGGGGCCGTGGCCGTGGCGGCCTGTCCCGTGGATTAGGCGTTTCAGGTCGCCGACGGGGATGGAAGGCGCGGCGACGGGCAGGGAGAAGGTGTCCACGCCGCTCCTGTACCGGTAGTACACCGCCATGCTCTCCTTCCCTCGAGATAAACACCGTCACTCTGAGTCGCGTCGCAAGCCCAAAAATTTTGTGTCTTAAGAGCGAGCACGGTTCGAATCCGAGAGGGTATCGAGAACGGGATTTTGGGTCCGACTTATTCACGGTCATGCTACCTACGCGCTTTGGCTTTCTGTCCGATCGCCTGTGTCCTAGTCGATCTTTTTTTTTTTTTTTTGCGAAACACAGTACAACGCAAGCGCTCATATACACGCGCACACACTCACCCCTATGAACGCACGCACGCACACCCTACCCCTATGAGCACCTCCGAGAGACTGAGCCGGCGGGTCGAGTCTTGAGATTGACGAAGTCACCACGGGCGCCTCGCTGTCGACGGGAACGTCGCCTCCCACTGAAGAATATTCCGCCTTAAATGAGAAACACCAGCGTCAAACCTGGGGTTTGAACTCTGGTGGGCTGGGGGTACAACCACCCACCTAACCATCTTGCCACAGGCAAGTTCTCCTAGTCGATCTGTTATAGGCGAGCAACGCAATGCAGGTTTGGGATTTGCATGTAGGGCACCGACGTACTCCGGTATAATCTTTCTATCTATGGAGTACAGTACTTTTTGAACTTTCCTTCCACGGAAGAACACCTGATCTGATCAAGATATGTTGAGTGAGTCCGATCGCAAGAAAAAACTGTACGTCTGTACGCTGAACACCATCGACCGAGTACGTTGCGGCACCACCGACCGAGCTCGCTCGTCACTTTGGAATTCCTATGACTGAATCATCGCTACAATTTTGAAGCCTGCACATGTTCATTTATAATCGTGTAATATGTATTAACGGCAAAAAAAAACTAAACTTGTGAAATAATAATTTGTGAAATCATATCTTATACTCCCTCCGTTTTTTAATATAAGATGTTTTAGCTTTTGTCCACATTCACATGCACACAAATGTATGTAGACACATTTTAGTTTATATGTTCACTCATTTTAGTGTGCATATAGACAACATGTGTACCACCTAAAACATCTTATATTAAAAAACGGAGGGAGTATATGCTAATGAGACGTTAAAAATTGACATCATGTTGCAAAGATGTGCAACCACATAAGATCATCAACATGGCGACCCATACAAATAGGGAGAATAAAGATATTGGTCGTCAGAAAGAACTGGGAAAAAGATAACAATTATCGTAGTAGTTTGAAATTAATTCAAGCAGTTTGCACATGCAGGACAAGTTTACCTACCTCTAGCATTATTACCTCTTTTTAAAACATTTTCTACTGTTCCGTTGCTAAGCACAGGAATTTCGCCAGTATATAGACTACTGGCAAGTCCAACGCGCCAATCCAAACGGAAACATTTTATATCCAAATTTTGTCCATCTAAGGTCGCCAAACGGATGGGAGTCTGGCCTTGTTCGGCCTTTTCTGACCACTAGACCTAACGGGGCGACCCATTTGGTTCGACCAGTCCGTCTCTTTCGAGGGACTCATTTAACCAAATTTTGCATAAGATAAAATAAATAAGTAGCATAGTTTTAACAACCAAATCGAATAAAATTACATAATTTATTACAACCAAATTGAAATAAAGTTGTAGCAACTAAATAATTTGGGTTATGGTTGGTTTCCAAATGAGTCCACATATGTTCAACCAAATCATTTTGATGTTGCTTGTGACCATCCCGATCACGCATCTCATGATGAAAGTGTATGAATTGTGCAAATGTTGCCGCTCCACCCCGAGGCTCAACCAACTCACCCTGGAACTCAAAATCCTTGTCGTAGATGTTTTCATCCCGCTCATCCTCTATGATCATGTTGTGCATGGTCACACAAGCATTTATCACCTCCCACATAGCGTTCACGCTCCATGTTCTAGGAGGGTGCCGAACAATAGCCCACTGAGATTGTAGCACTCCAAAAGCATGCTCCATATCCTTTTTACAACTCTCTTGTTTTTTTTGGCAAACATAGATTTCTTCTCTCCATTGTCGTTGGAGATTGTCTTCACAAAAGTAATCCATGGAGGATAGGTACCATCAGCTAGGTAGTATCCCTTGATGTAGGTGTTGCCATTGATCTCATAGCTCACCACGGGGAATTGCCCTTCGAAATCCTAGAGAACACCAGACTGCGCTGAAAGACATTGATGTCATTGTGGGAACCGGCCATGCCAAAAAGGGAGTGCCAAATCCAGAAATCTTTTGAAGCCACAACTTCAAGTATGACCTTGCACTCGCCAACATGTTCCTTGTACTGCTCCTGCCAAGTAAGTGGACAATTATTCCACTCCCAATGCATGCAATCTTTGCTTCCAAGCATGCCGGCCGGAAATCCTCTTGCCTCGTTAATAGACAAAAGTCGGGATGCGTCCTCAACATTGTGCTCTCTCAAGTACTCCGGGCCAAACACCGCAATCACAGCTTTACAAAATATATACATTGACATTAAGCATATGGAATAACTCATCCGCATGTACTCATGAATCAGATCACCGGCAACTCCATAAGCAAGCACTCTAACAGTTGCAGTGCATTTTTTATGAGAGGAGAAGATAGTCTTACCAAGGCCATCTATATTGCATTTCATAGACTTATCATCGCTCATCACTCCTATCTGAATGCGGTTGAATACGTGCCTTGCCTTATGGAAATGTCGCCGGAAAATAGAGGTTGTTTATGTTGGCATTGTGCGATGGTAGTAATCTTTGAAGGGTTGGACATGGTCCCCTGCTTTGTTACGATCCAACACCGGTGCACGGCCCGGGACCAAGCCCCTGAACAATGGTTGCTACCTCGCAATGTGTTCATTGACGACAAGTGTAGCAACCAAAACATCGCTCTCATCATCGAATGATGAATCCGACGACGAGGAGTACAAGGCATTTTTTTTAAATTACTCGTCCGAGCTATCCGCCATGGGAGGTGGTGATCGTAGCTCACAAACACTCTCGCCAAACGGCCGAACACCTTGCGGGCGAGGTTGGTCCTGCTCGTGGATGAGTCTCCGACGGTTTCCTGGCCGTGGATCTACGGCAGAGTCGATTGAGACGGCGACGATCCGGCTTGCGTTTGTTGAAGTTGTCACGAGCAACAACTTCCGAGCCAAGGGGAAACAACTCTTAGGTGGAGGTTGTGGCAGCGAGCCGGCGGGATGTGGCGTGGCAGTGGGGCGGCGAGATGTGGCGTGGCGGCGGCGGAGGGAGGTGGGGCGAAGGGGACGGATGTAGGCCGACGGCGGCGAGGGCGGGATGGAACTGTGCGAGATGAGGAGGCAAGGCGTGTTTGTGTCATTGGCTGGCGGGCTAGGGGAGGACATCGCGGTGGTCCACACGTGTCTAGAGCGGACGCAAACCCATCTCAAATTTGGACCGTAAATTCGTCCAAACAGACTGAAAACGGATATGGGTCCTTTTTTGTCTGTGTGTTGGGCCATAATTTTTATCCAAACAGACAGAATAAGACATAAATGGTCCAAATTAGTGGCTGCGTTGTAGTTTCCCATAGCTACCTAGGTTGAAGTCAAACGATGCAAGTTCCTGCGGATGCGTGCGCGTGAGCTCTCAGCTCCCTCACCAGTTTGTTGCTTTGCTCGTTCCGGGTAGCGTGGCAGGGCCAAGTCCGGAGTCTGACCATGCCTTCCCTTTCTCAATGCAACGGGCCGGCAGGAGGAGGGGGAAGGCTGCCGGACTTTGTTGGTGTTCTAGCACTGCATCTTCCGTTTTTACTTCAGAATTTCTATGCTAGTACTGGGTCTCTAGTCTCTTTTATCCTGTAGCCCTGTACCGCCCATGTAATGTGTTGTTTAGCTCGTGTCGTCTTGTGTTCTGTTCATCAAACTTTTACTAGTTGAGTCCATCCATGAAATATATTTACCTGAAGTTTTATGCATGTGGCAGAGGCAGCGATAGCATAGCATGCATGCAGCTCTGTTTGTACCAGATCGAGGATCCCTGCGTCTCCCTGTGTGTTTGATTTGGTGGTGGTCTGCTTACTGTTTAAAACAGGGCATTCTGGCACTGGAGGGAGGACCGATGATGTACTGCTGTCCATGCTGCAGGAGTGCAGGTGCTGTGTGGAGAGGAGGAGCCTCGGGTGCTTCTTGTCGTCGGTACTCCTGCTTTTATCTCCAGCAGCGGATCATCTGTTTGATTTTGTGGCAGGCAAAAACAAGCAGCAGTTGCCTCTTCCGTGAAAGACCGGCCGGACCCTCTCTCTGCTGCAAAGTGTAAGGCCGGCCGGACTGCAACTACGAACATCACGGTCTCGCAGCATGTTTGTCGCTTTGCTGCAGCATTCTGGTTGCAGGATTGCAGCCTTTCAGTTTCAGGGTGCAGGCTTTGCTAATACGGTGGTAGGGTTGTAGGAGCAGTCGGCGTCGTTGCGACGTGATTGACTGAATGGCACAATGCTCTGAAGCTTTTTCCAACGAGAAATGCTAAGCTTGATTAGACAGAATAATAATTCAGGGAATACGATGATTGCCCATCCTGCCCACAAGTCGCAGTACGTGTTGGGTGTGGTGCACTGCTGCTCATGTCATTTCCGCAAACTAGGGGATTTGACCGTGCGTGCGACGCTACCACTGGAATGTGTCGTCTTGTGTTTGTTTTCTTCACGATGTTGTTGGAAATTGTAGGACAGTATGATGACCACCATATATAAACACGCTGAAATTCTTTTAGTGGCACATATTAGTTTATTGAGGATAGTGATTATAAATACTTACTGTGATATTTTGTCAGAAAGTAAATTCAAAACGCATCTTTTAAAGGCCACCATAACAAATCATATTTATAATGAAGTACGTATGAATGAATCGTATATAAAAGGTTGGACAACTTAATATTTTCAAGATCATCGCTCGTACTTAGAAAAGAACATATACTAATAGATAATATAATGAATATTATGTTAATGGCAAAGATATGTTTTTATCACATACCAAGTTCCATAAAAGTAAAAAAAGTTTTGTATAAATTGATTGATTATAAGTAAGTCAAACCTTGGTCCTCTTGGGAGTCCCGTTTGACTGGTGCAGACCCCACGTGGTTGGTGCAAAAAGCAGAAGTGCCTGCGCGACAGACGGGATATTCACCACCTCGAGTAGAGGACGGCGATGAGCCAGAAACTCCAGTAGCCACGCCTGAGAATGACGAGAGGCAGTTCTACTGTTTCAAGTTTTAGTTTGATGTCCTAGTTCATCTATAAGTTTAGAGCTCTTTTACGGTGATTGGGGACATACCGCTGGTAGTTTCGGGTAACTCTCCTCCAAAATTATTCCAACTGTTGATTTCAATGGTTAAAGTTTCCTCTCATCCTAAATTATTCCAACCATTGATTAAGTTTAATCACTTTGGGTATTATTGTCATTTGTCTATGGATTTACCCTGGAAAAAAAAACAAACAGTTAATCGTCCTCGTTCTTCTCCCTCGATCCTGTGAGCCGCCGCCCTCCTTTCTCTCCTTCGATCCGGTGACTGTGGCGCCATCGCCCTCCTCACCTACCGACGTCACCCGCGGGGTCGTATATGACGGCCACCACTCTCCTCGCCTACGGGATCGGACTCCACCCTCCCCATCTCCGGCGAGTCATCCACCCCATCGCCGGCCAGAGGATCTTGTACGCCGCACGATGAGGCCCCCTTTATAGAGTGCACGAACTTTGAATCGAGCGGCCCCCGACGCCACGGTCATCGGCCCGCCGCATCGACGCCATGGTAACCAGGTTTGGATGGCGCTAGGCACCAAGGCCTCAACTAGGAACTATATGTTGCCATGAAATTCATTCAAGTCCAGTTGCTTGACAGACGCCCCTGAGGTGGAGCAATCTGACTCTGAAGAGGCTACTGAAGATGAAGCGGCTTCCACATGCATCTTGTAGGTGGCCTGCGAGAAGGTGACTGGGGGAAAATGCAAAGTCAATTGGGAGATGGTGTGCAAACCCAAAGAATATGGAGGAGTGGGAAGTCTTAACCTCCACAAGTTTGCGGCGACCCTTCGCTTACGGTGGCTTTGGCATGAGTGGAATGATGACCCAAACCATGGGTTGGGCTTGGAAATCCATGTAGCCATAGTGACAAAGACCTCTTTGCGGCGGCCACCTCGGTCACTGTTGGTAATGGAGAGAAGGCCCTCTTTTGGTAGTCGGCTTGGCTCCAAGGTAGGAGGCCGAAAGATGTTGCGCCCCTTGTCTTTGATCTTTCCAAGAAAAGGAATTCTACGGTGCGGAAAGCCTTGTAGAATAACTTTTGGGTCACCCAAGTAAACACTCAAGATGGCCTCACAATTGACCACATTGCGCAATTCGCCAAGCTTTGGGAGATGCTTGATGGCATCCAACTCTACAACGAGGTACCGGACACGATCTCTTGGAAGCTCACAAGCAATGGATGCTACTCTTCGTCTTCCGCCTACAAGATGCAATTTTTGGGACACACCACCTCCACGATGACTTCTCTAGTTTGGAAGCCATGGGCTCCTCCCATGTGCAAAATATTTGCGTGGTTGATCCTCCAAAATTGTATGGATGGCGGATAGGCTTGAGCGTAGGGGGTGGCAAAATTGTGGCCTTTGCAAGCTATGTAATCAAGTTCAAGAGTCGGCCGCCCACATGATATTCAAATGCCGCCTCACTGCACGCATATGGGGTGCTTGGAAGAGTTGGCTTTGGCTTCACGACTTGGCGTTGGGCGATTGGCTAGCTTTCAACACCGTCAACGAGTGGTGGACTGAAATGGTTATAAAGAGAGGACCGCATAGACAGGCTATGGCCTCGCTCACCATGCGTGTTTCTTGGGAGATATGGAAGGAGAGGAATGCTCGCATCTTTAGAAATCAATTTTCGACCTCCACTATGCTCATTGCAAAGATAAAGGAAGACTTGACGCTTTGGTGCTTCACCGGTGCTAAAAACTTGTGTAATTTGGTGCCGCGAGAGTAGTTGTTTAATTTTTGGGTGTGCGATTGCATTCCCTACTTGTAAGACCTCTCTAAAAAAATTCTTCTCTTAATCAATGCAAATGGCAAATCTTTTGCCTTGTTTCAAAAAAAAAGTATTCCTAGCATATTCAATCATTTTTCAAATGCCATATATTACATAGCTGAAGTTCATAGATTTAAACTGAAGAACTTGAACCAACTAGTTTCATATTGGTTGGGTAGCAGGAAGTGGTGATAGATATATGCCCCTCACTTGAATTCAAAATGCGCACTGAAACAGTTTCCTTGTAGGTAGGCATCTGGGAATGAAGACCAGATCAGATTCACTTACATATATAGTGTGTTGCTTCCTTGTTACTCATTGAGTTTGTAGGTTAATTATTTTGCTCATGACTTCTCATATTTACTGGTTGAAATGATGGATAAATATCATGTGCAGATATGCTTCTTTTGCTGGTTTGTACTCTTCGCTCATACTCCCTCCGTTCCATATTAGATGACATTGAAATGGGTGTATCTAGCAAGTTCCATATTAGATGACATTGAAATGGGTGTATCTAGCACTATTGCTAGATGACATTGAAATGGGTGTATCTCGCAATATGGAACGGAGGGAGTACTATGACTATGACCATATTTAACTGCAGGTAATTAACCTTTCTCACCAGGACCTGAAGCCAAAGAATATATTGGATCCCACTTGACCTGGTGTCAGACTATGGCTTCATAGTGTTCGATTACAGCTATCTGGAGGGTGGAAGAGACGATCAGCCGAGGACCGTCGAGGGCGCGACAATGGGTACGGATCCTGAGAAGTTAAAGAGACAAAGGCGCTTGCTTGATGATCAGATTAAAACTAGTTACCAGTTAAACAAAAATATGATTCTTGTTGTTTTTTACATTCCTGCAAGCATCTCAGGGTAGTGTTTTGGATGGGAGTGCCATGTTATTTGGATGTGCGCAGAGATTTTTTTGTTGTTCTCCAGTGTGTTTGTGTGAATCAAATTAAAAAAGAAGACTCTAGAGTGGAAGATTAAGAATTTCATGAAGAGACGTGCCATTCTTCTAAGCAATTCAATGTATAGTATGCCACTTTGTATCTAAGTTTCAAACTGATATTCAATGTCTTAATGTTTCATTTCAAAAATAATTTCAGTGTCATTAACATTTATTAACTTTTTGTTGTCCTTATATAAGTTTATTGGAATTGTTTTGCTTCTAATGCCTCCCAAGTTACAGCTCCAGTTCAGTCGACCCAGACAATGGTAACAAGTAGCTCATCGTCCTTTGCACTGACCGAAGTGTGAAAGATACATCTTCACTTCATTCTTGCTTCCAGTCTTTTTCTTCTCTTGTAAGAACCATTGTACAAAATAAAATGGTGGCAATGGTCTATTTTACTTTCCTGAGAACAATACAGTAATCTTCTGCCAAATAAGGCCAATGCAAAACTGTTCTCTATTAGCCAAAACACCGAGTTACATTTTGGAAGGCTAGATTGCTGAATCTACGGAGAGAACTTGCTGATGATGATCTCGTCCGCATCAAATTATGTGCTTTCAAGACCAAATATTTGGAAAACATCTGCAAAAATGAACTGAGTGGAACATTAGTGTCTCTCCATTTCTATGTCATTTCACATTTCCCCTCTTTTTCAGATGAAGAATTGAATGATGAAAAATGCATTTGAAGGTAAAAATGATGTTTCATTCTTAAATTCTCGAGTTAATGGATTTGGCGGGGAGAAAATTTTGCTCCATGGTGTGTAAAACATCAAAATTCCCACGGATATACTACAAACGTCCTCAACTGCATCATAACCGATGCAGTTGAGGACATTAACTTTTTCCCCCCTTAATGTCTACTCATGGATTTGGAACTTTCGGGTACTTACAGGTACTTTCAATTTGGTACTTCCTAGTACCTCCTATTTTACAACCATTAGATCTAGGTGAATTGACAGTTCCTAAAATTACCAACCATTATAAAACTTGTAATAAGTTTAAATTCAATTTTTAGGGATACACTTAGCGTTATAATAATGTATTTGCCAATGTATGTTCATCGTGTTGCCACTTGGATAAAAAATTTCCTCTAAAAGCAACCAATTCATTCTCATGATTGATGTATACCAACTTGATGAAGATTGAAGACACCGAACCATCTTTTCTAGATTAAATCTCCAAGTACACTACTCACAACAAATCACCAGAAATCTCAATATGTGTCTAACCTAGAGTGATCAATATTTCTAGCATAAATAGCAAAGCTTCATATTTGTCATGATTGTTTTTGCAATATATTCTAGGCGGCGTGAAACTTAAAAAATTATCATAAAAATATATATAAACAATCCAATACACTAGGCATTGATTCAAAACAGGAGCAAAATACAATCTCCAGGATACTAGCTAGAGAAACAAGGTCAATATCAATACTATGCTCATCGTCGACGCTCGACAATGAAATTAGAAATAATTTGGACTCTAATAGATTTCACAAATCCATAAGCCAAATCATCAAAGCATAAGCATATTTTTTTAATGAACGCATACCTTGCCTTCGTCTCCAATAAAATATTAGCATCTCCACACGGGTCGTGATAAGATATCTTCTTAGCGCGATAAATAAATATTGGTAATATATCTTTGCCCTAAGGGGCACCTATAATTCATCTACCAAAGTATGTACAGTCGAAATATGACTACTCAACATTATTTTAGGGCTACATTGTACCATCTATTGTGCTCTTAATAGATGGCATCATCATGCATTAAAAAGTGGGGTACACATATTACAAATAATGTAAGTACTTAGAAATATTTTTGGGCATCCCCGGTAATAGAGAGCATGTCGATAAAACACTATGAGGTCTTAGAAAACATTTGAATGGTACGAGATAGGAGGAGGCCAAAAGTATGTCACGGCCTTAATGTAATCAAACTGAAGATTAAAGTTTACCATTGGATAGCCTTATCCGAGAAGATTAAGATAGATATGAAGATGCCCTAAGTTGAAGCTCGAACATGAGAGGTACGAGTAAATTCGACCAATCTTTCGTTGACAACCATTGCTTTCTTGCACCCCTAAATAATTTGGAAATACCGGTTATGCATATGCGCATGGGCTAGGTCTCGGGTTCGAGTCCTCACTTCTATCTTAATGATAAAGCCGGGATGGAGTCCCCCTCCGGTCTTGTTATTTTTAAATAATTTGGAAATACCGATTACATGGTGACCTAGTAAGCATGGCGCTCTAGTCCAAAGCGTCATGCAAAAAAAAAGTCCCGGACGTCCACGTGGCATGGTCAAAATCGAGGTACAATGGCTTGACCAACCCGCTAGCATTTTGTGATTATAATTTAAAATTTCGGTCAAATTTGTGAAATTTCACGTATGCAGAAACTTGTGCGGCCATGGACACGGTACAACAAAGAGACAAACCATGTCCAGCTGGCGCAGAGCTGCTGCTAATGCACTGCACTTGAGAAGCTGATTCCCTCGGCGTCGAACAATATGGGCTCTTGCACGCCGATCGCCGTGCCGGCTCCGGACGAGGAGGCGCCGTCCGGGTCGCTGCAGATCGCCACCACCTCCCCGCGAAGAAAAGGAAGAACCGGCCAGCCGGGACACCAGGTAATCAATCGACGCCGTTACGTAACCAATACATTCAAGATTTGCCGCCTGGCTGCAAGCAATGTGTAGGCAACTAGGCATACTGACATGGACTATGCAGACCCGGACGCGGAGGTGGTGTCGCTGTCGCCGGGGACGCTGCTGGATCCGTACCGGGCCTACCGGTACGTGTGCGAGATCTGCAGCCAGGTGTTCCGGCGGGAGCAGAACCTCGTGCTGCACCGGCGGGGGCACAACCTGCCGTGGAAGTTGAAGAAGCGGGATGCGGCGGCGCCGCGGAAGAGACAGGTGTTCGTGTGCCCGGAGCCCAGCTGCCTGCACCACCACCCCTCCCACGCCCTCGTCGACCACACCGCCATCAGGAAGCACTTCCGCCGCAAGCATGGCGCCTGCCGGCAGTGGGCCTGCGCCCACTGCTCCAAGGCCTACGCCGTCCTCAGCGACTACACGGCACACGTCAAGACCTGCGGCACCCGCGGCCGCCACTCCTGCTGCCACTGCGGCCGCACCTTCGCCCGGTTCCGGTACGTGATGTGAGTTTCTGCAGTGTTGCCCGGTGCTCTGTCACTAACTGGTGGGGCGCGTCGAAATGCGGTGCAGGGTGGTGGAACTCGTGGAGCACCAAAACATATGCAGCGCCGGTCGCCCACAGGCGGAAGTAGGGGCGGATGTGTCGTCGGTGTCGGTCTGCGGAGTAGCGGCGGACGCGTCGTCGCTGCCAGAGCAGCTAGCGCCGACGGCGAGATCGCCGTGTCGGTCCATCCCGTCCGTGGACATGGTCATCGGCGCCGTGGCAGTGCGTAGCCAGGCGGCCCCAGCGTTCCACCTGTTCTTGAACCAGAGCCCGACGCCGCCGGGCGGCGGGCCGCACAACCTCGAGCTGCAGCTCATGCCGCCGTCGGGATGCGCAGCCGCCATGCATTCACCGCATCCGCCCATCTCGCGGGCAGACGACGAAGTCGCCACTGAGCTGCGACTGTCCATTGGCAGATAGGCTTCTGCAGCCAGTGGAGGAGAGTTCAGGCCATCGCCCTTCATGGTACACGTGGCCGAGTGGAGCCACCCGCACGTCCAGCCGATGGAGTAGGGCGGCGCCAACATGGTTCAATTTTGACTACTACAGTAGCTTTTTTGTTTTTACCGGCGACGGCCAGCCGGCATGCCGCGCGTGTTTTGAGTCTTCGGATCGAGTTGCATTAAAGCTAAGCCGTGGTAGTTAGCTAGCTCTGACCTGAATGCATGGAATATACTCCCTCTGGTATCTGACATCTAATTTGAAACGGAGGGAGTATATCATATTGCTTGCTTTGTCTTGAATATCGTAAGGGCAAATCCAACGCCCCAATCCATTTGATCGTTTCTGTCCAATTCTGTCCATTTGGGGGAAAAACCACGGTCCAACAAACATGCTGACGCAAATGGACCGATGTCCGTTTTTCCGTTCGCACGGATCCAATTTCGGTCCAAATTTGAGCCAGGTTTGCGTCCACCTGGACACGCGCAGGCGACCGCGGTATCCTCCCCTATACCGCCAGACAGCCATACAAACATGTCTCGCCTCTTCTCGCCCTAGTCTCATCCGCCTAGCTCCATCGCGCCATCGCCGCCGCGGGCCCACGTACATCCTCTTCGCCCGCCTCTCTCTGTCGCCACGCCATATACCGCCGCCATGTTGCCACGCCACATCCCGCCGCCGGCCCGCTGGCACCATCGCCACCGGATGCTCATCCACGATCAGGACCAACTTCGCCCGCAAGGTGTTCGACCGTTTGCCGGAGGTAGGAATTCACCACCTGCCATAACGGATAGCTCGGACGAGTACTTTTACAACATCTTGTATTCATCGTTCTCTGATTCATCATTCGATGATGAGAGCGATGTTTTCATTGCTACACTTTTCGTCAATGAGGCAACAACCAATGTTTAGGGGCTCGGTCCCGGGCCGTGCACCGGCGTTCAATCGTAACAGAGATGGGGGCCATGTCCAACTCTTTAGAGATTACTTTCATCGCACGGATCCAACATACAAGGCCCCTATTTTTTGGTGTGACGCTTTCGTATGGAAAAACATGTGTTCAATCGCATTTGGATTGGAAAGACGAGTCATGATGGTTAATTCAAATGCAAGCGAGATGCCCGTGATAAGATTGTCTTCTCCTCTTATCAAAGTGCATTGCGGCTGTTTGGGTGCTTGCGTATGGAGTTACCGGTGATCTGGTTGATGAGTACATACGATGAGTGAGTCCAAATGCTTGGAGCCAATGTATAGATTTAGCAACGGCGTGATTGCGGTGTTTGGCCCGGAATACTTGAGAGAGCCAAATATTTAGGGCATGCTTGAAAGCATAGACTGCATGCTTGGCAGGGGGAGTACAAGGGACATGTTGGCGAGTGGACAGTCATACTCGAAGCAGTAGCTTAAAATGATCTTTGGATTTGGCACTCCTTCTTCGACATGGACGGATTCCGCAACGATATCAATGTCCTCCAACGCTTTTGGTGTTCTCTAGGATTTCGGACGGCAACTCCCCGGTGGTGAGCTATGAGATCAATGGCAACACATACACCAAGGGATTCTACCTAGCTGATGGTATCTATCCTCAGTGGACTAATTTTGTGAAGACCATCTCCAAACCCAATGGAGAGAAGAAAGCTAGGTTTGCCAAGAAACAAGAGCGTTGCAGAAAGGATGTGGAGCGTGCTTTTGGTGTGCTTCAATCTCTGTTGGCAATTGTTCAACACCCTGCTAGAACATGGAGCATGAACACTATGTGGGAGGTGATGACATCTTGTGTGATCATGCAAAACATGATCATGGAGGATTAGCGGGTTGACAGCACCTACGAACAAGACTTTGAGTTCCAGTGAGAGTTGGTTCAGCCTCAGGGTGGAGCAGCAACATTTGCAAACTTCATCCACTTTGATCAGGAGATGCGTGATTGGGATGCTCACAAGCAATTTCAAAATGACTTGGTTGATCATATGTGTACATTTTTGGGAATCAACCGTAAGCCAATTGATTTAGTTGCTACAATTTTATTTCAATTTGGTTTTCTAAAATTATGTGATTTTATTCAATTTGGTTGTAAGAACTATGCTACTTATTTGTGCCAATATGCAACATTTGGTTAAATTATTTATTTGTCTCAATATGTTGAATCGAAAAAAGGGCAGGATGGAACAAATGGGTCGCCCCGTTTGATGCACTCGCCAGAAAAGGTAGGCCAGTGCCAGACGCCAGTCCGTTTGACGACCCAAGAGGACAAAATCCAGACACAAAATGTGTCTGTTTGGGTCGGCGCGTTGGAGTTGACCTAAGTGAAGTTGCGGTTTTCTCCCGCATAAGAGTGAGGTATACCTATCTGCTTTTCCTCATCGTCTAATTGCTTTTGACCGTCCTTTATCTTTGTCTAGATGGTGTGGGGACGGCGCGGATGTTGTAGCGGCGGCTCATGTTTGGGTCTTGACTTTGGTTGATAGGGGCGAATAGCTCAGATGCGACGTTTTTTCGAGTAATTGGACAGGCAGCGACGTCGTTGCACGTAATAGCTCACATGCGGCATCTATTCGAGCCATAATTGCTCTGAGGCGACATGGCCGTCAAGTCATGTTCCCCACGCTGTAAACCAGGTTTGACCGGTGTTTTTCTCGAGTGGGACCCATGCGTCAGCGAAACCGGCCTCTGTTCGTGGGGGAACCCTCTCTGCCACGCGCCGGCGTCCCGCGGAGCTCACTCTGTCCCGTCGTCTCGGTTTCTCCGGGCTGGGGAAAAAAATTCCTGGCGACGACGAGTCGGCGGCAATGGAGCGGGCGACTCGAGCTATGGCAAAGAAGCGGGCGATTCGAGCTGCGGGAATGGAGCGGGCGAGTAAAGCTGCGGCGAGGGGGCGGGCGACTGGAGCACCGGCAATGAAGTCGAGCAAGCTGGCGGCGAGTCCTGCGGCGGAGGGAAGAGCGGCCGCGCGAGTCCAGCAGCGGCACCCGGAGTCGAGCAAGCTGGCGGCGACGCAAAGCTTGGGGTGCTGCGTCGAGGGAGCGGCGAGTGAGGATGGAGGATGGGGGGCCGGTGCGGGTACACGGTCGCAGAGGCGACCGGCGGCCCGATTTGTGTCTCGTGCAGCGGCGAGGGGCTCCATCTATCTCGACGGCAAGCGACCCTATCGGATTTCAGTCCAGCAGGTACTGAAGAAGGCGTGGAAGCGTCACGGCTACTACAGCTCCAAGGGTTTTCCGCTCGGCAGTGATTCGCCGCCGATGACGAGGCAGAGGTTTGCCGCGATGCGCAAAATAGCTGCGTTCGACGAGAGCAGCTCGGGCGGTGCTGCGGGCGACGAGAGCAGCTCGGGCGGGAACTCATCGAGCAGCAGTTCAGCAAGCTCATCCCCGAGCGTGGACTTCGATGCCGCGTTGAGCCTAGAGGCTTTCAGCCTAGTTGCCGGGATGGCGGCGGATAGATTGTTCTGCTCCGTTATCCTCTGCGAGATGAAATCGAGCTAGAAGATTGTGCTGCAGAGCCATGGCGGAGGGAAGATCGTGCTGCATTCTGTAGATAACTAGTGTAGTGAATTTTGTTAGGTGCCTGAAACCATTTCAGGCAGTGTTTACCCAGCGCTGGGAGCGTGTGTGGGAGTTCTTTTGTGAAATGGCCGTGCTCTGGACGTGCTCTGGACGTGCCCTGGACGTGCTCTGGACGTGCCGTGGCACATTCCGGTAGGTGAAACCTTGTTTTTGTAGGTGAAACCTTGTAAACAAAATGTAAATTATTGTGTTCCTTGTTTTTGTGTTCCTTGTGGCATTCGCACGCCGTCAGATTGTGGCATGCACACTGTCAAACACCTTTGGGAGCGCGCTCTGGACACGCCCGATTGTGGCATTCGCACGCCGTCGGATTGAAAACAAGTTGAAAGAGTTGAAACATTGTCAACTAGGTAGAGGCTTATGTCATCTATAGACAAAATGCTTTAATTTTTTATTTAACTTACCAAAATGTAAATATTGCTAGTGTTGCTAGTGTTACCAAAATGTAAACATTTGTAACTATTACCAAAATCGAAATGTACATGTTATTTGTGCTAGGCTTGGATGTTGCAATGATTTCATACTAATTTTTGAATTCAAATTTGAACTACAATTCAAATGTACATGTTATTTGTGCTAGGCTTGGATGTTGCAATGAGGAGGATTTCATTTGTAAATATTAACCTTCTAATGGTGGTAGATTTGTCGCAAACAGAGGCATAGCCTAGTGGCAAAGGGTTGATGCTCCCTTTGCCCACCTAAGTTCGAGTCCCCTTGCTCGCAATTTAGGTGTTGCACATTATATGTCCTAGTCCAGTAGCTTAGTGGGTCGGGCATCTCACTATTATAGAAAGATTTCTATAATAGTGAGTTTTCCCATCCATTAAAATATTGCACTTGGACAAATTCTTTTGAATTTTTTATTTTTTTTTTATATTTTGATTCTTTTGTGCTAATTTATGAATATTTGAATTCAACTATGAACCAAAATTGAAATGTACATGTTATTTGTGCTAGACTTGGATGTTGCAATGATTTCGATCTAACTTGGTCATCCCCATTTCTAATCCTGTCATTTTTCTAATCGGTTCTCCAAAATGAGCTACAAAAGAGCCCCAAAGGTAAGCCCAAACAGCCCATTTCTAATCCTGTCATTTTTTCGACATTCTCCAAATGATCTCAAACTCTAGGGTTAACATCTATTGCACTAATATAGTGTCCTAGACCAATTTTTAACTCAAAACTTGTTTAAAAGTTGGTTTGATAAACTTGTTTAAAATATTCAAAAAACATAAAAAAAAATGCAAATCCAGTGCACATGGTCTTATTTTGACATGTACTAACAGCTCCAACTGATAAACAAGGTCTACATACATATTAAACAAGAAATGCTTCAATATGGTGTGAAATCTCACATCATCAAATCCCAAACCACCTCTCTTCGCACATGAGAGTTCATTGTTTGAAATGTGTGATTTCACACCATATTGAACATTTCTTGTTTAATTATATCTAGACCTTGTCTATCAGTTGGAGATGTTAGTACATGACAAAATAAGACCATGTGCACTGGATTTGCATTTTTTTATGTTTTTTGAATATTTCATGAATATTTCAAATTCGGCCAAACTCAAGCCAAATCAGCATTTAAACAAGTTTTAAACATGAAAATGAAAAACCAAGCTTGGATCCTTCTTAGTCAATCCAAAATGAAGCTTTGGTGAGTTTTTTGTAAATTTCATGTTGCAAATCCCAAACCACCTCTCTTCGCACATGAGAGTTCATTGTTTGAAATGTGTGATTTCACACCATATTGAAGCATTTCTTGTTTAATATGTGTCTAGACCTTGTTATCAGTTGGAGATGTTAGTACATGACAAAATAAGACCATGTGCACTGGATTTGCATTTTTTTGATGTTTTTTGAATATTTCATGAATATTTCAAATTCGGCCAAACTCAAGCCAAATCAGCATTTAAACAAGTTTTAAACATGAAAATGAAAAACCAAGCTTGGATCCTTCTTAGTCAATCCAAAATGAAGCTTTGGTGAGTTTTTTGTAAATTTCATGTTGCAAATCCCAAACCACCTCTCTTCGCACATGAGAGTTCATTGTTTGAAATGTGTGATTTCACACCATATTGAATCATTTCTTGTTTAATATGTGTCTAGACCTTGTTATCAGTTGGAGATGTTAGTACATGACAAAATAAGACCATGTGCACTGGATTTGCATTTTTTTTATGTTTTTTAATATTTCATGAATATTTCAAATTCGGCCAAACTCAAGCCAAATCAGCATTTAAACAAGTTTTAAACATCAAAATGAAAAACCAAGCTTGGATCTTCTTAGTCAATCCAAAATGAAGCTTTGGTGAGTTTTTTGTAAATTTCATGTTGCAAATCCAAACCACTCTCTTCGCACATGAGAGTTCATTGTTTGAAATGTGTGATTTCACACCATATTGAACATTTCTTGTTTAATATGTGTCTAGACCTTGTTTATCAGTTGGAGATGTTAGTACATGACAAAATAAGACCATGTGCACTGGATTTGCATTTTTTTTTTGTTTTTGAATATTTCATGAATATTTCAAATTCGGCCAAACTCAAGCCAAATCAGCATTTAAACAAGTTTTACACACCAAAATGGAAAACTAAACCTGGATCATTCTTAGTCACACCAAAATGAAGGTTTGGTGAGGTTTTGGACAATTTCATGTTGCAAATCTCAAACCACCTCTCTTCACACATGAGAGTTCAAATGAGCTCTAAAGGTAGTGTAAACGGCTCCATTTCTAAGCAAGATTTTTTTCCACCTTCTCTAAATCAGCCAAATAACTATCCTACACATCTACTCTATATATAAAAACCATGTGCACTGGAATTTCATTTTTTTATGTTTTTTGAATATTTTATGATTTTTCAAATTCGGCCAAACTGAAGTCAAACCAACATTTAAACAAGTTTTAAACATGAAAATGAAAAAATAAGCCTGGATCATTCTAAGTCCCACCAAAATGAAGGTTCTGTGATTATTTTAATTTTTTCTGAATTAGTTGGTCAACCCACACAAAATCCTACGAAGCTTCTGTGATTTAACCCTGGCCGTCCGATCATGCCTTCTAGAAGGAAACCCCCCGATCCGCGCCAGTCCCAGTTCTGCGCTCTGATTGGCTGTTGATTCTTTTTTTTTTTGAGAGGAGGCTGTTGAATTTTTTTAGCTGCAGTGTTTCGAACGCGCATAGGCCACGGCCCAACAAACTCCACGGCCCAACAATTTTTTTTAGCTGCAGTGTTTTATTAATTTCAAACGCGCATAGGCTACGGCCCAGAAAACTCGACGGCCACGGCCCAAATCCTGTCGTGCCCTAGCTATTGCTCTTCTTATCCACTAACCCTGTCGTGCCCTAGCTATTTCCCCACCCTGTCGTGCCCGAGCTATTTCCCCACCCTCGCCGCCGCTCGCATTAGCTCGCCGCCGGTGATCAAATCGAGCTACGCCTGTAGATCCAGCCCCGCCGCCCGCCGATGTTTAGGAGGGGAGGTCGAATCGCCGGCCGCGGTGGCCATTCCGGCGGTGGCAACGGCGACGAGGAGCGGAAGGGGAAGAGGCGGGTTCCGGCTGACCCCGCTAGGAAGGCCGTGGCCGCTTCCGACGGCGCTCGTAAGCGAGGCGCGCGTGCGTGGACGAACCTCGGAATGCGGCCTCCGCCTGCGTACGAGCGCCGCGAGCTGCCTGAGTACGACCGCCGCATGGCGGCCCGCATGGCGATGGCTGGAAGCTCTTCCGGTGCGGGGAGCTCCTCCATTGCTCGGGGTCGGGCACCGCTGCCGCTGCCGAAGAGGGAGGAGGAGGAGCAGCAGGAGCGCCCACCGCGCAGCGGCCGCCCCCTCCTGCCCGGGGACTTCGTCTCCGAGGAGGACCTGCCCTGGGTCACCTTGGAGGTGTTCCAGCGCAGCACAGAGGAGGAGAAGCGCCGTCAGATGGAGATTGAGCTCGACCAACGCCGCCTCGAGGTCGGGATTTACAGTTCCCTCCACGACGTCATCGACATCAGCTCGGACTCCGACGGGGCCGGGCTATTCGACTCCGACGAGGACTAGGACTGAGCGGCGCCGCCGCCTCGTTGCCGCTGCCGCACCCCCGGGGCTCCGGTGTGAGCCCAATTTTGGGTCGTAGCTAGGGGTAGGAGCAGCAGCGAATCGTCCCCCTTGTATTTTCAGTTCATCTCTGTGTGGCTTTTGATCCGATGAGCCACGAGCTTCTGTAATGCAGTCTATGTCGAATATATAGTTTGTCTACTATATGCGCCCCACTTGTTTATTTTATCTGCATTTATTTATGTTTTGTCTCGCCGGCGTTGCCGCGCTGCGTCGATGTCGCCGGAGAAGAAGAAGAAGAAGCAGAGAAAGCGCGCGCAGGGGAAGAGATGAAACGGTCGTCGTTGCCGACGTGGACAATTGTGGGTCCCACCCGCCTCCCCTTAATTCTAACTGACACCGGGGTAGGAACTGATTAAGAGCAATGAGTTAGGAAAGTTATTTGAGCTCAATGAGATGTCGCACTGGAGCTATTACAAGCAACGACGTCGTTCCCCAGTGAATAGGGTGAAAAAACGTCGCATGTGAGCTATTTGCCCGGTTGATAGGGCACATGGTTGTCGACTCGTGGGTGTTGGCTTTGGTTGATAGTAGCAAAACTGAACGGAGAAATCGAAAAACAGCAATAGATTCACCTTATATCTGCCCAATTTTGTGTTCTTTCAATCGCCATAAATCTTCACCACCTGGACATTCATCCTGACGGCCGGTATAAATAGGCGTTGCGGCGAACCTTACGCATTAAATGACTGTGCCGAGCTGCAGTGCTAGGCAGCCGCTGCGTTTCTACGTGAAGTGCCACTCTTGGTCCTGAAGGTGCACTAGTGAGTAGTGACCGCCTGCCGTAATTATAGTCAGCCAATGTGTTAGGGTGAGGACGACGTGATACACACAATGCATGACATGCCCCAGTGGACTTCACGATGGACGCCGTCTTTCCATGGTTTCTTTCTTTCAACAGAGTATGACACGACGCCACGACGGAGCGGTTCGCTTGGCGCGACGGCGATCGAGACGAGACGGTAGCGGTTGCTCTTTGTGGTGCTGCGGTGCTTGTGTCCGTGGTGCTCTACTTCTCCGGAGATGTCTCCTCGCCGGCAGGTCGACGCCCTCGAACCTGGGCGAGAGGGGAAGTGCTTCCCTCTCCGGTAGCAATTACCTCCTGGCGGTCGAGCCTTCTTGGGCAGGCTGTCACCGGCACATTTCTTTCACCACATCTTCTTTGGCGTCTTCTTCCTGCAGCTTGTGTAGCAAAAGCGAGTAGACCTTGCGCAGCATGTGTGTCAATGTCCATGCGTGCTCAGGGTGAGCTGCTCCACCTCCTGACAGGCGCGGCGCCCTTCTTTCCGGGGCGAGAAGGCAGAGTGCTTTCTTCGGAGGTGGAAAAGGATGGCATTGCGACATGGCTTGGCCCCTGATGGTTGACGACGGCTTGAGCTCCCTTTACGTGCTTCTTCGCCAACTTCGCTTTCTTCTCGAGACGGATCGCAGGGCGGGACAAGAGACTTCAACACTCAAGTTGCACTTCATCTTTTTATTCTTCTGTGCTTGTCGTGTGAGTTGCGTGTAAGCTGTTTTTTCAGCACTTGTAAACATTAGCTGTTGGGACTTTATTACTAATTTAAAACTTGGCTCTTGGAGCCTTTTATTAAAAACATGACCTGCGCTCTTGGTGCACCGCTGGGACCTGGGAGTCATGTACTAGCAGGTCAATCTGGTTCCTATCTGTAGCTGGCACTGCGCGCGCAGGGGGCAGGGGTAACCGTGTGATTTCAACGATTGGGCGAATACACCCCGACCAACATAGCCGATGGAAGGCTGCATGCTCTTGCTGTGTTCCACAGCCGATGCAGAGACTTGCGGGCGAATAGCTCCAGTACGACGTTTTTGTGGGGAATTGTCTGCGATGCTACATCTTTCGTAACAATAGCTGTGGTGCGACATGCTTTTGTGCAGAAATAGCCCAGGCACGATATGGCCGTTAATTTATTATCCCACGCGGTAAACCCCGTTTGACCGTTCAATGGATAAGTTTATGACAAGTGGGACCTCACGCGTGCGTGCTCTGAATCGGTGATAATAGCTCCGATGCGACAGCTGCATCTGTTCATCGTGGGGGAACAAACTCTGCCACGCGCCGGCGTCCCTCGGAGCTCACTCCTGTCCTGCCGTCTCGGCTTCTCCGGGCTAGATGGAGCGGCCGATTCGAGCGGTGGCGCGAGAAGAGAAGCGGCAATCGATTCGAGCGGTGGCGCAAGAAAAGAAGCGGCGATTCGAGCGGCGCCGACGCAGGGCTTGCGGTCGCAATGCAAGGTAAGGGCGTCGAGGGTGGATGGAGGTTGGGGTGGTGCGGGTCGCCGGTCGCGGAGGCGACCGGCGGCCCTATTTGTGACTCGTGCAGCGGCGAGGGACTCGTGCAGCGGCAAGCGACCCTACCGGATTTCGGTGAATCAGGTCTTGAAGCGGGCGTGGAAGCGCTACGGCATCGACGGTAAGGGTTTTTCGCTCGGCGGTCAATCGCCGCCGATGACGAGACAGAGGTATGCATCGATGCGAAAACTTGATGCGGGCGACCAGAGCAGCTCGGGCTGGAGCTCATCGAGCAGGGGTACCACATCGAGTAGGAGTTCAGCTAGTTCATCGAGCCTGGACATTGAAATAGCTTTGATCCTATACGAGATGAAGAATCAGCTACAGAGCTGCTAGATGGAGCTGGAAGCTTGAGCTGCATTATGTAGATAGGAAGTGTAGTGAATTTTGGTAGAAACAATCTTTTTCTAATATCCGATGCTCTGGGGGAGTAATTTTGTGAACTGGGCATGTGGACTGCATTCTGTCGAACACCCTGGGGGCGTGCTCTGGACATCCCGATGTTGTCATTCGCACGTTCCGTTGGGTTAAACCTTGTAAAAAATGTAAATTATCGTGTCATCTGTAGAAACAATGTTTTACTTCTTTATTTAGACTTACCATAATGATTTACGTCTTCGGAATATTGCTGTAGAGGACGCAGCCGTGCGTAGATCTTTTTTTTTCGAGAAAAATGAAAAAGTTTCACTGTGGGCTAGATGAATGGGCCAACTCCATCCAATTAGGCCCAGTAAGTGTAGGAGCCATTTCAGCCACTTTTGCTTTTTTTATTTTTTTATTTGAGCCACTTTTGCCTTTTAGTGTTCAGGGACACGACATGTCAAAGAAAAAAACGCAGAAAACACAAAATAATATTTCCATTACTTGGTCCAGGTGAAGAATGATTTAGACTTTTGTGAACAAAGGTGTGCTCACATACAAATGTTATCTAATATCTGCAAAATCATAAAATTATGGATGTTAAAAGGAAAACAAATTATTTCTTTCAACATTTGTCATTTTTGTGTAAATCACATATAAAAATATATTTCTAAATAAATTTGGTCTTGCATACTAGACTTTATACTTCTATGTTTCTTTCCAGAATTTTTAGAGTCCAAAAAATGATTTTTTTTTATATTTTTCAAAAAAACGGGATCGCTGATACTCCATGTGTCAAAAGGCTTTTTTTTTGTTTTGAGAACCGTCAAAAGGACTTTTTGACATATTTGATTCTAGCTCGGGGATCGCTGATACTGCGATCATCCTGATGTTGTCGAAGAAATCAAGACTGACTTCGAGCTCGTACATCGCCGGCGTGCCCGATGGGAGATGGGCATAACCGGCGTCAAGGAAGGCGCGCGTGAGAGCTTCGGCCCCCCTAACCCTGGACTGACTTCGAGCATCTGAATCGCCGCGGCAATGTCTGAATGTCTAAATCTCTGAATCAAGCAAGCAAACGCCGTCGTTCCCCGCGCATGGCAGGCCCACACGTTCGCAAACCAGCTACTGACATGCGGACCCCACAGTAGGTTGGCTCCACATATCAGTGAATCAAACCGTGCGTGTTTGGGTGGAAAAAAGAGGTCGGCCAATCAGAGCGCAGAACGCTAGTCTCGCGGATCGCCCTGGCTCAGCGGATCTCAACCGTCATCGCAAGATTCTCGTCGATCCAACGGCCAACGGGTGTTCTTCTAGAAGGTTTGCCTAGATTTGACAGAACTTTCAAATGAGCATAACTAATTCAAAAAAAATAAAAAATGAAAAAACCAGCGCACATGTGTGTCTTATGTCATATAGTAACGAGAAAAAAATATAAACATGGTGTACATACATTTGCACGAAAATGGCTTCACTCAAATGTGAAATCTTGAACAGACTAGTATGGATTTCAAAGTATAGAGTATGGTTTCAAATGAGCATAACTAATTCAAAAAAATCAAAAAATGAAAAAACCAGCGCACATGTGTGTCTTATGTCATGTAGTAACGAGAAAAAAATATATACATGGTGTACATACATTTGCACGAAAATGACTTCACTCAAATGTGAAATCTTGAACAGACTAGTATGGATTTCAAAGTATAGAGTATGGTTTCAAATGAGCATAACTAATTCAAAAAAAATCAAAAAATCAAAAAACCAGCGCACATGTGTGTCTTATGTCATGTAGTAACGAGAAAAAAATATAAACATGGTGTACATACATTTGCACGAAAATGCCTTCACTCAAATGTGAAATCTTGAACAGACTAGTATGGATTTCAAAGTAGAGAGTATGGTTTCAAGTGATTTCAATGTTTTTGAAAATATAAAGTTGTGAACACCTCACCACAGCTTCATTTTGGAGGGACTAAGATAGATCTGAGCTTACTTTTTCATTTTCATGTTTTGAACTTTATTTATTTAGGATTTGCAATTAAACCATTATTATGTAAAAATAAATAAATAATATGAAGATTAGTTCAATAAATTGTGAGACTTTGGAATGACACTTAATATGTAGAATGGATGTCTAGGAAATCTTTTTGGCTGATTTAGACAAGGTCGAAAAAAAACTTGCTTAGAAATGGGGCCGTTTACCCTACCTTTGGAGCTCCCTTTCTAGCACTTCTTCCATGAAGGCTCGGATTGACGACCAAGTTAGAACAAACACGTTTATAGTTTGGAAATCGTTGCAAATTGTGTTCTGTCTATAAGAAGACCTTGTGGAATTGGCCAAATTTGAAATGAGTATAAACAATTCAAAAAAATCAAAAAATGAAAAAAAACAGTCCACATGGTCTTCTTATATACATAGTAGATTGGTAGAACAGTTTTTTTTGCTGATTTAGACAAGGTCGAAAATCGCTTGCTTAGAAATGAGGTCGTTTACCCTACCTTTGGAGCTACTTTCTAGCACTTTTTCGATGAAGGCTTGGATTGATGACCAAGTTAAAACAAACACTTTTTCGATGATAGATTTGTCGCAAACATAGGCATAGCCTAGTGGTAAGGGTTGATGCCTCCCTTTGCCCACCCAAGTTCGAGCCCCCCATGCTCGCAATTTGGGTGTTGCATTTCCTGTTCTAGTCTAATAGCTTAGTGGGTCTGGCATCTCAGTATTATAGAAAAATCTATAATACTGAGTTGTCCCATCCATTAAGATATTGCACTGGTACAATTTTTTTGAATTTTCAAATGAGCTCTTAAGTTAGATATTGCATTTGGACAATTTTGTTAATTGTTAAAAATCTTAATAATGAGTTGTCCCAACCACGAAGATGCTGCACTGGGGCAAAAAAATTTAATTGTTTTTGAAATTTTGATTATTTGTTTTGTCAAAATTCAGATGAGCAAAATTCAAAATTCAACCTAAGCAAGTGTCTTTTTCACCTTGTCTTAATCACTCAAAACAAATTCCTAGACTTTTTTCTATCTATATAGTGTCATTCTACAGTCTCACTATTTTTTAAATTAATGAAGGTTTCATGTTTTTATGATATTTTTTGAATTAGTTATGCTCATTTGAAATTGGGCAAAGTTTTTTTCAGCCACAAGTGCCAACCACGGCCCAGCCCACCTCGCGTTCGCTTTCCCCACGGCCCAGCCCACCTCCCGTGCCACAGCCCACCTTGTTTTTTCCCGTTCCCCTACTTATCCACTCAGCCCCGCGTCGTACCCTAGCAATTTAGATCTGCCGCAGCTCCCCACACTCACTCGCCGCCGGCGACCAAATCCACGAGAAACCGCCACCGCCACCTACAGATCCAGCGCCACCGCACGAAGATGTTTAGGCGTGGAGGTTCCGGGGGCTCCAACTCCCGCGGTGGCCATTCCGGCGGTGGAAATCGCTCCGGCGATGCCCGCAAGTCGCAGAAGCGGCCGGCTGACCCGGAACGCGCGAGGCGGGTTCATTCCGACGTCGGTCGGAAGCGCGGCGCGTACAAGTGGCTCAACATGGGCCTGACGCCGCCGCCAGCGTACCAGCGCCGTGAGGTGGAGGAGTACGACCTCGCCGTGGCGGCGCGCGGCCGCCGCTACGAGCACGGGAGCTCCTCCGGCGCGGGGAGCTCCCGCATGGCGGCAAGGACGCCACAGCTGCAGCCGCCGAAGAGGGAGGAGGAGGAGCAGCAGGACCGCCCACCACGCCGCGGCCTGCTGCCCGGAGACTTCACCGCCGATGAGGACCTGGACTGGATCACCGAGGAGGTGATCCAGCGCAGCCAGCAGCAGCAGCAGGAGGTCGAGGTGCGCCATCAGGAGATCGAGGAGCTCAACAAACTCCGCCTCGAGAGAGGTATCGAGGCTTCCCTCCACCCCATCATCGACATCAGCTCCGACGAGGAGGAGCTCGACTTCTCCGACTTGTCCGACTGAGCGGCGTCGCCGCCTCGTCGCCGCTGCACCCCCGGGGCTCCGAAGCCCAATTTTGGATCTGCGTTTAGGGGTAGAGCAGCGTCGACGCCCAATTAGCTAGGCTAACTATGTAATCGAGCTTCTGCCCGCGTGTGTGGCTTTTGATCCGATGATCGCCACGAACTAAGCTATGTAATCTTTCGAATTTGAGTATATGTTAAGTTAAATTTCAGTTGAAATCCAGTTCTGCTTACGGCTTCACTTCAGAAATTGCGCAAATGAATCCAGTTCAGTTCAGACAACCTCGTCGGCGTTGCGGCGCTTCGTCGCCGGAGAAGAAGAAGACAGGCAAGCAAGGGAGAATGCGCGCGCAGGGGAGGAGGATATAACGGTCGTCGTTGTTGTCTAGGTCCCACCAATCTGACATGGATAAGTTGTGGGTCCCACCCGCCGGCTCCCCATAATCATAATCCTAACTAACAGACTGCCCTTAAGGGACAAGTCGTAGCAGAGCAATTTGCGCAAACTGCGATGTCGCAGTAGAGCTATTCCAGCGAACGACGTCGCTGCCCATCAATTGACGAAGTAAAGCGTCGCACATGAGCTATTCGCCCAAGACTTGCGCATGCATGGAGGAAAAAGAATTCCTTCTGTAGTAAAAGCGAGTAGACCTTGCATTGGAAAAGCTCGCTACCGAAACGCGGAGATCTTGCGTCCATTCTCACAAGCAAGATGAAAAGTCTGCTAGCAAGCTACTCTTGAGTTAAACTGTGGTACGGGCCAAAGATCACGAGGCCCGTCTAGTCGATCTCAACACGTCGATTTTTATATCAAACTGAAAGGCAAATCCAATGCAAGGCCATCATTGCGACAACAATCTTCAGCTCCATCGCATCACTCGACCAGAGGCGATTTGACAATGGACTTGTATAAAGTAAGAAATTGGCTGAGCTTGTTCCACTCTATCAGTGGATGGTGTGGATGGATCGATCTCCCAGCAGCTGCCTCATAAACTAATTTATTTTTAACAAGACTGAACGGAATAGCCGGTCGCGTTCTTGTCTTCAGCACCAATGAATTTTCGAGCCACTTCTCCCCAACTCAATCTTGTTTTATCATACTATACTTTCATTCCTATCCATATTCAAAATGGAATACCACTACCGGTGCCAGCAAGAGTAGCGAAACCGACAACAACTATATCAAATATACCATTTATATGAGATAAAGATGGGTGATGTGCAAGTACCATTATCATCAAATTCGATCGATAATCAATTAGGACAACCTCCTTTCTCCTCTCGCCCCCTCTCTCTCCCCCCCCCCCCCGCCCGAGGGCGACGGGGCGTCCCCAGCCGCCGGCCGCTGCGCCCCCCTCCTCCACCTCCTTCCCCCCGTCGCCGCCGCCGGCAGGGGTCGTCGGGCAAAGCCCGGGCGACACCGGCGGCGGCGGCCTTCCCTTCCCCGCATCCTGGAGGCCGGTCGGGGCCTCTCCCTCCTTGGCGGCGGTGTGCTTCGGGAGGCCATGGTCCGGCGCGGCCGGGTGGTGCTGGTGGCGGTGACGCCATGCGACGGAGCTCTACGGCAGCGTGGCGCCGGCGGCCGGCTTGGCCCTGGTCTGGGCACCTCGGGCCCCAGATGGGCTCGGGCGGGCCCAGATGGGCCTCAGCGGGCCGGCTGCTGCGGTGGCGGGGCTCTCTGGAGGTGGTGACGGCGACGATGTCTGGGACTGCGACGGCAGTGTTGCGGCCTGCCTATTGCAGCAGGGCGGCCGGGGCTTTAAGGGCCCATCGGGGCTCGGCCGGGCCCCACTGGGGCCTGGTGTGCCCCCGCTGCTCTGTCCGGTCGATGACTGCCTCTCGGCGGTGGAGGTGGGTACCTCCCGCGTGGCTGCGAGGCTGCTATTCTCGTCCCGACGCTGTCGTGTGTTGCCGCCTCTCAGGCCGCTTGCCGGTATCACGAAGCGACGGATGAAGATGACTCAAGATCGGGGTGGCGCATGTTGGTGGATGGCGATGCTGGGTGGTGGTGCTCCCTTGTGTCAGGGTGCTCTTGTGGATAGGTGTCGGGAGAAATCCCTATCAGCTAGTCTGACCATGACGTGGTGACACCGGCGTGTGGCACTATTCCTTCCTGGAGGACATCGTTGGAATCCTTGTCCACTGTACTCTGCGTGCCGGGGGAAACCCTAGGACCTCTGGTCCGGGTAGCAGCGCCGTGTCGACGGTGCTTCCCTTCCTATAGGGGCTGCTTGGCACGGGGCGCTTCGGGGTGCCTGGATCGTGGTGGGAGAAGATGGAGAGGGCACACCGGTGGCGGGTCATTTTCGTTTTGTCACTTCGCCTTAGTCTTCATTTCCTTTTTTTGGGCATGCATTTGTTGTTGCCCCAGCATTCTCCTTGCCCCATCTTTCTGTTTGGTTCGATTGTATCGGTGTGGTTGCTATATTAATATAGCGAGGCGAAAGCCTATTTCTTCAGTACCATTATCATTGATGTGCAAATGGAACAAACAACCAATCCAAAATGAAATAGTGGTGTTGCTATGATTTTTTACTAACCACGACTTAGGAAACAAAAAAGACAAATCTACTGGCAGTAGTAATAAGGACAACACAGTTGCAATGAACTATTACATACATATGGATTAGTTATTTTGTTTCTCCATATACATGTCACATTTGCATTTAAACTTTTCACAGACAATTGATAGATAGTGTGTTAGTTGTAGGATTTTTTTTTCATGAATTTCAACTTTAAAGATTGAGTACCTTACAACCGCGTAGCACGAACCCGATATACATGGCAAGAATCGCGAAGATATACTCTCCCATCTTCGCCGTCAACCATATTTGAAAAGTGAAAGCCGAATGGACGACTTGATGCTTTAGCGACCTCAGTAATTTTGATGCTCTCGCGCACAAGGGAAGAAACACGCTTGTTCCTTTGTGCACACATACATAAATTTCTGCGGATTTTTTTGTTGTAGTTCATGAAATTAAGGATTGCAGATAATAGGACATTTTTTTCCATCTTGGTAAATTTGGCTTTGAGTTTGGAAATTCTAGTTTATTTGTGATTATATAGTGAATAAGCCACTAGAAGTCGCAAATTGTTGCACCATGAACAAAAGACTTGTAGCAGCTAGTTCTCTGCCGAGACCCATTGTTCTAGTCATATTTACCAACGAATTTGAATGTCATATCTGGAATCCGGACGATAATCCATTTTCTATTTTTAATCTAGGTGAAATCCGGACGATAATGCATGAATCAGTTAGTTCTCAGCCGAGACCCATTGTTTGTAGCTAGCTATATTAACCAACGAATTTGAATGTCACATATGGAATCCTGACAATAATTCGTTTTTTATTCTTAATCTAGGTGAAATCCGGACGATAATGTATGAATTTGGAAATCTCCAAATCCTGAATCTATGTGAAATTATGCCTTTCTAATGAAGTTTTCTCAAAAAAAAAGTATTCCGTAAAATGGAATGTTCGTGCGTTTGCACACGCAAACGAACAGGAATTTGCTTTCACAATTTGTAAGGGGTATTCGCTTTCACCACTTGCTATGACAGTGGGAAAACAATGCCGAGACGCGTGACACCTGTTTGGTTAACATACTTTGGATGTTCAATTTAATGGCTACCATCTAATCAAACATATTAAGGGACAGAGATTCTACTACTAGTACAAACGGCCAAACGGGGCTGCAGGCGTGCATATCAGCATATGCTATGCTGGTAGTGGCAGCGCAGGGCTTCTGGTTCCGATCCCCACAACACGATGCCACATGTAATAAAGAAAGAAAAATTACAGCGCCTGCAGTCCAGGACACAACAAAGATGACACGAGCTAAAGCAACAAAGAAGAACACAGGAGATCACTGATACTACAGGCTACAAAGATACTAGTACTACTAGGATGCAACTTCCGAAGTACTACGCTAATGGCCAAAGCAGGCAGCCTTCCGCCGGGCCTCCTGCTGCCCTGCCGGAGCACGAAATTAGAAAGGGAAGGCATGGCCGGACTCCCGACTTGACCGTGGAGCGCCACCGCAAACGAGCAACACAACAAAGCTGTTGCATCGTTTGATTTCATGCCCTAGCTGGTAGCCTGGAGGATGCGCTAGCTGCGCAGCACGGGCCTCCATGCCGGCTGTCGCGGCGGTCGGCGGTGTGGCAGGCGTATGGGGAGCCGCTGAAGTGGCTCACCGGCGATAGACTGCATATGCGTCGTCGTCGTCGTCTACACAAGCTATGCTGAGCCGGCCAGATCCTAGTTTGATAGTACTAGCTAGTGGAGGCTCGGTAGAAAATCATTTCATATTTGACGCGATCGAGCTATATGTATATTATCTGGGTACGCACGGCTGACAGCATATGCATGGATCCACTACGTACACAATACGCTGCGGTGCACGGTCACGGACACGCACACGCGTGTGAGATTTGGTGTACTGATATGGCAGTAAAACTGCGCAGAAAATCGAAAAGGAGCAATAAATTCATCTTAATTTTGCCCAATTTGGGTTCGTCATATAAATCTTCACCACCTGAACATTCATTCATCCTGGCGGCTGATATAAATAGGAGTACCTGATCAAGCCATTGCAAGCGAAAAATGTCTGTCCAAACTTCACGCATTAAATGCCGAGCTGCAGTTCTAGGCTCCGGCCGCTGCGTTTTTTACGTGAATTAAGTGCCACTCTTGGTTTTGTAGACTCTAGTTGCGGTAGAAGTTGAGTACTTGATATATGATCACGTTTGGAAAGCTCCAGATAAATAGAACTTGCATTGGAAAGCTCCTGCTACTGAAACGAGAAGATCTCGTCCATTCTAACAAGCAAAGCAAAAGCTAGCAAGATGAAAAGCTGGCTACCTAGGTAGCTACTAATCAAATCGATCTCGAATTCTCGATCAATCTATTCTTCTGCCAAATAGGCAAATCAAATGCAGAATTTGCGCAGTAGAAGCATCGCGCGACCATGAAGGATCACCGTTTCTGAGGCAGATGCCATGATTGCGGCTACAATCTTCAGCTCCATCGCATCACTCCACCAGGCTGGCTAGTATGCTTGTTCCACTCCCTCCATGGATGGTTGCTCCGCACGAGTGCTAAAACCGACAACAAAATACTACCACAAGTTTGGTTGGGGGTCGTCTTTGTGCCATTTTCATTGCTTCTCAAATGGAACAAACAACCAAATCCAAAAGTAAATGGTGACGTTGCTGTGAATATTTACCAATCACAACTTGGGAAACAAAATGAAAAAAATCTACTGTAAGGAGTACTCGCGATTACACAATTCTATTACTCACAACTTGATTAGTCATTTTGTTCTCAATATACATGTCACATTTGAGTTTAAACTTTCCAGAGACAATAGCTACATTAATTGTGTGTTGGTACTAGGATTTTTTTCATGAAATTGAACTTTATAGATGGAAAAATACCTGGATGTGCCAGGACTGCCTTACAACCGTCAAGTGCACACCAGATATACTCCCCCATCCTCGCGATCCACCATACTTGAAATCAGGGACAAAGGCGAAAAGAAAAAGTCCATTGGGGTCAGAGTTTGTAACACTGCGTTTATCTTCTACATCGAAAAGTGTTTTTGACTAATTTATTGAGGGCTTTGCTGAAGTTCATTTGTGTCAACTGACACCAATGCTATTGAAGCAGCTCCATCCCAGTATGAAATGGAAAGCTCGATGGAAGCCTCAATGCTATAGCGACCTCCAATATTTAGAAGTTTCATGCACAAGGGAAGAAACTTACTTGTTTACATGGAAACAAAATTTCGCAGAATTTTGGTTGTAGTTCATGAAATTAAGGATTGCAGATACGGGGACATTTTTTGGGTCTTGGCAAATTTTGATTCAAATGTGGATATTCTAGTTTATTTAAGATTATGTAATGAATACGGGCCACGAGCAGCTGCTCCTGCGCCGGTGCCACGGGCAGCTGCTCCCAGAATTTTGCTCATTTCTCAACCTATCATCCCCAAACAAAACTGCAATGCCAAAAAGTTCTCAACAAATTTATGTCTATCTAAACGAATTAATTTCCAAGCAAACTCACTAATGAACCAACAAAGATATTGCGTTTTGATTTCCAAGCAACTGCCCTCGGTAAACAATTTTGCTACCGCCATATTTTGGGTAGTTTTGTTTATGCATGTGTCCTATTGGGATCAACGTTTGGGGGACAAAATACACATATTTTAAGTTTTTATACATCTAGATAAAATGTGGCTGTGTTCTTTTAGATGCTCGGTCCATTTTGGATCAAGTAAAACTGATTGGAAAACCAAAAACAGTAATAAATTCACCTTATTTTCCCCCAATTTGGGTGCACTCCTCTCTATCGTCATAAATCTTCACCCCCGAACATTCTTCCTGGCCGCTGGTATAAATAGAAGTACCTGATCAACCGCAGTTAAGCCGTTGCGGCCGGGAAACATGTCGGTCCAAACCTTACGCATTAAATGACTTTGAAGCTGCAGTGCGCCAAGCTACTGCTACATTTTGTAGGACGTGAAGTGCCTCTCTATAGTTGCACTAGAAGTGAAGTGAGTAGTGACGGCCTCAATGGGACGTCAAGATCGACGCCGTCTTTTCGATCGTTTCTTGCAACAGAGCACGCTTGGGGAGAGGGGGATCGAGGCGAGACATGCCGATGGTAATTCGTTGGGGAACGATACAGCGTTGCAGTCGATCGTTTGCTGCGTGGCATCACGGGTCGATCTGCTGTCCGTAGCTTGTACTTGCATGGCGCACGCACCCTGCTGGTCTATTACCTGAACCCTAGCTAGGCATGGCTGCACACACAGGGGGCAGGGGTACCCTATGTCGATCATTTCATCGAGTACAACCCCGACCAATGGAAAGTCCAGATCGACCCTACCACCAAACTCTGCAGGCTCCAACCGATACAAAGCTGCGTGCTTCTGCTTTGCTTACACACAGGAGATGCAGACACACTTGTGACTTGTGCATGCATGGAGGAGAAAGAATGCCTTCTGCGTTAACAAAAGCGAGGGGCGAAGCCGTGCAGCTGAAACTAGAAGATCTTCCGTCCATTACCACAAGCAAAGAAAAAAAGCTGGCTAGCTAGGTAGCTACTCCAATCGATCTCGATGCATCAAAAAAAATCCTGTCAAATCGGCAAATCAGATACAGAGGCCATCATTGCGGTTACGACCTTCAGATCGATCACATCACCCCACCTGGCGATTTGGCAATGGACTTCGATTCCCCTCCGTGCATGGTGGATTGATGGATCTCTGCCTAGGTTGCTCCGCACCAGCGGTGGAACAAACCAATACTATCTGGATGCTGTTGAATATATAAGCAATTTATCATGTGATTTAATTCACGAAAATATGAAACAGTTCATGACTAGTATAACAAGTATGAAACTAATAATGTGATCTGCTAATACAATATATAAACAGATCGAATGTAGAGCATATACTAGAAACAACAATTCTAGCAATACTATCTGGATGCTGTTGAATATATAAGCAATTTATCATGTGATTTAATTCACGAAAATATGAAACAATTCATGACTAGTATAACAAGTATGAAACTAATAATGTGATCTGCTAATACAATATATAAACAGATGGAATGTAGAGCATATACTAGAAACAACAATTCTAGCAATAGTTCAAATATGAGAGACATGAAGGGCCTCTTTGGGTTGCACGATTGAAAAGCACAAGAATATGAAAAACACAGGAATTTCACAAGTTTGCAAGTGCAAAACAGAGAATGGTCAAACATAGGAAAATTGTACAATTTGTCATTTGGATAAAACGCAGGAAAAGTGTCTCGATCCTATACACTTGAGAATAAAAAAGAGGTTGAAGTGGATGTGCAAATTCCTATGGAATTGAGGCAAAAGAATCCAATCCATAGGAGTTTGGTAACACAATTCCTTTGAACCAAAGGCAATACATAGGACAAATTCCTACGGATTGAATCTAACGAAAATCCTTTGAAATTCCTACAATCCAAAGAGGCCCGAACACGTACGGTGCAACAGGAGCGGAACCGTTGGTGTTCGTGTTGTCGCCCATGTCGTCAATGAAGAGGTTGCGTCGGGGAAGAAGTAGTCGTTGGGGAAGTAGTCGCGGGGGTGTGCTCCCAAAAACCTGATCGCCATGTCCCTTACAGGATCACAAGAGGCAGGGTTCTGGAGGCCTACTGTCCCTTTAACCGTGCACAAGGAAAGAAACACGCTTGGTAGTTCATGAAACTAAAGATTGCAAATGCCGGAACAATTTTTTCATAATGGTGAATTTTGGTTCAAATTTCGGAAATTTAGTTTATTTATGATTATATAATGAACATGCCTCTAGAAGGCGTAAGTTGTTGCGCCGTCAACAAAAAAATGTTGCAGTTAGTCCTCGACGAGTCCCATTATTTCTAGTTATATTTAACAAACAATTTGAATGGAACACGGACGATAATGTTAATTTGAACTATTTTTGAAATTTCCAAAATCTCAATCTGGGTGAAATCATTCTTTTTTCTATTCAATTTGTTTTGCAAAAATAGGATTTGCGAGTAAGAACAAAAGTAGTCTTGTTCCTACGTTTGTGCATGCAACGGAGAAAGAATTCATGCAGTACTACTATTGCTTTCACCGTTGGCTATGACAATGGGAAAACAATGGCGAGAGTCGTGACCATGCAAGGCTTATTGTTTATACAGGCAGCACGTATCCTGATTCGTACGTATCTAGACGCATTTCAGTTTGTAGATTCACTCATTTTAATCCGTCTGTAGTGCGTATTATAATATCCTCCCATAAAGAGTTGATATACTCGCAAGACAAATTCAACTGCAGAAATAGGAGTATAGAAACCCTAGGAGTATAGAATCCTCAATTGGTAAGTAGCTCCCGTAAAAGATTCGAGGTGCTCACACAGTAATTTTTTTAAGGGATATCCTCTTTGACATTTATGCCAAATTCGGACAAAGCCATCGAGACTTGGCAATGTTGAATTTATACTCTAGAATATTCCATAAATATACTTACCTATTCATACACAAAACAATCTATTAAGATATTTGTTAGACTATGTTACTTATATCTAGTATTATGTATACGATATAGTATACAAATCTACATGAAATTTATTGATGAAGAAAACTATGAAAAAAATAAAATGAAAATCTAACATAATGTAAATGTACTTTTCAACTATATGTGTCACAAATATGTAAGATGAATGGTACAACTAACATTTAACATTTTTTATGTGGTTAACAATGTCAATAAAAATATGAAATTATGCTCATTAATATTATAACATTCTAAAAATAAGTATGAAAGTTTAGTACAAATATTACCTATGTGTACAAATTTTGTTTCGACCGGCCGCTCTTTCCCTCCTGCAGTGGGACATTGTTACACATATCGTATAAATGTAGAGTTGTACTCGAGATGAATAGAATTTGTACTAGAAAACTTGTTACAAACCAGATGATTTTCCGTCGTACATATAGGAGGTCTTGTGACTGAGGTTTCAGCTCGATATCAGAAAATTGCAATTTCAGAAAAATTGGCTGAGTTTTTTCCACACCCTGCATACAATTTGTTCTTGTCAAGTACCATAGTTTCTAATTATATTATCAACGAATTTTAATGTCACATATAGAATCCAAACGATATTGTCTGAAACATTTCTAAATTTCAAAATCTAGGTGAAATTGTTTTTTCTCTATTAAAATTTTCAAAAAAGTAAGAATTATTTGTAGGGACTAATTTTTTTTACCGGGTTGTAGGGACAAACGTCAACGTAACAGAGAATTCGTGCAGTAGTATATCGCTTTCACCATTGGCTGTGACAGTTGGAAAACAACGGCGAGAGTCGTAACCCTACATTGGATATGGTACAAACTAACCACCATGACCCGGACTGCAGACTTGGTGTACCCGAGCACCAAAAAATATGTCATATGATACATATGCAATGTATGTGCTAATTTTCGGTGCAAAAAAAAGTCGTATTCCGAGCTATATGAAAATAACAAAATTCTGGGCACAAAAAAGAGAAAATGGTACATTGAATTTGTTAGAAATGTCGTGGTGGTATCACGGCAGATGCCATAGGATGGCTAAAGAGTGGGGCCGATGGACGCTGGAGGATCCGGGAGAGGGTTAGCACGCTAAGAAGCGTACACAGATGAACACACAAGCACAAGCACACACAGGATCTACCCAGGTTCGGGGCCCTCGTGAGGAGGTAACACCCATACTCCTGCCTATCTCTCTCTGAATATCTCGGTAACACACGTACAAAGCTGCTCCTCGAGCTGTATGATCCCAACAATGGGGATAAACACACTGAAGAAGATGAAGCTACTGGGTGAAAGGTGTCTCTGGGCATCGTCCCTCACGCAGGAGGGGGTGAGGCCCTATATATAGGCTAAACCGAGTTACCGGAATACCCCTCCACTTGCAACGGTCACTTCTCCGTACCGGCACTGCAGACGCGCACGCCTGCTCGTCATGATTGTCTCTGCACAGTGGACAGGACGTGGCTTGCCCATGTCCTGTCCCATATCTCTGCACCTAGGTACACCCGAGGTCAGCGGTGTCCTTCTCCTGCTCCTTGGTCAGCAGAGGTAAGCCTAGTCACCTCAGACATGCGCCGTACCGCACGCCGCGCTCCCGTGCCAGACGGGATGTGACAGCGCGCTGACTTCTGTCCGACATAAGGATAACCCGGCATGGATATGCCGGATTCCCTTTCCTGAATAATCTTCCCTGCACATAAGAAAGCACACAAGTTACCGACATTCATATGTCGGTTATGATGTCTCGGATCCTTATCTCGGATCCCTTATCTCGGTCGTCATATGCCGGTGGGCATCAGCGTGGTACCTCGGTCCCTTCTGGTCCGGGTTATCTCGGTATGCCTATGTCGGTTTGCACCTACACCACACTCTGAAGCCCAGGCATGTCGGCTTTTACTGTAACTTGGCCCACACCTGGGCATAGCTTTTACCACATCATGACCCTACCCGGGAGTAGCCCCCCGACAAGAAAATTCTCTTTTTGTGTAGCCCATAATATAAGGTTTTTTTGGACGAAACTTCTGGCGTACATACATTATGTGTGTATATGTATTTGTGTACCAAGTTTCAGATTTTTTTTTTGAAACCTGGAAGAATGATTTTCAAATTTTCGAAAAAGGGCACCCATGCTCGGGACTCACTAACAATTTTCGGCATGGGCCGCTAACGCACATTGCATGCCTTATTTAATGGAATAATTGAGACAATCGAATCAAACATATTAGAGGGGCAGAGATTCTAGTAGTAGAGTCTATCGTCAATTTGGTAAAACTGATTCGGGAATTGAACAACGGCAATAAATTCACCTTATTTTTCCCCAATTTGGGTGCACTCCTCTCTATCGTCATAAATCTTCACCCCGGCCCGAACATTCTTCCTGGCCGCTGGTATAAATACAAGTACCTGATCAACCGCAGTTAAGCCGTTGCGGCCGGGAAACATTGCATGTCGGTCCAAACCTTACGCATTAAATGAGTACCGTGCCGAGCTCGCTGCGGTGCTAGGCTACCGCCGCATTTCCTATGTGATCGACTCTTGGTTAGCGGCTGCCAGGGGTAGCTATGTCATTTCATCGAGTCCACCCACGACCAATGAAAATCCAGATCGGTCCTACCAGGAAACTCTGCAGGGGCAGGCTGCATGCATGCTCCTGCTTACCCACAGGCATGCAATGAGAAGAAAGAATTTCTTCTGTATTTGTAGGAACAAAAAAAAAAGATATACTCGACTTGAAAAGACCTTCCGTCCATTCTCACAAGCAAAGGAAAAGGGCAAGCGAGATGAAAAGCTGGCTAGCGATCTACTCTGACTTTAAACAGTCGTACGGCCAGAGATCATCACAAGGCGCCTCCAATCGATCTTGATCCATCAAAAAAGGTCTGTCAACTAGGCACATCAAATGCAGAGGCCATCATTGCGGCTACAATCTCAAGCTCAATCGCATCAATCGACCAGGCGACTTGACAATGGACTAGAATAAAGTACTCAAAAAAATTGGCTGAGCTTGTTCCAGTCGCCCTCGTTGCATATGGTATGCTGGTACTGGCTGTGCAGGGGCAGGGCTTCACAAACAGGATCGCTTCAGGAAAGAAAGAAACATTCAGGCCAGGACACAACAAAGACTACCCGAGCTAAAGCAAGCAACACAAATACACAATACATGGACAGTAGAGGGTCAGCAAGGAGATCACTGATACTACAGGCTACAGAGATACTAGTAGTACCACTACGTGCTAGGATGCAACTTCCGAAGTACTCCGTACTAGAGAGAAAACTAGTCTAAAAATTCGAAACAAAATCCTACGTCTAGATAATGTCAAGATCTACGAGTGAGTAAATTTTGAATCCAAAATTCGTATTATTCTAGACTACACAAAAAATAAATCTGGGGAAATTTCAAAAATAAATAAATTGCGTACTGTTCACCACCCACACCCATTTGACATTTTTTCCCAGCCTAAAATGTAATGAATTTTAATCGAAAAATTGCGCACATGTATATCATATCACTATCTACAGTTGGGACTTTTTCCAGGATTTTTTGAAATTTAATAATGCAACATTTTTTTCGGAAAATCTGAGCTATGTGTCTTCACACTAATAAACGCCACCCTCTGGAATCATTGCGCATTTGACACGATATCGAGATATACCTGTATACGCACGGCAACAGACACACATCGCCTGCATTGACCACACAACACAGGCCACTTGCAGTATACGCATGCACGCACCGCAAAACACACGGCCGAGCACGGTCACGGAAAATTAGCCAGGAAAAGTAGCTATCTATATCTGTCAGAGTATCTCCACCGTGACCTCCAGTGGGGGACCAGCAGGGACCTGGCCCCCCCCCCCCCCCCCCCTAATACCATTGATTTGCTCATAAAAAATATATGAACAGTGTAAATTTTGATTTGTTTACTCAAACCGCCCCCCCCCCCCCCCAACACTCAAAATTAGGCAATCCTGCCTCCGCCCTAGTGACCTCCCAAAGTGTAGATCAGGGTAGCACGCATCCGCCACACCCTCTATGCCTCACCATAGCTGGATTGGTGTGGCCCGGGCTGCGAATCGGGTCATCCTCAAGGTGCCACCGCTCCTCCTTCCTCGGTCGCGCCACACTCTTGCTCGCCACTCCTTCTCGTTGATCTTCCCTCCCGAGTCGCTCCTCCTTGTCGAGGCATCGTTAGAGTGTTAGACCAATGCGCTCATGACCATTTGGCTGCGGAGTGACTGTGTCGCGTTACTACCAACGAGCAATGGAAGAAAGGCTGGAACTCACATGCACACGGATGCTGCATCCGCTTATTCGCATCGTTCGACTTGTTTTTTTTCCTTCGAGAAACCTCTCGAGGAGGGCGTGGTGTTCCTGTAATTCGTATATAAGAAAAAAAATTGACCCAGTTTATAAGGATGACCGGCCCCAAAAACCATACAAGTAGAGAAAACTGAATATTATTCCATGGGATATTGTAGTAAAACTGAATAAGTAGAAAAACACTAGTAGAAACATGACCATCCATCCGGAGCTTTGGTCCCGGCCGAATTATAACCCGGGATCAATGCACCATTGATCCCGGGTCGAGCCGTCGTGGCGCCCGTGGGCATTGATCCCGGGTCGGTTGGGACCTTTGATCCCGGTTCGTGACACGAACCGGGATCAAAGGGTCTTCACATGCGTCGCAGCGCTGGGCCCCTCTGGCAGGGGACCTTTGGTCCCGGTTCGTGTTACAAACCGGGATCAAAGGGTCTCCCTGCTATATCATCTTCTTCCACCCCGAGCTAGCTCGAGTTCATCACCATTTCTCCTCCATTTTCCTCTCTCCCACTCAAATTAATCCCCATTTTTTTGCACCATTTGAGAGGATTGAAGGCACCCCATCTATTCAAAGGTTAGCAACATCGTTCTTTCCTCCGGCGTTGCAACTTTAGCTCATTTCGTTGCTAGTTTAGCTCATTTCAATTTTGTAATGCTAGCAAGGTGTTTGATGAAATGCCCAAGCTAGAAAGTGTATTTGCGAGCTCAAATTAATTTATTATTTGTGGATTTTAGTGTTGTCCCCGTCCTCACCGCCGTCGATAGCCCGCGTCGTCCCGTCACCGGCACCACTTTGGTGAGCCTCTTTTTTATCTTTTATTTTTAAAACCTATATATATACTTGTATGATTTAAATGCATATTTATTTCTTGTATAATTAATTTCTTATGTTTTTTATATGTATAGTGTCATGGTTTTGATATCCGTCCCCGTCGGCCCTCGTCCGATCTATGATTCGGATGTGGTATATTTTCATAACTATTTGTTTCGTTTCGTGTTTATCACACTCATGCCCGACCAACTTGACGTAGAGATATTTTTATTTAGGAGGTAGTTGAACCGGAAATTCCAGTCGACCCTATTGTCGAGTATTTTAAAAAGGAAAACGACGATTTGAAAGCAAAATTGAAGATAAGCGAAGATCTTTGTCTCCAATACCTAGAAGAGAAGAGTGTATTGGACTTGAAGATTGCCGACATCGATGATGCTTACGGGGTCGTCGTCGCTGCTCACGAGATGAAGATGGAGGCAATGCGCTTGAAGCTTAAAAAGATTAGAAAATATGCCATTAGTCGAGAGGCTTGGTATCATTATGCTGTTGGTTCAATAGTTACCTTAGTTGCGATTTTGATCGCATTTGTTGTTGGATTTAAATTCTTTAGATAGTTGTATGTTAGGTTCAATTAATGTATGTTTCATTAGAACAATGTATTACATTTGGGCACTACTCTACTTTGGTTTTAATGTGATGAACTTGTATTAATTAATTTGGTCAGTACTATATATTTATGATGTAGTGTAATGGTTTTTGATATATTTATATAATGCAGATGAGCCGGCAATGGATGTACAGTGACCGACGCGGTCTCGACTTTATCAATGGCATGCATAGTTTTCTCCGTGTGGCTAATGATAACAAGCCGTCGAGTGGTTATATTCTTTGTCCATGTAGAGTCTGCAAGAATAAGCGGGATTACTCTACGTCAAGAACCATTCACGTCCACCTGTTGGAGGAGGGTTTCATGGATGGTTATTATTGTTGGACCAAGCACGGAGAAAGAGGGGTTATGATGGAAGAAAATGAAGAAGAAGAGGATAATGACACCTATCCTACGTTCACTGCAGACGGTGATACTCCAATGGGGGAAGACGAAGCTGAAGAAGAGCCCAATGATGATGAGCCCAATGATGATTTTGGCCGGGCCATTCTTGATGCACGGATAAACAGCGGAAGTGAAAACGAGAGGTCGAAGTTGGATAGCATGTTAGAGGATCACAAAAAATTGTTGTACCAAAATTGCGAAGATGGCCAGAAGAAGCTTGGTACCACGCTGGAATTGCTGCAATGGAAGGCAGAGAATGGTACAACTGACAGAGGATTTGAGAATTTGCTGAAAATAATAAAGAAGATGCTTCCAAGGGATAACGTACTGCCCCCCAGTACGTACGAAGCAAAGAAGATTGTGTGCCCTCTAGGATTAGAGGTGCAGAAGATACATGCATGCATCAATGATTGCATCCTCTATCGCGGTGAGAAGTACGAGCATTTGAATGCGTGCCCGATATGCGGTGCGTTGCGGTACAAGATAAGGCGAGATGACCCTGGTGATGTTGACGGCGATCCGTGCCCCAGGAAGAGGGTTCCTGCCAAGGTGATGTGGTATGCTCCTATAATACCACGGTTGAAACGTTTGTTCCAAAACAAAGAGCATGCAAAGTTGTTACGATGGCACAAAGAAGACCGTAAGAAAGACATGATGCTGAGACACCCCGCTGATGGGTCGCAGTGGCGAAAAATCGACAGGACCTTCAAGACGTTTGCAGATGACGCTAGGAACATAAGATTTGGTCTAAGTACAGATGGCTTTAATCCTTTCGGGGAACAAAGCTCCAGTCATAGCACCTGGCCTGTGACTCTATGTATGTATAACCTTCCTCCTTGGTTGTGCATGAAGCGGAAGTTTATTATGATGCCGGTGCTCATCCAAGGTCCGAAGCAACCCGGCAACGACATTGATGTGTACCTAAGGCCATTGATTGAAGAACTTTTAGAGTTGTGGAGTGACGAAGGGGTACGTGTGTGGGATGAGCACAAACAAGAGGCATTTGACCTACGAGCGTTGTTGTTTGTAACCATCAATGATTGGCCTGCTCTTAGTAACATTTCAGGACAGTCAAACAAGGGATACAATGCTTGCACGCACTGTCTAGATAAGACTGAAAGTATATATGTAGGCAACAAGAATGTGTACCCAGGTCATCGTCGATTTCTTCCACCTGAGCATCCCGTAAGAAAGAAAGGCAAGCATTTCAAATGTGAGGTTGATGACCGGACGAAGCCTACCTGCCCTGATGGTGATGCTATATATGAGATGGTCAAGGATTTAGAAGTAATCTTTGGAAAGGGTCCTGGCAGTCTATCTGTTCCGAAAGACGCCAACAAGCGCGTACCCTTGTGGAAAAAGAAATCCATATTTTGGGAGTTACCCTATTGGAAAATCCTAGAGGTTCGCTCTGCAATCGACGTGATGCACGTGACGAAAAATCTTTGCGTGAACCTGCTAAGCTTCTTGGGTGTGTATGGGAAGACGAAAGATACACCGGGTGCACGACTGAACCATCAACATATGCACGAGAAGACGAAAGACGACCACCTTAATCCAGAGAAGTATCAAGGTCCTGCCAGCTACGCTCTTACCAGAGAAGAGAAGGAGATCTTTTTTGAAGTCCTGAACAGTATCAAGGTCCCGTCTGGCTTCTCGTCGAATGTGAAGGGAATAATTAACATGGCAGAGAAAAAGTTCCAAAACCTGAAGTCTCATGACTGCCATGTGATTATGACACAATTACTACCGGTTGCATTGAGGGGGCTTCTACCGGAAAATGTTCGACTACCCATTGTGAAGCTATGTTCATTCCTCAATGCAATTTCTCAGAAGGTGATCAATCCATTGACTCTAGGAACTTTACAGAAGGATGTTGTTCAGTGTCTTGTCAGCTTCGAGTTGGTGTTCCCACCATCCTTCTTCAATATTATGACGCACCTCATAGTTCACCTAGTCGAAGAGATTCAAGTTCTCGGTCCTGTATTTCTACACAACATGTTCCCCTTCGAGAGGTTCATGGGAGTCTTAAAGAAATACGTTCATAACCGTGCTAGGCCTGAAGGAAGCATCTCCAAGGGTTATGGAACAGAGGAGGTCATTGAGTTTTGTGTTGACTTTATTCCTGACGTTAACCCGGTCGGTGTTCCTCAATCGCGCCATGAGGGGAGATTGCGTGGAAAAGGAACACTAGGAAAGAAACAAATATTTTCTGACTGGGATTCTTTCAATCGAGCACACTACACAGTTCTACATAATTCGAGCTTGGTGGCTCCGTATATCGAGGAACACAAGAATACTTTACGCTCATTAATGGCTGAAGAATGCATTGAAAAAGAACACTTGAAGACTTTCTGCGGGTGGTTGCACACACGTCTCATTAATGACAACACTGTCGAAGAACAGCTAAACTTGTTGGCCAGAGGACCATCTTCGACTATATTGGCTTTTCAAGGGTACGAGATAAATGGGAATACATTTTACACGGCCGACCAAGATAAAAAGAGCACCAACCAAAACAGTGGTGTCCGCTTTGATGCATCAAACAACAATGGGACAAAGGACACATATTATGGGTACATAGAGCAGATATGGGAACTTGACTACGGACCTTCTTTCAAGGTACCTTTGTTCCGGTGCAAATGGTACAACCTGGATGGTGGGGTAAACGTAGACCCGCAGTACGGAATGACTACAGTGGATCTCAAGAATTTTGGGTATGACAACGAACCATTCGTACTAGCCAAAGACGTGGCTCAGATTTTCTATGTGAAGGACATGTCTTCCAGACCAAAAAAAAGAAAAGATAAGCAAGCGAAGACATCATATGATGAGCCAAAGCGTCACATAGTTCTTTCAGGGAAAAGAACTATCGTGGGAGTGGAGGACAAGACAGACATGTCAGAAGATTACAACAATTTTGAAGAAATCCGGCCCTTCGCAGTGAAAATTGACCCAAGTCTCGCGTTAAATGGAGAAGCTTGTCCATGGCTACGGCGCAAACAGAAGAAAGTGACGGGTAGAAAGTTGAAGAAGATTGTGTAATGAGGAGGATGACGACGACGATGACTTCAACTGGAGCGACCATGGAGAAGAGGTCGGCGGGCCACAGATGCAGGAGGCCATTGAAGCCTCCTTACAGTCCGTTTTATGAAAAGTGTGAGTGATGTGTAATAATGTAACTGTGTGAGTGAAACGATCCGTATGCTTCTTCAGTCCCGGTCGGTTAGAAACCTTTATGTGATGTGTAGTAATGTATTAAAGCATTAAAGTCGTCGTGAGCAGCAAATCGACCTTCGATCCACAGCGGCAAGACGTCTCTGATGATCTACGACCGTCCCAAAAAGTGTTGGGAATGTCGCAGATCATCAGAGCGCCTTGCCGCTGCTTGGATCGGACCGAGGGGCATGGCTACCACTTCCACCACCACCACCACTCCCACCTCCTCGGCAATTCATCATTGCGTCACCCTAATCCAGTGGCTGGATTCAACCTACCTGAGGGCTTGTGTTTCCAACAGCGTCGTTGTGTTGTCATTGTTCACCGACCTACAGGAGGTGGCTCCAATGGCTGGCCGGTGAACAAGGACGAACACAATAATGCCAAGGAACATGCCAGCAGGTAGGCTAAATCCAGCCATTGGATTCGGTGGCGAAGGTAGATGCTCGTTGTGTGCCGTTCGCTGCAGGGACGCCGCTATTTATAGGCGATTAGAAAGTGTACCTGTGGATGAGGTGGGAGTGGTGGTGGTGGTGGGGAGTGCTGATCCAACAGCTCACAAGCCCTCAAAAGAAACACACCCCTGATCCAACGGCTCACAAGCGCTTGAAAGAAACACACGATCCGTGTGCTTCTTTAGTCCCGGCTGGTAACACCAACCGGGACTAAAGGCGGGCTTCGCGGTCACGACTCGTGTCAGTCACATGTGTCCACCAGCGGTAACCGTCGCTTTATAAAAGGGGATTGCAGAATAATTCAAAGCAGGGAACATTATTGTCCTCACTTTACAAAAACATCATTGATCAAATATTCAAAAGTATCACGCATACATCTTTATTTAATCCATAATACATCACGAATAATATAACTAACTTTTGCCGGGTCCTAAGCCGCGAGGTGCTGAGCGGCCGGCGGCTTGCACCCAAAGATAAGGAACCATCACTGGGGCAATACTCACATGAGGAGGATCCCTATGAAGTTTATACCACATATTGTCATGCACCGCTTGCGTATCCAACCTAACCAGGTAACGACGGACGTGCTCGTCCTCCTCTCTGATACGGTGACGCACCTCCACCTCGGGGGCCGGCGGCCTCTGCACCGAGGCTGGCCCACGCGACGGCCACCAAACAAGATCCGGGTCGACGACCTCACCCGGATTCCTCACCAAACTACGCGTCCCGGAAGACACCTCCCAGTGCCAGCCCGGCGGAGCCCAGTCCCGGACACTGCCCGGTTCCAACAAATGGGTGGTCGTCATCGATTCCCGCCGAGATCTGAAAAAATGAGTGGGGAATTTGATCAAACAACTAAGGTGCGTGCAACCTAGGTAGGGGAGGGACAGGGCAGCACCTTGGCATGGGGACGGAGGGGAGGTCCACGGTGGTGTGGAGGATATAGCGCGGCGCCGGCGGAGGCCACGGGCGCGGAGGAGGGCGTCGAGCGGCGCAGACAAGGGCGGCGGCGGCGCGGAGTAGTGGAGAGAGCAGGGGCAGGCTCTCAGGTCTCCCGGCCCCTGGCCTTTATATAAGGAGGAAAGATAAACCTTATCCCAGCCCCCACCAACCCCACCTTATCTCAGTCAAAAATCAAATTTATCACGAAAGCAATTAAATCAATAGATATAAAAGAAAAAGAAAACACAAATAGAAACAAGAAAAAAAAAGGCCTTTCATATATATTGGACCATTTAAGTAAAATTTTAAAAAGAAACTAAAATAACAATTCAAAAATATGTAAAAGAAAAACAAAACTACAAAAGCAATTAAATTAATAGATGTAAAAGAAAAAGAAAACAGAAATAGAAATAAGAAAAGGAAACAAGAAAAAAAAGAAAAACACCATTCATCCCGGTTGGTAACACCAACCGGGACCAAAGGCCTGCTGGGCTTCGCGCGCAATTTTTCGCGGCCCAGACAGACCTTTGGTCCCGGTTGGTGTTACCAACCGGGATGAAAGGGTCATCCATCCCGGTTCGTGGCTGGAACCGGGATGAAAGGTCCGTTGCGCGTCGATTTGGGTGGTTTGCCCCCAAAATTTTATCACAAGTCCTCAAATTTCCCCTTCGCCTCCACGACGCCGACGCCGCCAGGCTGCTGCACCCGCCTTCTCCGACGCCACCGCCGCCGCGTCCTCCGGCCGTTGTGCTGCTCCGGCCGCGCCCCGACGCCGCGTCCCCGCCCTGATCGACGCCGCGTCCTTCCCCTCCCGCCAGGATCGACGCCGCATCCTTCCCCTCCCGCCGCGTTCCCGCCGCGTACGTCGTCACGCGCGTGTCGCCGTCGTCGCCGCGCCCTTCCGCAAGGCTGCCGCACCCTCCCGCAAGGCTGCCGCACCGTCGCGTTGGAGGCCGCGTCGCCGCCCTATCCCCTCCCTCTCCGTGGCCGCACTCCCCGCCGTCGCGTTGGAGGCTGCGCGCGGCCCGACTCCTCGCCGTTGTCGCCTCCGCCCGAGGATCCCCGCCGTTGTCGCCTCCGCCCGAGGCCCGGCCGCCACGCCCCTCTCCCCTCCGTTGTCGCCTCCGCCCGAGGCCCGGCCGCCACGCCCTCTCCCCGCGCCGTCGCCTCCTCTGCTCCAAGTTGTTGAGGTAATGTTTTTCTTATTTCTTTCATGGTTTAATTAATTTAGGTTAATTGCCCTTTGTTAGTAGAATTAGTAGAATTAAATTAGGTTAATTGCCCTTTGTTAGTAGAATTAGTAGAATTTAGGAAATTAATTTTGTTAGTAGAATTATTGCTATGAATTAGTTTAGGTTAATTGCCATTTTTTTTCTAAGTTCATTGTAATCAAAATGAATTATAGTTAAAATTGTAATCTTGTTCATTTTGTAACTATAACCAAAATGAATTATATAGTTAAAATTGCCATCTTGTTCATTTTGTAAATCAATTGTAGGCTTTCTTGTTTTGCAAATTTTAGATGTAATTGAGCCATGGATTTGAGTGTCATTTAATTTTACATATGGATATTCATATTCTTGTTACAAAATTGATTGCAGGCACATTAATTGAGCCATGGATCCAAATTGTCCGGACGACTTCGGCATAGACGAGGAGCGTGGAGAGCCATTGGATCCACTTTTTCCGGGCCTCGGCGTTAGAGACGAGGATCGTGAAGAGCGAATGTGTATGATTATAGCAGGACGTGCAGCCGCGCCTGTCGGTGAAGAAGACGATGTGGCAAATTTAGAGGAATTCAGCTCCCAATTTCTCAATGACTCCGGTGAGGGAGCAGAAATTTGTGTAGAGAAGGAAGTGGTAGTAACAAACTCAGGCGAGGTATATATTAATTAAGCCTCTGTTGATCGATGACATAGCTTAATTATTTGATCCTGCGGTTATTAACGAATCTTTTTTTCTTTTAGCCCTCTGGAACAAGCAAATCATCTGCATCTAGAGTGTCGAAAGGGTCGAAAGGGTCGAAAGCCATGAAGCCTCGAGGCCCGTCGAAGCCGATGAAGGAGGGTCAAAGGGTAGTGATCGACATAGTTGATGCTACTGGCCAACCAATGCAACCCTTAGAGTGCCGCCGCAAATTTATAAACCAATGCGGAGTTTTAGTTAGGGACATGGTACCGATCACATGTCAAGAATGGCATCCGCGGAAGGACGGGAGCAAGACTTGGACTTATGTCGACGACCAAACAAAAGATTTGTTTTGGGAGAAGCTCTTGACAAAGGTCACCCTGCCTCCAGAAGTGACAGAAAACGAGAAGTGGATGGAGAAAGTCAAGGAGTGGACTCTTGGCAAGGCTGCCGAACAGTTCCGAACCCACAAGAAAACTATATGGAAAGATTATTGTGAAGAGAAGGAAAAAGATCCTGAATACACTCCAGTATTCACCGGAGCACAAGTGAAGCTAAACGACCAGTGGCCCTTATTTAAAGAGCAAAGAGAATCGGAGGCCGCTGTGGCCCGATCGGAAAGAAACAAGTTAAATGCTGCGAAGAAGGAATATCACCACACTTTGGGGGCAGGTGGCTACAAGGCTGCCGTGCCTAAGTGGGAAGCATTTGAAGCAAAACTGCTTGATGAGGGGAAGATTCCACAGACAGCGGGCTGGCCCGATAGGTCCAAATTTTGGTTGTTCGCGCATGGCGCTGGGTTGGACCCTGACACAGGGAAGATTGTTGCTCAGGGAAAATGGGAGGCAAAGATTAGGTTTATAACCACAGAACTTGAGAAAGCAATAGAGCAAGTTCGAAATGGAACCTACAAGGTCGACAGAGAGAAAGACGAGCTGTCACTCGCACTCGGGAATCCTGAAAAAGTTGGACGAGTACGAGGTTATGGATACGGAGTTACTTGGGCACAAGGTTTTCCGGCAGACGCTCACACTTATAGAAGCCGTCAGAGAAAGAAAAAGGAGGAGAGCGACCGGTTATCGGCATTGGAACGCAAGGTGCATCAGCTGTTGCAAAGTCAGCAAAGGGAATCTCGTGTGCAGCTAGAAAGTCCAGAAGTCGAAGCCGCCCATCTAATCAGCAAAAAAGCAGCGTGGGTTCCACGCAGATGGAACATTCTGAACTTGAAGCGCCGCCGACTCGATACCCCGTGGATGATATCACGGAGAAGACAGAATGCGAGCTACATATGGCAATGGGCAACTTGTCCTTCAAGGTGGCGGTCGGCTATGCTTTACTGAATGAACCTGGACCAAGGTACCATCTCGGCGGGATTCCAGCTGGCTATGCTATTGTCGGGGTGGATGACATTGTGCCGTTATATGCTAATCTAAATCTTGACATTCCTGGAGGTGACGGCGAGAGGACACTAGGAGATGCCAAGAAGTCCATCATTCTGTGGCCAAAGAAATACATCTTGTTTCCAAATTTGCCGCCGCCAAGGCCACCGACTCCTCCAAGTAGCAACCCCCCACCTCAAGATCCACCCTCCCCACGTCATGATCCATCCCCCCCACCTCAAGATCCTCCCTCCCCACGTCATGATCCATCCCCTGCACCACCACCTCAAGATCCATCCCCCCCACCTCAAGATGCATCCTCGCCACCTCGTGACGACTGTCGGGAGCCCAGCCCGAGTCCATCCCCACCACCTCAAGAGAGAGTGCGCTCTGTTTCGCGGAAACTAAAGATCCCGTCGAAATATACAGAGAGGTGCGCTTTAAACTTCCCGCCAGAAACTCGAGAGGAACGTGAGTTGCGAAAGCCTCTTCCAAAGAGATCCTACGACTTGACTCCAGAGGAACTCGAGGAGTCGGTGCGAGCTGATGTGAAAAAACAATTGGCACCGAAACGGCACATGCGAAAGGAGGTAATAGCACCGGGAAAAGTGGCACAATTTCTGAAAAATCTATCGACTGGGCCGGCACGGCCGCCTATTCTGCGAGACGACTATGATCGTACCATTGAAAAGTTAATTAGAGAACGGAATTTGCAGGAGAATGAGGCATGTCGCCAAAAGAGGGAGCAGCAGCAGATGGCAGCTAAAAAGGCCCAGCAGGAGAAGGAGGCTGCATTTCGCCAAAAGAGGGAAGCTAATAAGAAATCCGGGAAACAAGTGGCCCAGCTCGGAGAACAGGCAAACCAGTCGGTCCCCGCGTTCAAAGTGGTGTCCGATAAGGAAATACAGCAAGACACAATTCGCATAGAAAACCCCAAAGAGTATATGTATGCATGGACATATGCCTACGGGAAGCCCTTGGTCAGACCTGAGATGGTCAAATCTCTGCCGACACAATTGCGACGTTTGCATGAGTGGTACGAGGGAGCCGTAAAGGCACCATGAGTATTTCCACGTTTCATATAAGAAAGACCATTATTTAGAGGATAACGCGATGTATGTGCCGTTTGACGAAATATTTCAGTTATTCAATCAAGACTCCCTCGACAAAGCCATCATCAGCTGCTATTGTTTGTAAGTGATTTATTTTATGCAATTTAATTAAGTCTCTATCTCAGCTCGTTCGTTGCCAATTATCTAACTTTATTCTTTTGTACGCTATTATATATGCAGAATGAAGATCGTCGAATGCAGAGACAACGGAATCTATAGTTTAGGGTTCATGGACCCATATTGGATTCATGAAGTAACCGTAAGGAACCATCCCGAGGACACCGAGCATTACATGCTCCAATATCTAGTGAAACACCATACATGTGAAGATATACTTCTTCCTTACAACTTCAGGTGAGTGTTACCGTACCTTCTACACATTCTACTTTGCTTACTCGATGTTTAGTGTAACTCATGGACATATAAATGTGTGAAGAACCATTGGATTCTGGTAGACATTAGACCTGAACAAGCATGCGTTCAAGTCCTGGACTCGTTAAGGAAAGATATGGACGATTATATCAACTTGCAAGCAATGTTTCAGAGGTAACTTCAGTCATTATCGCTCTATATATCGATCTCTTTCGTTCGTTCAAGTCCTTTGATTTTTTCTTTTGCCGGCCAGGGTTTGGGAAAAGTTCATTACCGAGGTTCGTGGGACTTGGAAACCGCACCTGTTTTGGTATGAAACCAAGGTAAGTAGTAGTACTATATATATGTCCGCGCAACTTTTAAATTCTAGTTTCAGCACCATTATCATGCTTGATTGTTATTTTGATTAAATTCTATTCTTTGTAAAGTGGTGTCTGAGGCAGGCACAAGGGAATAATTTATGTGGATATTATGTTTGCGAGTACATACGATCTTTTGTTCATCAGCGGGATAGAAAGCTCAGAACAACAGAGGTCTGTATACACTCTCGGCAATTACTTCATTACCATATTTGTGTTCATTTCCATTTTCACATTTTCTGATGATTTCACATTTTCTTATTGATCTAGATGGAACGAGAGAAGGACAAGCTCATACCAACGAAGCGCCTTATAGCAATTCAAGAGGAATTGGCAGGATTTTTGAACAAGGAGGTCCTGAAGAAATCCGGAGAATTTTTTCACCCTAGAAATTATTTTCTGCCTCCAATGTAATTGACGTGATCTCGACGTGAGAAACGTGATGTCGGTGTGTGACTTAATTATATATGTATCAAAACGTATGTGTGTGACTTATATGTATGCATCACGCGTGACATCGATCGATGTGTCAACTTTATATATGTGTGTGACTTTGTATGCGCAACGTGATCTTAATTAATAGGAAATAATTAAATGGAAAACAAAAAATCGAAAACCCTAAAAAATAAGCAAATAAAATACAAAAGATGCAAACCCTTTGGTCCCGGTTCGTGTCACGAACCGGGACCAAAGCTCCCCCCCCCCTGCGCGCCCAGCCGCGCCCACGTGGAGGCCCATCTATCCCGGGTCGTGGACACCCGGGATAAAAGCCACCCCCTCTAGTCCCGACCATTTAATCCCGGTTGTAAACCCGGGATCAAAGGCCCTCTGTACCCGGTATAGATGGTCTTGTTTCTACTGGTGAAACAGCAATAAATCCACGTTATTCTTTTGCCAATTTGGGTGCTCTCTATCGCAATAAAATCTTCAGCGCCTGAACATTCATCCTGGCGGCTGGTAAAATAAATAGGAGTACGTACCTGATCAACTGAAGTTAGCCGTTGCGCAAAACTTGTCGGTCCAAACGTTGCGCATTAAATGACTGTGTCGAGCTGCAGTTCTACGTGAATTACGTGCCGCTCTTGGTCTTGGACATAAATCACGGTAGAATATTAATGTATATATACCCAGCCAACGTTTTGGGCTTGGGCGTGAGGCTGTGCAGTAGGCACTAGGCAGGAATGCACTGCACGCACAGGGGGCAGGGGTAACCATGTCATTTCATCGATTAGTCCAATAGTACAGCCCGACCAATGGAAGTTCAGATCGACACTCTGCAGACTGCAACCGATGGAAGGCTGCATGCTTCTGCTTACCCACATGCGATGCAGACACTTGTGCATGGAGGAGAAATAATTCCTTCTGTATTAGTAAAATCACCGTAAAGCAGCAAACAGATAAGCACGCCCATCGTTCTCGATCCATCAATTTTTTTATGTCAAATAGGCAAATCAAATGCAGAACTTCCGCAGCAGAAGCATCACTCGACCATGATCGATCATCGTTTCTGCAGCAGAAGCCATGATTGCGGCTACAATCTTCAGCTCCATCGCATCACTTGACTAGGCAACTTGACAATGGATTAGTAGAAAGTAAGAAATTGGTTGAGCTTATTTTTAATTTATTTGCGATTCTATTGCTCCATTGCTGTGAATTTCTACAAATCACAAATTGGAAAAAAAAAGAGACAAAAATATTGTCAGAAGTAATAATGAAAACACAATTCAACTAACTCTTACCCACGGATAAATTATTGTCAGTAGTACATGTCACATTTGAAATTGAACTTTTGAGAGACAATAGATAGATTGTGTGTTAGTTTTTTTTCATTAATTTGAACTTTATAGATGGAAACAAAATATCTGGATCTGCCAGGAGTACCTTACAACCATGAAGCACCAACCACTTATACGATGTCATCTTCGCAATTGACCATACTTGAAAATTGGAAGCCTGATGGAAACAAATATTTTGATGCACTCGCGCACGATGGAAGAAACACGGTTGTGCACCCCGCAAACTAAATTTTGCGGGATTGTTGTCGTTTGTAGTTCATGAAATTAAGGATTGTAGACATGGGGAAATTCTTTTCATCACGGTAAATCTTGGTTCACATTTGGAAATTTGCCTCTAGAAGTCTTAAAATTGTTGCACCATCAACAGAAGATCATGGACAGTAGATAGAGGGTCACACAGGAGATCACTGATAGTACAGAGATACTACTACTAGGATAAATGCAGCTTTGGAAGTAGAGAGAGAACATGCAAGCAGTAGAGTAGAACGGTGCCGAAGCAAGCAGGCAGCCTTCCCCCGGCCCTCTTCCTGCCGTTGCACGAAATTACTCCGAAAGCGAAGACGTGGACAGACTACGGACTTGACACAAGCTGTGCTGTGCTGGCCATATATACTAGTGGAGGCTAGGCCGAAATCATTTCATATTGACGCGATCGAGCTATATATATCTGGGTACGCGCGGGCGGCAATGGACACGCGTACGTGCACACGGCCACTGACAGCATAGGCATGCCGCATGCATGCACCACAAAACAGAAGGGAGCGTCTAGGGAGTAAATAGGAAAGGATTGGTCGCACCACAAAACAGAAAAGCGAGCGCTCAAGCGCCATTCGGTAGTCCCTGGCGCTCACCCGAAAAAGCAAGCAAGGAGCAGTCCCGCGTGTATATACAAACCAGTCATTCACGTCCATTTATTTCGTTTGTCGATTTTTTAAAATGTCGTAACTTTTGAACCAAGCATTGAAATTAAAATTCGTTTTCACCGATAGGGTTCTCTCGACGAGTTCTTCAAAAGTAGACCCCCTTTACGTAGGTTTTGACGAACTTTTTTTAGAAGCAACTTTTGTGAGCGACGAAATAACTTTGGTGTGCTAAGAAGCAACTTTATACGCCGCATACAAAACTAGATTCATGACGGACTTTGCAACAACCTAATCAGTCATACCCGTTAGGGTGTTGTAGCTGCTAATATTTGTGGGTGTTGAGCAAGTTTTGTGGGTGAGAAAGCAACATATGTAAACGACGAAGCAACTTTTGTGGACACCGAAGCAAATTTTGTGGGCGGTCAAGCAACATTTGTGAGCGCCAAAGCAACATTTTGGGAGGCCGAAGCAACTTTTATGGGTGAGGAAGCAACATTTGTTGGCGCCAAAATAACTTTTGTGTGTGCCAAAGCAACTTTTATAGGCGACGGAGCAACTTCTGTGGGCGGCGAAGCACCTTTTGTGGGCAACGAAACAACTCTAGTGTGCTACGAAGCAACTTTATGCGCGGCGAAGAAACTTGATTCAGAATGGTTAGCAACACCCTAACCAGTCACACCCGTTAGAGTGTTATAGTTGTTAACATTTGTGGACGCCGAAGCAATTTTTATTGGCGCCGAAGCAACTTTTATGTGACAAGTAAAGGCAACTTTTGTGTGCAAACCGTAAACATATTTGGTGTGCGAGCCAACTTCACAAAAGCGGTAAGAAACTTTGATGTTTAACGAGGCAACTTCACAATAGTGGTAAGTAACTTCGCAACAACTAAAAGCAACTTTGGTACAAGACGACATAACTTTGGCTTGCGTTGAGACAAGTTCACAACAACGATAAGCAATTTTTGTGTGCAAGACAAACTTCACGATAGTGATAAGCAACTTCACTACAAGTAAAAACAACTTTGGTTCGAGTTGAATCAACTTTGTTGTGCATTGAGACTACTCCATAATAGCGGAAAAGAACTCTAGTGTGCGATGAGAGGAACTTCACAAGAGCGGTAAAAAAGTGCACAACAATTACAAGCAACTTTCGTACGAGCCAAAATAAAAAATTTATGTGTTGGCGCAACTTCATAACAATTGTAAACAACTTTGTTACTCCTTCCGTCCCAGTTTAAAAGTCTGGCGCGTATCCCTAGGTCGTGAATTTGACCAAGATAATATGAGAAATATATTATGAAAAATATTTCACTAGAAAATTCAGATGTTATATTTTCTAATGGTCTAATTTTTTAGGTAAAAAATATATATTATATTGGTCAAATCCATGACCTAGGGATACGCGTAGGACTTATAAACTGGGAAGGAGGGAGTACTCAACAACTTTAAACAACAATAGACAACTTTAATGCAAATTTTAGACTCAACGAAGCAAGTTTGCTCCATGAGGATTGAGGAAGCAATTTTATGCATAATAGAGGGCCCTTGTGTGTATAATTGGAAGTGGAAGGACTAAAGGGCAAAACAGCCAAAGAGATAAGATTCTTCAATCCTTCTCTCGTGCGGTAGAACCATGTACAGCAAAGAACACACTCACTCGTTATTTCTGGAACTCACTCTCTCTCTACAGTGCACAGAGGAGGTCTCGAGGGCGACTCGGGGTTCCCCGGCGGCCGCCGGCGTATCCGCGGGATTCCCTCCCCTCCGCCGGCCGCTTCGGCGGCGGGAGGGTGGGGAATCCCCGGATCTGCGCTCCGGCGTTGTAAATAGAGGGTTCTGCGGCGGCGCGGCGGAGGCGGGGTGGCCGGCGTCGTCGTTTTGCAGATCTGCGACTTCCCCTCCACGGCGTCGTCCGCGACGGCGCCTCCGAGTCGCAGGTGCGTCCCCGTTCTGCCGCTGCTTCTTCTGGCCTCGGCGGCTGGCGGGTGTTGAGTGGGTGCAAGGCCGGAGGTGGAGATGCGAGGCGGCTGCTGCGTGGTGGTGCGGCGTGAAGGGGGTGGATCTGCGGCGCAGGCCCGGATCCGGGGCAGAAGAGGCTTGGGGCCAAGGCCCCGGCCGATGTGCTACAACCGTCTTCAGATCCAGCTCGCTGGAGCTGGTGGATGACGCGGCTCAGCAACGCCTTCGGGCAAGGAGCTCTTCTGCTCCATGGATGCGAGCTCCGGCTGGAGTTCGGCGAGGCGAGGATGGCGTGGTGCAGCGGTGTCTGCTCTCTGTATTCTCCTTTTTTCTTGCTTGTAATCCGACCTTGTACTGGTTCCTTCTAGTATGAATACAAGTATGAAAAATTCAAAAAAAAAAAAAGAACCATGTACAGCCCGATGCTGGGCAAATCGCAATGGAGACCTGGTGTGCGTCAGAGTGATCTAAAGCTGCTCCTGTTATCTCAGCTGTTTGCCCGGTTGGATGCACTACGGAGCAGCACGCCCGTGGCCTAGTGCGCGGCACCGGATTGATGGAGCGGGGCACCGGTGGAAGGATGGGAGCAGCGGCGCAGGTTAGGGAAGAGGAGAGACCCAGCGGCGGCTGTGGGGGAACCTGGGCGGCGCGACGGCGGTGGGTTTCGTGGGATCCCAGGAGGTCGGGCGCGAAGACAGTCCTCCGGAGAACCGAGGAGCCACGATGCGCGGCTAGAACTGGTTTGACGACGGCGATCTGGGAACCAGCGTGACACCGGATGAACCAGAGAGGGCGGTGCTGGACGGGAGAAGCATGGAATGGAGGCGGGGTAGTGAGGGCGGCACCAACGACTCGGAGAAGGAGCCGGGGACGAAGGGGATTTTCGGCACGGTTCGTTGCTTGTCGTGTAGTGCGTGCGCTCGACAACCCCAAATAGCGCAGCTGTGCTCTTTATCATTTAAAACACGGGACGGCCAAGCACGGTCACGAGCACGCACACACAAAACGTACCATTTGTGGTCAAATTTACCCTTTGGTACCACTTCACCATTCAGGGACGGAAATCTTACGGTTCAAACTAAGTTTATCGTGAAAACGCTAAAATGTAGATTGAACGTGAATTGACACTTGGGACTGATTGATGTAGTGCAACCTAGGACCATCACCATGTCAAGCATTTCAAAACATCATAAGTCACCACGGACCTCAAAGGTGAACGCATTCCTCTACGAGAACTCGTTTCCCACGCTTTTGGATGGTATACTACGTGAGCATCTACCCCTTTGCTATGCTAGGTTTGATACGACGCGTACGGACGTCAAGGGAGATGTCGAGGAAGCCCAAGACTCAAGACCATCCAAAGCGTACGCTTGAAAAAGGAGGAGAAAGCGAGCTAGGCAGAGCAGCCCGGCCTAGGCCGGCCATGCCCCAGACGCCGCCGACCTCCTCAACATCTGACGCCGGCCCAGCTCGGCCTAGGCTGGCCAAGCCACAGAAGCAGCCGACCTCCTCGACAGCCGAGCCCGACCGACGACCAGATGCAGCCGGCCTCGCCATGCCCTAGGCCGGCCTCCAGCCCGGCCAGGACGGCCGTCGCGCTTGCATGCGTGCAGTCAACGGGTCAAATCCCTTGTATCCCTTTCCCACCTACCCCCTTTGGGACTAGACTATAAAAGGTGCCCCTTTCCTCAAATCTAGGGTGGACAAGCTATGAGATAGAGTTAGAGTTGTTATTGAGTGGGAATCCTCTCAGGCCCTTCTAGTTATCCCCACTATTTGCCACGAATTGTCCTTTGTGTTCTTCGTGTTCATCGTCCCTCCGCCCAAAATCCGTGAAGATCGGGACCGTACCCGCATCACCGATGAGCAAATTTTGTGAGGTGAACTAGGTCCCACATGTGAGTCTAATTAAAATAAATAAATAACGAAATAAACAAAATAGATCCTCCCGCAAGCTCGACATCGTCCGCTACAGTCGTGTCAAGTTGTTGCTCCTGCAGGCCCCACGACCTCCTGACAACCAAATCTTCTCCGCCTCGACGATTGCTTCTTTCGCCTCAAGCAGTTCACACCGAGAGGAGCGGATCGAACCTTTGTTCCGTCAACCTCGAACTCCCCCGCATGTGCCGAGCACAACCCTGATCGGCGGGGTGTTCTCACAGTCTGCGTGAAGAACACCCTCCTTTTACCCTGCCATGCAGCCTCGGTACATCATAGCTCGACGTCGTCCAAACTTGATCGCCGATGAAGAATTCGGGGGTCCTCGTGTTGCCTCCATTCGACGCAGAGGGGATGCGGAAGATCACGTACCCCTATGTACATTCCATGCCTCGCCGGAGCCCTCGCACCACTGACCGTTCCCGTTGACCAGCTCAAGCAACCTTGGCCCGTGGGTCGGTACCGAACTATTTTGTTTATTCATATATCTATTTTTAACTGGACTCACATGACAGACACGGTCCACCTCACCAAAAAAATCCGCCACCTTAGCCCTGCCAAATGGATCCCATCTGTTAGTTTTTTGTATCTCCAGAAAAAAGTTGTTTTACCGGTAGATTTCCTCCCCGAAATCGTAAAGTGTTACTCCCTCCGTTCCTTGATGTACTTGATGTAATGGATTCCAAAATATAGGTTGTATTGCGATTTATGCACAATTTTACCTATCCACAAATGAGTCCCAATCTTGAACTAAGGGATTTTACGGATTGTTTTTATTTCGTGGCTATTAGGGACTCCCCTCTTGCGATTTTTACCAGAATTAAATGGTCCACTGTATGCCAAATCCCCATGTCTTAATATCCGTGCATAAAATTATACACCTTACATACATTTAGCAATGGAGGGAGTACCAAATAGTAAATTTGAACACAAACTTGGCCGTTTTATGCTATTAACTCCAACCTTACTGGCCCGAGCCCGACCCAAATTTTGTGTGCCGGGTTCGGGTTAGGTCATCGAGTCGCGCTGCCCATGCCAAGGCATAGTTGTAGGTGCCCCATGTGCACCAGATCTATTCCCTCTTGTGATAATGTGCTGAAAATGTTTAACAACAAATCGGAATATTACATTTGGAATGTGGGCTATAATATATGAAATATTTTCGGGATTAGCATATTTTTGAGTTTGGGTCAAAATACTTCAGTTTTTTCATCCAAAATTTCCTATATGTAGTCCATACGAAGAAATTATATGCTTCCATTTGCAACGCAAGAAGAATTCTTCCAGATCCGGTACCAATGTTACTTTCAGCGCTGTGTGTGCCAAAATGCTAAAACGTAGAAATGGCGGGAGGCGTGACCATGCATGTTTGGCTTGGGGTACAAAGCAAGCACGGCCAGCTGCTGTTTAGGCAGAGAGGAGGGAGATGCTATTAACCCCATTTAATGGCGACCATGGAAACAGACAGACAGAGATTCTGCTAGTACTCCACTACCAACGGAGCTGCCATGCGTATGCTGTTCTGGTACAGGCTGAGCAGGCGCAGGGCTTCTGGTTCCGATCCCCACAAACACGATCACTTCAGGAAACAGAAAACGACACAAGCTAAACAACACATTACATGGATATTAGTACAGGATTACATGTGGCTGGAGGCCTGGAGTACGATCTACTACTACAAACTACAGAAATACTGCTACCACTACACATAGGATTCAGCTTCCGAAGTAGAGACAATAGAGAGAGAGAGAGAGAGAGAGAGAGAGAGAGAGAGAGGATGGATCATGGAGTACGTAGAGTAGAACGGGACGATAATGTCCAAGCTCCAAAGTCCGGCAGCCTTCCCCCTCCACTGCCACTGCCGTAGCACCAAATGAGAAAGGGAAGGCATGGCCAGACTCCGAGCTTGACCCTGCGACGCCACCGAGAACGAGCAACGCAACAAGAAGTTGCCTCGTTTGACTCCACGCACGGCCTAGCTGCTGGTAGGCGCCTGCAGCTTAGCCTCCACGGGCCTCCATGCCAGCTGCTGCTGCTTCGGCGCCGGTGCCACGGCCACGGGCAGCGGCTGCGGCGGAGGAGCCGGAGCCGGAGTGTGGACGCGGTTGCCGACGTACCTGCCGAGGGCCGACATCGTCCCGGCGGTGCCGTCGCGCGGCGGCGAGAAAGCGGCCGGGAGGTACTCGTCGGTGTGGCAAGGGAAGATGGAGCCGCTGAAGTGGCGCATCAGCGCGTCCTTGCCCTGCAAAACCAACACGACAAGACGAGATATCTGAGTTCGATACTAGCTAGTGCATCCGTGGTGCCACAGCTAGACCAGAATCATCATTGCGTATTTCTTGACGCGATGGACCGTACCTGGATACGCGCGGAGCGGATGTCGATGACTTTCTTGGTGCCGTGCACCTTCCAGCGGGCGCCGTGGAGCGCGTAGTGCAGCCCGCGGGCGGCCTCGGCCGTCGTCAGGTTCACGAACGCGTACCCCATGTTGCTGCTGCTCTTGCTGTCATGTCATCACAAGATTTTGATCAACACAAGATATATATATTCATGGTTTCCTTCAATTTTTCATTGCTCAAACATGCAATGATAGTAGAACAGATAAGATCAAACATTCAAATAATGTGTACTCTAGTTATCATTTTTGCCACACAAAAAACTGCACGCAATGTACTCTGTCTGTGGCAGTTCAGCAAATGTTTACTGTTTCAGCCAAAGAGAAATGCTTTTAGTAGGCATTCTTCTTTTCCTGGCTTTAGCTAGCTTGTCCGTTTGTTCTTTAGCTTTATCCAGTCCAAGGACAGCAGGGAAGAAGATAAAACAAGAGGCTTAACTTTGCTCTCCTATCCATTTCATCAAAGCTTAACCTTGTCATTGCAACTTTCAGAACGCTGTTTTGCATAAAAACAGAAATCCAGGAAAGGACATCGTGCTCTCTCTTAGGCGGACGATTTGGTGAATACTCATGGATTTATTTTTCACATGGAAAGAAGATGTAAAAGACCAAGAAGTTTAAACAAACAAATGTACTACTCCATGGTTTAGTACGGGTGCTTCTTATCATGTCTCATTGTTCTTTAGCTTTGTGCAGACGAAAGACGACAGGGGAAGAACAGTAAAAGGATCGAAGTTTAACTTGGCTCCGATCCATTTGTTCAAAGGAAAGCCTTTTTGTCATCCCAAGTTTCACAGCTAGCGTTTATTTGCAGCACGGAAAAAGAAGAAGAAGAAATGCAGGCAATAATTTCATGGTTCCGGCATTTTAATCACCTGAAATCCATGGGCAGGTAGAGGAAATCATAGGCGGCGGGCACGGGCTTCTTCTTCTTGCTGTTGGCGCGGGCGCAGTGCTCGTCCAGTAGCTGCATCATCTCGCATGGCCTGCGTGAGACGGCGAAGAATCGTCAGATCTATTTAACCACACGATCGAATAGGTGCAAGAACGCCAAGGTATTGCATGTATGGCTGTGGTCGCCCGATGTTCACTTACTTGAGCCTGTTGGGGACGTTGCGGATCATGACGGTGGTGACCGGCCGCTTGAGCCACTCCGGCGGGGCATCGGCCGCGGCGCGCTCGTCGTGAATGTCGGCGACGGCGACCTCGCCAGCACCTTCGCCTGCCGGGGCCCGACCACCTTGCCCCTTCCCCGCTCTGCAGCCTGCTGCTTTCCGCGCAGCAAACGCGGCGGGGCCATCCGTCTGCGACGGCGAGGCGCGGCGGCAACTGGAGGTGCTTCCTGCCCGGGTTTCACGGGTTCGGCCGCTCGCGCCACCGTCTGCGCCCGCAGCTTCTCGCCGTCCACGTCTTCGCCCACGATAAAGAGGTGCCTGTGCGGAGCGGCGCCGTGCGGCAGCTCAACCATGGGACGCGAAGGCGCCCGTGACGTCGGCGGTGGCGGCGAGGGGACATCCTTGGAGCTCAAAGGCGCCCGCGATGTCGGCGGCGGCGGCGAGGGGACATCCTTGGAGCTCAAAGGCGCCCGCGATGTCCTTGACGGTGGCGAGGCGTTGGCCTTGCGGATGAAATGTCCCTTCGCTGCCGGCAGTGGTCGGAGAAGCCTGGCGAGGAAACGATACGGACCTTTTCTCCTCGGCCGCGGCGGGAGCGCGCCGAGAAAAGGAGGCACAGGCACCGCTGCCAGATGCGGAGGCGGAGGCGGATGAGAGCCGTAGATGGGTCCGGGAGGGGGGACGAGGAGTGGCAGTGGCAAGAACGGGTAGTTGGGAACGAAGGGGGAAGGCGGCGGGCAGACGGCGGGGTGGTAATGACACGGCGCCCTGCGGTGAGGAGGAGGCGGTGGGGGGAACTGGAGGCGGCAGCGGGAGACAGGGAGGAACGGTGGCGCGTCGGCCCGGAGCTTTGTGACGGCCATGGGCGGACAAGAGGGGTGGAGGGGAAAAGGCGCAGTGGGAAGAAGCGTTCGCCGGCGAGAGAGGGGCAGTGCTGTCTGGCGGGGGACAAGGGCTGGGTTTATAGGTCCGGCCGTCCTGGTTTATAGAGACGGGAGTGGCCACTGTGGCAGGACATTGTCTTTTTGGATGCAGTACGTGACACTGAGACTTGGGCCTACTTACTGACACGTACGTTGAGAGTGTTACACAGTTCACCGGACGGCATGTCTACCAAATGTTTCAAAGTGTTTTGGCTGCTTGATATCTGGAATATGATTGTAACAAAAAAATGAACTTTGATCGATGTTGAATGTTCTGAGATTGTTTGCAATCCAATGAACACACGTATGCAAAATTTATGTCAGTCTTGTGGATTCCAAGGACGGTCAAATAGATGACTGGTTAGAAATTAAACTTGGAAACAATATACTCCCTCCGATCCATATTAGTGGGCACAACTTTGTCTAGATACACATGTATCTAGTCTAAATAATTAACTAGATACATATGAATTTAGACAAAGTTATGCCCACTAATATGGATCGGAGGGAGTAACAGTTTTGCTATTTCTCATTCGAGCGAGAATGAAGTTATATCTCAGTCAACTCTAGTCCCGTTCAATTTACATCGTGATTCGTGCGATATGTGAGTTGTAGATGAGTTTCAAGGATGAACTGGGATAGGATGTGCAAGGCAAAGAAGGCAGGAGGGATGACATTGCACGTGCAAGATCTCGGTTTGGAGAATTTTAATCAATCCCTTCTTGCGAAGCCTGGAGAATTTTAACTAAGGCAGATTCGTTGTGTGCTAGAGTCCTCAAAGCGAGATATTTCCAGGATAAGGATTTTTGTGAGGCCTCGTGTCCATCCAATGCCTCTTTTACATGGAAAAGCATTTTATATGGGAGGCAACTTTTGATGGAGGGTTTAATATGGAAAATTGGTGATGGGAGCAAGATCTCGGTTTGGCATGATAATTGGATACCTCGAGCAAGTTCTCAACCACCACTGGGTCATTTACCTAATGCTGGGGTGAAACGAGTTAGTGAGTACCGAATGGTCAAGGCTGGAATGAAGCCAAATTTTTTGAGGCGGATGTCACCGACATTCTGAAGATTCCTGTGGGAAGAGCTGGAACCGAAGATTATATTGCTTGAAATTACACCAAAAATGAGATCTTTAGTGTAAAGTTGGCATACCACCTCAAGAGACAGCTCGATTTGCTTCGATCGGATCGTGCGAGCTCCTTGTCGACATGTGATTAACATGGAGGATGGATGTTATTTTGTGGTGATCCAAATTCGTATATACTGATAAAGGTCAACTTGTGACGAGGAGAGCGGAGCGTTACCGACCTAGATTAGGTCAGGCCACCTATAAATACATCTTGTAAGCCGCCGTCATGGGATAAGTCGCACGTTGTAAATCCCCGGCGTTTGTAACCTCACCCGATATAGTGAAATATTGCTGGCTGGCGCCCGTGGTTTTTTCTCCTCCATTGTTGGAGGGGTTTTCCACGTTAAATCTCATGTCCTCGTTGGTCGATCTTTCCGCTACTTCATCGTTTTCTTTGCTATCGATTATAACAATGGCTTGCGTTCTGGGGAGCTGAGGTGTTGGGAAAAACAAAAGTGCACAGTTGTCGTTTGATTTCAAATGGTCTATCTGTTGGATCCGAATTACGGCGAATGAAGATAAAAAACGGAGTGTTGTGCATTGCATATAATCGAGATGACACCATGCTTCACCGGTTTTGGCAGTGTTCGCATGCAATAAGAACCTGGGAGATACTGCGTGAACAGACAAGACACAGTCTAACCTCCCCTCCCAGTGATGTGCATGATCATTGTCAACTTATAAGATGGTTGCTCGACAAATTCGGAGTGATGGAGAGCGGAGAGCTGAATCTGATGATGATGGATGTTTACCAAATCTAACAAGCTAGGAATGATGCGAGACATACAGGTCAAATTGAGGACTCCCTCCAAACAACTAGGCGAGCCTTCTACCTGCTAGAGGAGTGGACGGCGTAGCGTGACTCGCCGTCAAGCAGTTCACCGAGGCGGATGGAGCACTGGCGTCTACCAGAACAAGGCTGGGTTAAGGTAAATGTTTATGGCGCTTTCTCTCCTGGGGATGGTTGCGGAGGTTGGGGTGTGGTTCTACGTGATCACCACGGAAGCTTTGTGACGGTAGCTTGCGATTTTTCCCTCTGTGTCGGATCCAGAGCAGGCAGAGTTGCTGGCCTGTCGTCGTGCTTTGGAGCTTGCCAATGATATGAGCAGTGTCCGAGTGGAGCTGGAAACTGATTGTTTAAACGCGGTGATGAAGCTAAAGAGCATAGGAAAAGATATTTCGTCAAATGGTCCTCTGGTTGAAGAGATAAAAGAGTTGTTTCATGATATCGTTGGTGTGTCGGTTAATCATGTGTGAAGATCTTGTAATTAGATAGCGCATAAATTAGCTAGTGATGGTAAAAGGGGATTACTCTACTTCTCTCGTATCAAGCTGCACAACCTCCTTAACAAGGTAAGCGATAAGCTGGCCATCATGGAAAAAACCGTCGATCGGTCGATTTCCATTCTTTTTTTATTTTCTTAACAGTATTATTGGCATCCATGGATTATTTCCTATGGCTACACCAATATTGAAAGAAATTGAGACAATGTGAGAATTAAAAAATGATACAGTACAATTTTTTTTGATGACGTACCATCAGTCGGACTAAGGTTGTTTTTTGAAACTTCCAGTCGGACTAAGGTTGGTTGCAGCAATCCTCCGCTTAGCCCTTTGCAGCGAGTCATCTTCAGCCGGAGAAGTACCATCCTCGTGCCTCCTACAGTCCTACTCTGCCGGAGGGGGTTCGGGACTGCACTGCACCACTCACCAGCATCACGTGCGAGGAGTGGCGCGGTCCCAGCACTTTTTTTTTACTTGAGCATAACAGCTTCAGCCGATTTGTTCATTGGCAGGCCAGCCCAGCTCCTCCACGTGCACATCCACGGGCCTATAGCCTGCACCCAGACCACCAGGAGAGCAGGCTGAACCAGCACCCAACGGCCCATCAGGCCGCAAGGCCCAGGAGAAGCTGGAGGCCGAGCCAAACCCACCTGTTCTCAGAAACCCCTATACAACACCTCGTCGGTGAGATCCTCGCCTCGCCTCAAGAACGTGTATGGTCTCATACTTTAATAGAAAGAGCAATCAATAATACCTAATTATCCATTGAGATTAGATTAAGCGTCTAGACAATATGGTCTCATACTTTATACATCGTTGAATTAGATAAATACATAAACTATCACAGTAATAAATTATAGGAATATATCAAACTCCAGCATTAGAAAAAGAAGCAATAAAGAACGTGTAATCTGGACTAAATGGTCACATACTTTTTACATTGAATATATTTAGGTAAATAGATACACTTTAGCACAGTAAATCTAGAAAATTTTGCATCTTTCAATTTTATGTCATATTATTTGTTAATTGACTAATTCCTTAAGATTTAGCGTGTTTGTTGCCGCTTGTCACATAAGTGTGTGTTTGTACAGTTGAATAGATAAACCAATGGGATGCTAACAGCAAATGGAGTAGAGTAGCATACCTCACATTTGTCCAATGAATGGAAAATTGGCAATACCATTTAGATTTCAAATACATTTCTCATAGCTGAAAAGCATTATGTAGAACCACTTAAGGCCTTGTTTAGTACTAGGTTTTTGTAAGAAATTAGTGGGGATAATGCCCACATGGATTTGGCAAAACCCCAAGCTTCACCCAAAATCCAATCAAACCCCACTAATCCCCAATCCACTAGGTAGGGTTGGTGCATTGGGTATTGGAAAAAAAAATACATTAGAGTTCGGCGAATTCTGAGAAATGTTTGGATAAAACCGATCAAATACACTAGAACCAAACAGCCTTTTGGTGATATGTGGGGATTTGGGGTTTGACCGTGATAATCCCCACCAATTTCCAAAAATACATTAGTACCAAACAAGACGTAATCAAGTGAGCATACCGTCATATTTTTGTTATAGGTAAACCAAAACGGGATTAAAATTGTCATGTGTTCAGTACTCAATGCCATCTCATACAACTTCATGTCGAATGTTTTTTTGCTTCTTCAACACCCATCTTCACTATTGTGTATCAACAGGGTACTATGTGTATATTATTTAAACTCCTAAGTCCAGCAAACAAAATTGTACTATCTTTGTTTTAAATGTAATTTTACCAGTTCAGAGCTACAACTTCGTTTGGAGGGGAGTTCACTAGGATAAACTCATAATTGTTCATGATGTACTTTTGTTTTGAAACTTGAATAAAACTATGTATGTTAGATCTAAAGTGAATACGTGTATTATAAATTAACAAAAATATGAATTCCAAGTAAGCCCAAATAAAAATCCAGGAAAGGGAGAGACCTAAAAAATCTTAGGGCTTACAAATCAAAATTCGCGAGGTTCTGGGGTGGTTCGAAAGTACAAGTTTATAATCAAGAACTCTAAGATACATTCATTTCTAAATGATGATTATACTGGCCCATGCCATGCAGACGCTCGGGCTATGACCAGTGTACCTAATTGGAGAAAACACTCCGTTAGCCCTAGGCGGTCTTTTATTTCTATTTAACTACTTTCTTTTTGTTTATTGTTCGGATGATATTTGTTTTGGTGTCCACCTTATATGTAGAGATTGTTGGAATTTTATGGGCCTTTGCCCATGGCCCAACTAAAATTGCTAAAATCTCATGGCCCATTTATATGGCTGGTTGGGGACTAAAGTTTAGTCCCACATTACTAGTTGGAGGAGATAAACACCACCTTATAAGGTGGAGTGTTGAGACACTTGGTGTGCTTGAGTGAACAGAAGGCTCTCTCCCGTGCACTCCTCCTCCTCCTCCTCCGTCGCTCGCTCGTCTCGTCACGCCGCAGGTTGCGGGAATCTCGCCGAGCCGAGCTTATATTTTTGTTGTTCGGGAAAATTAAACAAGTCAGCCGCCTACACGCAACACATGGTCGCTCGCCGTCCTAGTTCCAGAACCTTGCGCCGCCGTCTTCCAAGTCTCCACACTGTATGATCTCCTAATCTTCCTGTTCGAATTACTACTACAATTTCTGCTAGTAGTATATGCTGTAGATTTGTTCTGTTTATCTACGACATTGGTAGATCGCATCTGTTTATCTATTGTACTAGTAGATCGCATGATTAGTTTAATTCTTATTATTCTAGTCATGTTCTGTTTACTGTTTTCACGAATTAAATCATATGCTAAATTGCTTATATATTCAACAGAGATCCTGATATACAACTCTGTTTTGAGTTAATAAAACTCTTTATTGACAAAGTAAAAACATGATCGGAGCATAGTGTGAGACTTAGTTGTTTTTCTTTTCGTCCTCGCGCTGGAAACCGAACATGTGCCATTGTGTCAACTCCGGTGTGGTAAACTTTGTCTTCTTTTTAAGGGCGCCGCCCGCATGGTAGAGAGATCTTAGGCACGTGCCTAAGTAAAAATTCGAAAAAGAAAGAGCAATGGGACGATGACAGCAAACCGAGCAGAGCAGCATACCCCATTTCGATTTTGAAAATAAATCTTCAAAGCTGAAAAGCATTAAAAATTCAATGGACATCACATGGTGTTCTTTTCCTGTAATCTGTAAACCAAACCGGAATTAAAATTGTGCATCTAGAGGAGCAGCATTTTGGGCGCTGAAGCGATATCTGAATTCCGCTTCACGGAGAGACGGGGTGGAAGGCGACGACGGAGTGTTTGGCAATGTGCAGGCTGAACTGCCCGCCTTTCTCGCTGACGTCGAGCTTGTCCACGCCCGGCGGAGGCACCATCTCGAAGCTCCTAACGAGCTTCCCAACGATGAGGGCGAGGATCGGCAGGGCGAGGATGATGCCAGGGCAGCTGCGGCGTCCCATGCCGAACGGCAGGAACCGGAAGTCCACCTTGCCGCCGACGGCGGCGTCGACGCTGCTCTCCTCGCCCAGGAACCTCTCCGGCCTGAACTCCTCCGGTTTCTCCCACAGCTCCGGGTTGTTGGCGAGCCACCAGGCGTTGACGACGACCTTGGATCCCTTAGGGATGGCGTACCCGCCGAGCTTGGCGTCCTCGAGGTTCATGTGGGGGACGAGGAGCGGGATGGGGCAGTGCAGCCGCAGCGTCTCCTTGATCACGGCCTGCAGGTACGGCAGCCTGCCGATGTTGGACTCGGTGATGGGCTCGTCGTCGCCGAGCACGTCCTTGATCTCGGTGCGGACGCTGCGCTGCACGGCCGGGTGGTTCACGACCTCGGCGAGCGCCCACTCGATGGACCACAGCGTCGTCTCGATGGCCGCCACGTTGATGTTCTCGACGATGTAGATGACGTTCTCCGGCGTGATCTCGCCGATCTTCTCCGCTGCCAGGACGTGGTCGATCGCGCACCGGAGCTTGTCCTTGTCTCCCGGTGTGTCCATCACCTTTCTGTTGTTCGGTCCGAAATTACCACACATTAGTTACTCATGCCAAATACTTCAGTTCACGCGAGTATAACTAATTATACTTAGTGGTACATTACCTTCTCTTCTCGACGTAATTGGTGTTGAAGAAGGCGAGTCTCCTTGTCTGCAAGTCCCTGCATTTGTTGAGGTAACCGCGCAGGAATGGCCTGAGGATGGGGATGAAGTCGCCGTAGTTGTACTCGAAGCTCTGCGCGAGGCGGCTGCGCTCGGAGTTGAACCTGGTGGCCTCGACGAACATGGGGTCGTCGACGGACTCGAACCGTGCGTCGAACATCATGCGGTACATGATGTTGTAGAGCATGAGCTGCAGCCTGCGGCGCACCACGACGCCGGCGCCGCGCGCCATCTCGTCGCGCTGCAGGTCGGAGACGACGTCGTCCATCTCGGCCTCCCACATGGGCCTGTACTGCTGCACGACGCGCGCCGTGAAGAAGGGCAGGGTCATGACGCGGCGCATGCGGCGCCAGTGGTCGCCGTACTCGGTGAACACCATGTCGGAGCCGCTGGCGGTGAAGATGTCGAAGACCAGGTTCCGCGGGCGGGAGCCGAACTCGACGCCCTGCGTGTGCAGCACCTCCGTGGCCAGCCGCGGGTCCGACACCACCACCAGGTTGCGCACGCCGAGCCGGAGGCGGAACACGGGGCCGTACCGCGCGGAGAGCCGCGCCAGGAGGCGGTGGTTGAGGTCGTTGCCCACCTGCAGCCAGTTGCCGAACACCGGCACGGCCGCGGGCCCAGGCGGCTCATTGCCACCGCCGAGCTTCTTCCCGCCCGCGGCGATGGCGACGGCGAAAACGAAGGCGGCCGGCAGCAGCAGGCTCAGCGCGGGGTGCGGCGGCGTCTGGAGGAAGGACTTGAGGAGCCAGTGCACGGCTACGGAGGCGGCCGCCGTGGCGAATGCCATCCTGGCTGCCATGCTGTGCTGTGTGTGCTCTAGTGGTTGGATTCTGTGGGTTTAAGTAGGCGGTGATGTGCTGCTGGTTTCGTCCTCCACGTCCCCGGTGTGCTTATATAAGAAGGCGCGCCGTGGATTTGGCGATGGTTGGTAGGCGCGGGAACGACGAGATGCCGGTAAATTCGATGGTTTTGGGCCGAAACCTGTGTGCCGGTGAGGGAAACAGGGTAGGCGTCAGTGGGAGCCGGCGGAAGCGAGACGTTGGATCTCCCCGTGCACACTCTCAACGTGCATCTGTGGTCAGAGTTGAGATTTTCAGAGGTTGGTGGGCACTTCGTTTGGCCGCTCTGACCTGGTCACGGTTCGCCTTACAAAAAAAATTCTATGCAACAGGGAGCTCAACTCAACCAGGCTCGTTGATCCTAGCACTAGTGAGCAGAGGAAACGTGGGTGTATATTATTTCTTCTTTCTTTCCAAGCGATCCAACCTGGATCGATTTCCATTATCATAGATAGCGGAAACACAAGTAGGTGTATATTATGTGGAGAATGCAGGATAAAAATGGAGGGTGGGCTCAAAATAGGCACCGAGCAAAGGTGGTAAACAAAAACGAGACCCCAAATATTTAAACCAAAACTGAAACAAACATAGTGACATGATGGTGATCCTCCGGGTTTCATCTTACCATTCGTAATAAACCATGTAACTTCGTTTTCCAATACATAAAGCACACTAGGCATCCCATACAGAAACTATTGAATTTGGATGTGATCGAGAAAAACAACAAGATAACTTGGTAATGAAAAACATGTCTCTAAAAGTAGAAATTTAAGACAGTCCGTCAACCTCAAGCGAGTTGTGTTTTGTATATCCAAAATTACCGAAAGATGAACTCCATTCAAACTCAAGCAAGCAAGATTACCTGAGTACCCTTTCTCAAAAGTCGAGACGAGAGGGAACTTTAATTAAGCAAGCCAGCTCAGCCAAGGTCAGCATCCACCACTCTAACAATGGCGGGAGCCCTAGCTATCGTGGCACTCCTAATTAAACTAGCAACAACACCAAAAGGGCTATAAATGTTCTGAAAACCCCTATTGTACCTCGCGCGCCAAAGGAACCAAGCTGTGTAAGCGACCACCCCGTCAAGGGTACCTGTCTCTCGTGTCCACTAGGCCTCGAGCTCTAGCCTGCCATGAAGAGAAGGAGACCTCTGTCGACGAGACGATGTCTGGGGGTTGATGCAGGCCAACTCGTGGTCCCTGGCAAACTAACGTGAAACCATCCGGGAGAAACGCTAGCCCAACACCAGATGGTCCACCGTCTCCCACGCATTGCCGCATAGAGAGCAAGTCTCACTACACGGCAATCCCCTCACCAGCAACATGTCCGCCGTAAGAATGCGGCAGCGGTCGAGGAGCCACATAAAGAATCTTCTTTATTTTGGGTTTTTCTGACAACACTATCCGTCTGTATTTTCACAATCTGCTTTAGCTTGTTGAAATCACCCGCTTTCTTTGATGTTTTATGCCTAACCATTAGCCTCAGTAAAATATGGTGTGTTTTACAAAGAAAAAAAAGCCTTAACCTACTTGTTGCTCGAGGATAACCTACTTGTTGACATCTCGTAAACTCTAGAAGTATATTTAGTTACACCTAACATTGATACATACAATTTAAAGCACTCGAACGAAGCCTTAGATAATTAAGGATGATATGGATAAGGACATATATAAAATCGCCAACACATTAACAATCCCTAACTCATTTTTTGATTAACGTGATAATTTCGCTATAATTAAAAATTAGGGTGCTATTAGTTGTAACATAACATTTTATTAAACATCCCAAAGTAGACCCAAAAAAAATTCAATTTAGAACAAATATATTTGTAATAATTAATATTAGTAGTGTGTGAAAAATATATATTATATTTATAAGACTATGGTTTTATTGAAAATTCTGCCTTTTACACCCGAAATAATATTATATATAGAAATGTGGATCAATAGCAATAACATGGGTTATGAAAAATAAAAAAGTTTAGTATAAGCGGGCACTAATGATTATTTATAACCCACATGGGGTGTACAAATCGAAAAGAAAAAGATCCATCAATTAGTTAGTTCTGATGGTTAATAGCTAGACAAATAGGTAAAATATTAGTTCGCTGCAATCATCTATATTTGACTAAATCCCTTGGCGTTGGTTCTTCCTTATAAATACAATCATTAAATCCAAACATATCAGCCAATGGCGCAGGAAGGATTCATCCAATGGGTGGGGCAACTCACGAGCGATCGAGAAGGAGGCGGTTTTTCATTTTTAATTTTATTCACTTGACTGCACAAATAAGGGAATTAGCATGTACTAATGAAAGGATAGATAAAAAACAAGAAAGTAGAAGGGACCTAAGGCTAGATATTTTCTTTTCGTTAGTTTTATGTCGCAACGTGCTAGATTGCAACATTCCTTTGCTCTTTACACATCCCACAAGACATTATTGAGTAGTTGGATAGGATAATCCGGCAATGGCTTTGGAGGGGATCGGATGATGCACCTAAATAGTTATTAGCCTTGTGCAAACTGATAAGTTAGCCTAAGCTTAAGGGTGGGTTGGGGATTGTAATTTTCGCTATCAAGAATGATGCTTTGCTAATCAAGTTTTTGCACAAGTTCTATAACAGGGTTGATATCCCTTAGGTGACTCTGGTATGTGATGCGTACTATCAGAACTCAATACCCCATGCCATTAATTTGTCAGGCTCTTTTTGGAGGAGGGATGTTGCTAAATTAATGGATAAGTATATGTTGGTTGCTAAGCCTGTGGTTAATGATGGTTCTTCAATTCTGTTTTGGTATGATGTTTGGGAGGTTGGTGAGTCGTGTGTACCCTTAGGACGGAGGTTTGCAAGATTATTTTCCTTTGCAATTGATGAGAAAACTAGGGTTAAGGAAATGGAGGCTGACAAATGATCGGAGTTCTTTCACCTGCCACTGTCAGTTTGTGCTTATGAAGAATTCTTGCATGTAACAACATGGTTATCTCAGATGCAGCTCAACACTCTAAAGAATGATGATTGGATTTGTGCTTGTAAGAATGGGGAGTACTTTGCAGCGAAATATTATGAGTTGATTCATAAACCTATCATAGTATGTCCTGTTTTTAGTTGTCTCTAGAAGAGTAGGTGCACAATGCGTATAAAGATGTTTGCCTGGTTTGCTGCTAATGGACCGCTCAAATACTAGAGACCTCTTAAAACGAAGGAATTGGCATGTGACCGAAGATGTGCATTGTGAGTTATGTGCTGGAAATCATTACGAGGATAGGCAACATCCGATTCTTGGATGACTTCAGTGTGCATATTTGGAATTATATTCAGATTGACTGGTCTCAGGGTAATGATATGATGCAATTTACTCCAGCGGCTAAAGGGAGTTTTGGCAAACCATTCTTCATGGAAGTTGCTCTCATTGTGTGTTGGAATATCTGGAAAGTGAGAAATGACAGGATCTTTCGTTCTGAAAGGCATTGTTTTTTACAATTGGAGAAAGATGTTTACACATGATATGTGTTAGAATAGCTGGAAAGTGAGAAATGACAGGATATTTCGTTCTGAAAGGCATCGTTTTTTTTAATTGGAGAAGGATGTTTACACATGATATGTATCTGCATGTATATAGATTCTCTGACAAGCTATCTCCTGATGTAAAGTCCTGGGTAGATAGCCTTCCATAATTTGTCTTAGCTTTGTAAATACTTTTTTATTTAGAATAACTTTTTAACTGTGGGGTTGTTGCCTCACAGATCCGGGTAAAAAAAATCTTTCCACCGATGCTCTTGAGTTATTTGTAGCTTGGATGAAGAAAATATCCCCCATTCCTATCCAGAGGAGTGCACTGCCCAAGCCATCTTTCCGTTGGTTCTTATCTGCTCCGGCTGAAAAGATCTTCGAGTCGTGTACGAGGTTAGAGCCTATACATAACTTAGTTCCAAGTTTCCCAGTGACCCATCCATCGCTCGATTCAATCAAGCCGTCCCTATTTATATCCCGCTGATATCGGATATTAAAACCCTCACCAATCATCATAGGATAAGGAAATCTACAACAGTTAACCAATTCCTTAAATAAGTGTGGCTTTAGACCATCTTGTGCAGCCACATAGACGGCAATGGGACTCTAGTTACAATTGTTAATCTTAATCTGAAGGTGGAATTTGATATTAATATCACCTTCACTAGTGCCCAACAAATCCCTCGATGTGGTATTGACACCAACAAAAATTCCTACGCATATCCCTTATCAAAGCCGACAATAATCTAGACCTCGTAAATACGTCTTGGAAAGTCTGCTTTCCCTATGTCTGGAATTACCACAAAACTAATTTACGGTCTTTCACATAATGTAAATGTGTCTATGTTTAGCCAAATTGATAGACGTCTACTATTAAAAAAAATAAGTAATTCATGGTGAAACAATTTTCGGCGAGTGCAGTTTAGACTTCTCTGGAGATTTTTTTCGAGGACATAGATTTGGATTTGCAAGTGGTATCTTCGAGACCACATGCTCGCAAACTCTACTTCTCTCGTATCGACCTCCAAAACCTCCTTATTTTTTTGGCGAAACAGCCGATTGGTCAATGTCCATTGTTTTTATTTTTTAACAGTATTATTGTCATCCATTGATTTATTTCCTAAGGCTCTATATTGACAAATGCGAAAATCTAAGAATGATGCAAAAGTTTTTAATGACATACCACCAATGGGAGTAAGATTGCGTGCAGCAAGCCTCCGCATAGCACGTTGCAGCGAGTCCTCATAAGGCGGAGAGGTTCCATCCGCAGCCACCTCATGCCTCGTACTCCGCCGGAGGGGCGTCACCGGGGACTGCGCTATCACCGGCAATCCGGCATCACCGGCGAGGAGTGGCGCAGTCCCGACACTTGAGTACAACACCTTCAGCCGGTTCCTTGTTCAACAGTTCGTAGCGGCCGACCCAGCTCCTGCACGTGCACGTCCACATGCCATGTCTGCACCCAGACCACCAGGAGAGAAGGCCGAACCAGCAACAGGCAACCGCCCAGCATCCAGCGGCCCATCAGGCCGCACGGCCCAGGAGAAGCGGGAGGCCGAGCCAAACCCAGATGTTCTCGTGGACACATGAGAACTACTGAAAGCGAACTGTATTTTTTTCAGAACTGGGATAGTAATGTCGAACCTTTGTCATACTACGATGAAAAAATGTGTGCCTGAGATGAATATGTTCCATGCTACTAAGACAAACAGCACATCATCAGATCGTTCGATTTGTTATGCTGGTTGGCAATAGTGGAAGGAATAGGAGCCAAATAAGCAGTAGTAATCCTATGACAGGCATGCTAACTGAAAGTTTTGTGAACATATACAGCTAGCAACCAAGTGTTGAAATTGCGAATGTTTTACATGCAACTAACTGCAACAACAATGGTAGCCAGCCATGACACTACATGTATGGCCACCAGCCCACCACGACCAATCGTCGTTTCTGCTGATTCACCGAGGGCTAGGCCTAGGCTCTTGGCTTGACACTTCATATTTCAGCCCCTTCCCATCGTCCATAGCATCAATGCAGATTGCCGAGCCTTCCATGGCTTCTCCTTTAATCAGCATATCACATAACTTTGTCATTACGTTCTTCTCGATCCACCTTCTTATGGGCCTTGCCCCATACATCTGCGAGAGGAAGCATCATGGTTACCAAAACATACAAAGAGGTAGAGAGAAAACTTTGCAAGGTTCATGTGTATGGGAGTCTTAATCGTGCAATAATTTGGAAAATAAATGTACTCACTGGGTTATAAGATTCTGACAAAATAACATCCAACGCAGCTTCACTCGCAAGTACAGAGATTCCCCTTTCAACTGCTACGGCAACAACACTATCCATCTGTATTTTCACAATCTGTTTTAGCTTGTTGAGTGACAAAGGCTGGAATATCACAAGCTTACTTAATCTGTTGAGAAACTCCGGCTTGAAGTATTCCTGAACCTGCACCAACAAGCATACATGTGTCAAAATAAATAGGCTACCTATACTTCGGTCTATACATGGCATTTTGGGATTCACAAACCTGCTTCATGAGAAGGCCCTGTGCAGTTTCCATTGTGTTTTCACCAACCATTCGTGTTATTAGGTGTTCTGCTCCTAGATTTGAGGTCATAATGACTATGGTATTTTTGAAATCTACGGTCCGACCTTTACCATCAGTTAAGATACCATCGTCGAGGAGTTGAAGAAAAATATTGAATACCGAGGGATCTGCCTTCTCGATCTCATAAAAAAGAATGACACTGTAAGGGCGTCTCCTCACTTTCTCAGTCAGTTGGCCACCATCATCATGGCCAATGTAGCTGTGAAAAAAGAAGCATTAAGATCAGTCGAACTGACTAAACACGACACATGATATGTTTAAGGTGCTGTTCAAAACCTTGGAGGTGCTCCGATGAGACGATACACAGATCCAGCCGTAACATATTCAGACATGTCGAAACGAACCAACATTTTCTCACTACCAAATAATTGATCGGCCAAAACTTTTGCAAGCTCTGTCTTTCCCACGCCGGTCGAGCCTAAAAAGAGGAAAGAGCCAATTGGTTGGCTAGACTGACGAAGGCCAACCCTAGAACGTAGCAATGCTTGTGAAACCGAATTGACCGCGTCATTTTGACCAACTACTCGCTCATGCAATCTGTCAGCTAGGTGGATCAACCTATGCTTCTCATCTTGATCAAGTGTAGTGACAGGAATCCCAGTCCATCGGCTGACAATCTAATAACATGAATCAGAACAACATTTAGAGCATTGGAACTGATTGAAACGATAGAAAGGATTCACTTGAAAAATATATCATATGAAACTCTGACCTACCCGTGCAATATCATCTGGACCAACAATTAGCTTCTTCTCTTCTGGTTCGCAGCCGGTCTGGAGCTTTTTGGTGGAACACGCCTCGTCGATCAGATCGATTGCTTTGTCGGGAAACTGACGATCGGTGACGTAGCGGGCAGCGAGGTGCACGGCAGCCACGAGAGCATCATCCTGAATTTTTAAGCCATGGTGCTTTTGGTACCGCCGCTTGAGCCCTTGCAGAATGGCAACGGTGGCCTGCGTGCTCGGCTCCTCCACGTGCACCTTTTGGAAACGCCGTTCGAGCGCCGGATCCTTCTCGATGTACTTACGATATTCGTCGTAGGTCGTGGCGCCCACACAGCGGATGCGGCCTCGGGACAATGCCGGCTTCAGCATGTTGCCGCTGTCCGACACCCGCGAGCTCCCGGCGTCGAGGATGGTGTGCATCTCGTCGAAGAACAGGATCACCTTGCCGTGAGCGTCCTCCGCCTGTTTGATCACGTTCTTCATGCGCTCCTCGAACATGCCGCGGAGCCTCGTCCCGGCCACCATCGCCGCGAGGTCGACCTCCACGACGCGCGCTCCGGCGAGCGCCTCGGGGACCCTCCCCGCGGCGATGCGCTGGGCGAGGCCCTCGGCGATTGCCGTCTTGCCGACCCCCGTGGCGCCGACGAGCGCGGCGCAGTTCTTGGTCCGGCGGCAGAGGATGCAGACGAGGCGGTCGATCTCGTCGTCGCGGCCAATGACCGGGTCTGTCTCGCCGGCCGACGCCGTCATGTCCCGGCCGTAGGTGCGCAGGCACGTGCTGCGGTTGTAGTACTTCCACGCCGCGTAGCACAGAGCTGCCGACGCTCCAAGGCCGACGGTGAGCCATAACCAGGACCAATCGCTGCCGGCAGCAGAGCGCGGCACGGACAACGACGGAACGCTGCCGCTGCTAGCGATAGGTTGGGCAGAGGTCGGAACGGAGACAACGTGTACTTCTGGTTCTCGGAAGCCTAGTTCCGATAGCACGGAGGAGACGGAGCTCCCCAGCTGTGCTACGTCGCAATCCTTCCACGATGCCGTCTCCCAGTCATAGATCTTCGGCTTCTGCCATTGCGTCGACATCGTTGTTCTTAGGCTCTAAGAATCGCACGCACAAGCGCCGTTCGTGTTGCAGAGATATCTCGGCTAAAAATTCTCTTGCTTTGCTTGATTACCAGCCCGTGTTTTCTTGCTTGGACCTTTACTCTCGTCAATTTATACGCCAGCACACGAGAAGACTCAACATCGGACTAGTATGGAATGTTTTAACTGACATGGAATATCTTACTATGCATCAAAGCCGCTGACCTGTCCTCGGTTTGGTATTGTTCATTGCAATTCCTATGGAACGTTAGAGACGTACATCAGCACAATTGATTCCACCTTGTCTTGCAAGTAAGAAAATATGCAGGTGTGGAGGGAGCTCTTCAGTTCTGCATTTTGTTTTCGGCTGCTGCTCTGCTTTCGCCTTCTGCTCAGTAGCTCAAGAACATCGTGTAGATCATAGGAGCATCGTGATCCAAATTGAGTGAAATTCTTCTAGTGCTGATCAGTGGTGTATCGTGCCGGCAGGCAGACCTCGAGAATGGTGCAGCGATTGCTCTTGCAAAATACTATCTTGCTCTACACAATGGTGACACGAAGAACAGCGAATTCAGACCACATACTTTCAGTTCAACTCAAGCCGCAAAACAGGACCAAATATAAGCAGGAGGCAACAATTACCGAAGCAAATGATACAGCTAACAGTGGGTGCATCTGCTGCTTCATTATGGTATGCTCAAGAACATGTGTGTACATCAGGGAAGCATCATGATCCTAACTCCGTGAAACTCTTCCTTGTGCAGATCAGTGGTGTAGTGTGTCAGCAGGAACTGGAAGACCACAATAGTGGTGCAGCGATTGCTCTTACCAAATGCTTTCTGACTTGAAGTTAACACGATGCTGACATGAAGAAGAGCAAATTCAGACCATACGCGCAGAGAGATTCAGAGCAGAGGTGTGCATCATTTTGGGTTTTTCTAGTATGATGCGCTCAACAACATGTGTAGATCAGAGGAGCATCGCTGTTCCTCATTCAGTGAAACTCTTCTAGTGCTGATCAGTGGAGTATCGTGCCGTCAGGAAGACCACGAGAATGGTGCAGCCGCGATTGCTATTGCAAAATGCTACGTATCTTGCTCTACTACACAAATGATGAGACGAAGAACAGCGAATTCAGAGCACAAAATTTCAGTCCAACTTAAGCCGAAAAACAGGAGCGACATATAAGCAGGAACCAAACAATTAGGGAAGCAAATGCTGCAGCTAACACAAGTTTCGTGTATATTTTTCTCTTGATTTCTTCCATTACATATCGGATTAACTGATAATACTATCAACATAACTGCAGCAGCACGTGGATTATATGATGATGTTGAAAAACTTATTCACATTATCACATAGGAGTATGAGATGATATTCAGATCCTGAGTGGTAAAAGGAGAACAAAAATTCCAACCCTATCGAGATCGTAGTAGCACAACTTCCGCAGTACGCAGCGCCGCCGCAGCCTCCGCGTCAGCCGAAGAACAAACGAGCAGGGAGTACCGGCGCGGACGGCCATCAGAGGCGGAGCAGCGTGTCGCAGCGCCAGTCCATCTCGTCGTCTTCAGCGGCGGCGGCCGACTCGGGGTCCGGCAGGTTCAGATCGAACGGCAGCGAGGAGGAGGGGGAGGAGCGCGGGGCCGGGGCCGGCGCGGCGGCGGCCTCGTCTACTGCGGCGGCGGAGGCGCCGTCCTCGCACAGCGCGGACGAGGAGGAGCCGCAGTAGCTGCGGCAGTCCTCCTCGACGGCCGGGGCGCCGATCGCGGCGGCGCGGAGGAGGCCGCCGCCTCCGCACCCGCCGCCGCCGCTCCAGGACTCGATGGTGCTGCTATGGCTGGACGTGGCCGCCACCGCCGCCACCACCACAGGGGCGGCGGTGACGGGGACTGCGGGGGCGGCGCCGGGGCGGAGGGGAAGTTGGTGCGGGCGGCGGCGCCGCGGAGGTCCCTGGCGGCGGCGTCGTATGCTCGGGCCGCGGCGTCGGCGGAGTCGAAGGTGCCGAGCCAGATCGGGGTCTTCTTGGCCGGGTCGCGGATCTCGGCCGCGTACCGCCCCGAGGGGCGCCGTCGCACCCCGCGGTACTTCACCTCCTCCCCGCCCCCCGGCGCCGGCGGCGGCCTCGATCGCCGCATCGCGGTCGTCCTCCTCTTCTTCCCTCTCCCTCGGCGCGCTCGCCTCACCTCGCCTCGCTCCGTCTGTCTCTCTCCCGCAGTCGCGTCCTCGGCGACTCCGTGCGCGCCTTGTTTGTTGTTTGTTCGGTCGACGCGGCGGGCCCGCCCACGACCGGGCGTCGGTTCGTTGTTTATCGCAGCCCCGGTGGTCGGGTCGGGTCGTCACCGTCCCTTCCCATCCGTCGACGCGTTCGCCGCTGGCTGGGTGCTGCTGTTGGGTTGATTGGGATTTTCACGGTGCGGAATCGCAGTGGTGGCCGGTGGGCAGCAGCCCCGTGTCGACCACTAGCCAGGCATATTCCTCGCCGCCGCGCGTGCTGTGCCGTGGGATCTTTGCTTGCGCTGTTTGGTTTACTGGACTATTATGAAGCAAAATGATTCGTGGATGACATTGTTGAAGTCCAAACGGTGACACGTTTGTTCGTTAATAAGTGTTGCACTTACAGCTAAGATGGTTTCACTAAGGAACATCCTAAAATTTATCTACTCCATCCAATACATCCATAATAAATTGTCACAATTTTGAACTAACTCCAGTTCAAAACTTCCTTTTTATGTTATTCTGAATCCTCCCACCAAGCATCTGTTCCAGACAGTAAAGAGGTACAGCAACACAGCAGTGAAACGACAAGAAACAGAGAGAATGCAACTCTGAACACCGTGAAAAAAACGTCATCTCAGTTTTGGCACACAAGGGCAGAGGCATATAACCATGTATCAATACATGGATCTCTCACTCTCTCGGGCTTTGCTTTCTTGCATCATCAGCCATGGCAGCCAGACAACACATACAAGTGACAACTGATGAGAGGTCAGCACCAAAGTTCACTGGTAAGGGTTGCTGAAGTTCTTGAGGAGATCTGGGATGTCGTAGGCGAGCATGTCGTCCACGGCCTGCACCATCTTGGGCTTGATCTTCTCGAACTTGTCGATGCTGTACGTGGCCAGCACCTCCTTGAAGTGCTCCACCTCCGGGAAGTCGCCCGCTGGAAGATGGTACTCCCTCTGGATCTGTTTCCGCAAGACTTGCGTGCATCAGAGCGAGAACATGGCACTCAAGGAAGGAGAAGAATGGACACGGTTTGAATATAGATAGATGCGGCGAGCACATGAAGAGCATGTATTAGGAGATCCATTTGATTCCACTTCGCGGTGGAAGTGCATTCTAACGAGTGGATCTTGGTTGCTATTCTATGCAAGTACCTTTGCGAATTCATCTTGTAGGTTGTCAATTAGCCGTTGTTGAGCCTTGGCCTTCCCCATCACTGCAGGCATCTCCTTCTTCAGATGGCCAATTATGAGGGCATGGATCTTTGCAGCTCTAGCACGCTTGACAAACTCATTCACCTACGCAATGAAATGATGGCATTCAAATTGAAATTCTGCACCTCGTAAGAAATTGGGATATATGATACAAGATAACTTACCCGGCGATCACAAGCTTTCTTAGGTATGTCTACCAGGTCAGCGAGGAGATCCTCCTGCTCTTTCTCAAACAAGTCCTTTCCAATAGGACCAACAGCTGATTCATTTACGGGCTTGTCATTGAACGACCTGAAATATTAGTTTGGAAGTGAGTTTCAGGTTACAATAAAGAACAAGACCTAGTGCTGGCTGTATTCACACTATATTTAGGTCTTCTAGATTTTTTTAAAATATAGTATTTTACTGTTAGTGTACTAGAGCTGTACAACTCAGTCTATAGAAGTAAGATTACTAAGTATTACTGAGAAAAGGGTGATAAAGATCACTAAGTATTACCCAATGTAGACACGCATGACCTCAGGTGTATTTAGAACTTTCCCGAGGGACCACATCAGCGCACCATACACTCTCATAAGCTGCAGCATGAGAGTACAAGAAATTTATTTATATAATCACGTGTACAAGAGGACATGTACAACAAATGTATCAGGAGCATACAAATAGATTTTGGTGAAAATATATACCTGCTGAGTGTCAACTTGGTCTGCCTTGTTCAAACCACACGTATTTTGTCCTCATTACCGCGTAAAGATGAAATGACACGCTTGAACTCATCACTGATATCAAGCTTGTGAGGATCAAACAGCAGAAGAATAAGGTCAGACTTAGCAGCAAACCATGAAGTCACGCCAGTGAAATCATAGCTACGCTGGGTCCTTTGTTTTTCACCAGAAAGAACACCAGGAGTATCGACCAAGGTGATATGCTCAAGTAGCTTCAAAAAATAAGGCAGCTATCAGTATCTGGAATGGATTTCACACATGTATGAGTGTCTTGAATAAAGCTTACAGGATGTGGCATCTGAGAGCATTCGAACTTAGATAGGAATGCGCCACCAAATGTAGTAAGACCATTGAAAGGCATATCGGCTTGGACAGCAATTGTGTTGCCAGGAACAGTCCTTTCATCAGGTCCTGACTGATGTGGGAAAAAGTATGAGATATCAACGGGATAAATCGACAAGTACATTAACAATTGCAGCAAACAGGGAATACAAACTGATTAGATTTGATGCCCAACATGAGCAGCAAATATTATTTAAAAACTGCATCACCAAATATTGTACAATTGAGCAATTAGTTCTAGCCATTAAAGGATATTTTTATGAAGAGTTATAGTGTGATGACGAGTGAGATTAGCAAAATAACTATTATCTTCTGCATCCCCATCTATTTCAGCAAAATAACCACATGACGGCATGACGCTATCATGATAAAAGACTATTTCTGGAACTCTTGGGTTATTACTAACTTAACGGTTTAACCGTCATCGATTCATACTTTTGCTGAAAGAAACAAAAGTTATAAAATCCCCAAGCCATGCTACAAAACTGATGAAGCGGGATAGAACATACACTGGGTATCAGTGGTTCATATCTTAATCCTGCAACTTAGCAGTGTGTACAATGTATGTCATCATCATAAATCTTACAAAAGAAAGAACTGATGTGTTTCCAATCAACAAAAAGTATTCAAAAAATAATGAACAGCTTTCAGCCCTCCAAGTAAATACGAGCAAGTATCAACTATCTGACAAATCTGTTGTCCCTGCTGCATGTAAATCCAATATTCATGCAACACTTACCATGACCACTATAAATCTGTCAGTAGTTGGTTCTGGTCCGACATGAGCTCCTGCAATTGGAAAGACCAACTGAGGTTATGGCCTGATGCTATAGAGAAATGTCTCACTTATATAGATGGTCTGGAAAGCACCAAACCTGGGTAGCTTGTTTTCAGCATGTGCTTAATGAATGTTGTTTTCCCTGTAGAATATTGACCCAAGAGCGTAACCATTGGCTTTGCATCAAAGTCACTATTCGTCTGAGAAATGGGACAATAAATTCAATGGTGTGCAAATAATGGCATATGAACATTATCAGGATGAGAGAACATTGTCATCTCTAACTGGAAACTAAGGTGTGAACATAAGTGGTATACCAGTAATGGGGTAGCAAAATCGTTGAACCGGTATGCAACTTCTAAAGGCTTCAGTTTTTCAATGTACAGTCTTTTTAAGCCATCAATGACAGAAGTAACAGCCGTTAGAGGCGCCTGCATCTGAAGAGCACCAAACAGAGATACAAACCATTAAGTCTGTAAATGTAAGCTCTGAACTGGAAAGACCACTTCTATGATTCAATTAATTACAAGAGTTGTTACATACTCAAAGGAGCAAATTAAGATGCAATGTAATGACAAAATTACAAAAAATGAAAATCACACATAAGTCCAGTACCTTCTTTGCTGATTTCGAGCTGAACCAGTTGTTTGTAAGAGGTGCTTGAACCTGAGATGTGCCTGAGCATAACATAAATTATTAGCATCACACTTGACCCATCAACACGATTTACCATATGGGAAGGTCGGCAGATCGCTTACCATTTTTTTCTGGGCGAACTACATTCGTAATCGCCATTGATCTCTACAAAAACAAACACCAATTGCAAAGTGTCAGCGGTAGTAAATGCATTCAAATGACACATCATAAGCTGCAGCTTAAAATTGCAGACTTACAGCAAGCAGTTCATCAAGACCTTTCATCACAGGCGGGTCAAAGCTAATCAGGTCTGCAAGAAAACACCACAAGCTATCCACTTTAGAGATCACATACAGATAAACTCGAACAAGAAGAAGAATAAGAAAAACAGATCAAGCCGAGGTCACAGCCCACATTGGCACACCATAACGAGCTAGTAACAACAACCTTCGCGCTTGAGGCTGTCCTGGGTGATCTCATTCCCCGCTTGCGCCAGAGACACGAGCTGCAGGTTGCGACAGACGAGGGCATCAACATCACACAGCCATATCTTCGGTTACCAGCAGCACAGATTGGGGAACTAATTATACGGAGAGGGGGAGAGTATGTGGGCAAACCTGCATCGCGGACGCGAACTCGCCGAAGCCGAGGAACCCCTGCCGCCTGGAGTCGGCAATCGCCCAAACCTTGAATCGATTGGCAAAGGATTGGTTAGAACACGTTTAGCAGCGGTGACTGGAGGTAGCAGCGGAGGGGGTCGCTCACCTGCTTGAGGTCGGCGCGGGAGAGGCCCGACATGGCGAAGAACTTGGTGGCGTCGGCGCCCGTGACGCGGCCGTCTCCATCTGCAGGCAGGGAATCAGCCACCGGAGAAGCATCAGCGAATCCTCCGGTTTCGGGGGTGGGGGGGGGTCGAGGGCGAGACGACGTAACGTACCTGGGTCGGCGAGGGCGAACCAGTCGGCGTAGATCCTCTGGTGCTCCTTGGAGCAGCCCACGGCGGCGGCGATCTCCATCCTCGGCGGCGGCGCGGCGGCGCGAGCAGGAGCAGCAGGAGCGGAACAACGGAAACCTCACGGGATGCGGCTGGTCTGTCTGAGTCGTCCCCCTCTCCTCTGAAAGTGGAAGTGGAAGGTGGGGGAGGCATTTGAAATCGGGGCACCCCAACCCTGCCCTACCCAGCAGCCAGCACGCGCCCCCGTGAATATCTTCAAATTTTTTAATGGGGCTGGACGCTCCCTTTTTATTTATATAAGGCTGGACCATTTTTGAATTGTTTCGAAGGAAAAATTGGGTCGGCCCATATGAGCTCAGAAGGCCAGTTAGGGTTGGGCTATAGCTGCTTTCTTATTGGGCTAAGGTCTTCGGCTGAAAACAGACTTTTGCTAAATATAATAAAATAGAGGGTAGTCCCTCAAAAAAAGGTGTAACGAAAAAATCATGTGAAAAAGGTAAAAAAAAAAAAGGATATGGCACACCTTACCTGAAGACTTCAGTTTATAAACATTGAGTACGATATGGAGTTATGGACACATGTCACCGCATATACTAGCATTCACATAGCATTTGTTTAAATACTAAAGTTACTACTACACACAAGCTGCCAGCCTGCCACTTATGAGGATTGATCTTTGTTCTCCATCTTGGATTATCTCAAGCAGTTCCCGTTAGTGGTTCCCCGAAATTAGTTTCAGCAATAGGAGAGAGAAACTTTCACGATGGAACGGCTAATAGGTGTAGAAGCCTTAGGCCCGCCCGGCCTAGTGGCCTTTAGTTTTTTTCCTTTAGGAGAGAATAAAAATGTGCTTCTTTCTATGGCCATCCTGGAGTGATAGATATATGAGATCTCTAGATAGATAGTAGAGAGATGGTGTGTTATTGTGTCAGTACAAATAATGGCTTTCGTACATGAGGGATGTGAAGTACCTTGCAACTATAAGAGTTTTTTGTGAAAAAAATTCTTTTTTTACACATCACTTTTTCACCTAGGTTTGTAACGATTGTCGTGGTCCATCCAACATGGTGATTTTTTTAGCCTTCCTCGTCCTGTCCGTTAACAAAACAAGTTTTTTGTTTGCATACGAGGTCCAATACAAATGTTTGTTGTTTATATGTTTGTTACTTACTTGGACCAGTAGCGTGACCCATCGATCCACGCGTAGCATGTCGAAAAATGGTAGGACCATGGACTGAGACTTTAGGGAATCTCAATCAGCTAAGAGAAAGACACACCAATATATATAGGAAAATGTAGGATAATCAGTTAATACCTCTAATGAATGATGGCATCGTCTTCATTGAGTGCTTCAGTTACATTGTTGATATAATGCACTGAGCAAATATCAGATTCAGCAGTAGCCTCTCCTAGCAGAACTCTCCTCATTTCAAGCAACCCCGTGATGTGGATGTCGCTCCACATAGCAGCAGAGAACAATGCACATGTCGAGAAACATATTGGCGTTGTCTTGATGCCTTTCCTGATCACCATGCCGATGCTTCAACTAGAGGAGTGGGAAGTGCAAGAGCTAATTGATGACATTGAGATGATGATCACTTATGTGGTACTCAAGGAGTGGAGAGGATATGACGGTCATTCCTTTTCAGAGGTACAACGGAGCAATATAATAGGGAGTGTCAAAGATCGACACTAGGGAGAGGAAGAGTGTGCTCCTGATATCACGGAGAATAGGAACCACAAATAATCGGTCGTTGCAGCATACATAGAGAAGAAAAACAGTAATGGGGACATCTGAATATATATAGTGGCTAGCTAGCTAGTGAGTGACTAATCGTATGCACCCCTTCTCCAATTGTTCACTTCTTGCTTTTGTTGTTGCCACCTCTTATGGTGTCCCTCTTTGGTTCTCCACTTCCTAATTTTGCTACTTCTACATCATGTGGTTCCTCTCTGTTGAGACAACCATTCATCCCACATTGACTGACACATGATTCATAAATAATATGCAACATCCTTTACTGCATGTAAGGTTCCCCGTGAAATGGTAATCCTTTCATTGCTCCTCTCACGACTCTATAAAAGTGATGTTGCACCATGTATTACCATTTTCCTCTTTTTTGCTCCAACTATACCATTCCTCATTTGGCTCAACATATCCTTCACAAAGTCGCACACAACACGAAAACGAGGCCCTTCAAAAATCATGACTACCAATACAACCATAGAATCCTTAATTTTCCCTTTTCCCTTGTTCTATGTCGTCGTGTACTTTAACTCATTGTAGTAGCAGTGGAGGACGGACCAAAATTTTGATATGTCGCAATCAAAAAACATATACCATTGTTTCATTAAGGTCATGTTGGTGGGTGGAGGCAATTGCCCCCTCCCCCATTTTAAGAAGGATGTAAGACCATTTACCATAAATCTTTCTAACATGAATATGCAAAATTTAATTGATCATAGTAGTCTAAAAACGAAATTTAATTAACATGTAAAAGTTGTGTATTTAATAAACTAAATATTGTCAAGGTTTAAAAAACATTACATAACTGATGTCGCTTGTATGAAGAAATACCAGCAAATAAGAAAAGCATCCATTGTCAAAAAACACATTTTAAAAGGTCAGAAAATTCAAAAAAAAAAAAATTTACGTCTGCACATTCTATGTTCAGACACAAAGTTTCGCGATTTTTTGTGTGTGTCCGGTGTAAAAAAAGAGAATTTTTGGCACTCGAAAATGACTTTTTACTAGACATTCTCTCCCTTTTTACACAAGTCAGAGAAAATGTATTTTGTCGCAAAACTTTGTGCGAACATAGAATATCCGCATGTACTTGAAATGAATTTTACATAATGGGTACATCTAGTCCTATGATCTAAAAGAACTTATGTATAAAATGATGTGAAACAAATATATAATAACAACAAAAGGGAGTAGTCAAATAAGTTAATGATGTAAACAAGTAATATAATAATAGAGCTAACAATTTAAACAAGCAATATAATAACAGAGATATAGTAACACAAAAATGATGTAAACAAGTAAGATAATGAAGAAAAATGGTGCTACCTTAGTTGAGAACTTCATATTTTTCATGGAAATATCGAGCATAGTATTAGTATAGACCTACCCTACCAAGCTTTACACCCACGTTCACACAACACTTGCTAAAAAATGGAGTAGTCAAATATCGAGAATCACAAAGTCGCCACCAATATCTTGTTGTCAAACCGATAACAAAATTATTCACTTTGGCAAAACACATGGGACACTGAGTATAAGGTTTGAACTTTGATTCTCTATTTTAGTACAGTGTGCAACCTACAATACCTGCAAGATTGTAGTGTGCAAGAACAAAAGTTTTCCTGCTTATTAAGTGTTATTTTCCCACAACATGTTAAAAATAAGTTGAGCACATCGCAATTCAGCAACCATATGTAGACTGAGTTTTAATAGATGGCCGTCTTTTAAGATCGGAGGGTGTAAGCATATTGGTGACCGTTCTAAATACCAGAGAGACTGCATCACACCAAGTTAAGTCGTACTGTCCAAGAATCGCACCACACTTTGGGGCTATGTGCATAGACTGATAGACATCAAGTTTGTGTTCTCGTTTTTTTTTTCGAAACACAGTACAACGCAGATGCTCACATACACGTGCACAATCTCACTCCTATGAACGCACGCACGCACACCCTATCCCTATGAGCACTTTCGAAAGACTGAGCCGGCGGTTGGGTCTTGAGATTGACGAAGTCACTACAGGCGCCTCGCTGTCGACGGGAACATCACCTCTCGCTGTCGACGGGAACATCACCTCCCACTGAAGAATATTCCGTCTAAATGAGAAATAGCAGTGTCAAACCTAGGATTTGAACTCTGCTGGGCTGGGAGTACAACCATCCTCCTAACCATCTTGTTTTTCTCTTCAGTTTCTTCCATCCATGTCAATGAGACGACAAACATGGTGGCACGCCTATTAGTTTGCGGTAGTGAGTTGTTAATTTTTATTTCTTTTGGTAATAGCGACTTCATTTTGGTTCAAATAACGCGAGGCAAGTTCGCTCAAAATGGTACTCCTCCCTGTCAGCCAGATCCGGTGAAACAATTCGACGTGGGCTCATCCAGGCCGCTAAAGCCGAAAAATCAAGGGTTCACATTAGCCAAAGAGTGAACACTAGAAGGCTCGTGCATTCGTCATCGCGGTCGCGGCCTTGTGGGCTTCATTCTTCATGCCGGATCTCGTCGACCTAAACCGCAAAACCCTTTTCCCTCCGCTCTCCCTCACCTCGTCCTCATCCCGCCGCCCAGATCTCTCCCCACCTCACTCCAAACCCTAGCTCCGCCGCCGCGCCGCCTCCAGCCATGTCGGGGATGATGGTAAGCGCCGCCCCCGCGAAGCCCCGATCCACCCCCGCCGCGCCGCCGCCTCTCTCCCTCTCTCACGCCGGAAGCTTGGGATGGATCACGCGATGGTTCTGACTCGTTTTCTTCTTTTCCCAGCAACCGCAGATCATCCTGCTCAAGGAGGGCACGGACACGTCGCAGGGCCGCGGGCAGATGCTGAGCAACATCAGCGCGTGCACGGCGGTGGCGGACACGGTGCGGACCACGCTGGGGCCACGCGGGATGGACAAGCTCATCCACGACGACAAGGGCACCACCATCTCCAACGACGGCGCCACCATCATGCGCCTCCTCGACATCATCCACCCCGCCGCCAAGATCCTCGTCGACATCGCCAAGTCTCAGGACTCGAGGTATCAGCCATTCGTCTCGTCGGCCTGATTTACAGTTACACTCCCTGTTGCCGTTATGGCAATAACGCCCCTCAGTGTCTGTCTTCTCCTTGGTGCATTTCTGGTGCATTGGGGTTTGATTCTGTTCGCGCCTCGGATGAATGAGTCCGATATGCGCAAACAACTGATCTGTGATCTGATCTCTCTTAAAATTAGTTGGAACTTCGAAGATTTTTCTACAACCTTGCCAGTTATTAAAATGGAATGGCCTACCTTGTTTGTCCTGGGCACTGACTCATAAGCTCACAATTAGCCCATGGATGAACCCTGATGTTGACCTGGAAAATGTGAAATAGCTGACTCGAACTATGAACTAGGGGCATCTGAATCCGCTACTGGGTGATATACTGATATCTGATGTGTGAACTCAACTTTGTCCTCTGTTTTGTACTGAAGCAAGGAAGTTCTTGAATATTAGGTTTAACCTTCATTTTCTTGTTGAGCTGTTTAGTAATATCGATCTTTTATGCTGCTAGTGAGTTGTGACGCGAATAAACTGAGACATGAAGATAACCACTGACCTTCATTGTCTTGTTTACTTCAGGTTGGCGATGGGACAACTACTGTGGTGCTTCTTGCTGCGGAATTCATGAAGGAAGCAAAACCTTACGTGGAGGATGGAGTGCACCCTCATAGTTTAATCCGTAGTTATAGGATGGCTGGCAACATGGTTTGTGACCACCATTACTTTTCCTTCCTTTCGAATGACAGAACTTTTACTTCATATAAATTACAGGACTGATTCTGTTACCTGACATTTGCATCAGGCGATTCAAAGAGTTAAAGAACTGGCAGTCAGCATAGAAGGAAAAAGCTTGGAAGAGAAGAAAACATTGTTAGCCAAGTGTGCTGCCACAACACTCTCGTCAAAACTGATTGGCGGGGAGAAAGAATTCTTTTCTACTATGGTTGTGGATGCTGTCCTCGCCATCGGCCATGATGACAGGCTTAACCTTATTGGAATTAAGAAGGTTATTTCCTGCAATGTTCTCTTCTGTAGCCTGTAGGATGTTTGGCTTTTCTTCTACTCATCCAAAATCTAGTCTTTTAACATGCTAGAAATGTGACTAGTATATAACAATGATATGGTCCTCGCTACAAGATATTAAAGTTTGCCATTTTGATATATTGTTTGCATTAGGTACCTGGAGGTACCATGAGAGATTCCTTCCTTGTCAATGGTGTTGCTTTCAAGAAGACATTTTCATATGCTGGATTTGAGCAACAGCCAAAGAAATTCCTGAATCCAAAGATTCTTTTGCTGAACATTGAGTTAGAACTGAAATCTGAGAAAGAAAACGCAGAGATCCGGTACGTAACTGTGTCATTTCAAGCACTTCTAGTCTTTTTGTTTTCCATCTTTGATTTTGTTGTTTTATGTAGACCTGTCACTTCAAGCACTTATAGTGTCTGTTTTCCATATATGTGCTTATGTTGCTTTATCCCCCTCTCCCGCTCCCCAATCTACAGGTTATCAGACCCTCTGCAGTACCAATCAATTGTTGATGCTGAATGGAACATTATTTATGACAAGTTGGACAAGTGTGTTCAAAGTGGGGCAAAAATAGTTCTGTCACGTCTAGCTATCGGTGATCTTGCAACACAGGTATCTTCATCTTGCTGTGTTTTCAGCGATTGCGCCACATTTTTGTAGCCTAACACAATTCATTTTCCCTTCCACAGTATTTTGCGGACCGAGACATTTTCTGTGCTGGTCGTGTCACAGAAGAGGATTTACAACGTGTAAGCTCAGCTTCAGGCGGAACTGTTCAGACCTCTGTTAACAATGTCATTGATGAGGTACATGCCTATTTGCGAATTGTGTTGTGCATGTTGATATTGCGCATGTGGGAATTGCATCAGTTGCTTGCTACTGAACATAATGATTATGTTTTTCATTACTCTTTTTGTTGAAAGGTCCTTGGCACATGTGAGGTTTTTGAGGAAAAACAAGTAGGCAATGAAAGGTTCAACATATTTAGTGGCTGCCCTTCTGGTCAGACAGCAACTATTGTTCTCCGTGGTGGTGCCGACCAGGTCTTCTACTGATATATTGTATCATATTTAATCAGGTTCATAAACTGAATCAGTGAATTAAGCCTTTTTAATTCTTTTGCTAGTTCATAGAGGAAGCTGAAAGAAGTCTCCATGATGCCATCATGATTGTGAGGAGAGCTGTTAAGAATTCAACAGTTGTGCCTGGTGGTGGCGCCATTGATGTATGTCAACTAATTCAAGCTAAAATGATTCAACCTGCCTTACAGTTCTAAGCTGATGTTGATTATTCTTGTAGATGGAAATAAGCAAGTATCTCCGACAGCATGCACGGACGATAGCCGGAAAATCTCAGTTTTTTGTCAATTCATTTGCTAAAGCTCTTGAGGTACATCTTCGTGGCTCTCTTTCTGTTTTAATTTTTACCTGAAATGCGTTTCTGCTGTGTGGGTCGTGCTCAAGGATAACGATTTATTTTGAATCTGTCCTTTGACTTTTTTCTGGCGCCCAAATCTCTATTTTGATAAATCTATGCTATTTACTGCACACCATTACTGAAATTTCACATGTTGATTTGTCCAACAGTCCACTTTCTATTAGGATGTAGGTTCTGCTTCTTATGAGAGGTGAAGTGGTGATGGACCAACCCATTCGATTCCCCAAGCCAAGAAGTGGCACCCCTTTGAATTTACTGTTGGTTTTAGTTTTACCATCTGGTTCACACGAAAGGCAGCATAAATTTGAAGTTCGTGTCACCACTCCGTATGCCCTGCCCCTCTGTATAACAAAAATGTAACTGAGGGAAACAGATGACTTGTGTTTTAAAACACGAGTTGTCATTCGATTTCCCAAGCCAAGAGGTGGCACACCTTCGTTGTTAGGGTCGGTTTACCATCAGGTTCACACGAAAGACGCCATAAATTAGAAGTTAGAGTATGCCCTACCCTCTGTCTATCGGATAATGTAACTGAGGATAACATATGCGACTTGTGTTTTTCGGAGAAGAACTTCATGAGTTGTTATCGTTTAACTTGTGCTGAAACTAAGAAACTACGTTTTTATGTTGGATTTGTTTTTTGTCATATTTTCACGCCGCTTTGTATTGTCAGTAAGTTTCGTAGCTATAACTTTGAACCATAGACCAGGTTTAGGTGTATCAACTTATTTTTGGCTACATCAAATGTTCTTTTTTGCAAGTTGCAACTTTATATTGTCTCTGCTCATTTGAAACGAACTTGTGCAGGTTATTCCAAGGCAACTTTGTGATAATGCTGGATTTGACGCAACTGATGTGCTCAATAAGCTTAGGCAGAAGCATGCATCTGGTTTGTACTCTTTAACTTTATGCTGTGATGAGTTGCCTGTACAGTTATTTTGCAAAGTTGTGAATCGGCAAACAATCAGTTGTCTAATATGTACTTCTGTTGTACCAGGTGACGGTGCTAACTATGGTGTTGATATCAACACTGGTGGAATTGCTGATTCCTTTGCTAACTTTGTGTGGGAACCTGCAGTTGTTAAGGTAATTGTGCTTTACTTCTGGTCCTTGAGAAATTTTCTATCATATTATCTCTGTGGACATTTCATTGGTACCTGTGGGCTTTTTTGTTCACAGATCAATGCAATCAATGCCGCGACCGAAGCTGCTTGCCTTATTCTGAGTGTTGACGAAACAGTGAAAAACCCAAAGGTAGGATGAGCAGCAAATGCATATTATACACTAGTAAAACCCAATCCATTTTCTGTTGTTTTTGGAGTTGCTACGCCCATTTTCTTTTGCCAATGCACTCTGATAAAGTTATGTCTGTATTGCTGCTCAGCATGTTCATCCTGTGAACTAAATGTCTCTTCTGTTGCCGTGCTGAGAATAGTTTAGCCAATTTAAGAAAAGAATCGCAATAATACTTTCCAGCTCAGGATTGAATAATCTAATACTAGACCTCCACTTACCTTGGTGGTACTATGAAGTCAGTTAAGACCGGCGAAGTTCAGTAAGATCTTGGTGGCCTTGTCCTGATTTATTGGGTCTTTAATGCCCGCTGTTTTCATTGTACTCCCTCCGTTCCATTTTAATTGACTCACATATATCTAGATATGGATGTACCTAACACTAAAACGTGTCTAGATGCATCCATATGTAGATATATGTGAGTCAATTAAAATGGAACGGAGGGAGTAGTTGCTACCGACGGAAATTACTTTTGAGCAACATAGTTATTCTGCATTCAAGTTTATTTGCTTACAGCAGTTGTCCTTGCTTTGTGTACATTTCACATTGCATTTGTTCTTTACACCAGAGTGCATATGATCTAACTTTCACTTTGTTGTTACCATACTCTAGTCGGAGAGTGCTCAAGGTGATGCTGCTGCGATGGGCGGCCGCGGTGGAGGTGGAATGCGAGGCCGTGGCGGGAGGGGCATGCGCAGGCGGTAGGCGGTCACTCAGTCAAGTCCGCGCTGTAATCTTATGCGTGCTGCCCTGGTGGGTCAGATTTTTGAGTTCCCTCTGTTTGGGCCGTCGGTCCTGTCATTACCCACTTCCAGGCTTTGCAGGACTTGTATGTCTATTGCGAGAATTTCTAGTGTTGAGAATGTGCTAGGCTTTTCTCTTTGAATATGAAAGACATGCCAGGTGTTTGTTTTTGTTATGTAGCTTTTACCAGGTTGTGGTGTTATAGGCACGATCTATCTATTTGCTATTTCGTGTTCTTTCCCTCACGGCCCCTCTTGGTCGTTGTGATGTGGTGACATTATGATGGTGCTGATGACTGCCTGGCAACTGGTCGATTGCTGCATATGCTTAAATTTGTGAAGACCGTCTGCCAAAATTCTGTAGATTTACTTACATTCCGCTCACTGTTGTCGGTAGAGCTCACTGTTGTCGGTAGACTTGTATGTGAATGGTAGCAAAATGCCATTTCATAAAAGTCACATGACTTAAACAAGTCCTGGCCTGGTCCTGACTGATTTGGTGGCCCTGGGCACTTTCTACTCGAGTCCTGGTCTCGAATCCTTATAGATTTAGAAGCAAAGAAAGCCTGCAATTTCAATTGTGACTAATCCAATTCAATCAATTTGGGCCAGGCCTAGTTAACATTTGGTGGAATTGGTGAAATGAAATGACAGGGTTAGGAATATGAATTGACTTAACTTATCAAGACATTTGGTGGAATTCCAATGGAAATGATGTTGCTCTGGGTATAGTATCTCAATTGAATTCCATGATTACGACCTGAAATGATGGCTACCAGATAAGATCTTAGTTTCTTCTCTACTTCTTTTGTGCTAACGACCAGATAATTTTTAGAAGAAATAGAACCAAACGGAAGTATGCCAAGTGTAGTTAGGCTGGTAGAAGATCATTAATTTCACCTATGTTATACGTTTTCTATATTATCTTTGAAAAAAAAATACTCTTCACCTTTTTTTTCTCGGATGTCCCCGAAGGGACCCCGAGTAAACCAAAAGACCAAAAAAGGCCATGAGTGTTTTTTCTGATCAAACTTGGAGCAAATCGTATCGTGCTGTCTGCGAAAGAAACCATTTAAATTGTGTTGTCTGCAAATGGTGTCTCGAGCACATCATGCATATGTTTTTAGTGAAATTTAAATATTGACTGCGATACTCCAGCTCGGTTTCATGTGAATTATGGTGAAGTAAGGTGATTCCCGCCCGTCTATTTTATCGGTTGGCTCATCAATTCTTGTCTGCAACTGTGTGCTCTACCCGTACGATATACGTATTCATGAGCACATGTGATTGTGAGCCCGGAAAATCATACCGCGTGCCTCACGTTTTGATCAGAGGCGTGTGGGTCGATCGTTGTTCGACGGTGTTGGGATCCCACTCCACTTATCATCACGTATCCCTGTCCCATGCTGCGATCGGATCCGGCATTCGTCGGCTCAGCGCTAGTCAGTAATGCCAGATCGCTGGCTGCTTATCACGCAACCATACAAACCACATAATAAATCTATGGGCTAGATATGCTGCGGAGTTCGGCTGCCCATGTAAGGTGAGATTGCACAAGTAACGAAATATTGTTGTCTGGTTATACAGTCTGTATTCCCCCTAAAAAAAATTATACACTCTGTATACGATCACTTGTTTGGTTGATTTTTTATAGATATTGTTTAGATTGATTTTATTATGATAGTTGTGCCCATCTCTCTCTTACCCTTGTGAATTTATACATCACAAATAACTCATTACCTTTCGGGTATAATACTCGGACAGAAAGCTTGAACATGAAAATTGTGTGGACCAACGAGATGAAACTGCTGCTTATAAAAAATATAAAACTTATAACAAGAAAGTTCTGCGGAATGAGAGGACAACGCTACTGCTAAAAACAAAAACAATATGAAAAAAAAGATAGACCATGCACGATGAATTTCTCGAAATCAGAGCATCTCCGATTTCTCCCCGGCCGACCCAAATTTGTCCGGTACCCCCCAAGCCACCCCAATTTGGAGTCCCGCTCAGGGCGCTGGACAATCTCCAGACAAGCCGTCCAACAGGCGGGGTCCCCGTGTCACACACGGAGAGCGACAGAGGCCGGTAGTCATTTTCCCTCCCCCCACCCCGTCCTCCATTTGCGCCATCACCACCACCCTTTGTCGTCTCCAATACACCGTCGGGAGTTCACGGCTGGAAGCCACTCCCAAATGCGGAGGAACGAGGACAGGACGACTAGTCAACAAGAACCATCGAAAGACAATGGGTCGTGTGCTACTATTCAATGCTTCGTCGTCGGTTTAGAATGAAGAGGCAAGTGTTCATGGAAATGCATGGTGTTTGAGACTATGATGACTATTTGGATTCTCTTCCATTCGGAAATACACTGCCACTATACAATGTCTGGCAGCATATGAGGCCCCCGCAGATTTTTTGGACAACTTCCTTCATATGTCCAAATTCACAACTATTGAAGCCACCTACAGGTTTTGCCAGGCGGTGGTGGCAGTGTTTGGACAGACCTTTCTTTGAGCACCGAATGCAGCAGACACAGCTCATGGCACAAGGTGCAACGAGAAGATTTCTTGAAATGTTTGAGAGCATCGATTGAATGCATTGGAGATGGAAGAACTGTCCATTCGCTTGACATGATATATAAAGGAGACATGTTGGAGCGTGCAATGTTGTAATTGAAGTTGTGACAGATTATGACATGGATTTGGCACCCATTTTTTGGTATGGCCGATTCTCACAATGATATCAATGTGCTGCAACGCTCTCCGGTATTTACGAGACTTGCCGACGGCCAAACTCTTGAGTGCAACTATGAGATCAATGACCATCCATACGACAAGGGGTACTACCTAGAAGATGACATCGATACTCGTTGGCAGTGGCGGAGGACGAAAGAAAATTAAGGTCGGGCGAACTCTAAAGCGAAAAAATGATGCTCAACCATAAAATTTCTAGTTACGGCTTTAACATAATCTGTCACTACGGTTTTAACGGAATATTTCACTTGCTCTCTGAGGATTTCTGGATCTTCTTTCCACTTCTCTCTTGCTCTTGATGTGCCACAACATTTGCACTTTCACGAGTGCTTGGTTTAGAGCTAGTGTCACTAGCAACTGAGACCAAATATCTTTTCTAATCTATAACTGAAAACATTAAAAACATGAGTATTGAGTAGTTTGCCCATTTTAGACAGCTCAGAATTCACAATCAAAATTTCATACAATTCACTCCAAATTCAAGAAATTATACCTCCCCATTGTAGCTGCAGGTTGCTTGGCCGTGCGGTACCCTTGCTGCTGCTGCCCGTCGCCCGTCGGAGAAGGTTAGCAGGAGAGCCGAGGGAGGACCGGAGTAGGCGAGCAGCCGGCCGGACAGGGACAGGCCGCAGGCGAGACCGGCGGGCGGCGGCCGAACAGAACTGGCACGGCAGGTCGGGTCGAGCGAGGCCGGAGGCACAAGCCCCTCGACCTGATGCGTGCGCTCGTGCGGCTTCCTCAGCAGTTGGCTTGTGCGCTCGTGGCTACTCAGGCTCCCGCGCGTGCCCCAGTAAGGCCCAGCTCGGCAGGAGTAGCTGCTTTTTTCGTTTTTTTCCCCACATCAACAGAAAATACCGAAAATTATATATACTAATATACATAAGGAAAATGCCTGTATATATGCGATTTTTTTGGGGCCAAAAATCAAGGTAGGGCGGCCGCCCTACCTTGCCCTAACAGGAGCTCCGTCACTGCTCGTTGATCACATTTGTGAAGACAACCCGTAACCTGTTGGCGAGGCAAACTCTCACTTTGCAAAGAGAAAAGAGAGTGTCCATAAATATGTGAAGCGAGCATTTGGTGTGCTCCAAGCCCGGTTTGCGGTTTTCAGGCACTCTTGTCTATCATGGCCGCTAGATCAAGAGAGAGCATCAATATTTTTGTTATCATGCACAACATGATCATCGATAGTGAGCGAGATGTCAACATGATGTTCGATCAAGTTTTTGAGTTACGAGGACCCTCTTATTGAGCCACATCAGGGCAGTTCACGACCAACTCCAAAATAATCTAGCCGTGCACTTGTGGGAGCTCAGAGCACACGCGTAGTTCTCATATTATTAATTGGATATTGCCGAATTCTAATTTGAATTAAATTATTTTTTGACTATGTAATCATTTTTTTTGTAATTAAGAGACAAATATGTACATCTTAATGAAAATGGACAAATAATAGATAGCCCGACTGTTTGGGGTGCCGCCGGGCACCACCCCGTTGTGCCATACCCGGAAATATGTCCGGCACCCCAAATCAAACACATTTTGGCGTATGCCGGACAGATTTCGGGTTTTTTTTAGAGGCCATCGATTGTTGTCCCATGCTAGGATCAGATCCGGCATTGGTCAGCTCAGCTCTGGTTCCCAATGCCAGATCGCTGACGCAAATCATGCAACCAACCTAACCACACCACAAAAATACAGTATCTATATGAGTCAAGATCCCCAATTCGTTCGTCACACACTACACTCGCCAAGCTGGATCACGCCACACCGGCACACCGCCCCTAGATAAATAGCGGGCCATACGAAGAACACGAGCACGCATCCTTCTTTCCTTCCCCGGTCAATCCCAGCATCCCACATCGCCCGCGGTGGACGCGCGAACACTCTCCCGCGGCAGAACAAGAAAATCCTCCTCCCCTCGCCGCCGCGGCATTTCCGCGAGCACCCTCCGCGCGCGCACGCCACCATGGGCTCGCTCCCGTTCCTCTCCTCCCCGGAATGCGCGCCCGACGCGCCGCGCGTGACGGTGACCGCCTCCGACCTATCCCCGCTCTTCGCCGCGCAGCGCTGCCACCTGGACCACTTCTTCTCCCACCTCGACATGTCCCAGGCGGCGGCGTTCGCGCAGGCGCTGCTCGACGCGCCGGGCGCCGTCTTCTTCACGGGGGTCGGCAAGTCGGGCATCGTGGCGCTCAAGCTGGCGCAGACGCTCGCCTCCCTGGGGTTCGCGCGGGCCGGGTTCCTCTCCCCCGTCGACGCGCTCCACGGCGACATCGGGTCCCTCTTCCCGGGCGACGTCCTCGTGCTGCTCTCCAAGTCGGGCGCCTCCGACGAGCTGCTCGCGCTGGCCCCCTGCGCGCGCGCCAAGGGCGCGCAGCTCATCTCCCTCACATCGGCGGCGTCTGGGGCTGACTGCCCGCTCGCCGCCGCCTGCGACCTCAACGTGCACCTCCCGCTGCAGGGGGAGGTCTGCCCCTTCGGCCTAGCGCCCGTCACCTCCACGGCCATACAGATGGTCTTCGGCGACACCGTCGTCGCCGCCATCATGGAGGCCCGACGCCTCACCAGGGACCAGTACGCTTCCAACCACCCCGCCGGGAAGATCGGAAAGACCCTCATCTTCAAGGTACCTTCCGTCAGAAACAAGCTCAGATCTTATCATCAGTAGATTTCACTTTACAAATTGCGTGTCGGTGGACATCGTTCTGTAATTCTCCCAGGGGAACTGGTGAAGTGATTACACATGAAACAGCACATGCTCGTTATGATTTGGCAATTTTGTCACTATCCAGCCATAATTGTTTGTCGCCCTCTGTCTCTTTCATGAGGCATCGTGGAATTGTACGGAATTGTAACGATTGTGTCAGTTGTTGGTAGGCCATTTTCGCCTTATGTTCAGCCGACCAGTGAGATACTTCGCGCAACCATACAGTCTTGCTAAAGAGACGAAAATACTATGTTTGCTTGTCGTTTCTAATTGTATGGTTACACAATGTATCTTCTCTGACTAATGAAATGTTGTTATGTAAACATATTTAGCTGATCAATCCTCATGTAAAATTTGAAACTATCATCGTTGCATTAAGTTTTACCTTTGGAATGTTCTTCAGTAAAAAGAGTGTAAATCATTACTTAAATAACTACCCTGCAGGTTAAGGATGTTATGAAGAAAAAAAATGAGCTTCCATTGTGCAAGGAGGGGGATATGATAATGGATCAACTTACTGAGCTCACTAGTAAAGGCTGTGGCTGTCTTCTTGTGGTTGATGATGAGTATCATTTAATTGGAACGTTCACTGACGGTGACCTCCGGCGTACACTCAAGGCAAGCGGGCCAGCTATTTTCAATCTCACAGTTGGGGAGATGTGCAACAGGTTTGTCTGTGCTCAGTCTTTATGTTGTCTTAGGCCTTTATTTATAATTTATTCCTTTCAGTACAACCAGGTTTTGGAAAACTTTCTGTACTCTGTAAACTGCTTAACTGGGCCATAATATCCATGGGTGGTTTCGTTTGAAAAAGGATAACAACACCATGGCTGGCATAAGGCACCTTTTGAAATAATATGAAGTAGCACACACGTTAATAATAAAACCAGTCATGATAAGAGACTCCTTTTGCTTATTTCCTCACCCTTTGACATGTTTTTTGTTAAAATCACAGGAAATTTATGCTAACTCGATAACATAGTCTAGAGCTATAATTCTGCTGTTTTCAAGGGATTGTGGCATTTATAGATATTTCTTAAAATATATACCCATATTATGTTCTCTTGTTTATATTCATTTAACATGTTTTCTTATATAAAATGATGGGAAATTTATGCTAATATTATAACATAGTCTAGAGCTATAATTCTGCTGTATTCCCAGAGATTGTGGCATTTAATATATACCCATATTATGTTCTCTTGTTTATATTCAATTATAGTTTCAGTAGGAGCGGTATTAGTAGTGTTAATATAAATATTCTGATAAACTATCCATGATGAGAACTGACTACTGAATACTTTGTTATAAGTATAGTTTCTTTTGGTCAGAGATAGTTCCAGTTATGCTCTTGTACTGATTGGTCATAACATTGTGCCTTACGCAAATATTGCCTAGTTGAATCTGTTATTCCACAAAGTGAACTGTCTGATATGCCACAAGTAGGATTTATCACATTAGTGGGTGCCACGCTTTACATGCAAAATTCAGTTGTCATTCTAAACATCACAAATTCAGCACATCGGTTCAAAATTTGTTGAAATTGCAACGCAAGTAGTTTAATACGGTCTCAGCACCCTCATAATTCCAACAAATAGATTCAAAGTATGCTCTAAGCAGTTAGACAGCTTGGCTTAGTATAAAATATAAAAATACTATGTGGCATAAATATTTTTCCATCTCTGGACGGGGTGCCATACTGCCAGGGCTGCCCCTAGATCCGCCCCTCAACCCTGTAATCTTCCTACTGTTCTCAGTCAGAAGTTGTCGCATGCACTAGATCGGCAACAGTGCAACACCATAATTTACTTGTTATTGCCATAGATCTGGTGAGAGAGAGAGTTCTGTCGGTTGACATGTTAACCTTGTTCCAATAAGGGACCACAGCTCCCATGAGGCAGTGTTGATTCTGTGTCAGTTAGAGACAGAAGCATGATTAATTGCCTGTAGCCTGAGGTGAGGTGTTCTCAGCTGTCACTGTGGAGGTAGTGGTGCTTCCTGTAAAATACAGGACTGTTCCCATGCCCAGCTGCTAGTGCTTGATCGCGTACCTGGTGCGGTGGTGTTTAGTGAATGCTATTGTGTAGAGCTTCCTTGTGAAATCGGAAGTATGAAGAGCATAAGTTACAAGTTCTTCTGATTTTCTAGTCGATATTACCGTGTGTGTTCATTCAGTCATCGCAAAATGACCGGACATTCTTTATACCTGGATTGTTGTGTTCTGTTTAACATTGCTGTGCAGCCAATTTCGAATAATCCAGAGTCATCTCTAACTCCCCTACTTGATGTCGCAGGAACCCCAGGACAATCACCGCAGATGCAATGGCAGTTGAAGCCATGGAGAAGATGGAGTCAGCCCCTTCACCCGTGCAGTTCTTGCCTGTGGTCAACCACAAAAACATCGTGTCTGGGATCATCACATTGCATGGGTTGGTCTCTGCTGGATTATAACCAAGCCTTCGCCTACCAGCCTGCCCGGTTCTTTATGATTCTTTACGTCTGCTTGGTCGTCTGAGTCACTACATTGGAGAAATTTCTTGTTTCATCACTGTAGAAGCATCTGTAGCCTAGACACCTGGAAGGTTATGTGGAGACACCACCATTGTCCTCCTAGTGCAGTTATAGGAATATGCGGAACCTTGCTAGCTTGTTTAAATGAGTGAGTTCCTAGTGCACTTCAAGGCAAATCTTACATTTTCTATGTTGTACCAAGGTCATGTGTGCTTATTGTGCGATCATACAAGTATGTAAAACGGGTCAATATGTATCAAGCACTATAGAATATTTCTGTTATTTTGCAAATGAACAATAGACCACATATGCATCAGATTCGCAGACACCAAGCACAGAATACCACATGCAAATAACGGACGATAGAGAGACATGCACTGAACAGATAGATGGTTTAATGGTGCTTCGTCCAAACTTCAGTCCCTTCAGTACCATAAAATCTGATACAAACATCTCACTAAGTTGATCAGGAAGGAAGCACGGTTCAAGCATGGTGTTCGAAACCCTACGCCGATCTGGTGCTACGATGAAGCTTCACCTGTCCCATTCGGAATCTGGGTTTGGGCGCTCCACCCTGGGCCTGCTAGCTGGGGATGAGGGGCTTTGAGGGTGGCTCGACAGGGCCTGGTCCCAGCCCATGATGTGCGGCAGTGCAAACTGCACAAATACATATACCGAGTTGTCAAAGCACAAGTATAAATGAAGATCTAATCAGCATGTAATTGTAGAGAAGCAATATGATTAAGCAACAAGAATATTGTGCCACAGCCTCCTGTTTCTTGTGACTCACGAGTTATCACTAGTCAGTACAGTTATATACTAAAGTAGGCCTGCTTAGAAATGCAAGAATGAGCATCATGGGCCAATGAGCAAGTAACTTTGTGGAAGAGAATGAGCCCATGCCGTATGACATAAAGCTGATGCTGTAAAACATAATGCTGTGCGATAAAACTATCATAGTTCACCAACACCAAATCTAACGTCCTTAGTTATGCATTGTGGTTAGTTGGGCTGAATAACCTGTCAGCGATTCAAGCTATCACCAGGATTTAGGGTAGTTGGACAAGATAACCTGACGGCGATTTAGACAACATCGATAGATGAGAAATGGCAACATGGAAACTTACACTCAATGCTGTGCGCATAACTGCAAATTCAGCTTTTGTTATGGGGACTGACATGCGTTCATTTGTCTTCTGCACATTGTTCATAACAGCTGAAAAGAAGATTGTCATGTATCTCTTGGCAAAATCATTCAGCAACAACACAAAAGAAAGCACTAGCAGAATAACAAGACATGCACAAACAGTACAGTACTAGTTATGTACAGTGCTGAATAAATAAAGATAAGACATAAAATCTGTCATAAGTCAAATTAGTGCAGGAGACTACTACAGCATACAGGCAGTGCACCAATATAAGTTTTCACAAGTTTGACTAATTCTCAGGCTTTTGAGCATTATAGATTTAGGCTATGGCAGACTTGTGGCACAGCTTGGGCACTGTGTCATCTACAAATGTCAACAGGCCATATGCAGGAAAGTTGACTAACAGTTTCGGCAAAAAATGTCAACTGGCCTTAGGCAGGAACAAAGTTTTTTAAAGTTATCTAAGGCACATTAGCTCCTTTCAAAAACACAACAGACACATATAATGAAGATAACCATTTCATCTCTGAAAATGCTAAGGCATGGACATGGATAATTTTGTCCTTATCTTCAATTGCTAAAATGATGTTTAGTCCAGAGTGGTAAACCCAACATCCCAAAAATTCGAGGAGGGATAAGAAATTAAAAAGGTACATTTACTTACCTATGTTAAGAAAGTATCCAGTGTCATTGCCAAGAGGAGTGATCGACACCTTTTTATTCACTTGGCCTTCACCACTAGTAAAATATTGTTGAGGTTAGAAGGCTAAATTTATAAAACAGGAAGCATGCAACTTTTGTTTTCTTCGCACAGTACTATTACAAACCCTGATTTCATAGAAGGATCATGCAGAAATTCACAAGATTCAGCAGGCCCAAGACTTATCAAGCTTCCGACTTCAGTTGGTGACAGAGCAAAGAGCTGTACAACAAAATTCCATCAATAAAGCACAATGCAGTATAGAGTTTTAGACTATGTATTCCTATGATAGCATAAAAAATGCACGAAAAGGAACTTAAAGCAAATAAAGCAAGGGAAAATCAGATAAGTCTGGTCTTCTGCCAGCTATTTTCCTATGACCAAATTGACCAGCACTAGAAAAAAGGGAGTCGGAAATGATCCTTGAATGGTTGAACTGACTAGAGGACAAGCCCGCCTTCCCTGTTGACTAGTGGAGTGTACAGGAAAAAAATCCTATACGACCCAGACAGTGGACCACATCCAGCACCGTACACGTGGTCGTGGGTCGTATAGGATTTTTTCCGAGTGTACATACCTAATTCACGTGAACTGCAACTATTAATTTCATTCTTTAACTGTAGCAAACATCATGCAAATTCATTAAGTGCACACCTTAATTTTTAGCAAGGTTATAAAAAGTGCGCCTAAGCGCACACTTAAGTTCGCTTAGGCGTTGAGCGCTCAACTGCGCATAATTGCGCTTAGTGCTTTAATCCTTCAGAGAAGGAAAAAGCGGAGGCAAAACGCTCAATCAGCGCCTAGCGCTTAATAGAACCTTGATTTTTAGTTGAGTTTATATCCAGCATAGAAATGCATAGTAATAATGGTAATGGAACTATATCTGCGTTCGATTCATGAAGATCACAGTATGAATTTGGTCTTGGGTCTATCAGAAGAATATGGAGACAATGGGATATGAGTAGGAAGTTTCCACGATTAGAAAATACCAAATACACAAGAAAAAAGTTACCTGTTTCTTTGCATAGTCATACTTCCTTTGTCCAATGGCCGGCCAAAAGGTCAGCATTACTGCCCCATTTCTGTTCACTCGGGATGCTCCAGACTGATAGAACAGACAAGTTATAAATACTACAAGTAAAAGCATTGTGTGCTAGAAGCTTTTAGAAGTAGAACACAAACAAATAGAGGTAAACATACTTCGAGTTTGGTGAATACTGGAAGAATAGGACTTATAGAAAGTGCAGCCTTTCCCTTGAAGACAGTGTAGCTCGCAAACTTCTTGGCAGATGCATTCTCTGCACATAACAATATTCATGCAATTAGCGCTCGAAGCACGTAGCAGGCTTATTAAGAATAGTCATATAAACTAAGGCTTTACCATCAACATTTGCTGCTGAAGTCGAAAGAGCATGCTCGAAGGTCACCGAACCACTCCAGAGAGTATCTCTCAGGTCACAGACTCTCCTAAACAGAGAAAGAACTTAGTATAAGCTCATCGCAACTGGTAAAAAACCTGCAGAACGTACTACAACGAATGACTGTTTTAAATCTCGAATTAAAGGTTGGGTAATTCTCCCTTTGTTCAACTATACGATGGCCAGACGTTTCACGATCCGAAATTCACAATATTTGACCAACAATTAGTCCAGACATATGTAGGTTATGTGATAGTATTTCGGAGCACTTTGTTAATGATCGATATGTTGTAAAAGAAAGAGACACGTCAAACTTTACTTTTGAAGGCCTGTATCAAGACAAACGGCACCTTTGTACAAACCAATGTACTGAGTAATACCTAAGATGTGGTCCTCTAAGCTCGTACACAAATACAAGAGAAATCACAGAGCATGCCAAGCAAAATGAAAAGATGAACAAGAAAACCGGATTGAGTAATATTTAATGTATGTTCCTTGTTCGTATATAAATGCAAGAGAAATCACAAAACATGCCAAGCAGAATTAAACTTGATCAGGTAACAGCACGATGCAAATTTCCAGCAGTGCCTTTTGTTTTCCAAGTTTATGACAAGCACATCAAGTTGAAAGAACAAAGATCCGGGTAGCATTACTTTGACATCAACAATGTATTATATCAGAAGATCATTTTTATGTTATGAACAACGCAATTATAAACTTTGAGCACCGAATAGTTCCGGAACAATATAGCTCAGATGATTAAATTTTATCCTAACTATTTAAATACGATGATTGTTCTCCAGCAATGACAGCACACACTCAGAGCGCCCAATAGCAACAAGTCAAACTACACCTTATACAAACCAAGGGACAGAGAAACATATTCGAGATGAGATCATCTCAATCTGTACATAAATACAAGAGAGATCACAAAGCATGTGAAGCAGAACGAAAAGCTGAACAAAATTAAAACTGATTAACAAACATATTGCTAGTTTCCAGCAATGCCTTTCCGTTCCCAAGGGAGTGCTAAGCAGCACCAATTTCAAAAAACAATAAGATCCTGGTAGCATTAACTTTGACATTCACAATATACAATCTCAGATGATCACATCTATTACATGAACGGCCGCATTTATGCTCTCCAAGCACTAACTAGCATCAGAACAATACGGCCAAGATGATAAAATCCGATCCTAACAATACAACTAAGAAGATTATTCCCCGGGCAGACACTCAGATCCCGATGGCATCAATCTACGCAGTTCATACCCTTCAAGGTTTCAAAGGGGTAAGAAATCAATAGGCAACCAACTCCGTGTTCTGACCGTCCGTCAACGCTTTAAACCCTAGAATAAACCCCGGTCACCTTAAAAATAAAATCCCAAAATTAAACCCCCAAATCAGTTGGCTCACTCGCTCACGGACTCGGTCAAGGGGAAATTCGCACCGTCAAGCACACTAACCCCCAAAACGGCGACACATGGATACACGAATGGTGCGGCGGCGGCGGCGGCTAGGGTCTCCCATTTGGTGCGCGGGGCGGGGCGGAGCGGAGACGGGAGAGAGGGTTAGGGTTTGGCGGGTGCTGACCTGGTGGTGGAGGGGAGGAAGCGGGAGAGGCGGAGCATTGTTGCCGCTCGTCCGTCGTTGGTCGCGCCCGAGTCGCCGGTGGAACGGGACGGGAGTCAGGGAGGGGGGACAGGCAGAGCAGGCGCCGTTCGTCTCGGGAGGAAGAGCCGACGGCGTTTATAGGGACCCCAAATGCCCAGAACCCACTTAGGCCTTCAGCGTATTTTAAGGGATTGGAGGGCATCTCTAGCAGATATCCTATAAGCCCCGCGGCCTGGAAAAGTCCGGCCGATATGGGTACCGGCCGTTTTTTCCACGCGAGCAGATACCGCATATGGGCCTGCCCCAAAATTTTATCCGGGGAGCAGGATAAGCGGCGGCTCGTCCGCTATATTAGGGGCACAGAGGGGTCGATGCGGTACGAAAACCGCACCCCTCCGCCGCACCCAGCACCGCTCCGCCGCACGCACCACCCAACTCCGGCGAGCAATAGACGCTGCCTCGCAGCTCCTCTCGCCGTCGCACCACCAAATCCATGGCCGGCTCGAGCCTGCGCAGCTCCGGCGGACGCGGAGGAGACCGGGAGCCGCCGGAAGACGAGGCGGCGAGGCGGACGGTAGAGAAGGCGGCGCGAGACGCCGTGAATCGCTCGAGGGGCGCCAAACTGCGCGGCTCCTACAAGGACCGCCGGTGGGCGGGCCTCATGACGCCGCGGGAGCCGCGGAGGAACGACGCGGAGGCGGGGAGCTCTAGCGACAGTCGGAGGAGGAAGAGGCCGGAGCCGGTGGAGGAGCCGGTGGAGAAGGAGTTCCGAGGGGACCCCTTCCCGGCGGGGCACATCCACGTGACCCCCGAAGGCCGGCGGGGCTCCGCCTTCATCCGCTTCGACCGTTTCGAGCAGGTTCTCCTCCCTGCTTACGGTCATGTCCGCGAAGCCGAGGCGGAGGTGGCCGCCGCGACGGCGGTGGTGGAGGCCAGAGCTCCCGGTGCCGCGCAGCGCCTGACGGCGGCGGTCGATGAGCACGAGCTGGCGGTGGCGCTGCGCGACATCGCCGAGGAGGAGGAGCTCGACCTTGAGCCGTAGGTAGCCGCCAACGCCGACGAGCTTCCGCGAAGATCGACGACGCCTCCGGAGAAGATCGCCGTCGTAGAAGCTTAGGCTAGATCTAGGGTTTCCATTTCTGTTTTAGATGTAGTTTAATTTAGCATGTATCGAACTTAATTTCAGTTCTATCTAATGTTTAATCTAGTTTGCTTGCTCCAATTCTCGCGCGAATTTCACAATTTCATCTAGCTTTAAATATCCATTACAATTATCGTGTATCTGTTCTTCCACGCGTCGTGTGGTACCGGAAACGAGTTTTCCAGTCAACCGGATACGACATATCCGGTACCAACTTATAGGGTATCTGCTAGAGATGCTCTTATCTCGGATCTCGAAAAATCCCCACTAGTCTGTTTACTTCTAGTGTATTTTAGGTGAGTAGAGAGAATAGATATCCCACCAACCATCTCATTTTTTCCTAAAACAAAAACTGTAGTCCATGCTAGTATATTGTAGGGGAACAATATTTGTGGTAATTTGTGGGGATTGGATGTTCACCAAATTCCCTCCCCACCCCACTCCTCCCATCCTCTAGAAAACATTTGGAGTAAACAAGGCCTCAACGAGGATTAAGGTACTTTGACGGATGACGTCATTTTACTCATTTTAGATTAAAATTTGAATATTATGCATGTACTTGTCTCGAAAAGTATTTCCATAATATTTTTTGTTTTCATACATATATTTAAGAGAAATTAGTAGTCAAAGTAATATCTTGAAGACCGTGTCATCGTCCAAAACGACATCTATTTGTGATATGAAGGGATTACATAAATGACAATGTACATCATTATAGAAGAAATATTTGAATTACTAGCTCTAAAATTATATTTAATCTTCATAAAAGTTTCTTCTGCACATACTATTTTTTTCCGGAGACGTCACTCACATAACTAACCAAACACGTCACATTTTCAAAAAAAAGTTTAAGTTCTTACGGTGGTTGAGGTTCTACCATACTACCATGCTATCAAGGGATTAGGCATGGAAGCACAAGCAAATAAAATAAAATCTCGATTTCTGAGAAAATCTGAAAGAGTTAAAACACAATATATATATATGCATGGTTCTGACAGGGCGAGAAACCTTCATTTAAAATGGCGACATGGCATATACACATTGTGTCTTCTGCTTGAACAAAATACACGTTGTGTCAGTCAACTTACAAACATAACGATCGACTCTTTGCTAATTGCTATGGTCCCGTGGTTTGAGAGCTAGATGGAGTAGCACCCAAATCATGTGAGTGCTAGATATGTTCTCCATACTGTTAGTGTTGGCGTCACTGAGCCAGTTCGAGGTGATAGAAGCTAAAGCTAGCTAAGAATAACTTGTTCCACAAATTGCATTACGTTTGCACTTCCCGACCGAGACCACATTCCAAATTTACAATTTGAGTGAAAATGCCAGAGCGCAAACAATAAACTGATCCCATCTGAACGAACAGCGAAACTGGAATCCCATTTTCAGACTAGTCGGCCTTCTTGGTGGCGGGCGCCGAGCAGAAGTCCTCCCGGCTGGCGGCGGCGCCGCCGCTGCGCACGACGTAGTGGCCGAGCGACGGCGTGCTGGTCCCCTCCACCCGGTTCTCCTCGCAGAGGAACTCCCTCGCGCACACGGTCTCCACCTCCCTCTGGAAGTCGTGCACCATCACGTCGGTCTCCCTCCCCTTCGTCCGCGCCATCACCGCCGCCGAGTAGATCGCCGCCATCCTCCCCGGCGACGCCTCCGCGTACCCGTGGGGCCCGTCCACGAGGACGACGTCCCACCCACGTCGTAGAGCCCGTTGGGGAGGTCGGTGATGGCGAGGCGGCACTCGGAGAAGAGCAGGTTCTGCACGGGCCGGCACTCGGCGCGCCGGACGCGCGCGCGTGGGCGAGGAGGTCCGGGAGCTCGCGCACGGCGGTGGCGTAGGACACGTCGTAGGCCTCCAGCCCTGGCCCGTGCGCGCCCTCCATGTGCGCCACGTAGAACGGGTTCTCGTCCAGGAACACGGTGCGGCCGCCGTGGTTCAGCGCGCGCCACAGCGGCGTCTCCGCGCCCAGGCCGAACACCAGGAGGTTGCACGGCGCGCGGCGCCGGAGCACCGCTGCGATCGCGCGCACGTCCTCCTCCGGCATGCTCGTCGTCGAGTTCGCCCCAGCCGCCGCTGCGTACCGCACTAGCGCGTCGAACACGTACGCCGGCAGCCCTCCTCCACCCGCCGCCGTGTCGACGCCGGAATTACCGGTGCCGGCCGTGAACGTGACGCGCGGTGGCGCCACCCCCGACGGCGCACGAGCCGTGGAGAAGACGGTGACGAGGGACACACAGGTGAACACGGCGAGAAGCACGACGAGCCAGAAGGAGCGACCGGACATGGACGCCGGCGATGCGGCCCCTTTCCCCAACTTGTTGGAAGACGTGTGGACGATCAGCAGCTTCGGCCCCGGCCCGGACATTGCCTTCATCATCTCCTCCTTCCTGGAGTAACAAGCCAATCAACGGAGGTGGAGCAGGCAATTGGAGGGCTGGTGCTTTGAGTTCGTGTTTTTCTCAGTTTCTGTATTTATGTATGTGTGTTCTTGTGCTCGAGCAATGGTGGTGAGGTGGATGGAGAGAATGGCTCACCGGATCAGAGTGACATCTCAGCCTTTCAGGGCGTGAGAGTGGCAGGGCATCGTAGGTAGGGATGTGATGGCAGCTGGCGCAGGCAAACAAGCCAAGCTAAAGCAAAGTAAAATAAGCCAATGTTTTTCCCTTTTTGTGAAAAAAAAAGGTCAGTGTTCACTAAAAACAAGAAAAGAAAACAAAAGGTCAATGTTGGATTTGTAGGTGGCATGTTTGGCAAGAAAGCAAATATAGGTGAAAATGCATCTCCCTGCAGGTTTTTGCTTCGGAGTGGCTCAAATTCTGGTAGGTTTGGATGGCACTCCTTTGATTTGGACACTGGAGCTTTCTTCCCTAGAAGATGAACACTCCATACTCCCCAGCATGCAAATCTCTTGCTTTTTAACTTTTCCAAATTACAGTGTGGAACACAGAGTGGGTTTATCAACTATGCGTCGACCAAGCTACAGGCCATCATTATCTGTTTATTGTAGGAAATCACTAATCGGTAGAGAAGTTACAGAAGATGGCTCAAGGTTTTTGAAGATAGGCAGCTTTCTGGCCATCAGACAAACAAGTTGCAGATAGAGCCATCATATTTGGTGAGAAAGATGTGAAGAAAGAAGACTCCCCTTTGACAGGGGTAGCAGGAAGCGTGACTCACGGATGTGGCATTCTGGAGCTAAAGTTTGAAGATGGGAGGTGGCTGTCTGTCTATTTCTCCATTGCCGTCAAGTGAAGACTCCACAAAAACAGTGGCATGAGACATACGCTGACATGGAAAAGTCCTTGAGTATTTCATGCTCACCTGAGCTGGGAGATTCTTCCAACAAAGAACTTGCAGATTTTTACTGTTAGGAACAATCTCTACATAGAAGCATGGATTGGTCACCCGATCAAACCATCTGCTGGTAAAATGAAACTGGAAACAAAGTGAAACCACACTTAAAAAAAGTACGGTAGCAGGTAGCGACAACATAGTTCTACCTTCTAACAAATCTGCTCATGGATACCACCTCCTGGTCTTTGAATCAGCAAATCATAGTTAAACAGGGACATATCATCAGTTAGCTACCTTCCCGTACATAGAGTTTGCCGCTGTTTAATGACAAACAGAAGTTTTTCCTCACAAGACACCAGCTATGAGGATTTGACGGCCTCGAGAGATTAACAAAGGACAATGCCCAACATGTCATGATTTACCACCAGCAAAAAGACACCATAAGAGCATAGTACAACGAAGCGTGAGTTCAGTTCATAATGCTCTACATAAGCTATGTATTTGTTTCGGTTGAACAGAATATCTCTGCCATCCCTGCAGCAAAGAAGCGGTAACCACAAAAGAGAGCAGGTTTTACAAATATCCCGCGCATCAGGATCAACGTCTGGGGCAACCACCGATATTCAGTAGCAAAGGAGTTATCACCAGGTTCATGCAGCCCCACACCAGTAGGCCAGATGTTCGTCCTTGCGTGACGTGCTAAAGAGCCCACCACATTTCAAGCAAATGAAGCTACTTCCGTCGGAGAAGGCATCCAAGATAATCTGCTTCTTTCCACGCTCAGCAAGTATGCAGGATTCATCAGAGTCCAACATCGTGACAGGGTCAGAACCAGGGGCTTGCGGCTGCAGATTGGTGCTTGGTGACTGAGCCTCTGCTATAGCACATCGGGCGAGAAAAGAAGCAAGCTCATCAACATTGGGAGTTGGCTGGGATCTCTGCCTGTACAGATCTCGTGCGCGGTTCAGTGTCTGGATGAGAGCCTGATCACCACCTTGAGATCTTATGGCCATGAGTATCTGCATAAAGTTTAGGATTAGTGCAACAAAGTAATCAGCAAAAAAGATTTATCTCACAGAACTAGGAAAAGCGAAACAAAGTAATCAGCAAAAAAGACTCATCTCACAGAGCCTGATCACCACCAAAACTACCAAAACTACGAAAAATGAAGCAAAGTAATCAGCAAAAAAGACTCATCAGAATAATCCCAACCAAGTAAGATAAATTTGGAAAACTACTGTACTACTACTTATCTCACACACAACATTATTTTCATCAAAGTATACAAGTTAAAAACCCCGATACCAAGCCTCATGAGTACTACTGATGCACCTTAGTTAAGGGAAAATTGACCCCATTCCACTAATCAAATTGCCACTTCCCATTACACCACTATTTGTTTATCCTTGCAAATATTAAAACACTCATTTAAGCACCCGTTAGTCCTTATGCCACTATACTCGATTTTAGCCACCTTGCCCCTGCCAAAGCATTCTTCCATATCTGCTCATTCGCTGGTTCTTGGCCCCTCCTTAGCCTTCTTCCCCCTCTGCACTTTCATGGCTGCTTCTTCTACTTCCTACCAATGCTGCAACCCTATCTTGTTTGCACTAGGGAATGACTCCGGACAGAAGAATGAAAGAAATCACACAGAAGGACAGCAGCCATTAGTGCAATTTGCACACGATTGGTGGCCGGTATCAACAAGAATTCCGCTCATGTACAATAAAATACTAATAAGTATACATATGTAAATGTCTCTGTGTACGATTCCCAGTACTTTGGTCCTGACGAAGACCACACATTGTTCATATGGATCATTTTAGAAAAATCAATCCCACAAATCAGGTCGGAAATCATATATGTATGTCCAATGAAAAGTGCCACAAATATCCTTATACTATGCTGCATAGTAATGCTGAACTATGTTTGGTAGGGTATCGTTAGTACTATCCTGTCCTAAATTAGTACCATTAAATCGACACTTGAGTGGTTTCGCCAAGTTAGAAAATTCTAACTTGTTGACTTTCTTCTCATTCGTGTATTTTGTATCCCTATCTTTTAACTTCACTACAAACGGTTTAATTGCTTTCATGTCCACCAAATGCAAACTGCATATACTATACGCCATGACAACCCAAGACATCCTGCATAACGCTAAGGTTAAAGCTATTACATATTAAGGCAGTTCATTCTACCTTGCCCAGTGTGGCCTCAAGAAAACACAATAGTTTGAACACCGCAGATACACAATTCACAAAAGTAACAAGCGCATCGCATGCGAGAAATAATTCCAGTCGATAATTTCAAGCATGCCTGGCTGAACGGTGTTCAGAAACAATTGATTTATAAATACTAGATGGTAGGCTGTACAGGAAACCCCATTACCCAACTCAACTGAAGAAGAAAAATCATTGAAGTTCCACATTAATACCAAAAGAAATGAACGAAAAAGGTAAGAAACTCCCACACTGATATAGAGGACAAGAATAGCGGTCTATGCAGGCACACAATAAATCATCAGGAAATACAATTCCTGAAAATGAAACCAACTAACAAATTAATTACTCAATTTTTTTAGTAATCTATCTACACAGTTGTGCAGGAAACTCAAACTCTTACCATTTATCAAAAGCTAGTGTAACTAGGGTAACTGCAGGGGCAACTCTGGACAACACGCAAATGTAAATTACGTCATGGCAATTACAATCTGATATGCTATCTTGACAAAGGTTAACAAAAAAGATTTGTAAGGGTACAACACATCCGCTCTACTTCCCCAATTTCATGTGGTCAGTCCTCACACGTTTGTCCAATCATCCACAGAGCTTACTCAGCAAGCTAACGAAAATCCATCAGTGAATAGCAAATTGAAATACTGATAGGTGCAAGGTATTTACAAGTCTACATCTTCAACAACGAATCGTCCCTAACGAATCCTAAGCCTCAAAGCCTACCGAACCCTAAGAACAGGGGAATATAGCCGAAAGGAACAGGCGCAAAGGTAGGGAGGCAGCACCTAACATCTTCAACAACGAATCGTCCCTAAACAAATCCTAAACCTCAAAGCCTACTAAACCCTAAGCCCTAGAACGAATCACCCCATTTTCTCGCTCCGTGCGAAATCCCGAGGTGGATTACCGATTACGCCCTAGAGAAGATGATCTAAAGTGAAATCGAATCGGCGAAATCCCAAATCGAGTTGATCGACCTCGGACGGGTAAGATACGTCTCGATAACCTGGCGAATTTCCCGCTCCGGCACGAACGGCGAGGGTCGAGACGCGAGAAAGCACGGGAATATGGAGGCGGAACGGAAGAGGTGATGTGAGGGTAGGGAGAGGGAAGGGGCGAGGGTTCTCACCGCCTGCAGCGCCTGGGACGGCTGGCCCTCCTCGAGCAGCCCGCGGGCGCGGGACAGCATGCCCCACCCACCTCCGGCCGCCGCCGGCTGCGGCTGCTGCTGCGGCGGGGGAGGCTGCTGGGGCGGGTGCTCCGCGGGGTCCATCTCGACGTCGGACGGGTCCATCGGCGGCGCCTCCTCGATCTCGCCCGCCCTTCCGATGGACTGCACCCGTCTCACGTCTCGCGAGGTGCACGGCGGCGCGGGGCGACGGCTGCTGCTTTGCGGCTGCGGTGCCACGCCTCCAGAATTCCAGATGCTTCCAGGTGCGTGCCTCCTCGGGTACTCGTGGGCTGCGCCGTACAAAAGGAGGCGCACGCAAAGGAAATCCTTTGAAATTTTACGAGTTCGTCACATAAATACAGGAAGCTGAGTACAATTACAAGGCGATCCAACAAAGAACAGAAATTACAAAGGAGCCCCTGCAAAAAGCACACAGCCCCCCGAGCCTCCTGGAAAGATCACGATCAGGTCCTCCACCACTCTCCCGAGAAACCTAGGCAGCAACTGCACCGCCGTACCACGAGCCGCCGGAGAAGGGCACCACCACTTGGAGTAGATGGCTGCAAGGTCCATCCGCCGCCGCGCGACGGAATTTGAGCTCGCTGAACGAACACAGCCTCAGCACCCTCTCCCCAGCACCACCTACCTTCCAGCCGACGCAGCGCCGTCGAGGCCCACCAGCCGCACCACCCGAGCTCCGGCAGACTCCGCTCCCCTCGCCACCGAGGCCGGCCGGAGCAGAGACGCCGAAGACGACCACCAACAACTCCACCACCAAAACAGAGCGCCGAGCACCACCGGCTCGTCCCCCCGCTACCACAGCCGGCCAGAGGAACACGGCCGAGCACCGCGCCCGACAGAAAACCCGACCCCCTCCACAGCAGATGCTCGTCGCATCGATCAGCCCCAACTCTTTGCCACCACGGCCAGCCAGAGGGGAAATCAAACCAGACAAGCTCCCGATGCAGAGGAGGATGAAGAAGGGGCACAGCAGCCTGCTGGCACCACGCCGGAGCGCCAGAAAACATGCAAGCCACCCCCAGCCTCCAGCCAGAGGAGCACCACCGCCAAACTTCCTCCTCCCCACACCTCCACGGTCGGCAAGAGGAAGGAAGAGCAGCCGAGCAACAACTCCAACCGGAGACCAGCAAGAGAAGAAGATGACCTTATTTGCGGAGATCCCTGGGGCGACGCCGCTCTCCATCACCTCCGACCACCGGAGCACGACTCGGAGAAGCCACCAACACAGGCTGCACCAGATCTGGCCAAGAGGATCCGATGCCCTACTCCAAACTACCGGCATACCGCCGAGAACCCTAGATCTACACCTACCAGCTACTCCGGCGCCTTTCCTTCGCCATCTCCAGCCGGCGGAGCCAGCAGAGAGGGCTCGGGATCGGCCCGGTCTTCCACAGGAGACTCTCAAGGAGAGGAGCGAGGGGAGAGAGGAGAGAAGCGAGGAGAGAGCTCTTCGACCCCCTTTATTTTTTTACCGAATAAAACTTTTTTCTGTTTTTCTTTGGAAGAATGTCGTGTTTTCTTCCTAATGTGGATAAATAAATTTCAGTAGAACGAATGACACATGGCAGGGTGCTCGTAACAAGCCACAACCCACGGGGCTTCTTTGATATATAGGAATATTGGACGAAAAACATATTATACTCCACATTTTTTACTCTCCACTTTGGAGAAAGATTGTAATGAGGTTGAGTAATTAATAAAGTTCATTGATTCGCAAAAAAAATCATACTTCCGGTTCCGGACAAAACAAATAAATGTAGATTAGTTAAAAACTGAGATATTGATCATGGTTTGAAGGTAGTAGGAATAGTAGTTTTTTCTATGGCGACACTATATAACATTTGATTCAAACGAATATAGCATAGAAAATGTGGGAAATTTTCCTTTGTTTTAGGTTTCAAGGAAAAACAAAGTAGTTCTACAATACACTCAAAAGTCCTTTTACATTTCTATGCACAAAGAACGAGGTAATGACCATAAGTTTCGTGATAATGATCTAATCTTATCTTTGTATTTATTTTAACCTTTATGGCTCACTTCTTTTGCCAGCTTAGAAAATAAGATGTCCCTTCCCCAGTTTCTCCCATAATTAAGCCGCCCAGCTTATTACTCGAGGCTTCCAATTTAGTTATGGCGTAACTAATTTAGAATCTCCAAGTAATAAGTTGGGTGGCTTACGGAGGAAGCTGGGGAGGGGGCAACTTATTTTTTAGTTAGCAAAAGAACTAGGCCTTAATCAGATGTTTTTAGAATTGCTATGCTTTTTTATTACCCCCACCTCTAAAGATCTTAAGCCCTCCACCTCTCAGTGCCAAAATGGCGTCCCGAGGCAAGGGGTCCAAAAAAAATTCTCCGGTACCTGTTTTTCTTCAGAACCCTAGAGGAAAAATATGCTCTTGTACGTCTTATCGAATTATACGACCGAAGTATGGGATTGATATTTGTTTTTCCCAGTTCGAGGTTTTACGTACTTTGGCTCAGTTTATTGTTGTTGAATTGTGTTGTATCGGGCACATATTGCTATCTAATAATTAGCCAGTGTGCATGATCAATCTTGACTTAGCAACATGATGTGTCTAATCGTGATCTATATTCACCTCCCTCTCCCTCGCCTTATTTAGTTCTTTTGAGAAATTATTCTCTTTCGTTACCACATTCTCCTCGTGAGAATTTTCTACACAATGCCACTCAAGAAGAGGAGGAGCGCCACTCGGATGATCTACTGCCTCCTTGGTGCCATAACTCCTCTGTTGATGTCCATATTTCCCTTATTGTTCTTCTCCCCTGAGGGCCGAGCTGGGGGGGGGGAAGAGACAGCATCAACAACTGGGCAGGGAGAAGGACATGTAGAAGAAGGAAGAGAAGCGTGTGTTGGTTGGTCTTAGATTCGATATATTTGGTGTTGCATGTCCAATCTGACGGGTATCAACCGGATATGTTAGATATAGAGGCACATGTTCTTTTGCTTTTCTATTGAAATTCATCTTATAATTTTTTAAAGCTCATCACTTCCTTGATATAGCTAATTTTGTATCTCAAATTTACTGAATATCCCTTGGGTCTGAGTTGCTAAGATCCGGAATCTCACGCTTTACCGAAAGTGTTGGGTGGGGTGCTATGCATGGCTCAGTTATAACTTGTGTCTTGGAGTTATTTTCCATTTTCTTTATATAAGCTGGTTTTATTCTGCACCAATGCTTGGTTTTGCATAACATATTTTAATACTCCCTCCGTTGCAAATTAATTGACTTCCATTTGTCCACATGTGGATGTATCTATACGTGTAACATGTCTAGATACATCCATGTGTGGACAAATGGAAGTCAATTAATTTGGAACTGAGGGAGTATTTAATAATGCATGGTTGAGTACACCGAGAATGTGTCTAGTATACCCATACTTATTGAGTTATTGTGCAACCACGAAAAACACACTACAAATTTGTAAAATTGTGAAAATAATATACAACATAGACACAATACATCTTCCACGTTACACGTTTAGAGGAATGAAGTAACAAATTCATCACTGACCATGTTAATAGGACAAATCTGGTAACCCAAGTTGAAAAACTAGTATTCATACCATGATTTGACATTTTTCTTTCTCAAGTCGTCAAATAATCAAATTTGATTCCAAAATTGTGTGGCATGAAAACTGTATATTATATCTACGTGTTGAATTATTTTCAGTTTTTTAAAGAACTTTAGTTTAGTTCTTTACCACGGGTGCACCAGTTGCACCACAATGGTGGGTGAGGATAAGGTGTGTGTGTGTGCATCGGATCGGTAGAAGTTTATATTCAGTTATTGTTGCTAATTAATATTCAACACCAGCAGAAAAATAAAAAGAAACTGATAGCCTTGTCGTTTAGAGTCTAGTATTATACCCGACGCGTTATAGCGGAATCTATCTATCTATCTATACTTTTTATAAAGCAAAATCCCACTAAGTGTATTTAATATTTTTCTACCTCCACATGCAAGTTATCCACATCACTTGCTCTTTTAGCCAATCAATTGTCCATGTCACTCCACTAACATTTATTAATTATTTTCTATCCCTACATGCAATCATCCACATCATATTTTTTTAACCCATCAAATTGTCCACGTCATTTTTTTATGCTCGAATGATAAGATCACACTATGTCGCTATGTAGTTACACAAGTAAATCATGTGCAAGTAGAACACCAGAATTAGTTTCGCCCTTGAATTTTTAATTATTTTCAATGATGAAAATTATATAGCTGTAATTTGAAATTATGTGCTCTTCTATATGTATTCACTCAAAAAGTTTATAAAAATATTATGCGGCAATGTGCATGTCATTTTCATGCAAGCTATCCACATCCGTTTCTTCAACCCGTTGATACATCTTATCTATATCAATCAGATACGCCCCTAAATCATAACGATCTTTAAATTATAAACCACACATACATTCGATGTCTAATTTTTTTTAACCCCTTGACTGCGATGATTAACTAAATCTTGCATATTTTTTAGTCAACTTCTGATTTCATGAGTTTTATTAAATTTGTTAAGAGATATCTGCAACCCGCGGATGTCGTTCTAGTATCTTTAATGACTCCATAGTGTAAATGAAAGGGTATACGATGTTCGAAACAAAAAAAAAAAATCTACATGAATATATTATATATAATATTTCATCAGTCACAATAGTTGCTAAATTTAATCACATTTGTAAGAATGAATAATATGTGTCTAAATAAAGATGTATTTATATGATATGGGTTGCGTGCATGTATATAGACTAAATAAAGATGTATTTATACGTGTTTTAATGTGTAGATACATCCGTATTTAGACCAAAAAAAAATCAAGTACTTTGGAACAGAGGGAGCATTAGCGAAGTTTTATCATAAGAGGGAGTATATATTACCCCGAAAAATGAAACTGAGAAAAAAATACACACAAGAAAAATGGCCAAAGAAAAAAAATCAGATAGGGAAAACGGCAGTGACCCGCTAAGGCGCCTCCGCCCGCACGCCCACCGCGCGGCGCACCTGGCACCTGCCCGGCTCCGCGTCGACCCCAAGCCAGAGGCGCAACCGCACTGCCCGCCTCCCTCGCTGATCCCGGCGACCCCAAGCCGGTGACTGTTATGTCCTTGCCATGGAAGGATCCATGGATTTGGGACTCGAGGTTGCTTGGACGAGAAGAAGCTGGGGTTAGGAAGAAGAGAAGCAAGGGGACGGAAGTAATTCTATTTCTCAACCATGATTCTGTTCGTACAACCACCCAGGCTTATAACAACGCCTCACACGCCACCACACAGCTGGCTTGGCACAGCTCAGAACAACTCACACGCTAGCCCAACTCACTCACTGACATCCGCTGGCCCACCAGGACACGCCTTCTTCAGTTTACGCTTCCCAGGCTCTGCTGCTCGCATCTTCAGAGTAGCGTCCATGACAGTTGCCCCTCCTGAAATACCAGCTTGTCCCCAAGCTGGAGCTGCTGGGAATCTCTGATGAACAGCTTCGTAATCCTCCCAAGTTGCTGACGCAGCTGGTAAACCAGTCCATCGAACAAGAACCTGAAGTAAAGCTTGATTACCTCGTTTGACCAGGCGTCGGTCGAGAACTTCCTCAGGCAAGAGAGCTTCACAATCCAGCGATAACGGTTCAGGCAGCGAAGAATATACATGTGTATGATCAGGAACTTGCCCTTTTAACTGAGATACATGAAAGACCGGATGAATCTGACTTGAGTCGGGAAGTTGGAGTTTATAAGCTGCCGAACCAATCTTCTCCAGAATTGTAAATGGACCAAAGAACTTCATAGCTAGCTTCGGGCATGGTCTATTCACCAGTGAAGATTGTGCATAAGGCTGCAGTTTGAGGAATACAGACTCTCCCACAGCAAATTCTCTAGGAGACCTGTTTCGATCTGCATCATGCTTCATTTTCAGTTGAGCTCGTGCCAAATGTTCCTTGAGCATTGCCAATTGATCGGATCTTTCTTTCAGCCAGGTCTGCAGTTCTCCATTTGTTGCCTGAGCAGTCTTGCTGAATTGTCCCATGTGAGCTTCCTTTCCATAAACAGCCTTCAAGGGAGTACAACCCAAAGATGAATGGTGTGAAGTATTATACCAAAATTCTGCAAGAGGTAACCAATTAGCCCACTGCTTAGGTGCATCATGTACAGCACACCTCAAATACATTTCCAGGCACTGATTCACCCTCTCTGTCTGTCCATCCGTTTGTGGATGGTAAGCAGTTGATAACTGTAACTGAGTTCCCCAAATTTTGAACAACTCTTTCCAAAAATTGCTGGTAAAAATCTTGTCTCTATCTGATGTGATTGTCAATGGCATACTGTGCAGTTTGACAACATTGTTCACAAAAACTTGTGCAACCGTAGCTGCTGTATAAGGATGTTTCAGAGGTATAAAGTGACTATACTTTGTGTATCTATCCACCACCACTAAAATTACTGGATAACCATTGGATTTAGGTAATCCTTCCACAAAATCCATCGAGACATCTTCCCATGGACCATCAGGTATAGGGAGAGGACTGAGTAACCCTGGGTACTTACAGTGCTCATGTTTTGCTTGTTGACAAATTTGGCATTGTTGGACAAAGTTCTCCACAGCTTGTTTGATACCTGTCCAATGAAACAGCTTCTTTGTTCTCTGGTATGTTGCCTGAAAGCCTGAATGTCCACCGACAGGCGATGCATAAAAAGCTGCAATTAGTTTTGTCTGCAGCCCTGTATTTGCTCCCACCCAGATTTTATCCATGTGCCGAACCATCCCATCTGTTAAAGAGAATGGCGGCGCGGCATTTGGATCAAGGGCCAGTTTTCTGAGTAATTCCTGTGCTTTTACATCCACTGCATAGGAATTGATCACCTCTTGTAGCCACATTGGCTGAGCGGTAGACACCGCCTGAACCACAAATGCATGGCCCACTCTGGAGAGGGCGTCAGCTGCTTGATTCTCCGCCCCTTTCTTGTATTGGAACTGGAATTGTAAACCCACCAATTTGGTCATTGCTTTTCTTTGCAACTCAGAGGACAGGACTTGATCTTCGAGATGACAGAGGCTTTTATGATCTGTACGAATCACAAATGGTCCTCTAGGTATGTAGGGCCTCCACCTATCCACAGCCATCATAATAGCTAGGAATTCCTTCTCATAAACCGACAATTTTCTATTTGCTGGTCCCAATGCCTTGCTGTAGAAGGCAACTGGATGCCCTTGCTGACTCAACACAGCTCCAATTCCACTATCACAAGCGTCTGTCTCACAAAAGGGCAGCGCAAAATTAGGCAGTGTAAGCACAGGTGCTGACATCATGGCAAGTTTGAGCTTGTCAAAAGCTTGTTGTGCTTCAGGGGACCATTTGAACGCTTGTTTCTTCAATAATGCAGTGAGGGGTCTAGCAATGATTCCATAGTCTCGGATGAACTTCCTGTAGCACCCCGTGAGGCCCAAGAAGGCCCTTAGTTCCGTAATAGTCATAGGAACTGGCCAACTCGCCATAGCTTGAGTTTTCTCAGGATCAGTGCCCACACCCTGATCTGATATGATATGCCCCAAGTATTCTAGCTTATGTTGAGCGAAAGAACACTTGCTCCTCTTGGCATACAACTTGTTTTCCCTTAGTATCTCAAGCACTATCTGCAAATGTTTCTGATGAGCTTCCAAGGACTTGCTGTAAACCAAAATATCATCCATGAAGACCAAAATAAACTTCCTGATGTATTTGGCAAATACAGAGTTCATCAGACATTGAAACATTGCTGGTGCGTTTGTCAGCCCAAATGGCATAACTCTGAACTGAAACTGGCCGTGGTGGGTTTTAAAAGCTGTTTTCGGTTCATCCTCCTCGACCATGCGAATCTGATGATACCCCGACCTGAGATCTAATTTGGAAAACCATTTAGTTCCAGCGAGTTCATCCAATAGTTCATCCACGATAGGAATTGGAAATTTGCTTTTCACTGAGATATTGTTTAATCTCCTGTAGTCTACACAAAAACGCCAAGTCCCATCCTTCTTTTTGACTAGCAGAACTGGTGATGCATAAGGGGACATGCTAGGGGTGATCAACCCAGCTGCTAGCATTTCATTAACCTGTTTCTCTATTTCGTCCTTTTGTTGAGGTGAATATCTATAGGGTCTTGAATTGACTGGTGCACTGTCAGGCAGCAGTGAGATGGCATGGTCAAATGTTCTGTGTGGAGGTAGCTCCTTTGGTTCCTGAAAAACATCATGGAATCCCACAAGTGTCTCCTTGATGATATCTGGCACTTGTTCTTCACTATCTTGTTTAGACATGGTTATCACCACTGACGCCCAAATTTCATTTCCCTTGTAACATTTCTCCAGTTGTTCCACCGTGATCTCATTGATTTCACGAGCGTCCTTATCCTTCAGGCCTTGCAATTTCACCAGCTTGTTTTGTTTGTTGAACTGAATCCATCTATCCTGCCAGTGACATGTCATCTCTCCCCACTGAGATAGCCAGTCCATGCCCAATATTGCATCGTATCCTCCCAGCGGCACAATTTTCATATCTGACTGAAATGTTGTACCTTGACTCCACCATTCCAGATTCTTGACTTGTGATTTGCACAGCATAAATTGGCCATTAGCCACCTTCACTTTGAGAGGTTTCTGCAAGGTTTCTGTCGGGCAACCCAGTTGTACTGCTAGCTGCTGGTCTATGAATGTATGGGAACTCCCTGAGTCTACTAACAACAACATTACCTTGTTGCCAACCAATGCTCGAAGTTTAATGGACTTTGCATGTGTAGTTCCACTCACTGCATTAGCAGTCAGAAAAGCAGCTGCCTCCTCCATAATTTCTTCCCCTACAACAGCATCCAGCATGGCATCACTCAGGATCACTCCATCTTCCTCTGTCTCAATTGCTTTTGCCTGACCATTCTGCCTATTGGCACATGATGACGTGAAACACACGTTCGTTGGGAGACCCCAAGAGGAAGGTATGATGTAGTCAGCAGCAAGTTTCCCCTCAGAAAGAAACCAAGGTTATCGAACCAGTAGGAGCAGCAACTCTTCAGAAGGTTGTCAACGGCGCCAGAAAAGTAGTGTTGTTGAAGGGAGTCTGGACTGTTGACGTGGAATCTGCACACAACACAATCAAACTACTTTGCCCCAACGAAACAGTGAGGTTGTCAATCTCACTGGCTTGCTGAAAACAAAGGATTAAACGTATGGTGTGGAAAATGAGTATTAAATTGCAGAGAATGAAAAAGGAACAGTTTGCAGTTTGTGGTTGTTTAATCAGTGTAAAAGAATGGACCGGGGTCCACAGTTCACTAGTGGTGTCTCTCCATAAAAGATAACTAACATGTTGGGTGAACAAATTACAGCTGGGCAATTGACGAATAGTGAGCGCATGACAATGCATATACATGACATGTTGACTACTATGATATTTAATTGGGCATTACGACATAATACATAGATCGTTATCCAACAGCATCTATGACTAATAATCCACCGCCGGGTTGTCATCCGAGTTCCCCATTGGTATTAAGTTGCAAGCAACGGATAATTGCATTAAGTAAAGTGCGTAATGTAAACAAACACATATGTTCGTGGACATAGCATCGTTAGGTTATCCCTAGTGGCAACAGCACATCTACAACCTTAGAACTTTCTGTCACTGTCCCAGGTTAAACGGAGACATGAACCCACTATCTAGCATAAATACTCTCTCTTGGAGTTACAAGCATCTACTTGGCCAAAGCATCTACGAGTAACGGAAAGCATGCAAGATCTTAAATAACATATAAGATAGATTGATAATCAACTTGACATAATATTCAATATTCATCGGATCCCAGCAAACACAACATGTAGCATTACAATAATATGATCTTGATCGTGTAGGGCAGCTCACAAGATCTAAACATAATGGCACAAAGTGGAGAGACAACCATCTAGCTACTGCTATGGACCCGTAGTCCAAGGATGAACTAGTCACGCATCACTCCGGAGGCAGGCATGGCGATGTAGAAGCCTCCGGTGACGATTCCCCTCTCCGGCAGGGTGCCGGGAAGAGGTTCGGAACCCTCCCGAGCTAGGGTTGACGACGGCGGCGTCTCTGGAACTTTTTGTGGATATTTGCTCAGGTACTTAGGGTTTTCGCGTCGGGGGAATAAGTAGGCGAAAGGGCGGCGGCTGGAGAGGCCCGTGGGGCCCACACCACCCCAGGGCGCGGCAGAGGGGGGACCCGCGCCCTGGCCACGTGTGGGGCCCACGTGGCGCCTCTCCGTCGCCTCTTTGGTCCGTCAGATGTGTTCTGGTAAAATAGGGACTCCCGTGTAGTTTCGTCCAATTCCGAGAATATTTCCAGACTAGCTTTTCTGGAATACAAAAACAGCAGAAAACAGGAACTGGCACTTCGGCATCTTGTTAATAGGTTAGTCCCAAAAAATGTATAAAAGTGATATAAAGTAGATGCAAAACATGTAGCAATTGATATAAAACAAGCATGGAACATCAAAAATTATAGATACGTTTGAGACGTATCAGCACACGCATGTCCAGGTGTGTATTTATCTCCACAACCGTAACATAGCCCATTGGCACGTCTGAACTCTTTCAACTGTCGTGCCTTCCACACATCACCAGGAGCAAACTGTTGTTTCTGTCCTTGATCAGGTTTCTGGAAGTTTGTCCTTGCAGCCAACTGTCTGGGTGCTCGATTCACTATTGCTGACATTTTTCCTCTTTCCAGCAAGGCTTCCTGTACTAGTGCATACTCATGAGCAGCATGCACAGTAGCTGGTAGTTGTATTTCCACTGCCGCCTTGATCTCCTCTTTTAACCCCAAGATGAACTGCGTGACCAACATTGTTTCGCTGAGTGTTCCTTCATACAGACGCACTTGGTAGACCAACTGATTGAACTGGGATCGGTACTCTGTCACCGTCCCCGTCTGTTTCAGCACCAACAGTTCACGCATACAGTTTCTGTGCACATTCACATCGAACTCACTTCTAGCAGCAGCACAGAAAGTTGCCCAGGACGCACAAACATCAGTGAACTTGACTGATTGGTACCAGTGAAGCATTTCCCAACAGGTGCAGTGAAGCAGACATGATTTTGAAATTCTCTGGGATGTTGTACAGAAGGAAATATGCCTCACAATTATCTATCCATGCACGAACTCCCTCCCCATCGAACCTAGGAAATTCCATCTTAGGCATCCAAGTGCGTTTGCTATTGCCCGTGTCTTCTACCTCCCCACTGCGGTGATTCTGTACCTGAGGTCGTTCTGGAGGTCGATGTTGAGGCGGAGGCCGAGGTGTTTGTGGCGGCGGATTTGGAGTCGCCCCTGCAGAGGGTGAGGTTCCGGCACAACCCTCGCCCGCCATGCGTTCCAGCTCTGCATCCCTCGCGCTGGCTGACTCCTTCAGCACCCGCGCCACATGGACATTGTCCTGGTGAATTTCCCCGACCGAGCTCACAGACAGATCTACCTTTGTCTGCACTTGATCTAACCTCGCGACTTGCTCTCCGAATTTTGCGTCCAAATCATCAAGCCGTGCACGGATCGTATCGATCCCCTCCATCTTCTCCTGAAGCGCTTGCAACTTTTCGAACTCCTTCAACACCTTCTCTTCGAACGACGCCATGAACTCCACCAAGTGTCGCGTCTGCGCACTAGCCTTGAACGGTGCCGTCGCTGCTCCCTCTGAATTCCCCCAACGCTGATTTCGGATTTACAGTCGACTGCTCGAAAGCAATCAACAACCAACCAGTCGATGTTACGGGTGAATCTCGAGTAGCGGAGTGCGTGCGGATCGTACGGCTCTGATACCAATTTGTTATGTCCTTGCCATGGAAGGATCCATGGATTTGGGACTCGAGGTTGCTTGGACGAGAAGAAGCTGGGGTTAGGAAGAAGAGAAGCAAGGGGACGGAAGTAATTCTATTTCTCAGCCATGATTCTGTTCGTACAACCACCCAGGCTTATAACAACGCCTCACACGCTACCACACAGCTGGCTTGGCACAGCTCAGAACAACTCACACGCTAGCCCAACTCACTCACTGACATCCGCTGGCCCACCAGGACACGCCTTCTTCAGTTTACGCTTCCCAGGCTCTGCTGCTCGCATCTTCAGAGTAGCGTCCATGACAGTGACGTAACTCCACCGCCGGCCTCCGTCCCTGATCCGACGAGCGCGAGCACTTCCTCGTCTCCCGGTCGTCATCCACGCCGCACCAGAGGCTACACTCCGCCGCCGGCGCCTAGCCTCCGCCCCTTACCGACGAGCGTCAGCGTCAGCACTTCCTCGTCGCCCGGTCGTCCGCTGTGCGGCTGCGCCGCACATCTGTACTCACACGACCTTCCATTCAAACGCCTTCATTATTATCTGAACTTTTCTGTCAGTATTGGTGTTTTCCTGATTTTTCAGCTGACAGGTGTGTTCTAACTTGCTGCACATTGCGGCGAGAATAAACATCGGTGCACGAACAAATCCTGCAGCTTCTCATCGAGTACCTGAAGGATGCTCAAGTGGATCAGATGTTGCTGGTCTGCAAGATGATTGGTCCGTACCTCTGCCACCACTTTTAGCCAGTTCCCGTTGCCACCAGTCACTTGCTCCCTTTCTTTGAAACTATTTGGTAGTATTATAGGATATACGTTGTCTGCACCATGGGGAAGAAGTAGGAAATAAGTGATGCATGGTTGTAGCTACTGGCTACCTGTTCTTTGATCCCAGTTTTCCATTATTTAAGCATTAGTCGTCATCCGTGCTTGAGGTGCTATAACTGAAGGCATTCCACGGTTGGTTGGACAAGAGTTTCAGAAAATTTGCCCAAAAACTACATACGAGCAAGATAGCCGATAAGGTTATTTGTCCCTAAAGAAATAGAAGTAGAAATGATAGATCATATCCTTTTTTTTGCGAATGGGGTAAAATATAGATTAAGCGAGAGTACAAACAGCCTGGCAAATTGACAGGACTTCCGGAGGTCCAGAGAGATGCCAGGTTAGAGACCTGGCCGAAATACAACTAAAGTTTGCTAGTACATGGCTAGCTTTATTCTGCTCTCGCCTAATACTACTAATCTCAAAACCCACCCCCATCTGCAAAAACTGCTTGATCTCCTGGACGGTGCTTGAAAACACGGAACGGTCAATGCCTTCCTCCTTGATCATTTGGACTGCCTCCTCACAGTCCATCTCTATGGTACAGGGAGCTGAACTCCACTCAAGAGCCATGGCAATGCCCTCACGGCAAGCTTCCAGTTCAGCATAAAGAGGACTGCAGCATGAACTAAGGAACTTGCAAGCGGACACAATAATTGAGCCGTTCTCATCCCGGATAATCATACCCAGGCCTCCATTACTATCAGTTGCACTGAACGAGCCATCCACATTCAGTTTTACCCGTCCTCTAGCCGGCATGATCCAAGGTTTTGGTGGTTGTATGGACGCCTCTTCCTTCTTCTTCCTCCTTTCTTGCAGCAATCGGGCGCATACGAAACCACCGTCTTCCCTTTAACTGGATCCGCCTTTGGCGCTTGTTTGATCGTTAGCAACGAGTCGATGTAGCTGTTCAGGAACCTCTTCGAGCTCTCCACCAGTGGCATAGGTTTGAAGTGTACAACCTCATTGCGGCCGTACCAGATTCTCCACATTGTCATCATGATCACCATCCTTATAGTCTCAGATTCTTGGTCAAGTAATTGAAGGATCCACTCAGGTCCTTCCAGCGTGAGATTATCCAGGTCCGGGAGCTTCCAATCCTCTTGCATCACTTGCCAAAGCGCCTTGGCCGCTGGACATCTGCAGAGAGCGTGGACAGTATCCTCGCGTTCCATGCCACATAAAATGCAGGTATCAGTAACTTCTAATTTTCTTTTACGTTTATTCTCAAACGTCGGCAGGGAATTAGTGGCAACTTTCCAGGCAAAAACGCATACCTTATGGGGGGCAGGGCACCCCCAAAGTGCTTTCCAAATGGCCCTTCGGCCATCCGGTGCCCTGCTAGTGGCGGCACGAGAAGGCCGATGCAACATCTCCATGCCGATCCAGTACGCGCTCCGGACCGTGAAGAAGCCACGCCGATCCGGAGCCCAAGCCAGCACATCTTCCGTATGACGAGGGTTAGGCTTTATGGTGGTGATGAAGTCGATATCCACCTGTAGGAAATGACGATGCAACTTGGCAATATCCCACCGTCCACTGTCATCCAGGAGATGTGACACTCTACGAAGACGACAGTCACCTTGAGGCGAAATAGGCCGGTAAGAATGTGGACGTGGGATCCAAGGGTCTCTCCAGATCCGGGTACTCGAGCCATCGCCAATGCGTTTGATAAGCCCAACCTTCAGCAGCTCCAAACCATGTTGAATACCTTGCCAAACCGGGGAAGCATTGCCTGAAACACTGTGTCCTGCAGCTCGCCGTTGGGGAAGTATTTCGCCTTCAGAACCCTAGCGCTGAGGCTAGTGGGGTTAGTGAGAAGGCGCCACGCCTGCTTAGCCAGGAGTGCTTGGTTGAAGACACGAAAATCACGAAAACCAAGCCCACCTTCATCTTTTGGCATAGCAATTTTCTCCCAAGACCTCCAGTGAGTTTTCCGTTTCCCATTGCTAGAGCCCCACCAATAGTTTCTCACCAAACGCGTCAAATCATCACATACCGACATCGGCAACTTGAACACACTCATGATGTAAGTCGGAATGGATTGTGCAACAGTTTTAATCAAAATCTCCTTGCCTCCTTGAGAGGCCATTTCCCACATCAGAATGCGCTTGGTGAGCTTCTGCTGCAGATTTTGGAACCTGCCCTTGTGCATTCTACCATCAGGCGTTGGGAGACCTAAGTACTTGTCTTCAAACCCACCTCACCGATGCTTAACTCCTGCTTCACAGCCTGCTGCATAGCCTCAGGGCAACTATTCCCAAAGTAAATAGAGCATTTTTCTCTGTTTATCAGCTGTCCAGTCGCGCGAGCATAAGCATTTAGGATCTCATTAACCTTTTGAGCATGTCCACGAGTGGCCTTGAAAAACAAGAGGGTATCATCTGCAAAGAGGAGGTGAGACACTCCAGGAGCACGACGACATACCCGAACCGGCTCCACCTCACGCGAAGCCACTCCCTGGGATATCAAATTGGACAAACCATCAGCCACAAAAAGGAATAAGAAAGGAGAGAGAGGGTCGCCTTGCCGTAAACCGCGAGACGGTGCAAATGATGGCAGCTGAACTCCGTTAAGTTTCACAGAGTATCTCACCGAGGTAACACAAGACATTATCCATTTTACCCATTGGTGAGAGAAGCCCAGCTTCAACATCGCTTGCTCCAAGAAAACCCAATCTACTCGATCATATGCCTTTGAGAGGTCTAGTTTGTACGCACAAAACTCTTCCCCGGATGTTTTTCTTGCTGAATGTAGTGCAGACACTCGAACGCCACTAATGTGTTATCAGTTATCAACCGACCGGGACAAAAGCACTCTGAGCTTCAGAGACGGCATCTTCCAGGAGAGCTCTCAGTCTGTTCACAAGACACTTTGACACCACTTTATATATCACATTACAGAGGCTTATTGGTCTAAAATGTGACACCTGCTCCGGCTCATCCACTTTCGGAATTAGAGCAATAGTAGTATCGTTAACACCTCTGGCATTACACCTGTTCGGAAGAATTCTTTGACAGCTGCAACAACCTCCTGTTTCAGCACACCCCAATTACGCTGAAAGAACCTAGCAGGGAAGCCATCAGGTCCGGGAGCCTTCAAGGGCCCAATTTGAAACAGCGCATCAGATATTTCTTTTTCAGAAAATTCCGCACAGAGCTTGTCATTCATGTCCTGGTCAATCTTTCTCTCATATAAATTCAGCAGTGGATCACGGTTCAGATTACTGTCAGCCGTAAACAGATCACGGAAGTAATCCGTAGTAAGCTGCCCCATGGTGCTATGATCTGTGTGGAAAGTACCGTCATTATCACGCAGTTTTTTGATCTTGTTCTTTCGCGCTCTCCACACAGCCTTGCTGTGAAAAAAACCGGGTGTTCCGGTCGCCCTCCCGAAGCCAGTCAATACGGGACCGCTGCATCCACATCATCTCTTCACGATAGAAGTTCATTCATGTTGTCGGTTACCTTCCTAATCTCCATCCGATCTGCATTCATCCTCATCAATTCATCCAATTTGTTTCGAGATTTCTCAAGTTCTTTGCTTACTGAGCCAAATTTTTCCTTGCTCCAGGTTTGCAGGTGGGCCATAACCTTCCCAAGGCCCATACGAACATCACCAAGGGACGCTTTAGGCCAGCTTCGGCCCAAGCTACCTCCACACGCTCAGGAAGACAAGGATCCGTTCCACATCACTTCATAATGTCTGCGTGTTGGTCTTGGTCCTGTCCTTTCTTCCTTTATGCACTCCATGACAAGTGCCAGATGATCAGAGCACGGTGACACTCGGTGAACCACACGCGACTCGGCAAAGAGGTTACGCCAACTGTTATCAGCAACAGCCCTGTCAAGCGAACTTGAACATTTGCATTGCCTGCTCTTTATTATCATAAGTATAGGGGTGACCTGTAAACCCAGATCAACAAGTTCACACACTTCCAGAGTATCACGGAAGGCTAGCATCTGTCCCTCAGGTCTGGGGGTCGCTGAGAAGTGCTCGAAACTCCACATTGCCTCATTGAAGTCGCCAAAGACACACCAAGGAAGGTCGGACATAGTTTTTAGCTCTTGCAATTTGGACCACATGAGATGACGCTGATCCACCCGAGGTTCACCATAGATACAAGTGAGCCTCCACATTGGGTCATGCGGCGACATCTGAACATGTACATCAATGTATCTATTAGTCACGTTCTGAACATCTACTTTGATTTGCTCACACCAGAATAAAGCCAAACCTCCGCTTTTACCATCACAATCAAAACCAGCAAAGCCTTTCAAACCCAACCGATTCCGAAGACGCCGCATTTTCTCCGCTTTCTGTCTAGTTTCAGAGAGGAAGACTATCTTCGCTTTTGTTGACTTGACAAGGTCAACAACTTCTCGAACTGTCGGTTTATTCCCCGCCCCGACAGTTCCACCCTACACAATTCATTGCTCCTGACGGGGCGCAGCGTGCGTCCCCGTCAGTTGACAGCGGCCCCTGGGCTGGTTGCCTCCGATGATTCCACCCCTTCCAACAGCTGTGTTTCACCTTCCCAACCCATCTGTTTCGATTTCTTTCCAAGCTTTCCACTGTTATTCACGTTCAGGTAACTAGATTACTCTCCTGTAGATCCATCTGCTTCAATTGACCATGCAAATTTTCATCTGTCTTCACCTTAGCCTCGTTAATTCTCACAATTTCCATGCAAGCCTCCTGGACCAGGATCAAATCCATTCCAATTTTCTAAATGCTCATACGGCGTTGCCCGAAGTACAGTTCTGAAACAGATCGCTAACTTCTTCTTCACACAGAACAAAAATAATTCTCCTCAAGGCCTACCGTACAGTTGATGATGTAGGAACCAGTAGTGGGGATGTACACGCCGGCGCTGGTGTTCTTGGTGGCGGTGACCACCGGCTTGCAGATGTCGGTGGAGCAGATGGAGCTCCTCACTGCTGCAGAGGTCGCGGCGTCCTCTTTGGTTCTTTTTCCGACTGCATCCGATTGCTCCAGGCACGGAATACTCTCCTTGACCTGCGACGACTGGTGCACAGCTTTGATCACGGGCATCGGGGATGCATTAACAAATTGGTTCCGACTGTCACCTGCAGCAACAAAATGTGGGGGGGGGGGGGGGGGGGGGGGGGGCGGCACGATCGCGATGGAATTGCGTCGCTGAGGATGTTCCTCCTCAAACTTGGCACTCCGGGAGAGGAAGATGTCAAATTTCGACCGGAGATAGGCTAGGCTTTTTTGTGGATTTTGGGATTTAGTCACTAAATCTCTCTTCTTTTTCTGGTTTCTGCGGGGAGAAAATCGGGGCGGAGAATGTATGGGCAGGGGGCGGGGTGGATCTTGCTGGTATTGGGATCGAGGGGGATTTAACGGGATTCTAGTCACTCGATTCATTCGATCTGATTCAGACATTGCAAAAACAGATGAATCGCCTCCGGGGTTGCGTACCAGAGTTTCTTCTTGCTTCTAGGTGTTTCGGGAGAACTACCTTGTGGGGATTTTAGATTTACCGATGGATTGAACAGATCAAAAAGCCAGAGAGATGGGAATGGAAGGGAAACAGCTAAGAGAACAAATCTGGGGAAGGATCGTCGAAGGGAAGAATCACAGGGAGGTGGTCGGCATGTCGCCAGTCGCCACTAGGGCAGTCAACGAGCTCTTTTCCATCACTGGTCGCTTCAAGCAGAGTCGCCTTTGACTGATCATATCCAAATGTAAAGAGTATGCAAACTTGCGCCTGGTATTCAAAGCACCTTGATGCAAGCGTGAGATTCACTCACACAATGGTGAAAATGGTGAGGATGACATTGCCGTGTTAAAAGAAACTCTTGCAAAGGTCAGCTCGTACCTTCCTATCATTTCCCATTGAAACATTTATTTGCAAAATCAAAGGAGCCAAAACTGATGTGTTGGTCTTTGGGAGAGCGTAGCGAAGGTGGAAATCTAAGACACCATGCTGATTCTGTCTAGTGGACAAACATCAAATGGACATCTATGATAGTGGAACATCATACATTCTAACCATAATATAGGCAATTGATTGTAGCGCTCTGGTAGTTGTTATCACAGATCGTTCAAAAACCTTATGTGATTCTAGTACCAAACCTTATGTGCTTCTGTTACCAATCTTTTGACATTTTTGCACTCAGACGAACATGGTGGAACACTAGTACACAAAGGGCGATGTTTTGTGACGCATTAACCTCACGTCTTTTCTGCTTTCTTTATTTTATTATTCAATAGACAATCCAGCTCAAAAAACTTGCCGGCTTCAAAGCCAGGAGCTCCTCCATCCTTGCCATCCCACATATTTCTAGTTGTGACCAACAACGTCCACATGAAAGTAAGCACAACCCGGCCTCAACGTGAACTAGCACGCTTCTGGCCACATACAAATGTGCACATGCAACATTTCTTATTTGCGATGGGAAAATAAGTAGTTAAGAAACATATACGACAAAAAAAAGAATACCATAGCATTGATCAGATGGAGATGCTGTTGGGGATGCCCTTGGCCGTGACCCCGGTGGTGCTCTCGCCATCGGTGTCAGAGGTGTTGGGGTAGAGCAGCATGTAGGGGAATTGTGCTGGCCCATTCCGGTTCTTGAGACTCTCTTTCCGTTCAGATGGATGATACTCCTTTCAATGTCGATCAGTTTCTGGCTGAACTTCTGGAATGCCTTTTTCGCCTTGTCATCTGATGTCCACTGTGGATCTTCACGCTGCCCCAGGTAAACCTCATCGGAGGAGTGGTTGGACAGGACCTCGATCAGGGACACTCCAATGATGGTCTGCAACTGGCTTGTGATGGTGTGGACAAAGGCCAGGTCTGGATTAGTCTCCACCTCCTGGTACTCCTTGGTGCCCGGCTCCGGCATTGGCCGTCGGCTCGCTGTCGGGCGGTTCGGGAGAAAGCCAGCGTACGAGTACTGACCAAAGTTGACGGCCGCGTGCAGCGCAGAGGCGATCCAGATGATGATGGCACATGACCTGACAACCTCCTCCACCGTTGTCATCTTGGGCCACCAGGGCTGGTCCTTGATGTCGCCATGGCCGACTTCACGCACCTCCTTCCACCAGGCCTGCAGCTCGACGTCGCCTTGAAGCATGTCGTCGCTGGTGTAGTAGATCCTGCAGTACTCGTCGACCCAGTTCTCGATGGCCGACCAGACGGCCAGCCCGTCCACCGCGTATGGGTAGTCCTTGATGAGCAGAGACACTCCATAGGGGCTGGTCGGGTCCTCCTTCGCCACGCCCCTCTTGATCAGGTCTACTGGCAGCGCTTGCTCGGTGAAGTTCCAGTTCTTGTAGACGTCGGAGGAGATTCTGAGGGCGTACTCACCAGGACAGACAGTCATCTCGAAGAAGCCACCACCGCTGATGAGGAGTTGGCGTGCCATAGCGTTGACGGTCATGGTGTCGCGGTAATGCGGCTGCAGGAGCTTGTGGATGGGGTGCGTGACACTGAGCTGCCGGTTGGTGGCGATGATGAACGGCTCGATCACCGCATGGGTGTGGAGCCAGTGGCTGATGAGCGCGTGCCACGCGGAATCGTTCACGGCGGCGTAGGCCTTGGCCAGCTGCCAGATGGTGTCCTGGACCGCCTTCTCTGACTGGCAGCCACTGCCAGAGGAGGAGGGTGGCGTGTAGACCTTGCTGTCGACGCCGACCACTTTGGTGCCAAGGTCGTCAAGGCGGGGCTGGCTGAGCTCGATGGCCATTGGCTTGAGGGTGTCATCGTCCTGCAGGAGGAGCAGTGTCCTGGTGGCGTAGATGAACGTATTCGGGAGGCTGTTGATCTTTAGCAGCTGAGGCATGAAGTTGTCGTGGTGGTCCAGGATGAAGAGCTTGCCGTCAGCGACCGCCTTCTGGACGGTGAGCTTGCCGAGGTGGTGCTGGATGTGCTCCACCGTGATGGTGCTAGTCTGGTCGCCGTACCGTTAAGCTTACTCTTGGGAGGAAACTCCTCGAGGCGCGTGATGATGTGCGGGTTGAGCCCGGCGAGCATCTCCCGGGCAAACTCCTCGTCCGTGCGCCACGCGAGCTTGTCATTCCCAATGACATGTGGCATGGGCATCTTTAAGAGGTAGGAGCCGCCGGATGGGCTGATGCTCTTGAGCGGTGTTGGGTTTCGCCCACGGATCGATTACATCAAATTAGACAAACACGCGCACACGAAAACTTGTGGCCAGGGGTGCGTGTCGCACCCTCTAAATCTCCTCTTTATTTCTGTTTTCTCACGGTACAACTTCTTGTTACAAAACGCAGCCCATGGCCGTGCTTATATACACGCACCAAGGCTGGATCATAATGAGAACTTGCCTGTGGCAAGATGGTTAGGTGGGTGGTTGTCCCCCAGCCCACCAGAGTTCAAACCCCAGGTTTGACGCTGGTGTTTCTCATTTAAGGCGGAATATTCTTCAGTGGGAGGCGACGTTCCCGTCGACAGCGAGGCGCCCGTGGTGACTTCGTCAATCTCAAGACTCGACCCGCCGGCTCAGTCTCTCGGAGGTGCTCATAGGGGTAGGGTGTGCGTGCGTGCGTTCATAGGGGTGAGTGTGTGCGCGTGTATATGAGCGCTTGCGTTGTACTGTGTTTCGCAAAAAAAAGGCTGGATCATAATCCTATTCCAACTGGTACTCGTACCAAACTTTCCTAAACAAACAACGACTCAAACTCGTACTAGCCTAGCACACCTAGTAGGACACGTACAAACCTACTCAGACTATGACTCACATACGTAGACACACTAGGAAACTAACATGCAACCTTGCCGAATAAACCATGCTAATTCCTAATTAGACTCACACACGGATTAAGGCAAGATTATGCTAACAAGCGGCGGGAACACTTTGAACATGAGGTCCATGGCCGGGACGTCGGGGATCTTAAGCCCGCCCTCGTAGAGCTTGTACATGTCCTGGAAGTCGTCGAACTCACGCGGTGAGGCGGTGTCGAACAGCGCCCTGGCGAGGGGGAGGATGCCCGCGGAGATTGCCTTGATGACGTAGGACATGAAGTCGGCCTTCTTGACGTGGTTGAAGCACTCGTCACGGGGCACGTAGAACTGCTGAAGCACGGGCACGACGTTGCGGCTCTCGCACGTCGGGTCGCTCATCATGGGCTTCCTGCCGGTGCGGCCACGGCGCGGGTAAGGGAAGGGGCTGTCGGGGCCGCCGAGGGTGGGGCGAGGGTTCTTGTTGTCGGGATCTCCGAGGTCGTTGTAGAGATCGTAGCGGTAGACGCGGTCGTGGTCCTCATAGGCGCCGTTCTTCTGCTTTGGGTGGTCCCCTCGCAAGACCTGGAGCTCGTGCTCCCGGTATGGCAGCAGCAACTCCGGCATCTTGCTCGGCAGGCACGTCTGCATCCCGGCCATTCCATGCATGGTCGTTAATTATACTGTTGGTATAATTCTCGAATTCAGTAAGAAAGCTGGACGTACATCATTGGTGAAGAAGACTCGGTCGTAGTGGTACTTGTCGGTGTTGTACACCCATGAGTTTGCGACGAAGACGATGGGCCCGTCGTGGCCGGGGATGTCGTAATGGTGATGGTCTTGAGAAGGAACTGTGTGGCGTGGTAGTTCCTGACGATGACGGCGCCAGGGATGCCCTGCTTCTTCACGTTCCAGTCGAAGGTGATATCGTAGGTGGTATCGCTGTGGGTCATTGGGGGCAAGTGCATCACCCAGTGTTCAACCCGCTCCTCATGACCCACGAGACCACGTTTGCAGTCATCTGCATCGTTAGTTTGCTTAGTTAATTGGCTAGTACAATCTTACAGTATTTAAAAATCAATGGTTAATTTTTTTTTGCTAATTCCCAGAGAAACTAGCTGCCCGGCAGTGCTTTTCTGCCGCGGCAGAGAAACACATTTTTTCCTGGAATATGGGAGTATAAGTAAACTTGCTGTGTTCTTTATATTACAGCAAGTAAAATAATCAGTGGAATATGTATTTTCATTTGAATATATGTTGAACTACTCCCTGATGCTTTAGGTTTTATTCCTTTTGTTTTGTCATGATCATGTAAATTCTTGCAAATATTCTTGTGCTATTTGTGGCTACCGTAACCAAAACTATTTCTTCAAATATTTCTTGTGCTAGAAATTCTTGTGACCAAGGAGTTGTACAACTAAATTCATGCAAATATTGTTGTGCTAGAAATTCATGCAGATATACTCTTCCTCTCATCGTTCCCTGCTACTTTGGCCTGCACCGCTGCACGCATGCTTTGATCAGTGATATGTGTGCAACTGAAACAAAAGAGCACCGGTATAGAGAGCAGCTTCTCCTCATGTTCAAACTATCAGGTAATCAATCAATAACTTGATCCGCTGTCATTTTCTCCTTCAACGCTCTACCTCTAAATAGTTGGTAGATGTAGCTAGATTTTATACTCTGAATGTTCTTGTGATAAATTGACATCCTTTGCGAGAAATTAGATGCATGATTTGGATGCTACTTACTGGGATCGGCGACGGTGGAGCTGATGAGCTGGCAGGTGACCCCTTTGGTGGTGAACTCATCCCAGGTGTCGTGGCTGAGGGGGGCGCCGCTGGAGTGGTTCAAGTCGAGGACGTTCCTACGCTGGAGCAGCACCTTCCCCTTGAGCTGCGGCGGAGTAAACAGTCCGAACATCTTCGATCGACCACTCTCACTCACACTCCCAAGATCTCCCAAGTGTTAGTTAGCTCAGTGGCTACTTGGCTGTGCTTGGGATGGAAATCTCACGAGCTGCTGCTGCCTATTTATAGGAACCGAAGAATATATAGTGCTGGAGCTATGTCTAGCAGTATACCGGAGTACTACGTATTACACGCCCGCCCGCCTACCGTTGTTCACGTCGTTCTCCTGGATTCCAATTCGACGTGTGGCCGCCCGGCGTCGATCCGTCACATGCATTATCGCCTCGATCGATTGCATGCATGCAGCCGATTCAGTCGCTACCATGCAGGGAAGAAACCACGTGAATAACGCATGTGTAGCGTGTGTACATCGTAGACCCATATATATCACTCGGAGACAGAATTACAGAAAATATATGCATGAATTTCGAACCAGTGATTAAGGACCATAAACACGATGCAAGTAATTTAGACAAATCCAAGTCAAGTAATTTGGAACGGAGAATACAAGTCAAGTAATTTGAAACGGAGGGAGTACATATAAGAGGGTGAGATAAGGCTCGGGAACGGATAGAAGGAGCAGGGTCAGGCCATACATGCAATGCATGCATACTCGCTCAACCCGACGTATTCGTCCTCACTATCTAGTCGTCGATGCATTTGTCCTACTACCCACACGGTGCTCGTGATACACGCTTCGACCTCAATGTTACCTTTTCTCTAAACGGAGACACAAGCTTTGCCTCGTTTTATTCATTAAGAAAGAAGGTTTAGAAAATTACAACAAGCCAACTGGTTTATTGGAAATCATATATAAGTATGTGTGCGGTCCAATGAGTGCAGTTCACCAAATTTACATCATTCACCGATGATTTGAATACATATGTATATAGTTGTTTAATGAAATATAAGTCTGAAAAGTATATTTCTCTGTCCGCATAATGGAGAAACGTACGTATGTTACGAGTTTGGCAAACATCTGAAAAGTTGCGGAATCGTTCCACAACCGACGCCTTCCGGGACGCGCAAAGAAACGGGGTGCCCGAGAGAGGTAATCAAACCTTGTTGGACATGGTAAGATGGATAATGTTATTAACCGAACAACCATTGCCATTTTTTTCAAACGAGGCAACAGACTTTTCATGGATTTCGAAAAAGAGAGTTGGCCGGTTTATTTGCGGGAAACTGGCCAACAACCGGAACAGACGCCCTTGACGACCGTCATGGAACACGATCGTCGTGAGTGCACACACAGCCACCATGTCTACCCACACAAGCTGCGCGCACACAACACTGAAGCGAGAGTCGTCGTCGAGGTTGCCCCCGTGTCATCGACATCACTCTACATCGACTCCGACTTCACTAGAAAAAACACCAAGGAGACCATCGCTGAAGCGGCGTCGAAAAGCCCATGTTGGCTTATGCTAAATAGACGACTCTTCGCGCAGAGATAGATAGCTCCGATTAAGATGACGAGCTCCAGAGAGAAGATGTGCAAGACTTGTGCCGAAGAAGATATTCACCACCGGACCACCCTTGCAAGTCATCGTACGTCGCTTAAATACAGATGGTTGAGAACATAGCATCTTGGACTTCACAACCTAGGGAGACTAGCACAGCTAGACCTCTGTTAGGCGTAGGTGGCTGGACACCGTTCGTGTGAATGTTGATGTCGTGATGGCCACCGAGTTTGGTGAGCCAGTTTAATGGAATAAGGGGGTTCTAGTTTCAAAAAAAGGGAGACTAACACTCGGACACTCGGACACGCCGGAGCAGAGCCCACTACGAAGCATTTGCCGCGACCAAACCATCGCTCACCAACTTTGTTGTTGCCGCGCAAACCGCCACACGGAACCTCCACTTTGCCACCGGACAACTGCCGGGCGCAAAGCCGTGAGTAGCCAGCCCATCGAGAAGTGCTGATGGAAGCAAGATCTTCAAGGCAACGCCCCAAAGAGGAAAGCGAAGTCGAGAACGACGCTCATCGCCTGACCCAACCGGGTCTAGGCTTTCACCCGAAAAGTTTGCTCGAGGATGGAGAGGTCAAAGAAGACTCCACGGGCGGCGCCTCCTAGGAGGAGAGCGACGCCCACAGGCACCATCTCTGCCCGCCGACAACGGCAAGAGCTGGGCCGAACATTCACCCGGAGCTTCTGGACAGCCACCTCACGTCACCAACCGGAGCCGGACCACACCGCCACTAGACCACTCTGAAAGAACATAATTTAGTCCCTTGTGTTTTGTGTGTTAGTTAACAACACTAGTGAACATTTGACTAGGTGTTAAGCGATGCAGGTCTTAGTGGTATATATTACTTGTGCATCAACACCAAAAAGAAGGAAGAAATGAACTTGCAGGTTGCTGGAGTTCACCAGAAATTCCGGTACAGGACACCGGAATATCCGGTTCAGAAGAATTGTCGAAGAATTTGGCTAAGGACCAGAATCCCCAGGTGCTGGAGATCACCGGAAATTCCGGTTGGTGACACCGGAATATCCGGTCCAGAAGTTTTGTCGAAGAAATCTGCTAAGGACCTGATGCTGCAGCTGCTGGAGGTCACCGGAGATTCCAGCCGGAAGTTTCAAATTGGACCGGAAATTCCGGTGTACCGGAATATCCGGCCCCCACTTATACCGGAATATCCGGTCGACTCTGCACTCCAACGGGCAGAAATCTAGAGGGGTATTTATACCCTCCACCTACCTCCAGCCACTTAGCTGGCCCAGAATTGAAGTCCACCATTATTGCAAGCTCAAGAATCACTAGATCTCCCAATCCCTCCACCCAAACTCGTTGATCTTTGGAGGATTGAAGGAGAAGGCCCGGATCTACTACTTCACCAAAGCGTTCTTCATTTTCCCCTCATTCACTTGAGGGATTCGAGCCTAGGGTTTCCACTAGGAAAACCTAGGCATCTTGTCGTACTTACTTGCTTGTTACTTTTGTGTAGCAGGTGTTGTGGTGCTTGGGAGCCCCCAATCCTTTTGTGGGTTGAGCCTCAAGTTTGTTGTAAGGGCTCCGGATTCCGCCTTGAAGGATTCCGATAGTGGAAGGTGAACCGAGGTTTTGGGCAAGGTTCATCGGAGAATAGGATGAGGCCATTTGTGGCGTTTGAGTTTGAAACTCACACCACTCCAACGAGACGTACTCCCCTAAAAAGGAGGAACTCGGGAATACATCCTTGTCTCCGCGTGCTCCCCGTTCGGTTACTCCTTACTCGCTAGCTCTTACTTGTATCGTGCCTAGTCTAGTATTAACTTGTCATATAGGTAAATTCACCGTAGTTGCATATCTAGAGAATTTACCTTTGTATCAAGCCTAAATTCGAAAAAGAGTTAAAAATTGAGTAGCACCTATTCACCCCCCCTCTAGGTGGCCATACCGATCCTTTCAATTGGTATCAGAGCCTTGGCTCTTTATTTGGGCTTAACCGCCTAAGAGAAGTATGCCACTCGATGAGAATGGAGTTGAGATTCCCGAGCTTCCCACCGAGTCCACTTCGGTTTCCGTGGAGGACTTCAATACCATGAAGTCCTCTATGGAAACTAAAATGGACAAGTTACAAGAGATGATTTTGAAACTCGTGGAAGCTAAGGATATCTCACCTCCACCCACCTCTCTTTCTTCGGAGGTTGACAAACCCGAGAATGAAGAGGGTGGTGGGAAGAAGAAGGGGGTTGACCAAGATAAAATTGACACCTCAACTAAACAACCTAATGGTTCGGGCGCATATGGTGTCGTTCCTTTTCCATACTTGTTGGGGGGCTACCCCGAGGTAGGGTCAAGGTATGGTAATTTATGTCCAAGAGTGGACCGAGGTACAGTAAAACCGACATAACCAGGCCCAGAAGGGGCCGGGATATGATGCTGGTGCAAACCGACATAACAAGGCCCAGAAGAGGCCGGGATATGATGTTGATACAAACCGACATATGCTGACCGACATATGCTGACCGACATATGAATGTCGGTATCTTCGTGTCTTCTCTTTTGTGCAGGGGAGGATAACCCAGAAAGGGGAATCTGGCATATCAATGCCGGGTTAAAGAGAAGAGGCGCCTTATGCCGGTTGGAAGTCAATGCAAAGGTCACATCCCGCCTGACACGGGAGCATGGCAGGCGGTATGGCGCGGGTGCGAGGTGACCGGTCACACCTACCGCTGACCACGGGCGTACCTGGGAATAGAGTACGAGGCATGGGCAGGCCACGTCCTGTCCGTGGCAGAGGACACAATCATGACCAAGCAGCTGACGCAGGCGCGCGTGGCTACAGTGCCGGTACGGCACCAATCCTGTGACCCGGGGTATCAATATATAAGGTGCCCCAGGCCCTCCTGCGTGAGGGACGATGCGCTGAGAGATCTTTTCCCCATAGCTTCCTTCTTCTTCCTTGAGAGCTTCACCGTAGCAGAGAGCATACAGCTCGAGGAGCACCTGTGTATTCCCATATCTTGATATACTGAGACAGACAGACAGGAGTAGGGTCTTACCTCCTCACGAGGGCCCTGAACTTGGGTAGATCGTGTGTGCTGGTGTGTCTTCCGTGTGCGCTCCTTAGCGCGCTATCCATCCCCGGTTCCACCAGCGTCCATCGGCCCCAACTCAAGCCATCCTATGGCATCTGCCGTGATACCACCACGACAGTTGGCGCCCACCGTGGTCAGTGGCCTTGTCCACAGATTCGGCTCGCTGAACTTCATCAACGACAACGCGGGCTGATTCGGTAGCAGGCCGCTCTCGAGGAACGGCTGCCTCATCACCTTCGGGACGTACGAGGTCTATGTCGCCACCGAGTTTGTCTGCAGGTACCCCGAGCAGGTGCTTGTAGCCAAGGATCCTCCTGCTGTCTGTGCGGCTCGCGGCCGGCGTACCGCTCGCCCCGGGAGCTGCGCAGAGGTCATGATGACCGGCTCCACGGGTGGTGCCGGCAAAGGAGAAACCGGCAAAGGAGATGCCGGCAAACCTGCCGCCAAGACCACCAGATCGGCGAAACTGCCGCTGGAGAGGAAGGAGAACCTCCTCGACCAGGCCGGTACATCCCAGGTACCGGTCAGGCCGGTTCCTCTCGAGGATATGATCGAGAAGCTGGCTGTGCCGGTACTACCGGTACAGATGCTGCCCTGACGGAGGCCGAGTTGGAGTCGCATCGTCAGAACCTGCATCAGGAGGCTCTCGCGATGTCCCAGATAAGGAGAGAATTCGAGATAACCTTCCGTGAGTATAACAAAGCTCATGGTTTAACTCCGATAGCTACTCATCCTAGTCGCATAGAGGATGTGCGTAAAAGGGGTAGAGGCCTCAATGTCGAGATTGCTAGAGATGGTAGATCAAGTTCTAGTAAAACTCCTAGTCACATGTCGGCTGAAAAGCCCAAATATAGTTCCCCTGCTAAGACTCTTAGAGCTGCCGAGGCAGCAAGAGCCGAGTTATCTGGTTTATCCGGAGAAGCTCTCGTAAGCAACAAGACCGGGTTAATGAGCTAGTAGGTGTTGCTGTGCGGCAAAATGAGGCCTATCTTAAGGCTAACACAGCTGCAGGTGGGTCCCAGATTGTTCACTCGGCTAAGGCAGCCAGTGAAAGATCTAAGGGGCAAGCTTCATCACCGCACGTCGGTGGAGATCGTGACCGGAGTGTAAACTCCGGTAAAAACAAGCAGATACAGACATATGATCCGGCATATGCCGGAAAACAGTTAGCCGGGCGAGGCAGTGCCGGCCGGGGTAAAAGCAATCCCGGTCCGGGCAATCCAGATGCCGAAAAATTAACTCGGCTGGCCGAGGTTATCCACCTCGGTATCCGACACAAAATCTTGCCCGGCAGCAGCAAAATATCGAGCATGTTCAGCAGCCACAAGGGTTGACCAGGTGGCTAACCGTTATGATGATGGTTACTCGGCTATGGAGAGAGCCGGGTATCAGAGATATGAAGGTGCACTGGGATCCCGGCTGGGACCTCGCCAGTTGTCGGCGAATGATGCACGCTACAAGTTGGATAGGATCTTTATGTCCGAGATGCTGGAAGAGCAAGGCCCACCTGGCCCTGCATGCTTTGGACCTCGGATCATGAGGGAGCCACCGGTGCCGCACTTTCAATTGAACCGGGGCGCAAAGACATATGACGGCAGTACTAAGCCGGAAGACTGGCTGACAGATTATGTGTCGGCAGTGCATATCGCGGGAGGAAACCGCCGATGGGCGGTAAGGTATATCCCGCAAATGTTGGAAGGGCCAGCCCGGATCTGGCTGAACAACTTGCGAGAGGGCAGCATTGACTGCTGGCTGGACTTTGAAGAAGCCTTCGTTAGCAATTTCTCCAGCACATACAAGAGGCCGAATCGTCCTCAGCAGCTTGCCATGTGCAAGCAGAGGGATGATGAAACTGACCGGGACTACTTGACCCGGTGGAGTACTGTTCGCAATTCCTGTGAAGGAGTTGTTGAAGCGCAGGCCATTTCATGGTTTGCTCAAGGGTGCCGACACGGCTCCATGCTCTGGCAGAAGTTGCAAAGGGAGATGCCGGCCACCTTGGCCGAGACAATCCGGATTGCGGATAGCTATGCACTGGGTGATCCGATGCAGCCCTTGCTGAACTCGGTGGAACCGAGTAGAAGATACCCGGTCAACAATGGACCCGGACCAGCCAGGCGAGGTGACCGCCAGGATTTCGGGATCAAGAGGAGAGAGGACCGGCCGGATTATCGGTACGGTTCAAATCAAGTTGCTGCAGTTGATCAAGATCAGCCAGGTGCCGGCAATAGCCAGCGTCTGAGGAACAGCGGTCCTGCATGGGGCCAAAACCAGGATGGGAAGAGACCGTGGAGTGACCAGAGGAAGCCGTTAACCTATGAGGCAATGCTGGATGGACCCTGCAGCTATCACACGCACGACCCCCGCAGGCCGGCTAATCATTCAACCCGGCAGTGCAGCTGGTATCAGCGCACGTTGAAGGAAGGGGGAGGATCCGGAGGAAATCAGATGGGTGCACCTCAGAGACCTCCAACACTACCGCTCACCGGGGCAAACACTGTTCCCGTGAATGCGCCTCCACCGAGGCCTGCAGCTCCGAGACCTGTGGATAACAGGAGAAGGCCAGAAGATGTTAACCAAGTGAATGTCGGAGGCAACAACAGCAATGCTGGTCCCAGCGCCAGGGTGAGTATAGAGAGGCTCATCAGAGCTATGTGGTCTTTGTGACCGAGCCAACTGACAAGCAGAGCCTGCACCGGCGTGCAATGGAGGTAAACGCGGTTATGCCGGCTGTGCCGAAGTATATGCACTGGTCTGATCAGGAGATCAGCTGGAGCATGAAGGACCATCCCCGGATCATGCCTAGCCCGGGAGGTTACGCTCTAGTGGTGGATCCGACATTCATCGGGCCCACCATCAATGTCAGGTTCACCCGAGTTCTCATTGACAATGGGAGCAGCATCAACATCATGTACCGAGACACCATGGTGAAGATGGGCATCTCGGCAAACATGTTGCAGCCGAGTCATACAACCTTTCACGGTATAGTGCCTGGTGTCTCATGTGCACCTATGGGCAAAATTTGGGTTGATGTGTTATTCGGCACCAAGGACAACTGCAGAACTGAGAGCATCCAATTCGAGGTGGTGGACCTCGAAAGTCCATACCATGCTTTGCTCGGTAGACCAGCGCTGGCCAAGTTCATGATATCTACCCATGTGGCTTACCTCAAGATGAAGCTGCCGGGTCCTAATGGCATCATCACCATCTCGGGTGACTATAAGCGTTCCTTGGAGTGCGCCTCGGCTGGCTCTTGTCTGGCCGAGTCATTAATCATTGCTGCGGAGAAGAAGAGGATCCATGAAGTGGTGGCGCTGGCCCAGTCCGCGCAACTCGGTATGCCGGGTATGACTAACCCGGAGCAGAGTGCGGCATTCCAGGTGCCGAAGGAGACGAAGAAGATCAACGTCGACCCGGCGTTCCCAGAACGCAACGTCATCATTGGTACCGGGTTGACCGAGAAATAGGAAGGCGAGCTCAGTCACTTCCTCCGTGAGAATCGGGATATCTTTGCATGGTCAAATCAGGACCTGCCAGGTGTTCCGAGGGAGTTGGCTGAGCACTCATTGTTCGTCAGACCGGATATGAAACCCGTGAAGCAACCTATGCGACGTCTCTCGGATGAGAGGAGAAAGGTGATAGGCGATGAACTGGCCAGATTACTTGCATCTGGTTTCATCATGGAAGTGCTGCACCCGGACTGGTTGTCTAACCCGGTCCTGGTGGAAAAGAAAAAGGATGACCCGAACGTGGCCATTGTGTGGCGCATGTGTATTGATTTCACAAACTTGAACAAGGCATGTCCTAAGGATCCATTCCCGCTGCCTCGGATTGATCAAGTGATCGATTCCACAGCCGGGTGTGAGCTGTTATCCTTTGTAGATGCATATTCTGGTTTTCACCAGATACCGCTGAACCCTGCTGATCAAATGAAAACTGCTTTTATTACCCCGTACGGGGCTTATTGCTATCGTGTCATGACATTTGGTTTGAGAAATGCTGGTGCTACTTACCAAAGATGTATGCAAAAATGCTTGCATGATCAAATAGGCAAAAATGTGCAGGTATATGTCGATGACATCGTCATCAAAACTAAGGAGAAATCCACTCTGATTGATGATCTCAGAGAAACATTCGCGAATCTAAGGAGATTCCGGATGAAACTTAACCCGGACAAATGTACATTTGGTGTGCCGGCAGGCAAGTTACTCGGTTTCCTCGTGTCAAGCCGAGGTATCGAGGCAAATCCGACAAAGATCCGTGCTATTGAGAGCATGAGGTTGCCGAAAATCTCAAGGATGTGCAAAAGTTCACTGGTTGCTTGGCATCCTTAAGTCGGTTTGTTAGTAGGTTGGGAGAAAAGGCATTGCCTTTATACCAACTAATGAAGAAAAGTAACAAATTTGTGTGGACCCCGCAAGCGGATGCGGCGTTCACTGAACTAAAAAAGATGTTGGCAACTGCGCCGATATTGGCCTCACCATTACCCAAAGAGCCGATGTTGCTCTACATTGCAGCCACAAACCGAGTTGTGAGTGCCGTAGTGGTAGTGGAGCGAGAAGAAGATGGCAAAACCGTGCAGAGGCCGGTATATTATCTGAGCGAGGTGATCTCGTTGTCCAAGCAAAATTATCCTCACTACCAGAAAATGACATATGGCGTCTATATGGCGGCCAAGAAATTGAAACATTACTTTCAAGAGCATCCAATCACAGTGGTGTGTGAAGCTCCTATCTCGGAAATCATTGGTAACAAAGATGCAAGCGGCCGAGTAGCCAAATGGGCCATTGAGCTGGCTCCTTATACGCCACATTATGAAAGAAGAGATGCCATCAAATCTCAGGCACTGCCTGATTTCTTCGTGGATTGGGCCGAGATGCAATATGAGCCACCATTGCCTGACTCCAATTACTGGAGAATGCACTTTGACGGCTCCAAGACAAAATTGGTTTAGGTGCCGGGGTAGTCCTTACCTCGCCAAAGCAGGATCAACTGAGATATGTGTTGCAGATTCATTTTGCGGCATCTAACAATGTGGCCGAGTATGAGGCACTTGTTCATGGGCTCAACGTGGCCAAGGAAATTGGTATTCGCCGGATAGAATGCTTCGGAGACTCGGATCTGGTGGTGCAGCAAGCCTCGGGAAATTGGGATGCTTTAGACGCCAACATGGCGTTATATCGGTTTCATGTCCAGAAGATCTCGGGGTTCTTTGAAGGTTGCGAGTTCAAGCATATACCTCGGCAGAAAATGAAGCCGCCGATGTACTGTCCAAGCTAGGTTCATCTCGGGATCCAATCCCACCCGGCATATCCTTGGAGCATCTGAGGAAGCCATCAATCAAACCGTCGCCCGAGTCCGAGTCAATCTTTATCCCGGCGAAACCGGAATCTGATGCTGTTCCCATGGACGTCGATGTCGGGTGCATTTGGGAGAACCCGGGGACTGCTTGGCAGAACCCGGGGACTGACCAATTGATGTCAGAGGAGGCAATGTCGGTTGAACCAATGGAGGTGGATGAACCGATCTTTCCTGTACGTCCTGTGCCAGGATGGGCACAGCCTATAATGTCGTATATGATAGATGGGAGTCTGCCAGATGATGAAGCCGAGGCCAGGCGAGTGCAAAGAAGATCCAAAGCATACACCATCATCAACAGAGAGTTGTATAAGAGAAGCGCAACCACAGTGCTACAACGTTGTGTTGAACCGGAGGAAGGGCAAGAGATGCTCCTGGAAATTCATCAAGGAGAATGTGGTCATCATGCTTGCTCAAGAGCCTTGGTTGCTAAGGCATTCCGACATGGGTTTTACTGGCCCACTGCTTTGCAACAGGCAGAAGATATCGTCAGGAAGTGCGAGGGATGTCAGAGATTTGCTCACAAGATCCACATGCCAGCTTCAGCACTCAAGACAATTCCCATCACTTGGCCTTTTGCTGTTTGGTGTCTGGATATGGTGGGGAATTCAAACCGGCCCGAGGCAACATGACTCATATGCTGGTGATGGTGGACAAGTTCACCAAGTGGATCGAGGTGAAGCCAATCAGGAAGTGTGACGGCCACACGGCTGTATCTTTCTTGAAAGACATCATTTTGAGATATGGTTACCCACACAGCATTATCTCGGATAATGGCACAAACTTTGCTGTAGGAGAATTTGCTCGTTCTGTGCTGAAAAGAGAATCCGACTTGACCTAGCATCGGTCGCGCATCCGGAGGCCAATGGGCAAGTGGAAAGAGCAAATGCATTGGTGTTATCCGGCATCAAAGCCCGGTTGATTGAACCACTGCTGCGAACTCCGGGTTGTTGGATAGATGAGATACCGGCAGTACTGTGGGGTCTCAGGACCACACCGAATCGATCAACGGGCTATACGCCATTTTTTCTGGTCTATGGAGCAGAAGCGGTCCTGCCGGCCGACATACAGTATGACTCGCCAAGAGTTACACTGTACACAGAAGCCGAGGCAAAAGAAGCTCGGGAAATGATGTCGATCTGCTCGAAGAAGCACGAGAACTGGCCTTATCTCGGTCAGCAATATATCAGCAAAATCTCCGACGCTATCATAGCCGGAAGATAAATCCTCGTGTATTCCGAGAAGGAGATTTGGTGCTTAGGCTAGTGCAGCGCAAAGCCGGCATGCACAAGTTATCACCTCCATGGGAGGGACCGTTCATTGTGAGCAAGGCTCTGCACAATGATGCATACTATCTTATAGATGCACAGAAACCAAGGAAGGACAGGATGGACAAATCCGGAGAGGAAACCAAACGACCCTGGAATGTGGCTCTGCTCCGTCCCTTTTACTCTTAAGGGCGCAATGTATGTATCTCGGTTTCCTTTGAATGAAATGTTGGCACTCCGAAAAGAATCTCGGGGACTGCCTTGTCTATATGCATGTGTTTTATCTCTGTTTTATCTGTGTTGTTCCTATGCCGAATGGTTTTAAACCTTGTCTCAAAGTTCAAGTAGTGTATGCTATCTTGTTGTGATCTTGTGACTCGACTGACGAACGCCAAAATGGCAGTCAAGAGCAGAGGTTATGGAATATAGTAAACATGAAAACAGACTCGGGGACTCGGTCCAAAAATGATTCGGTATATGTTGTTTACTAACCCTTTTTTATTCCTTATCTTTGTGTCGGATGACTCTAAACCTTATCTCAAAATTTATGAGTACTGTATGCTATAAATTTGATCTTGTGACTCGACTGTCGAACGCCAAAATGGTAGACAAGAGCAAAGATTACTAAGTATAGTAAACAAGAAAGTAAACTCGGGGACTTGGTGCAAAGTGATCCGGCATTAAGCCAGTCTCGTTGAAGCTAGCAAGTTAAAGTAGCACTGATAAAAACTTAAGAGATATATACATCTGCACCCGGCATCCCGGGATTTAACAGTTCAACTTGTGATAAGTTCAAACAGCTGCGGTGGAGGAGCTCGGGTCAGTAGGAGCAGTGCGAGTCGCAGGAGCAATCTCGGTCGCAGGATCGACCGTCGTGGTGGTTGCCGGGTTGCCGGTGATGTCGGATGCTGCTTCCGAAGATATGTCGGCTGCTGTCTGCTCGGCAGTGTCGGCTGCTGCGTCAGTGGCAATGTTGGGAGTTTCAGCCTCGATCTCCTCGTCAACTCCTCTTCCTCGTCATCATCCTCTTCCTCTTCGACGTCATCTTCTTCGTCGTCGGAGTAGACTGGACCAGGAATGAGAGATTGGGTTTGAGCATAGCTGGCTGATGACGTGAAACACACGTTCGTTGGGAGACCCAAGAGGAAGGTATGATGTAGTCAGCAGCAAGTTTTCCCTCAGAAAGAAACCAAGGTTATCGAACCAGTAGGAGCAGCAACTCTTCAGAAGGTTGTCAACGGCGCCAGAAAAATAGCTGTCGCAGGGAGTCTGGACTGTTGACGTGGAATCTGCACACAACACAATCAAACTACTTTGCCCCAACGAAACAGTGAGGTTGTCAATCTCACTGGCTTGCTGAAAACAAAGGATTAAACATATGGTGTGGAAAATGAGTATTAAATTGCAGAGAATGAAAAAGGAACAGTTTGCAGTTTGTGGTTGTTTAATCAGTGTAAAAGAATGGACCGGGGTCCACAGTTCACTAGTGGTGTCTCTCCATAAAAGATAACTAACATGTTCGGTGAACAAATTACAGCTGGGCAATTGACGAATAGTGAGCGCATGACAATGCATATACATGACATGTTGACTACTATGATATTTAATTGGGCATTACGACATAATACATAGATCGTTATCCAACAGCATCTATGACTAATAATCCACCGCCAGGTTGTCATCCGAGTCCCCCGTTGGTATTAAGTTGCAAGCAACGGATAATTCCATTAAGTAAAGTGCGTAATGTAAACAAACACATATGTCCGTGGACATAGCATCGTTAGGTTATCCCTAGTGGCAACAGCACATCCACAACCTTAGAACTTTCTGTCACTGTCCCAGGTTAAACGGAGACATGAACCCACTATCTAGCATAAATACTCTCTCTTGGAGTTACAAGCATCTACTTGGCCAAAGCATCTACGAGTAACGGAAAGCATGCAAGATCTTAAATAACATATAAGATAGATTGATAATCAACTTGACATAATATTCAATATTCATCGGATCCCAGCAAACACAACATGTAGCATTACAATAATATGATCTTGATCATGTAGGGCAGCTCACAAGATCTAAACATGATGGCACAAAGTGGAGAGACAACCATCTAGCTACTGCTATGGACCCGTAGTCCAAGGATGAACTACTCACGCATCACTCCGGAGCCAGGCATGGCGATGTAGAAGCCTCCGGTGACGATTCCCCTCTCCGGCAGGGTGCCGGGAAGAGGTTCTGAACCCTCCCGAGCTAGGGTTGACGACGGCGGCGTCTCTGGATCTTTTCGTGGATATTTGCTCAGGTACTTAGGGTTTTCGCGTCGGGAGGAATAAGTAGGCGAAAGGGCGGCGGCTGCGGACCCCCGAGGGGCCCACACCACCCCAGGGCGCGGCAGAGGGGGGGACCGCGCCCTCGTGGCGTGTGGGGCCCTGGTGGCCCTCCTCTGCTGCTCCTTCGCTCCGTCAGGCGTGTTCTGGAAAAATAGGCACCCCCGTGTAGTTTCGTCCAATTCCGAGAATATTTCCAGACTAGCTTTTCTGGAATACAAAAACAGCAGAAAACAGGAACTGTCACTTCGGCATCTTGTTAATAGGTTAGTCCCAAAAAATGTATAAAAGTGATATAAAGTAGATGCAAAACATGTAGCAATTGGTATAAAACAAGCATGGAACATCAAAAATTATAGATACGTTTGAGACGTATCACTGGCCATGAAGGAGGCTGCTTCCTTGTGGCTCTGGATCAGTGTTGGATCCGACGTCCATTTCGAATCGGAACGCAGGGATTTCAGTGCATTAAGGTCGATTGCCTCGTACCAAGAAAGCACAAAAGTCAGAGCTTGATCTGCACCGGCACGAGCTGAGGAAGATCTCCACTCTCGGAGCCTTGTCTCGGCGGCCAGCAGGCGCTTGGATAACTCGGCGATGGTAGCTGGAGTCGCAGACTCTGGCCATAGAATCCGGTAAACCCGGATACCAGCTTCAAGAAGCTCAGTACCAATGCACCTCAGGGGAGATATGCGAGCATCCAGAGCCGTCAGATGATCTTCAATGTCCCATTCCTCCAAGATCGGGCCAGATTCTGCTCTTTTTTCTCGTGCCTTGCGGGTAATGTTTGCTGCAGCATCCTTGGAATGGGAGAAGTGTTCTGAAGAAAGAAAAGCTATCACCGAGTTAAGTCATATATACCGGCATATATCTAATGTCGGTAGAAGCAAAGGAAATGAAAAGAAAGGATAAAGGAAACTTACTGTCCATCTCGCTGTTGATCCGGGTGAGCTCGGCCAACTAGCTGTTGCATTTAGCCTTGAGGGCATCCAGTTCTTGTTGAGCCGAGGTGGCGCGGACCTTGGTCTGGTCGAGGAGCTCCTTATGCTTCAAAGCATCTTCTTCCGCTGCATCAGAGCTCTCTCCATCTCGGACTTCTGGTTCTGAACCGTTCAAGCTCCTTCTGGAGCCGAGACACTTCATCTCTTTCCTTCTGGAGCGCAACATTGTGCTCGGCTTCGACTTGGGCCTCTGTCTCGGCTATTGAGAACAGCAAAAGAGAGATATGGGGAAGTTAGGTTGAGATAACTTTGAGCAAATTTGTTATGACAGTAAGAGAGAAAGGTACCCTTGTTCTTCAACTCCTCCTGCAACTGCTTGTAGGAATTCTTGAGCTTCTTGTGGTCCAAGAGCAGCTTCTGGAACACCTTGGTCCGAGTATTGGTGCAGTCCTGAGAAAAGAGAAAGTGTTAGTGTTATTATAAGAATTCAAGCCGAGTAAACTCGACCTGAGTCTCGGGGACTGGATATCGGAATTTTTGAAGATTCACGCCGAGTGATCTTTACTCGGTCGAGCATCAACCACTCGACCCGAATCTCGGGGACTGGGGATAATATATATCTATTATCTATTATAAAAGAAAAAAGAACTAAGCCGAGGAAGGTTCACCTCGGCAATCTTGTGTTGGAGATATGCCCTAGAGGCAATTAATAAATAGATTTTATTGTCATATCTCAATAGTTCATAATAAGTTTTAATACCATGCTATAACTGTATTACTCGGAAACATAATACACGTGTGGTATAGAAACAACCAGGTCCCTAGTAGCCTCTACTTGACTAGTCCATTGTGTAACAGATGATCAAGGTTTCCTGATCATGGGCATTAACCGGTTAACAACGGAGTCATATCATTGGGTGAATGATTTGATGGACATACCCAAAATATAGAAACGTAGTTCATACCTTGGACCGTGAGATTATATCAAGTCGCTGCTTCTGAAAGATATGGCTGATCGCATCAAACGTCATGCCTTATAAGCTGACAATAAAGATGACACTTTCAGGTATCGGAAGGAAGTAGTCGGGGCGAGTGATCAATAGCGGGAATTGCCAATCCACATAGCAGGATAGATACTCTGGGCCCACTCGGTGAGATTACATCAAAGAGCTTGCAAGCATATGACTAGTCCGACTAGATCATAGGGATGCAATGTCATAGACGAGTAAAGATAGATTGTCGAGGATGAGGTCAAGCTCGGTAAAATGTGATACCGGAGAAAGACGCTCGACAATCTTAGTATCGTCAGGCAAGAGGATGAAACTGGACGTCTAAAGGTTCAAACGAATAAAGAGACATTCGTGGACACACAGGGGCTATCACGGATATCCAGATCCCGCTGTTAGTCATTGATCGGAGAGAGAGAATTCCGATCATGTCTGGAGTGATCCCGAACCGCGGGGTAACACACTTAAGGGTGGGTGACGATTAGATTGGATTTAGAGAGAACAGGAAACAGGAACTCCGGAAGTGTTCCGGTAATTGTCCGATGATTGATCGGAGGCCACGAAATATGTTTCGGGGTTCGAATGAATTAAATAATATGTATCTAATATTAATAAGTGTTATTAATGATTAAATATTTTTTATTTAATTAATTTCGAATTTAAAAGGCATTAAAAGTTAAATGGGGCTTAGAGGCCCATTAGGGGAAAAGAAAAGAAAAGAAAAAGGAAAAAAGGGGGGCTGCCACCTTAGTGGGCCACATGGGGCCCACCAAGGCAGCCGCACCCCCCATGCAGCCGCACCCCCCATGTGGGTTTAGTCCCACATGGGGGAGCTAAGGAGGTTGGCACTCCTTTTTCTCCTATAAATATAGGTGCCCCTTTGCCTTGAAAAGATACACAATTTCCTCCTTCCTTCTCTCCTACCTTGAACGGGGTTCTGATTCTGGAACTTCGTAAGGGAGAGAAGTCTCTCTATAGTTTGCACACCGCCGTGCTCTAGATCCACTCTTCCACTTCCGCTGCTCTGCTGGATCTGGAGCCCGGAGGTCGTCATCCACACCGTACGTGTGTGGAACCGCGAGGCGCCATCGTTTGGCGCTGGGAGCTGTCTTCCGCTACACGACCTTGAGGTCGGCTACGTCGTCTTCATCGTCAACGTTTGTGCGGGAACGTAATCCCGCTTTCGGTCTACAAGGGTATGTATTCCGTTCCCCTCCGTATAGTATATCTGCATAGTATAGATCCTGGCTAGTTTATGGTTATCGTTGTTAGGAAATTTTTTGTTTTCTGCCTACGATTCCCAACAGTGGTATCAGAGCCGATCTATGCGTAGATATATCTGTACGGTTAGAACACATGTTGAATGTGGGCATCGATTCTACATTTGTTACCCTCTCGCGTGTACTTGTTTATATCGCGGCATTGTTCGATGAAGCGGCCGGACCGACCTTACGCGTACGCTTACGCGAGACTGGTTCCACACCTGACATACGGCTTGTTCCGCATATGTGGCTGGCGGGTGTCTGTCTCTCCTACAATAGTTGATATAGCATTTGCAATGGAGGGCCCCGAAAGGTGTGTAATAGAGACAATTGTCTTATCGCTGTTGTGGTTGTTTTCGTAGGTAAGAAACGGTTCTTGTGCGGAAGCCCTAGCAGCCACGTAAAACATGCAAAAGATAAAGTAGAAGCGTCTAACTTTATTTTGCAGGGGCAATGTGATATGGTCAAGGTAGGTTTATTAAATTGTTTATAAAACTGTTGGCGCGAGAAGAGACCATATCATGTCGCATTACATTTCATATTAGATGTTATGTAGATTGTGTGCATCTTATATTGTGTATTATATATGTCTATATATATTAGTTACACGGCGGTAGTAGTTATATAAGATGATCCCTCCCAAAATTCCGATAATAGTGTTCTCCCTCTGTCGTGCACCACCAATAAAGTTCTACGTTACGGGGTACGTCGTTTGGGGTTTCGATCCCTTTCGTCTACACTCGTCTCTTCGTTCGCATACAGTGGGTGTAAGCCACGTTGCACACGCATATACGGCAAAGGGTATTATGGCGAGCCTAGCATATACCAGTATATGGCCTCGGAACACAAGTACCGAAAGGTTAAGCACGAGTCACATACGATGATGTGATTGATATACGATGTCTACCTTTGAAGTTATGCTATCCGCCCGATCGAAGGGGATAGTATAATGGATGGGGATTGTGTAATCACTAAGACGATGAGAGGGATACTCGTCTTGAGTGGGAGTTCTAGTAGTTTTATTTTGAAAACTTAGTTTTACTTTGAAAACTTAGTTTTATTTTAAAACTTGAACCCATATTTTATTATGAACAAAAGTCTTGTTGCTTTGCAAAACCTTTGTAGATGATAACCTCTTCTATACTCTTTTTAAACTTAGGCGCATTCCTGCGATTTGAGAAACTTAAAAGAGTTGGGTCCAAACTTCATATTTTTATACCGTAGCTTGAGGATACTCCTTGTTTCAAACCTTTTAGCTCTATTCGATACAAAACCCGCTAGGAGATAAAACCGGAGATTCCGCTGACAAAAGATAATTCAGATTATCGAGTTTTGTGCGGATGATTTCATTATAGTCCAGTGTATGCTATGATCTCTGCCGTTGAGATTAAACTGTGGGTGCGTGTTCACAGATCGCGAATGGTCGCTGATCTGTATCCACCGTAAATCAGGTTTTCTGCTCAACCAAGATGGAAGAGAACATTTGCATTAAAGGATCACGTGGCAGTCATACTTGATGACATTGGTCATACTTGATGACGTTGGTCATACTTGATGACATTGGTCATATTTGATGACATTGAAACGCCTCGCTCAACTCGATCACTGGATGACAAACAACGTTGCCAGGTGCAAATGGTTTGTCATAGACTATGTCATGAAAGGGGAATTGTTCACCTTCATGAATTCTTGATTACGTTGAAGAATCAAGAAGATGAAACGGATCACCGAGAAGTCATCAATGATGATGGTATATATATGATATACAAGTTATGAATGTTTTACCTAAACAAGTACTCGCAGTAGTGACTAAGATTTGATACTAGTCATGTTTTATGAAAACAAGATTTTCTGCTTGAGTAGCTTGGAAGGATGAAGAGACAATGTGTGTAGGTGATGGCAGGCAATATGTTGTGATGGCCATAGACACTCTCTCTGTATCTACCATTTAAATCAAATTTGATTTGAATGAATTCCATTTGATCGCTTGCTAGCATGATCATTATAAGTGTGTCTCCCTCTTGCGAGACAATCATTCATATCTGTTAGTGATAAATCGTTATCCTACATTTATGAGCGATATCTTTATGATCATACACCGATCGTGAATGGAATAGATGGTGGTTATAACATTTATAATATTAATGCCAAAATGACACCACATTCATGTGGCACTAACGTTTGTTCATGTCAAAGTTATAAGCATAAAGTAGCTCCATTCCGATGGATCTCCGAGTCTTTAGATTATGATCTTAAGACAATTGCAAAGATAACTAAGACACCGTTTTCTAGAAACGGGCGTGTTACTTATTAATATCATACATAATTGATGTGTGTGGATCAATGAAGTATTTCAACGTGTAGTGGAAATCATTATTTAGTAAACTTTACCAATATTGATTTAAGTAGATGTATGGGCATCCAACTTAATGAAATGCTGGTCTGAAAAGTTTGATGAATTCAAATAAGTTCCTACGATACAGATCGAGGAAACAAGGATTTGAGTTATGAGTTTGGCATGTCATTGAAAGACTTGTGAAAAAAGGTTTCACAAACTACGCCGTATGGAACACCACAATGTTATGTGTGTTAGGACGTCGTAATCACACAATGTTGGATTGTGTGTGATCAATAAAATCTCTTATCGAATTTTGTGATCATTAGAGTCGTGTGGTAGGAACAAAACATTCACTTTAGATTATAGGGAAACCATCTAAATCCATGGAGACAATACCATATGAGTTATGGCATGGCTTTTAGCCTAGATTGTCGTTTCGTTGTTTTAGTGTTTTGATACGATCAAACCTAGAATGGATAAATCTTTGTAGTGTACCTAAAGAATTAGTTGGGTACGTGTCTCACGACAAGAAGGCAAAATAGTTGCTGGAATATATCTTACTAAAGAAATAGTTTCTTGTCCGAAGGTATAAGTGGGAAAGAAAGTAGAGCAAGGCGGAGTTAATGTAATTCCTCTCTAGACATCAGAGTGACGCAACGGAAATTGTTCCGATACCGGAAACTGTTCCGATATCGTCCTCCATAGATGAAAGAAAGCTAATGATAACATCATGATGCTTTAAGCTCGTACTAAAATCATAGCATACGAGAATGGTTACGTAGCAGTGAGTGCTACGACTATCTTGTTATGAAACGTCATGTTAATGGAACATGAAAATACCTATGAACTACAAAGAATCGATGGTGAACCTAAGTCCGAGAAATGGCTATGAGCCATATATAATCCGAGATAAAATCCATGTACAATGACTAAGTAATGACTTAGGTATATTTTCTTGATGGCATTCAGGCCATTAAGAATAAATGGAATTTTATGGAAAATAGACACTGACGGAAAGGCAACCGTCTATAAGGATCGATTTGTCATAAAACAGTTTTGACGAATTCAAAAGTTGACCGCAACGAGATTGTGTCTCAAGTGGCGATGCCTTAGTCTATTTAGGATTGTTCTAGCAATTACTTTCAATTGAGAAATTGATAGGAGGATAAAGAAACCGTGTTCCCTAATGGCAACATTAAGGAAGAGTTGTAATCGGTACAACAAGTAGGTTTGGTTGATCCTAAGGATGCTAGACATGTATGCAAACTTCAGTTGTCCATTCATGGGCTGAAGCAAGCATATCGGAGCTGGAATCTTCACTTTGATAATGTGATCAAAGGATTTTGGAGTCGTCCAAAATAATTGAAGAAACCTGCATTTATAAAGAAGTGAGTGGGAGCTAAGTAGCTTTTCTTGATCTCATATGTGAATGGCATATTTGAGTGGGAGCTAAAAGTAAATTCCCTTGTCTTATATGCGAAAGGCATATTTGAGTGGGAGCTAGGTGTCATTCCAAATTTTATATGTAACGACATATTGAGAATGATACAGATCCTCTAGTAAAGTATGAATGATTATTTAAGTGATTAAATTTTATGTGAATGAAGTTTAGAGTATTAGGCTTTAGATCTATAATTCGTATAGATCATAAGGGGCTTAATAACATTAGGTCGGAATATTGTCCTACGTTAAGATTCTGAAATGTTTCAGAATAGAACAAGCGAAGAAAAGTTCTTACTTGTATGACTGGGTTAAAATATTAAGATTGTCTTGGCGTTTCAGTGATGGTTGATTAGAACTGGATGTCCGACATCCTCTATGCCTCAGACATAGATTCTATCATACTGAAAGCTCGACTTGGTGTGACCCAAGTTCTTGGTTGAAGAACGGGTTCTAGAGTGATCCCTGGATGGATCAATGAACAAACGTTAAGTATATCCTTCAGTGTCTAAAGAGAACTGAGGATATGTTTTCTAGTATGGGGTAAGAGTGAAAGATAACTTGCCGTAAGAGGTTTACGATGATGCAAGTTATGACACTGACCCATACGGCTAGAAATCTCATACAGGAGAAGTCCTTTGTTTTAAAGAAAGGGTTAGATTGTGAAGTTGCATATGAATGCACTATTATAGAAGGGTTAGTCTGCGAAATTGCATTGAATGCTGTCGCATGATCTACATAGGTATAGAAATATATGGCTATTTCGGAAATAGCAAATGTGATTGGATTGTGCTGTTTTCCCGAGCATGACTGGTTTCCCTTAATAGAAGGCTCATGCTGCGTGAAATTTAGAGTCTCACTCCATCGACAAAACATATATTTCGCCGTATCATAAGATACGGGATGATGTCAAACTAGGTGACATAGAAGTGTTGCAAAGCACATACAGATCTCAATGCGGGAAGATCTGATGACTCAACCTCTTCCACGAGACGAGCATGCACCATAATGCTATAGGTGTCAAGCTTTTACCAAGTTGTAAACTAGATTAATTGGTACTCTAGTGCAAGTGGGAGACTGTTGGAGATATGCCCTAGAGGCAATTAATAAATAGATTTTATTGTCATATCTCAATAGTTCATAATAAGTTTTAATACCATGCTATAACTGTATTACTCGGAAACATAATACACGTGTGGTATAGAAACAACCAGGTCCCTAGTAGCCTCTACTTGACTAGTCCGTTGTGTAACAGATGATCAAGGTTTCCTGATCATGGGCATTAACCGGTTAACAACGGAGTCATATCATTGGGTGAATGATTTGATGGACATACCCAAAATATAGAAACGTAGTTCATACCTTGGACCGTGAGATTATATCAAGTCGCTGCTTCTGAAAGATATGGCTGATCGCATCAAACGTCATGCCTCATAAGCTGACAATAAAGATGACACTTTCGGGTATCGGAAGGAAGTAGTCGGGGCGAGTGATCAATAGCGGGAATTGCCAATCCACATAGCAGGATAGATACTCTGGGCCCACTCGGTGAGATTACATCAAAGAGCTTGCAAGCATATGACTAGTCCGACTAGATCACAGGGATGTAATGTCATAGACGAGTAAAGATAGATTGTCAGGATGAGGTCAAGCTCGGTAAAATGTGATACCGGAGAACGACGCTCGACAATCTTAGTATCGCCAGGCAAGGGATGAAACTGGACGTCTAAAGGTTCAAACGAATAAAGAGACATTCGTGGACACACAGGGGCTATCACGGATATCCAGATCCCGCTGTTAGTCATTGATCGGAGAGAGAGAATTCCGATCATGTCTGGAGTGATCCCGAACCGCGGGGTAACACACTTAAGGGTGGGTGACGATTAGATTGGATTTAGAGAGAACAGGAAACAGGAACTCCGGAAGTGTTCCGGAGCTCCGGAAGTGTTCCGGTAATTGTCCGATGATTGATCGGAGGCCACGAAATATGTTTCGGGGTCGAATGAATTAAATAATATGTATCTAATATTAATAAGTGTTATTAATGATTAAATATTTTTTATTTAATTAATTTCGAATTTAAAAGGCATTAAAAGTTAAATGGGCCTTAGAGGCCCATTAGGGGAAAAGAAAAGAAAAGAAAAAGGAAAAAGGGGGCTGCCACCTTAGTGGGCCACATGGGGCCCACCAAGGCAGCCGCACCCCCCATGCAGCCGCACCCCCCATGTGGGTTTAGTCCCACATGGGGGAGCTAAGGAGGTTGGCACTCCTTTTTCTCCTATAAATATAGGTGCCCCTTTGCCTTGAAAAGATACACAATTTCCTCCTTCCTTCTCTCCTACCTTGAACGGGGTTCTGATTCTGGAACTTCGTACGGAGAGAGAAGTCTCTCTATAGTTTGCACACCGCCGTGCTGCTAGATCCACTCTTCCACTTCCGCTGCTCTGCTGGATCTGGAGCCCGGAGGTCGTCATCCACACCGTACGTGTGTGGAACCGCGAGGCGCCATCGTTTGGCGCTGGGAGCTGTCTACTTCCGCTACACGACCTTGAGGTCGGCTACGTCGTCTTCATCGTCAACGTTTGTGCGGGAACGTAATCCCGCTTTCGGTCTACAAGGGTATGTATTCCGTTCCCCTCCGTATAGTATATCTGCATAGTATAGATCCTGGCTAGTTTATGGTTATCGTTGTTAGGAAATTTTTTGTTTTCTGCCTACGATTCCCAACAGTGGTATCAGAGCCGATCTATGCGTAGATATATCTGTACGGTTAGAACACATGTTGAATGTGGGCATCGATTCTACATTTGTTACCCTCTCACGTGTACTTGTTTATATCGCGGCATTGTTCGATGAAGCGGCCTGGACCGACCTTACGCGTACGCTTACGCGAGACTGGTTCCACACCTGACATACGGCTTGTTCCGCATATGTGGCTGGCGGGTGTCTGTCTCTCCTACAATAGTTGATATAGCATTTGCAATGGAGGGCCCGAAAGGTGTGTAATAGAGACAATTGTCTTATCGCTGTTGTGGTTGTTTTCGTAGGTAAGAAACGGTTCTTGTGCGGAAGCCCTAGCAGCCACGTAAAACATGCAAAAGATAAAGTAGAAGCGTCTAACTTTATTTTGCAGGGGCAATGTGATATGGTCAAGGTAGGTTTATTAAATTGTTTATAAAACTGTTGGCGCGAAGAAGACCATATCATGTCGCATTACATTTCATATTAGATGTTATGTAGATTGTGTGCATCTTATATTGTGTATATATATATGTCTATATATATTAGTTACACGGCGGTAGTTATATAAGATGATCCCTCCCAAAATTCCGATAATAGTGTTCTCCCTATGTCGTGCACCACCAATAAAGTTCTACGTTACGGGGTACGTCGTTTGGGGTTTCGATCCCTTTCGTCTACACTCGTCTCTTCGTTCGCATACAGTGGGTGTAAGCCACATTGCACACGCATATACGGCAAAGGGTATTATGGCGAGCCTAGCATATACCAGTATATGGCCTCGGAACACAAGTACCGAAAGGTTAAGCACGAGTCACATATGATGATGTGATTGATATACATGTCTACCTTTGAAGTTATGCTATCCGCCCGATCGAAGGGGATAGTATAATGGATGGGGATTGTGTAATCACTAAGACGATGAGAGGGATACTCGTCTTGAGTGGGAGTTCTAGTAGTTTTATTTTGAAAACTTAGTTTTACTTTGAAAACTTAGTTTTATTTTAAAACTTGAACCCATATTTTATTATGAACAAAAGTCTTGTTGCTTTGCAAAACCTTTGTAGATGATAACCTCTTCTATACTCTTTTTAAACTTAGACGCATTCCTGCAATTTGAGAAACTTAAAAGAGTTGGGTCCAAACTTCATATTTTTATACCGTAGCTTGAGGATACTCCTTGTTTCAAACCTTTTAGCTCTATTCGATACAAAACCCGCTAGGAGATAAAACCGGAGATTCCGCTGACAAAAGATAATTCAGATTATCGAGTCTTGTGCGGATGATTTCATTATAGTCCAGTGTATGCTATGATCTCTGCTGTTGAGATTAAACTGTGGGTGCGTGTTCACAGATCGCGAATGGTCGCTGATCTGTATCCACCGTAAATCAGGTTTTCTGCTCAACCAAGATGGAAGAGAACATTTGCATTAAAGGATCACGTGGCAGTCATACTTGATGACATCAGTCATACTTGATGACATTGGTCATACTTGATGACGTTGGTCATACTTGATGACATTGGTCATATTTGATGACATTGAAACGCCTCGCTCAACTCGATCACTGGATGACAAACAACGTTGCCAGGTGCAAATGGTTTGTCATAGACTATGTCATGAAAGGGGAATTGTTCACCTTCATGAATTCTTGATTACGTTGAAGAATCAAGAAGATGAAACGGATCACCGAGAAGTCATCAATGATGATGGTATATATATGATATACAAGTTATGAATGTTTTACCTAAACAAGTACTCGCAGTAGTGACTAAGATTTGATACTAGTCATGTTTTATGAAAACAAGATTTTCTGCTTGAGTAGCTTGGAAGGATGAAGAGACAATGTGTGTAGGTGATGGCAGGCAATATGTTGTGAATATGTTGTGATGGCCATAGACACTCTCTCTGTATCTACCATTTAAATCAAATTTGATTTGAATGAATTCCATTTGATCGCCTGCTAGCATGATCTGTAGCTTGGGCCAGCTGGATGCCGGGACGCCGGGTTCTGGGAAGAAACCTCGCTGGTATCGGCAGCATTCCAGTCCATGTTATAATGCTCCACCGAGCCCAGGCTGTTACCGCTTTGAGTTCGCAGCCGGGGAAACTCCCAGCCAGCAGTTGTGACGACTCTGGAGACCGATGCAGCTAGAGCTTGGGTCGGAGTCAGCGCCAGTTGTTTACCCGGATTGACCGGCACTTTCCCGGTGGCCAGTTGACTCTGTAGCGGGTTTGGCGATTGTCGAGGCTGTATCGGCTTTGGCACTAGTGCTTGTTTCCGGGATGCCGGTGCGGAAGACGTCGGTGGTGGCGGTGGCGGTGGCTGCTGCGGTGGCTGTTGCTGCTGTGGCTGCTGCTGTTGTGGCTGTGGCTGCTGCTGTTGTTGTTGTGGTTGTTGCTGCTGATCCGGTGCGATCGGAGTTTCGGTCCGCTCCATCGCGGAGTCCATGATGTGGGCACCGAGATCAGCATCTCGGTCAAGGGCCGAGGTGTCGGTATTGAAGGCAACCGAGTCCATGACCTCGGTTTCTGAGGCGTCTTGGCCTCCTCCAGGTGCGGCATCGGAGGTCGGCGGCGGTATGTCGGCTGGAGTTGTATGTACTCCGGTGTCGGTTGACCAAGATACCGCTGGTGGCGGAATAGGTGAGCGCACGGAGGATGCACTCTGACTGACCTCATGGGCGGCACTGCATCGAGACAGGAAAAGATGTTACCTCGGGGTAATATTATCTTAGTTAAAGGAAGAAAGGGAAACGAGCGTATATCGGCAAAGGATATCTTACCCTTCTGTAACTGGCGGCATCTTCTTGCCCCGTGGCTTATGTCCCGATTTCTTCTGCAGCTTCGGTTTCTTCGCTGCAGGGTCTGAGGCTGTTGAGGTCCCGGTATCCGAGGTACCGGTCACTGCACGTTTGCGAGATCCGCCTCGGTTGCCCGTGGCAGCAGGGCGTGTACTCGGAACCTGGACGTCCGGGGCAGCTGGTGCCGAGGGCAGTGGGCAAGCAAATGCGATGGACGAACATCAAGTGCCTCTAAAATTTGACAATCATCGTTATCATCATCTGACCAATCTCTGATTGAGTCTCGGGCTTGAGGCTTACCCGAGGCAGGGGCGCCAGCAGCCAGAATCGGCATATGATCCTCATCGTCCGGGTCTTCAACCTCGGTGACGGCCGGGGCAGGTAGATCTTGGCCCCATTTGGCGGACGGATTCACTCCGTCTTCAATCTTTTGCCGAGCAAATCTCTGCAAATCAGACGCAATAAAACCGGGTTATTCTAGGAGCCAAATATGGTGCCGACATAAGAGCTGTCTCGGCAGGCAAAATATGTCGGTCTAAATTGCAAATTACTTACATGCTCCGGAAGCCGAGTTCTATCATGGGGTTCTTTACCCCATTCCCATTCCTCTGTCATCCGCGTCCTAGCGATTGACTTGACGCGTTTTCGGACGGCGGCCTTGCTCAGCTCATGAGTGCTGACCCGAGTAGGGTCGTATTGACCACTCATGTGGCAGATCTTGTGAACTCGGTTTTGGAGGGGGGGAGACTCGGCGGCTAATGAAGGTTCTCAAGAGGTCATCGCCTGTCATCCCTTCCCCCTGGAGCTGATTGACGATCTTGTGAATCTGGTTGATCTCGAGATTTGTCTCCTTTGGGTTGAACTGCTAATTAAACTGCTCCGTGGGGGCACCGAGACTGAATGTCGGCAGGTTCAAGAGATCGGCATTGTCCGGGCTCTTCACGTAGAAGAACGTGCGCTGCCACTTCCGGCATGACTCCAGGCCTTGAATCCGAGGAAAGATGGAGGCTTTCTGAGGTATAATTGTAGCGGCTCCGCACGGGGTCATCTCCTTGGGGAAGTTCTTGTTTTCCGGATCCGGAACACTCTGCTTCCGGAGTTGGAAGTACTTGGCCCAAAGGTCAACGGTGGGCCAAAGACCGAGATATCCCTCGGAGAAAGAGACATATGCCGAGAGAGTGGTGATAGCGTTGGCTGGAAGGTGATGGGGTTGAAGGTGAAACCGATCTAAGAAACCTCGGAAGAACTGGCTCGCCGGAAGGCCAAAGCCACGCTCGAAGTGCGTGACGAAGACCACGCGCTCGCCGGGTTCCAAATTCGGCTCAGCCTCTTTGCCAGGGGGCCGGCATATCACCTCTTTCGGGATACGCCGAGTTCGGATCAGCCAATCAATTTCTTCTTGGGAGACGTCGGAACCTTCCCACCCGGCGCGCTCACCCTCCTCGACGGCGGCGTCGGTGGGATCCGCGGCGTTGCTAGAAGACATCGCGGTGGCGCAATGAGGAAATGAAGGCCGCGCACCCGTGCCGGCGGCGGAAATCTGCAAAAAGGCAAAGATTCACCAGCGGTGAGCATCTCTCGATGTTTACGCGGTGGAGAAAAAGAAACAACAAAGAGAAACAAGAATCTATGAGCAAGAAACTAAAAAGAAGATCTACAGAGAAGATCTAAAGGAAACCTATGAGCAAGAAACGAAATCCTAGCCGCGGGAGGTGCTATGGATGAACAACTTACCGTAGGTGCGGCGGCGGCGCGAAGCAAGGAGCGTAGGCCGTGCCGGCGGTGAGCTTGGCTCGGCGGCGATGGCGCAGAGGAACGGGAAAGAGGAAGGAGAATGCGGTAGAAGAAGAAAGAAGAAGAGCGAGGTGCCCCGCTCCCCTATTTATGGGCGTGGGAGGTGTGCGGTTAGCGAAATTACCGCGCACGATCCCCGCAACCCCCGCGTGGATTGACTGCGCACAATCTGTGCAGTTGGCGGTAAAACCGGCCGCACGATCGGCCGCATAGTGGGCCACAAAGTGGAAACCGCTCAAGGAGTGGTTAATGGTGCGGTTATTGGCGCGAGAATCGAGGAGGCGCGTGGTAATGTGCACGCCTGTGCGGCCAAAGCACTCAAGTGCGCAGGGGACGTGACAGCTCGTGGGGCTCGCGTGACGTGGGTGGCGTGCGCACAGAGGCATGTCTGTCCGCGCACCGGAGCCAAGGCGACACGCAGCGTTTTGCTGCCACATGTCATGGCAAGATCTTTGAAAATATCGAGAAAATCTTCTTGTGTCGGAAAAACCGACATAAGGGCAGATGTCGAAAGCAGTTGGAGATTTGGTTCCTGATGTTTGAATTGGACCGACATATATATGTCGGATAGATGGTCAAGTTGGTTTGGTTGTGTAAACCTGGTGTGGCCCTTCATCCGAGTCTGCAGGACCGCACCAGCTTCGGGGACTAATGTCGGGGGGCTACCCCGAGGTAGGGTCAAGGTATGGTATAATTTATGTCCAAGAGTGGACCGAGGTACAGTAAAACCGACATAACCAGACCCAGAAGGGGACGGGATATGATGCTGGTGCAAACCGACATAACCAGGCCCAGAAGGGGCCGGGATATGATGTTGATACAAACCGACATATGCTGACCGACATATGAAACCGACATATGCTGACCAACATATGAATGTCGGTATCTTCGTGTCTTCTCTTTTGTGCAGGGGAGGATAACCCAGAAAGGGGAATCCGGCATATCAATGCCGGGTTAAAGAGAAGAGGCGCCTTATGCCGGTTGGAAGTCAATGCAAAGGTCACATCCCGCCTGACACGGGAGCATGGCAGGCGGTATGGCGCGGGTGCGAGGTGACCGGTCACACCTACCGCTGACCACGGGCGTACCTGGGAATAGAGTACGAGGCATGGGCAGGCCACGTCCTGTCCGTGGCAGAGGACACAATCATGACCAAGCAGCTGACGCAGGCGCGCGTGGCTACAGTGCCGGTACGGCACCAATCCTGTGACCCGGGGTATCAATATATAAGGTGCCCCAGGCCCTCCTGCGTGAGGGACGATGCGCTGAGAGATCTTTTCCCCCATAGCTTCCTTCTTCTTCCTTGAGAGCTTCACCGTAGCAGAGAGCATACAGCTCGAGGAGCACCTGTGTATTCCCATATCTTGATATACTGAGACAGACAGGCAGGAGTAGGGGTCTTACCTCCTCACGAGGGCCCTGAACCTGGGTAGATCGTGTGTGTTGGTGTGTCTTCCGTGTGCGCTCCTTAGCGCGCTATCCCTCCCCGGTTCCACCAGCGTCCATCGGCCCCAACTCAAGCCATCCTATGGCATCTGCCGTGATACCACCACGACAATACTCTCCCGACCTACCTATCCCTCATCCTCCTATTCATCTAAGGGGAAACCCACCTAAGCTAAATGCATCTTTGTTTACTAAATGGAATCTTCTATGAGATCTTATGTGAACAGTGCATCTATCGAGCTTTGGAGGATCATTGAGCAAGGATATCAAGCCGTGGATGAATCCAACAAGACAAGAAGAGAAATAGTTGATTGTCAACTAAATGCCACCGCTCTTGACTTGATCCGAGATGCCGTGGGAGAAGATGATATGTCTCACATCGAGCATTGCACCACCGCCAAAGAAGCTTGGGCTTGTCTTGTTGAGGTGTTCGTTGGAAATGAAAGCATGAAGAGAAACCGGTTTGAGGAAATGAGCAACAAGGCCGAAGGGTTCTTCATGGAAGATGGAGAAGACCATGAGCAAATGTATCGAAGACTCAAGTCCCTTGCCAATGCCTATAAAGCTCTTGGTGGGACTCATGTGAATGATGCTTGGATCAAGAGGAAGTATGTGAATGCTCTCTTGCCCTTTGAACGGCCGACTTGAAGAGTCTCCAAGGAAGGCACAACTATCCACAATTGACCTCCAATGAAGTCATGCAAGAGATGCAATCTTTCAAAGTCCAAGCCAAATTGCACAAGACTCTCGTGCCCGAGCTATTGGAATGCAACAAGGAGCTCACTTGCTTTGAAGGCCAAGGTGGTTGAACACAATGAAGATCAAGATTGTGAAGATGTGTCCTCCATGGACCCCGAAGAACTCAAGATTGCTCATAGGACTATGTGGCTCTTGCGGCAAGGACCTTTTGGAAGAACCCATCCAAAGCTAAAGCTCAAGTGGAGCAAAAGTTCAAATCTAGTGGTTCAAGGAGGGCAACCCAAAATGAAGACTTGCTTCAATTGCCAAGATAGATATCACTATGTTGCCGAGTGCCCTATGAGAACCGTGAAGAACATGGAGGAAGGCTTGTTCTCAAGAATGCCTCAAGTCCCCTAGCAAGAAACCTTTCTTCAAGAAGAACCTTCCCAACAAGAAGCCTCCTTCAAGAATGGTATTGGTGACAAGAGAGGAGTACATGTCCGGGGGTGAGAGCGATGAAGAAGAAACCACAAGTGAAGTTGCCGCTATTGCTATTACTTCATCAACATCACCTTCTCTCTTTGAATCCCCAATGAGAACGTCCCATCCAATCCGCCAAGTGTCTCATGGCCAAGGCCACCGAGGTATCATCTCCTTCCCCTCCAAGACTATAAATGAAATGGATGATCTTATGAGTCTTAGAGTAAAGGAAGAAAATGTTGCTTTGGATCGTTTCATGACTAACTTGCAAGGTGAAGCCAAGAAACGCTTTGAAGCTCTTATGAGCGATTATGGGCGGATTCAAGAGGAGCTTGATGAGAAGGAGAGACTTGAAAGAGAGTATGCTAATGATATTGCCGCTCTCACCGTGGCTCTTGAGGAAGAGCATGAGCTTCGTGTTTCTCTTGAAGAGAAACTTGAAAATCTTGATGAGTCACAAAATGCAATCTTTTCTCAAATCATTAAAGAACGTGACCATGCTATTGCAAAATATAAGCTTTACAAGAAAGAAAAGGTTGAATTTGGTGTTGGTCATGATAGACTAACCGAGGAGCTAGAGAAGCTCACCAAGGCTCACAAGGCCTTGGAGAGTGAACACTCTATCTCACCAAGTCTTTTGAACAACTTCAAATTCAATCATCTAAAACTAATGTTCCTAGTTCCTCTACTACTTCTTGTGATCATGCAAATGTCATTGAGGAAAATGCTAGGTTGAAGGTCGAACTTGCCAAGGCCTCTATTCCCAAAGCAAGCCTCTTGATGATCTTTTGCAAATGCAAAAGCCACACATTGGGAAAGAGGGTCTTGGTTATGTTGCCAAGAAGAAGAAGAACAAGCCAAGCCCGCAAGCAAAGAAGACTACCATTGCGAGTGGTGATGCCACAAGGGGCAACACTCCTCGTAGTGACTTTGCGGGACATGCTAACCCCAACTATATTCTTTATGTTGATTATTATGGGGATGTTTGTGCTAAATATGTTGGTCCTTATGATGGTTTCATTGCTTACTCTATTTGGGTTCCTAAGACCCTTGTTGCTAACAAAAGAGGACCCATTGCAAGATGGGTACCTAAAACCAAGCAATGATTTCTTGTAGGACTATGCTTCCGGTGGGTCGAAATGGGTGATTGATAGTGGATGCACAAGTCATATGACCGGAAGCAAGGAGCATGACGGAGTTGAGACCAAATGATAATCATGCAACCGTCACTTATGGAGACAAGTCTAAAGCTAAGGTATCGGGCCTCGGCAAGGTGGTAGTGCAAGGGATATCACCCTTGTGAACGTCATGCTTGTCGAGTCCCTTGGTTACAATTTAATGTCCGTTCGTGCACTTAATAAGATGGGTTTTGCCGTCCATTTTGATCTTGATATTGTGGTACTCATGTGGAGCAAGACTCTAAAGGTCGCTTACGTTGGGTATGTCGAAATGAGTTGTTTGTGGTGACTTTTCGGAGTCAACACTCAAGCAATGTGCCTTTTCGGAAAGGCCGACGTGGGGTGGTTGTGGCATCGCCGCTTGTCCCATGTCAATATGAGAACTTTGCAAAGTCTTCACAAGGGTGGCCACATTCTTGGACTAAAAGAGAATGTTTCTTTTCTAGAGATCGTCTTTGTAGGGCTTGTGTTGAAGGAAAGATGCATGATTCTCCCCACCCACACAAGACCATCATTTCATCAACGAGGATATTGGAACTTCTTCATGTTGATCTCTTTGGTGCCGTGCCTCAACCAAGTCTTGGTGGGAAGAAGTATTGCTTGGTGATTGTCGATGACTATTCAAGATTTACATGGGTTTATTTCTTCAAGTCGAAGAGTGAGACCCAACAAGCCGTCATTGACTTCTCCAATGAAGTGCAACGTCAACACAATGTCCTATATTGGCCATTAGAAGTGACAATGGCTCCGAGTTCAAGAACTACACCCTAAATGAGTTTCTTAGTGAAGAGGGAATTCGTCATCAATATTCCGCTGCGTATACCCCTCAACAAAATGGTGTAGCCGAGAGGAAGAACCGGACCCTTATGGATATGGCAAGGTCTATGTTGGCGGAGTTCAAGACCCCACTTTTCTTGTGGGCCGAGGCCATCTCCACGGCATGTCACATCTAACCGCCTCTACTTCCGCACGGGCAAGAAGTTCACTCCATATGAAATGCTTACCGGCAACAAGCCCAATATTTCCTACTACCGGGTGTTCGGTTGTAAGTGTTTCTATAAGATCAAAGGTTATCGTTATCTAAATTTGAGTCTAAGGCTTTAGAGGGTACTTTTGTTGGTTACGGTGCCGAATCCCACACTTATAGAATCTACGACAAGTCCTTCGGGACCATTGTAGAATCTTGTAGTGTGGAGTTCGATGAGAATGACGGCTCCCAAGTGGCGCAATTTCATGTTCGTGATGTAGATGATGAGGAACCTCAAGATGCAATAAGGCGAATGGGCGTGGGATTCTTTCGCCCAATCGAGATCACCATGAGGCGCCTCAAGAAGGACCAAGCTCCACCCATGTGGAGCATTCATCATCACAAGTGGAAACCGCACCATCCGATGGAGCAAATGATGCACCAAGCCAACAACAAGTTCAAGACCCTCCTCAAGTTGATCAAGTTGCTACGCAAGAACCAAGTTCTCCAATTATTGATGCTAGCCATGATCAAGACCAAGGTCCATCCTCCCTTCTAGTGATGAAGGTGTGCACATTGAAGACCAAGGTCATCATTCCGGTCAAGACGGGGACAAAATGATCAAGAGATTCCTCCAAGCTCTCGTGAGGAGATCGACACCCGTCGTCATGCAAGAAATGTCAAGACCATGGAAAGAAGACAACACTTGTTGGAATATTATTGGTGATTTGAAGAGCAAGGTTGTGACTAGAAGACAATGTGCAAACTTTAGTGAACATCAAGCACACATATCCATGGTGGAACCAAAGAAAGTCTTTGAAGCTATTGAAGATCCGGATTGGTTGAATGCAATGCATGAAGAGCTCAATAACTTCAAGCGCAACAAGGTGTGGAAGCTAGTTGAGAAGCCAAAGGAGTGCCGCAATGTTATAGGCACTAAATGGATATTCAAGAACAAGCAAGATGAACATGGCATGGTGGTGAGGAACAAGGCAAGATTGGTGGCTCAAGGGTACTCTCAAGTTGAAGGCATTGATTTTGGAGAGACCTATGCTCCCGTGGCTCGCCTTGAGTCCATCCGTATCCTCCTTGCATATGCATCTCATCATAATTTTATCTTGCAACAAATGGATGTGAAAAGTGCTTTTCTAAATGGTCCACTTAAAGAATTAGTATATGTTAAGCAACCACCGGGTTTTGAGGATCCCAAACTCCCTAACCATGTCTACAAGCTCGATAAGGCTCTATGGACTTAAACAAGCTCCACGTGCGTGGTATGAGCACCTTAGAGAGCTTCTAGTAGACCGTGGATTTGAGGTTGGGCAAATCGATCCCACTCTCTTTACCAAGAGAGTAAAAGGGGAGCTTTTCATATGCCAAGTCTATGTGGACGATATTATCTTTGGCTCAACTAACAAAGCTTTCAATGATGAATTTTCAAAGCTTATGACCGATAGGTTTGAGATGTCCATGATGGGAGAGTTGAAGTTCTTCCTTGGTTTTGAGATCAAGCAATTGAGGGAGGGACTTTCATCTCTCAAACTAAATATATCCAAGACATGCTCAAGAAGTTTGATATGATTGGTGTCAAGGAGAAGCGCACCCAATGGACACAAAGGTTCATCTACAACTTAACCCAAAGGGTATAGATGTCGATCAAAAGGTATACCGTTCCATGATTGGTTCTTTGCTCTATCTTTGTGCATCTAGACCCGATATTGTGTTGAGTGTAGGGGTGTGTGCAAGGTACCAAGCCGCTCCTAAAGAAAGCCACATGGTGGCGGTCAAAAGAATCCTCGATATTTGATTCATACCCCAAAGTTTGGTTTGTGGTACCCTAAGGACAAGGTTTTCTCTCTTTGTGGGTACACGGACTCGGATTGGGCCGGTGATCATGATGATAGGAAGTCAACTTCCGGGGCTTGCCAATTTCTTGGTGGTTCCTTGGTGAGTTGGTCTTCCAAGAAGCAAAATTGTATATCTCTCTCCACCGCCGAAGCCGAGTATGTGGCGGCCGCAAGTGCATGCACCCAATTGTTATGGATGAGGCAAACTTTAAAGGAATACGGTGTCAATTGTGACAAAGTGCCTCTTTTATGTGACAATACAAGTGCTATCGAGATTGCCCACAACCCGGTGCAACATTCAAGAACCAAGCATATTGAGATTCGTCATCATTTCATTCGAGATCATGTTGCCCGAGGTGATATTGAGCTAAGCCATATTCACGAAGCCTCTTGATGAAGCAAGATTCACCTATTTGAGGAATGAGCTAAATATCGTGGATTCAAGGAGCTTGGCTTGACTATTTTGCATACACACCTATGTCTTGACTATCTATTGTGTTTAGGTGTAGGCATGGACATAGGGGGAGTGCGGCCCTAATACATTGGACTATCCCTCCCCCATTATGCCAATATTAAGAACTCATTTGCCTCTCTATATTCGTTCGATGAATTGTGAGCTTAAATGACGAGTGTTGGTTGTGAACCCAAGATATATCTTCGCGGTGTCACGCTATGAACTCAAACATGGTGGCTTAGGCCACCGACCTCTTCTTTTTGAAGGGTTGGTTCTTATTTGGATCTTCATTGAAAACCTTTTTGGATTTTTGTTCGTTCTCGTTTTTATGGAAAACACACTCGATTTTGGCCTTTATGTTTGATTCTTGCAAGAACGAGTGTGAAGTACCAATCATAGTTTGGTAATCTAAATCCCATGCCATTCTTACCTAAAGACACTTCCAATCTTTGCACACAAGTCCTGTTTTGAAACTGTGGAAGTTTGGGTTCAGCAGGCCGGAAATTCCGTGCTCATCACCGGAATTTCCGATGGCCGGAATATCCGGTCCAAGTCAGGACCGGAATATCCGCTTGTGCGGTTTGTCCCATATACTGGGCAGGTCGGGGTGAAGGGCTCAGTTGAGTACTTCTTCCACCCCGACCTCCTCTCTCTCCACCGCCGCCGCCTGCTGTCCCCGCCGCCTCTCCGGCGACTCCCACCATCGGAGCCTCCGGTTTTCCGGTCGGATCTGGTGCTCCTCCTCCCCGGAAACCCCTTCCTCCAAGCTTTTTCCTCAATGGATGAGGGTATGTCTCTAGTTTTCAAATCTTGGTGTTCTTATCTCGATTTGCTCATATAGAGATTTATTTGCGTATTGCTTGGTAGTAGAGGTTCCTATGGTCATTCCCTGCATGCTAGAAACACTAGGACATTAGAAATATTAGTCGATCTACTTTTAGACCGAGGATTCGAATCAGCACTGTTCTGAAAAATTCAGACCGGATATTCCGGTTCTGTTCAGACCGGAATTTCCGGTTTTGACAGTTTCGTTCAGACCTTTACTGATTTGCCTAGGACTAAGCAGTATCGACTTGTTGCTACTCTCCTAATGTATCTTGCATCATTCCCTGTCCGGAGACTTGTGTGTACTTATCTTGTGCTTCCTATCTATTCTTCTTTTTCACAGGTGGTTCGAGTGGGGCTTCTCTCAAGTCTTTCTCTCGCAAGCGTCCCTCCTACCCCAACGAAAGTGCAAGTGATGATGAGGCTGCTGCTAGGAAGCAAGAAAGAGTGGCTGTGAGAAAAGCCAAGGTTCCCGCACAGAAAGCTACTCTCAAGCCTACTCCATCTATTTCAAAGAAGAAGAAAAAGGGCAAGGAAACAAGGCCTAACTACAAGTCAATGAGCAGCATTGACTATGCCTAAGTTCGTCAGAAAGATTGGTATACCAAGGTAGAAAGGGATGTTGAGATTGAGGATTTCCGGTTTTGGTGCATGGAGCAACTCTTCATTTACAATGATGTATTTCTCTCATTCAAGTTTCCCATTCGTCCAATGCTCCCTATGAAACTTCAAGCTCTCAAGGACAAGCCAAGTTTTGCTCTCGCTGCCCAAGTCATTGAACAATTTGGTCTTGTCACTCTCATGGAACAACAATGTGATTACAGTGTGCCCTTGGTGATGCAGTTTTTCTCCACTCTTGTGATTGAGGATGACATTAACAAGACTCTCAAGTGGATGACCGGGTCGACTTTTTGCACCTCTAGCTTCAAGAAGTTTGCTCGCTTGCTTGGATATTCTTTTAATGGGCATCCTCCTCTTGGCCACCGCATGCACTCTGTTGAGAAGGTCAACAAGAACAAGGTTATGAGAGACATGTATGGTCCCGGTGGAGTAATTGGGAAAGTTGAAGGACTTCTTCCTTTCTATGATCAACTTGTGCACATCTTTCGGTCCTTCATTGCACCAAGCGGAGGTAACAATGACGCAATCACTAGCCCGTTGTCAACTTGCTCTTTCTTGCAAAACAATGTGTTAAGAATGAAGATCCCGACCGTGACTTCACCATGGATGCCATGGACTATATCTACCATGAGATGCATGAGTCCTTAATGGGTAGGCACACCATTCCTTATGCTCCCTTCATCATGATTCTCATCAAGAAGACTTGCACATCCTATGATTTCAGTCGTGAGAAAGTGGAATCTCACTATTACAAGAAGGTCTACAACAAGAAAGTGAAGGCTGCTGTGATTAGGACTGCTGCTCCTGCCCCTTCTCGTGATTCCTTCATGAGAGATGCTCGTTCTAGTGGTGCACACCGTCAGCCCGCTGCTCCTTCTCTTGCCCCCAAGATCAAGAAACTGAACTGGTTCCAGAAGCACATCCTTTGCATGAATGTTGACATCCACAAGAGCCAGTATGCTTCCTATGTTCAGGGTCAGGACATCCTCTCTAGACTTCCACGCCGCCCTTCGGAGGCTCCTACTAGTGCCACTCTTTCTTATGAGCAGTGGAACGATACTGCTCAGACTCCATGGGTCCAATTGGAGAAGGATCTTCTTGACTGCGATCCTGTTGCCTTTGCTTATTCTGCTTTAGCTAGTGCTCCTGCTCGTGATGATGATGATGATGAGTCGGAAGGTTCCGAGGCTGAGTATGAGGATAATGGTGAAGAGTCCGAGGCCGAGGAAGATAGGGATGCAACCGAGGAGTCCGACGAGTGATTCTCTTTGGGACGTAGCATCGCTGTTTCTTCCCTTTTTGGTGTTTCGATGCCAAAGGGGGAGAATTAGTTCTATCTAGGTTGCGGGATTTGCATGGGTTTTGGGCACATGCATATGCTTTTACCATTCTTTGAGAGCTTGTGTCTATTTGCTTGTTGTTCTTGTTTGAACTACTTTTTGCTATTTGTGTCATGAACTATGTGTGGTTATGGTATTGTATGATACTATGGATTTCGGATTTATCTATGGTTGAGATTGTATTGTATTGTGCATGGTTATATATGCTACATCTCTCGGCACAAGGTATAATCTCAAAATCTCAATCTATTTGGATATGTCTCATATTGTGCAATTATGTCATTGCTTATATCATGTTGGATATATACTGTTGGACGGTTCCCCTCCTTATGTGTGTATTTGCATTCCAAGGCAAATAAAATGATATGCACACATGTAGGGGAGATCTTTCCAATTTTGTTGTGAACATGATAGTGTTGTGAATTTTATTGCAAATCCTAGTGTTGTCATCTAACACCAAAAAGGGGGAGATTGAAAGAGCATAATTTACTCCCTTGTGTTTTGTGTGTTAGTTAACAACACTAGTGAACATTTGACTAGGTGTTAAGTGATGCAGGTCTTAGTGGTATATATTACTTGTGCATCAACACCAAAAAGAAGGAAGAAATGAACTTGCAGGTTGCTGGAGTTCACCGGAAATTCCGGTACAGGACACCGGAATATCCGGTCCAGAAGAATTGTCGAAGAATTTGGCTAAGGACCAGAATCCCCAGGTGCTGGAGATCACCGGAAATTCCGGTTGGTGACACCGGAATATCCGGTCCAGAAGTTTTGTCGAAGAAATCTGCTAAGGACCTGATGCTGCAGCTGCTGGAGGTCACCGGAGATTCCAGCCGGAAGTTTCAAAGTGGACCAGAAATTCCGGTGTACCGGAATATCCGGCCCCCACTTATACCGGAATATCCGGTCGACTCTGCACTCCAACGGGCAGAAATCTGGAGGGTATTTATACCCCTACACCTACCTCTAGCCACTTAGCTGGCCCAGAATTGAAGTCCACCATTATTGCAAGCTAAAGAATCACTAGATCTCCCAATCCCTCCACCCAAACTCGTTGATCTTTGGAGAATTGAAGGAGAATGCCCGGATCTACTACTTCACCAAAGCGTTCTTCATTTCCCCCTAATTCACTTGAGGGATTCGAGCCTAGGGTTTCCACTAGGAAAACCTAGGCATCTTGTTGTACTTACTTGCTTGTTACTTTTGTGTAGCAGGTGTTGTGGTGCTTGGGAGCCCCCAATCCTTTTGTGGGTTGAGCCTCAAGTTTGTTGTAAGGGCTCCGGATTCCGCCTTGAAGGATTCTGATAGTGGTAGGTGAACCGAGCTTTTGGGCAAGGTTCATCGGAGAATAGGGTGAGGCCATTTGTGGCGTTTGAGTTTGAAACTCACACCCCTCCAACGAGACGTACCCCCCTAAAAAGGAGTAACTCGGGAATACATCCTTGTCTCCGCGTGCTTCCCGTTCGGTTACTCCTTACTCGCCAGCTCTTACTTGTATCGTGCCTAGTCTAGTATTAACTTGTCATATAGGTAAATTAACCGTAGTTGCATATCTAGAGAATTTACCTTTGTGTCAAGCCTAAATTCAAAAAAGAGTTAAAAATTGAGTAGCACCTATTCACCCCCCCTCTAGGTGGCCATACTGATCCTTTCACACTCACCCCCGACGTGGCGACAACGCCACCACCAACCTCGAATCCGGATCTGGCCGCCCAAATCCCACCTGCAGCAACCCTGCAAACCGTGGAGGCCGACGCTTCGGCCATCGTCGAAGAGCGCCACCATCAGGACGCTTCGGCCATCGTCGGAGAGCGCCACCATCAAGACCTGGAGGGAGGCCACCACCGCACCACTCCAAGCCGAATGAGCCGACGGGAGGAGCCCGCCTGCTCGTCGCCGCCGCCCACTGATGGAGCGATGCCACCAAGGACCTGGCCACCACCGCGCTGCACCGCCATTGGTGGGCCAAGCCTCCCCGGCGCCATCGACCGAGGCCGCTGCCCCGGGATCCAGGATCTGCCGCCACGAGGGATAGTCGGATGTCCCCATCCCCTGAGGAACCGCGTCCACGGCGAGCTCTCCCCGCCACCTTCGGAGTCTGGGGCACCGCCACCGCCTATGAACAGCGTCCGCCGTGAGCTCTCCACACCACCTTCGAACTACCATTGTCATTTTGAGGCTATGCTTTAGAGACTAGAGCTTTTATATTAAGTGTCATTTAAATATGTTGACGAGATATCGTATGAAATGTTGCATGGTTAGAAATCCAATTTGTGTTAGACATGTGTTCACAATTTCTAAATAAATTTTGTAAAACCAAATTCGAAATACAGTGGAAAAACGTCTACAAAAATAGGCGTTTGCTGGGTGTGCTCGTGGCGGCGAAAGCGAAACCCCGAGACTGTACACTACCACTACCGTCCCGCACCGGGCCGCCGGCGGCAGCGATGGCGGAGCTCCGGCACTCGACGGCGTCCGCCGCCGCCCGCGCGTCCAACTCCCCGGCGAAGCGCGACTCCGACGCCTCCGCCGCCTCCTCCCCATTCGCTTCCACCTCCGCCGCCCGCGGCCGCGACGACGACGACGACGGCGGCAAGGACGCTCACCGCTCCTCGCCTCTCCTCCCGCACCACCATCACCACAGGCAGCTCCTGCCGTCTCCCATCCGCTCCCTCCTCGCCCTCGAGGACCCCAGGCCCCCACCGCCTCGCTCTCCTACCGGATCTTGCTCGCCGTCCTCGCGTTCCTCTTCCTCGCGGCCCTCTTCTCTGCGCCCTCCATCTGGTCCCGCTTCGTGAGTTCCCGGCCACCTCCTTCTTCCAATACCGTTCAAATTCATCGGAATCCCCACCTAGCACTTACGTTTTTGCATTGTTTCACATTTATTTATCCTAGAACGCGCCCTACTTGTGCCAGAAGGAGGGGATCACGCTGCACTGCCCTCAGGTGAAGTGCTCTTGATCTCAGCAAGCATTTTGGCAACTCGTCTTCGCGTGAGAAACTTCTGTTCTGAATGTCTGATGAATTCAATTGTGTTGGGTGCAGACGAAGGAACCCCTCTCGCTGTGGGAGAACCCGCGTGCTGCTACCACGTCCTGGAAGCCCTGTGCAGAACGTCGAAGCAATGAACCCTCAGGCAAGCCCAGCATTGACATTGCTTGAAAGACAAAAAATGTAGTAGCATCAAGGATTACGAGTCGATGAGTCGCAACTTGTCGCTTAGGTACCGACAAGTAGACAAGTCGCACGACTTATCTAGACTTGTCGCAACTTATCGCGACTAGTCGAGGTTTTTGGTTGGAACACAAGTACCGACAAGTAGACAAGTCGCACGACTTATCTAGACTTGTCGAGCGACACTTAATCCTTGAGTAGCATATGCCGAATCTGTACGTGAGTAGCCTTGTTGTTACTCGGTCACTGTGATGTCACTTACTAGTTAGCACACAACCTAGATTTGACCATTCAAAAAAAAAACTAGATTTGTGGTAGTTCTTATAACACTTTGTTTTGTTAGTGACTACTTCAATGTGGTGTGGTGTGAAGTTTGTTAGGCCGGCTAAACCTGAATTATAGTGCTCTTGGAGAGTCGAATTGTGACCCATACTTTGATTTCCATGTAAGGTTGGCGAACTTAATCCATATTATCTCTATGATATGATCAAATATCGCCAATGGTAGTGTGGGGTTAAAATTATCATGTAGTTCTAATTCATAGACTTGTATAATGAGCAATATGAGTCAGGAAAAAGAATATTTTCGTTTTAAAGTGCTATGGAAGTTCTTATCAATTCTACATCTTCTAGCCGTGTTTTGTCATATTCCTCTTAGAATGATAGTGTCCTCTGCAAAAAAGGACCCCTCAGTCAGTGGAGAGATGCTCATCCTCTGTTATATATGTCAACTTTTTCATTGTCAAACAATTGTTTCCATTCATGATTGGGCCCTGATAAGTGATGATATAATGTAATGGTATATAATGCAGATGTCCCACCTGAGAACGAGACATCTGGGTATATTTTTATTCATGCTGAGGGTGGACTGAACCAGCAACGAATAGCTGTATGTATGCACTTCTGTTTCTCTCAACCTTCCACTCTTATTTTAAGTGATTGCTAAAATTTATTTCAATGGTGCAATGGTTTTTTCTGCTTAAGCATAGATTTGTGGCAGCCTGTCGATGTCTCCAAATCTTGTTACCTGATAATTTTTCCTATGTGGGTGGTTGTTGTTTAAACATAATCAGGGTATACCTTCAATATGTTTATGATAATTCCTTTTGATAGCATGTTATTGCCATGATCTGTTGCTTATTCAAGAAAAGAAGGTTCCAATGTTATTTAATACTTATTTCCTTACCTGCATAAGAAGAGCACGCCAAATTCTGAGCAGTGGGCAGTGGTAATTAGTTTCCTAAGATGACGTTGAGTTTAAGTTACGACTTAGACCCATCTGTTAATTTCCAATCTTTGGTTCTTATGCAGATATGCAATGCTGTTGCAATTGCTAAGATAATGGATGCAACACTTATTTTGCCAGTTCTGAAGCAGGACCAAATTTGGAAAGATCAAACGTAAATGTCATTTCCTCAATTCCTCCTGCAACTTCTTTTACTTGTCTATTTTCCTGCTGGTATAGTGGTCTTTACTTGATAGTTCTACTATAGAAAAATGGGTTCACAGAAACTGAAACTCAACATTAACTGATGATAGTGTCTTACTAAGATGTTGGGAAAATTAACTGGTTATTTTAGCACAACCACGGTCACACTGAGTTCTTCTGGCATGGACACGGCACCAATGTACTTCTGGTCTTAGTATAGGGTCTTTCTTAAGATATTTTTCTTCTCATATTACTGCTGGAAAGACCAAAATATGTGCTCCAAAAGTCAGTGTTCATCTTCATACTTATCTATGATAATATTGTTTGTCGTAGGATAAGAGGAAAACTCTCCTTGATGCTTCACTATTCAAGTAGTGACTCCTGAAAACAACAATTTTACGGAGATTAAAACTGCATATTGTAGTCATTGGGTAACCAATAGAATTCCAGTACTATGAATTTTATAAGCAGGAAGATTTGCGATATCATGTTTAGTAGGTCCAAAGTTTTCTTGCTCCTATACTGGGTAATGGATGTAATGTGGATTCATATTTCTCTTAGTTGCAGTATCGCCTGATTTGACTCTGTTAAATACATTGTGTTTGCCATTATTATTTCCATTGTTAAGAACATTTGTCTTCACTGCAGTAAATTTGAAGATATCTTTGATGTGGATCATTTTATAAACTATCTGAAGGATGATGTACGCATTATCCGAGACATCCCTGACTGGTTCACAGAAAAAGATGAGCTCTTCACCAGTATAAAGTAGGTTCTATTTAGTTTTTGCTAATTGCCTTAAGTTGTGGTGCCTCTTCGGTTCAATATAGGACTGTAATCTTTAAGATTTGTATGTGGGTTATTGCATTAATTGAATTATAATCCATATGAATTTATCCTCTGAGCTCATTCACACTCTATTCCATAAGAAACTTTCCGTGAATAACACTTGGAAAAAATGTATGGTTTCCTATGTTTCAATCAATTCTATGTAGGATTCAGGAAGGCATGGCATTGCAATCCTATGGTTGTCCTATTCCTGCGTGTTTTAGAATCTTGTGAATCAAAGTGGCAGTACCACTACCTTTCTGAATTTGACATTAGAACAACATGCAAAATACTATTGAACTTTGTATTAGCATTTTCTGTCACAACTCACCAGTGACATTTTTTATTCCGTTGAATTTATCTCTATAGGTATGGGAAAGTCTAAAATTAAATTCATCTTGATATACTGTACAGCTCATCTTTCATGGATAATTTGCTAGATCCGAAGCAGTTTATCTGAAAGGCCATTCTGTTTCCGTCTCAGTTAATACCACTGGTCTGAGAGATTAAATGCTCAAATTAACCGCCGTCGACCTGGAATGGAATTTTTAATGCCTAGTAAATGGAATGTTTTTGCCTTCCGCAAAGAGATAGTTGAAATAAGCTTTCTGGGTTGCCTTCTTATGAAGTTAATTGAGGTTCAGAAATTGCTGGAAGTGTTTATATCTTCTTTTCACTACCTGCCATCTCAACTTGTCTTATGTTTGCTATTCGAACCTATCTGTTTGTTTTCTTATGTGTCATCTCTATAAAAATATCTAGTCTGCTTGTAGCGGGTGTTAATGATCAGACGATTGCGTTGTGTTAATATATTCTGCTTATAACCGTTTTGCAATATGGTCTATGACAGGCGTACTGTGAAGAACATCCCGAAGTATGCATCTGCACAGTTTTACATTGATAATGTACTTCCAAGGATCAAAGAGAAAACAATAATGTCTATTAAGCCATTTGTCGACAGGTTGGGTAAGTCAACAACAGAATGCAACTTTATTTGTCCATACATTTATTTTTCTAACCCAAAATGTCCAATCTGCTTTCCATGCTAAATTGCTAATGTAATGAGAACATTGTTATTTCTCTATTCATGTTTGTTTATTTTGTGCTGTAAAAGTTACACTGTGCTACAAAATCTTTGATACACATGGAGCAGTATGAACAAACGTAATGTGAACCTTCAATTTCAGGTATGACAATGTTCCGATGGAGATTAACCGGTTAAGATGCAGAGTTAACTATCACGCGTTAAAGTTCCTACCTGATATTGAAGAAATGGCTGATAAGCTGGCAACAAAGATGAGGAACCGAACAGGCAGCGTGAATCCATACATGTAAGCTACAGTCAATCCCTTATGTCCAAGCTGTTTGGAGTTCATTGTTTCCAAGGGAAAACTTATTTGATGATGAAGCAATTGCCACTTCTTTTAAAGGGCACTTCATCTGAGATATGAGAAAGGAATGGTGGGCCTGTCCTTCTGCGATTTTGCTGGAAGACGTGAGGAGAAAGCAATGATGGCGGATTATAGACAGAAAGAATGGCCACGGCGCTATAAGGTCATCTCAGATTTCAGTTTTTATGCAGTTATTCATCAGTTCAAGTCTTCAAACTTAGAAGTTGGCACAATGTAACATTCTAACGTTTTTTGTATTGTTATCCACGCAGAATGGATCTCACCTGTGGCCATTAGCACTGCAGAAGAGAAAAGAAGGACGTTGCCCCCTTGAGCCTGGTGAGATAGCTGTGATCCTGCGAGCAATGGGATACACAAGGGAAACACAGATATACGTTGCATCAGGGCAAGTGTATGGCGGCAAAAACAGGATGGCTCCCCTTAGGAACATGTTCCCCAACTTGGTGAGTATACTTCCACAGCTAAATCGAAGTGCTTCTTCACTGCCCCTGCAGACACGATGCAACACTTCGCCAGATTTCTTTTGGAGCAAGTCCATTCAGTCCTACAACTACTGCCCGAATCTAGAAATCATGAGTCAAAGAGTGTCAACTGTCAAATGCCTGGTTTTCGAAGCCGGGATCGACTTCTAGACTCGGACAGTAGTCATGGAGGGGCGAAGCGGACTTGAACTCGTTCATTTCTTACTCTTCTCCCTGAATGCACGAGCCTCAGCAGCACAAAAAGACATAAACTTTGCACATATGTCTGCTGTCTGCAGGTTACCAAGGAGGAGCTGGCGAGCGCGGCGGAGATGGAGCACTTCCGGAAGCACGTGACGAGCCTGGCCGCGCTGGACTTCCTGGTGTGCCTCAAGTCGGACGTGTTCGTGATGACGCACGGCGGCAACTTCGCCAAGCTCATCATCGGCGCGCGGCGCTACGCAGGTCGCCACCGGCTCAAGTCCATCAAGCCCGACAAGGGGCTCATGTCCAGGTCGCTGGGCGACCCGTACCTGGGCTGGGCCTCCTTCGCCGAGGACGTGGTCATCTCGCACCAGGCCCGCGCCGGCCTCCCCGAGCCGACCTTCCCCGGCTACGACCTCTGGGAGAACCCGCTCACCCCCTGCATGTGCAGAGCCTGAAACAGACTGAGTAGGAGCAGAGAAGAGACCGCCATTGCTAAGCTAGCTAGCGAGCGATTTCCTTTATTTCCTTTCTAATTTTTTCCTTGTGACACTAGTAGCCGTAAGTACTCACTGGCCCTTGGATATCCAGGTTTTTTGTGTTCAGATGATTACTACACGTAATGCCTAACTTGGAGTCTAAGATTAGTGTCTTCGTGCACGGTTTCTCGAATCAGTTCTTTGCGCTGATTAATCACGCAAGAAACCACGAGAAAAGAAAATGAAACCCTGATTGATGAGATATTGCGTTCTTGAGCTAGACAGTTCTTCTCATTTTCCTTTATCCCCTTTCGATTATGTTAAGACGGTAGCACTAGCAGTTGGCTATCTAGCCATCTATGTTCTCGTGTTCAGATGATTAGCCTAGACGGCTAGACGCATGCTTCATTCAGTCTCCAGGGACGGGAGTCTGAAGAACTCTGAAGCAGTGTGGTGTGGGGGGAGATGCAGAGTAGCCTGGAGGCGCCGTTTCGTTTAGTCCCACCTCGCTACTTGGGTAGCTCGCCGAGCGGTTTATAAGGGGAGGCGCTGATTGGCGATTCGTGTTCGTAAAAAGGAGAGACGGTTGGCATCTCCCCTGACAGGGACGGGAACGGTCTTCGGACTTTCCTCTAGCACACTGCGGTTAAGGCTACCCGCTTCGGCGGATCTTACCCAAATTTTTTTGCCATTCACGCAAAATTTAGTTTCTGCAGATCCGGCGACCGCAGGTCCCGTTATTCCTTTCCGCTCCGCCGCGGCCGGACGAACACCGTTCGAGGTGACCGCCTCTGTCCTGCGCACGCAGGCTCCATCGCCGGCGCGCTCCGCACCTGCGCCGTCCTTTTTTGCCGCCTCTGATCGATCTCGCCCCCGCGTCCTCCTCTGCGTTGTTCTGCCTGCTCCCCGGCGGTATCACTACCGGAGTGATCGAGTTGGCTGGATCCGCCGCCGTCGCGTTCATAGTTCATAGTAGTAGCATCATTCACACACGGAGAGAAAGGGAGGGGCATATGCTGGTAAGAAATAAGACCAATAGGAACTATATTTTGTAGGCTGAGCTTCAGACTCGTTTATTTATGCTTAAAACTGGAACCCAATATTCCGTTCAATAAAAACATATTTTAACTGTGTTTCCATCTTAAGAATGATTCTTTGGTTATTTAAATGTAGTAAAATAATAATTTTCTCTGGCTCTCCAAAAAAAACTTAGTAATCAGTCACAGATTACAGATAGAAATACCTCTCAATCCTCCAGATTGTACACCTCCAGGAGATTGCTTTTTTCTTCTGCAGAGAACACTTCATGCTTGGGCTTCAGGACATGCTTAGGGATTTTTATCCCCAACAGGTTATTTGAGTAGGAGATTAATTGAAGGCGTCCTTTTCAAATCAGGAACTGCAGCTCCCTGTCGGTCCCAATTCTGGATGACAAGTGATGTGTTAGGAAATTTTGACTGCCACAGTATCGCAAGAGGAGAACATTTTTTGGTTCTGTACTGTAATATATCGATGCAGCACTAGAGGTTTAATTCTCCCTTGCTACTTAAGTTTAGGACATTCAGGCAACAAGGAGATCAATTATCACTTAAAGTTCAAAATTGGTGCATATGTACTACAGAAAACATATGAACACTGCTCATTTTGTTACTTTTCTTAAACTAAGCAGCAGGTTTATACGGGAATTTCACATTTTTTTCTCATTTTGGACTGGTTAAATGGATGACAGCATGTTGTTCTTTTTGCTTTATCTCTTTCCTTTAGTGCATAAGTTCAGAATATTTCAGATAGCTGGCATTTGAGTTTCCTTTTTTACGAAACAAAAACTTATATTTATTTCAGATAGCACAGTTTAGAATGCACCAAGCTGGCATTTGAGCTTCATTGTATGGTTTGTACCATTAATTTAATCGACGCACCTACTATTATACAATGGCTACAGTGTCATTTGTGTGGCTAAAATATCTTTGACCAATTGCATCCCGAAGGATTCCTGTTTCATATGAACCAACTTTCAGAATACAAATCATGATACATCTGTCTCGTTGCTTTAGCTGCAAAACGGTACCGAGCTGGACGGGGAGATGCATGGCCTTGCGTTGTACAAGCAAATGCAACCAGGGAATGGCAAGTTCTTCATACGATGCCAGAATACAATGAAACAATCCGCCCCACTTTCTGCTTCTCTTCTTCCTTTACCTAATTACCTTGAAGCATGTTTGTATGCCACTGTTATGGTTGGCACACTTATTCATAGGCTCAGGACAGGAGAACATATTACCACTTAATGTTTGTTGTATATTTTGCTCATCACATACAAACCTCCGACACTCACAAGCAATTTAAGATATGCACAACATAAAAACAATATCATGACGAATAACAGAAGAACGAACTTGGCTTGTAATACTAATGGCACAGTGACATAGATTGGCAATTCAGTATTAGCTACAGCAATGAGAAATCAGATTGAGCAGGACAAAAACAGTGACATAGATTGTGATAAAGTGTACTAGTTACAGAGGCAAGAGATTCCAAATAACACAAACAGGGTCACAAAGCGAAAACAGCAGGTGATCTAAACATGTGTCCTAGTTCCAAAAGTTGGCTACGCCCAGGATTAAAGCCTCACGATGTACAGTCTTCACATCATCTCTTCAGGCCCCTCTCTGCTCTCCTTGAAGTTTCTTAACGAGAGCACCACAGGTTAAGTGGCAGTGCGGTTTTGAAACCACAAAATTACCACCAACGACGCAAATCACCAGATCGGAGCAGCTAATCCGTGGTTTCCTTGCCCTGCTTGGCACCGACAGAGAAGAACTCGGTGATGACCTCCAGGGGCATGCCCTTTGTCTCGGGCACCTTCATGTAGACAAACACGAGAGCTAGTATGCACACCAGAGCATATATTCCGAAGACACCAGCAAGTCCGATGGCGTTAAGCATCACGGGAAGAGTGTATGTCACGATGATGTCGCCGATCCAGAAGGTTAGGGCACATATGGCTATGCAGATGCCACGGACGGAGGTGGGGAAAATCTCGGCGCAGAGAATATTTGGGATGGGCCCAAACCCCATAACGAAGAAGCAGAAATAGACTATGACGCTGATCGTTGAGAGTGCAGCATGCACCATAGTTCCAACATCCAGAATATTGACCAAAACCAAGACAGCTAGTGCTACTATCAAGACCGGGATTGTCGAAAGGAGAAGAAACCTGGATGAGAAACAAATCGGAAAAATGATTAATCTTCTATCCAGATTAAACAATATCATATTCTATCAATGGTAAGCAAATTCTGAAGTCTAACCTTCTTCCTGACATATCCATGAGCCTCATGGCAATGCCAATGCTAGGAAGCATCAGCAAGGTTGTCAATGCACTAATAAGAATTGATGCAGATAAAGAGCTTAGTCCAATGTTTGATAGAAGAATCCCGACACCTGCTTGCTCCAGTATCTGTGGGGTGTAGTAGAGAACTCCATTGATACCAGCAAACTGAACATAACAACAAAGTTGTAATCAGCACATTAGCATTTGATATGGATTAAAACATAGAAATTCGTATTTAAACCATACTAAAACTGAAAATGAAAAATGAAGCATAGGGGCAGGTGAGGAAATTGAATCTGAATTATTTCCAGTTTGAATTGATGCACTAATCATTTATTCTAGGAAGGCCAGAATCATATTAGGCAAGCAATTTATGAAAAAAGAATAGCTTATTGTTTCCATGCTTCTGACAAAATACCCATTAATCAAGTTTTGTAAATTCCTATGTACAACAGCCAACTCTAGCAGCTCCTCTATTATCTTATTCAATAGAATGTCTTGGTGTGTTTCTACCGCAGCATGTTTCTATAAAATTTATGCTGTATACAAGATAACAAAATTGACTTGTGTGAAGGACTAAAGACATACTCACAACGATTGCAATTTGATAAGCAGAATTATGATTTCCAGATTAGCATTATCATATCATAAATCGTACGTATTCCGAAAACTAAAGCAACATAACATAAGAGAGTTTCTTACTACCAAAGGCAGCAAACCAAAAAAAGATTATGAGGTCAAAATTAAGAACTTCAACAAGATGTCATGGGCAGGAACACAAGATGCTTTTATTTTAATTTTTAGATGGAAGAGAAAGAACTAAGAGTAATTAATACTAGATCTATAAGAAATGCTTTTGGTATTTCTAATGCGCTAAATTAGGTGTCAAGTGCACTTAGCAATATATACAATGGCATTTATATGTGACACAAAGGCAACACCTAGTTTACCTGCTGCAGGATCTGTAATCCTATGCCAACAAAAAGTGCATGCTTCACTCCAGGTTCAAATAGGTCGGCCCACTTTGAGCCCTTAGCAGCTGCCTCAGATGGATGTACCATGGCAGGACCAGCAAGCTGCTGCCCGATCAGGTCCTTGGAATAAAGAGCAGGTTGGCTCACTAGAGCAGCTGCCTGGATATACTCACCACCAGGAGGAACATCACCTCCTGGCATAGACAATATAGAGTCCCTCCGATCGCCTTGCACACCCTCTTCGTGCAAGTAAATACGTTGGAAACCGCCTTCTTTTTGCCCATCTGCACCTTCTCTCTCAGTCCACTTCCAAGCCAACTGCCATCCCCCACCAATGCCCATGCTGCTGACGGAATCCCCTCCCTGCATACTACTAGTTCTTCCCACAGCACCCATTATGCTGCCATGAGGTGCAGCAATCTCTTTTCCTTCCACGCTTGTGGCTTGACGAGACATAAGCGGGCTGTGGAGGCTATCCTCAATGTCATCAGCACCATGATCTGATGCATAGTCTTCATCATCCCCATGAATCTCGGCATCCCAATCAGCTTTAGCCTGCTGCTGTTCCGCCACACTAAACATGCTGCCAAAGTTAGGAAACAACGTGCTCCTCATGCTCCCCATTACCTCAGGCATCTTCTCATGGACACTTCCGAAAAGAGTGACAAGAGGGTCCACAAGAGATTTACCCTGACTAACCATACTCCCATTACGAGACACGAGACCCAACGCGCTTCCAAGTGCACTTTGGCTGCCGCCCCTTACCGGACGGGCGATCCAAGATAGGCCTTCTTCAGGTCCATACAGTTTCATCTTGTCTGGATCCGGAGCCAACCCATCATCAGCAAGCTCGTCATCAGGGCCAAGTATGTATTCCTCAAAGTGTGTGTCCTTCCCTACACCCAATCCTTCAACAAGAAGGGCCATTTCTCCTGCAGGGTTAATCCAAAATGAGAAAATTTAGCATAGATATTTATGGCTATAACAGCCAAATAAACTAGTATGTAGAAAGGACAGACAAACCTGAGACATCTTCCCTTCCCCTGAGTCTTTGCAACACTCGCTTGGCCTCGGCCATTCTTCCTTTGCTGACAAGCCATCTTGGCGATTCAGGCAAGTAGAAGACAGTGAGTGCAAAGTATACAAGCGACGGGATCGACAGAACCCCAAGCATGATCCTCCAATCAGGCTGCGGCATGAGGGACATGGTAAACACCATGAAGTAAGAAAGGAACATGCCCCCTGACCCGCTGAACTGCGGCAGCGTGTTGAGCAGCCCTCTGATGTCAGTCGGGGCGGTCTCTGAGATGTACAGAGGGACAAGGGTGACAGATAAACCGATACCGAACCCGTCGATGAGCCTTGCCAGGAGCAACACGTACACGTTGGGCGCCCAGAGCATGATCAGGCCACTGAGAAAGTACAGGATGGCCGACGCGATCAGCAGGGGCCGCCTGCCAACAGAATCAGCCACCGCCCCGGAGAACGTCGTGATCACCGTCGCCCCGATGAGCGACATGGCCACGATGAGGCCCTCGATCAGCGGCTGGCTCTCCAAGCTGAATTCCTTCTTTATGTACAGGACGGCACCTGGACCAGCAAGTCAACATGGTCAGCATGGAGTCAAACAATCAGTAGAACCAATTCAGAATTTCCGAAGCATATTGACATGGACATGTCATCATCAAGTTTCAGATGCACCACAGATCATGTATGTATGGGATCCATCCAGAGAACACGAAATTATTGCGATAATTACGTTCCAGTTGCTTGATCAATTCTAAAGATCGCGAATGAATCTTTCTGTTATTAAACTAGTACATGCAATTCCACCAAATCCGTCATGATCTGAGCCGACAAGATTCCCAATAATTGCTGTAACACGGTCCCCTACCAGTGCATGCAACATAAAGACATGCAAAACACCAATTCTTTTGCTAAACATGAATGATGAATTATACCTGCTATCTCGTTTCAAAAAAAAAAGATGAATTATACCTGCTATGGTCGCATTATCCCACCCCTGCAACAGGTTGCCGATGGAGGCCGCTATGGCCACCAGCACGGCGCCGGAAGACATGGCCGCGGAATCTTACCACTGCGCAACACAATCACCACCAACAACAAACTCGTCAGCACTCGTCAAACATCGTAAAACATAGCCAAAAGAGAAGAAAAAGATCAGATTCGAGAGAAGAGTCAAGCCTCTCCTCGACTCCACACACAAAAGAACAGGACGGAGCTTCGCTTCGCTTACCCGACCGAGCTTGGATCTCCGACCGCGCAAGGAATCTGGCGAGACGGGCAGGGTGGGTTGGTGAGGAATCCCTGCCAAATTCGGAAGCCCTCCCTCCCACGGCGCGAGCGGGCGCTGCGGCGTCGATGTCGCCCGGGGGCGGAGGGAGATGGGGAGAAGGAGTGTGGCCTGGGAGGTGGGACTGTGTGGACTATCATCTGGTGGCATGTGAGGCCGGTTCCGATTTTTTTAATGATGAGATATTCCTCCGTGCACCGCTCCTCAGCACCCGTGACGCTGACATGTGGGGCCAGGTATTGTTGGGTACCACCTGTCAGTGATTTATGTTGGAGGATTGTACGTGGAGGACGTTGGGGTGTCGATTGACAGGTGGGCTTCAGGGAGAGGGCAGAGCCGCATATGGGAATTATTGAATGGGGCAGGCAAACCCGGATCCAACCTTCTCTGCTGCCTCCTCGTGTAGGACACCCTAGCAGTCTTGTACTTTTGCAATTGATTATTTTGAGAGGTTTTTGCGATGTCGGTATGCTCGCTCACAAAATCAATGCCATGCTAAATTTGAAGGGCATGTGCTTAGCTTCCAACAGGGCATACTATGCTCCACGTTCTATGGTTGAATCGTGTCTCGATTCCTAGGCTGGCGAATGGAGATTCAAGTGTGTTACAAATAACTTCCTTCGCCGGTTCCAAAGGTTTGAAGAAACATTGTAGGCTTCAAGATCCAAAAAAATGAGGTTTTCCGACATTGGCGGAGCTGGTATAGAACCATTGGGTTCGCATGAATCCAATGAAATCCATCAAACCTTCATTATAGAGTGTGATATTGATAGTTGTTGGAATACTACACTATAATCATTAAAGCTGAACCCAATGGTCTTTTGCTCTAGCTTCGCCACTGTTTCCCGAGCTTCGGGAGGGGGCATTGTAGCAACATTGTTCCATACTGTTCATGTGTGCAGAGGTTGGTGAAAGTACAAGAATGTCGCCTAAAGGGGGGGGGGGTTGAATAACCGATTTAAAACTTTTTCGGTTTAGATTTGATAATTGTGGAATAAATGTAGGTGTTTAAATTAACCAAGTCAACAACCTAAAAAAACTAGGCTCACCTATGTGCACCAACAACTTATGCTAAGCAAGATAAGCAACAAAGTGATAGCAATATTGAATACTTCAAACACGAAGGCTATCACAATGTAAAGTGCATAAGTAAAGAGCTCGGGTATAGAAATAACCGAGGCACGCGGAGACGAGGATGTATTCCCGAGTTTCTCCTTTTTAGGGGAGTACGTCTCGTTGGAGGGGTGTGAGTTTCAAACTCAAGACGCCACAAATGGCCTCACCCTATTCTCCGATGAACCTTGCCCAAAAGCTCGGTTCACCTTCCACTATTGTTTCCCTTTTGGGCGGAAATCGAGTCCCGTACAAAAATCTTGAGGCACAACCCACAAAAGGATTGGGAGCTCCCAAGTGGTCACAAAAGGCCTCAACCGCCACAAAAGGCGTCTAGGGTCCAAAGATCCAAGAGAAACAAGCTCACGAACTTTCACTTCCACGAATCCTCGTGGAGAGCACAAACCGATGCACAAAAGCAATGACAAGAACACAAGAAGTGCTCAAGTCCTTCACTCTCAAATCCCACCAAAATCAACTAATACTTGTGGGGGGAGAAGAGAGGAAGAACAAAGAAGAACTCAACAAATGAAACTCCAAGATCAAGATCTACTACGTTCCCCTCACTTAGAGAAGGAATGGATTGGTGGAAAAGTAGATCTAGATCTCCTCTCTCAAATCACTCAAAGATATGCAAGAATAATGGGAGGGATTGAGAGGGGCAAGCTTTTCCAAGGTCAACAATGGAGGTGAGAGAGGGGAAAAACGAGCTCAAGAGATTAGAGAACCATTGGGGAAGAAATCCCCTTAAATAGGTCCCCTTAAAATGTGCCTGTTGGACAGTGCAGGGAGGCCGGCCTGGGAGCCGGCCTGGCTGGCCTGGAGGCTGGCCTAACAGGCATCACGGCGGCACAGAGAGCCCGGCCTGGGAGCCGGCCAGGCTGGCCACCCAGCAGAGGCGCCCGGGCTGGGAGCCGGCCAGGCCAGCCTGGGGGCTGGCCACCCAGAACCCGAAATTGTAACACCCATAACTTTTGCGAGAAAACTCCAAATGGGATGAAACCAACTTTGTTAGAAAGGTAACGACAAGAGTTTTCCTACAAAAACCGATAATATTAAGAAACATAAATAGAGTAAAGTCACCACCCATGGGAAGGTGTGGAACTTTCCTCAAGGATAAACCGATAATATTTCCAACACGAAAACGCAACAAGTTTTCCATCCGGACTCCGTTTTCTATGATCTTGGTGTAATATCCCAGCATTTATGAGTTAACGAAGGGTAGAAATAGGAATTTGTGCATCTGCATGCATGCATTTGAAAATCCTGAATAAATTTTTCGCAAATTAAAAACCCTAAGTGATCAGAGTTCATTCAACTTAATGAATAAGGTTTAGTTCATCTTAGGTGAATGCAAATAAATTTCGACATGACCTCTAGGTAATTTATTGGTTGTGGAAAATTTTGAATCCAATTTGAATATTCAAATAATTGAATTTGTAAAGTAATTCAAATTAAAACAATTAAGTAACAAAAACAATAATTAAGTAAATGAGTTTATAAATGTTTGCATAATTTAAATCTTTACAATAAATATTACAACTTATTGAATTCTTGCAAAGACAAACAAATAACTTTATTGAATAATTACAATAATACATTGTTTTTAAATTGAATTACAACAAATTGAAATACAAAGAGGAAAATTACAATTATTTCCTAAACTAAAATGTCTTGTATTTCTTTCTTCTTCTTCTTGATCTTCTTCCAATATTGCTTTCCTGCAAATCAAAAGAAAGGCAAGAACAAAAGAAAACAAATACAAAGAGGGGATTAGTGTTAATTAAAGCCCTCAGTTTATGGCAGTGTAGTGCACTGCTAAACACATCATTGGGATGTTGTTAATCAAGGTTAGCATCTGTTCTTAAGCATCATTTGCCTCATCACAACATCATTGGCCTAAATCCACTTGGCAGTCAGAAATAAACCACACATGAAGGATAATATCAAACCAGCCGAAGCTCCAGGTTAACAGAACCTGGGAGCCAAGCAAGCAAGCAGCACAATCACTTCCCACATACCTGTGCTGTCACCAGCACAGTGAACACAAGCCTGGAAGGATAAGAGCAAGGGGAAGTCGTAGCAAGCAAGGAGCATAGCTCATCTTCACACACACTCAAGCACAGCTCGAGTTCATCTCTGATTTGAACTCAGATCATCACAAATCACTCACACCAAATAAATCCACCACTGGATCCTTGCCAAAAGCAAGAACAAGATGGGATTGAAGCACAAGGCCAAGCTGGAGCATGGAGGGAAGGCCAAAGCTAGGAAAAGAGCAAGCTGGAGCTGGAGAAGCAGGTCAGCAAGATAAACGAGGAGGAGATCCACAAGATCAGTAGATCAAGCAACCGAGGAGCCACAAGCAACACAGCAACACCACCACCACATCTGATAACAGGTCGATCCTTTATTTCTCTAGCAATATGATCTGCTAGATACACATGGGTGTGGTGGAGTGTTTTCCCTCAGTCTAGCATAGAAGTGCTATGCTAAATCATCACGGGGAAGTAAAAAGAACCAAGCACAACATCTGTTCTTAATAAATTGAGCCTCAGCCTATGCATCACAGGCAAGGGGCAAATAACCCACAATTCTGAGCAAAGGCATATAGCAAATCTTGCTAGGAATTACATTGGTAATAGCACAGACCAGTATATGAATTGCTGGACACAAATCCATCAAGGAAAAGCACCTCAAACACAAATCACATACTAGCCATTCTATTCACCAACAAGAGCACAGGAAAGCATAAAAAGATTTCTTAAGCTAAGATTAGTAGTTAGCTTCTGTGTAACTCAACAGAGGCATCACAGCATGCTTAGCCAAAATTATTTAGCTACAGAAATCTATCTTACACTTGATTTTAACAGAGGCACATATCTGAACTTAATAGTTCAGAGAAGCACTCTCGTGCTATCTGCTTTGGCAGATAACTGAAATTAGCAAGAGACAGCAACAGCAAATATCACCATAGCCATAGCCACAGCCACTAGCTATATCATCTTTAGCAAATGGCACAAGAGCACTGGAGGTACATCCAGAGAACACCACAGGAGCATCAGAGCAGCTCATCACCTAAACAACATAAACTCTAAAAATTACCACTAGCTACTTAGTAACACAGAGCATGGCACGAAGGCCAGGACAGAGAAGAAGAAGAAGAAGAAGAAGAGAGAGAAGAGAGAGGAGATCATACCTTACGCCCATGGCCGTAGCTCCACGGCGACGGGGCAGTGCCCGTGTGGCCAGAGGAGAAGGGCCACGGGGAGAAGCACATCACACCAACAACACCACGGCGGCACAGGGGTCGCAACCCTGCACCCAGCCGTGGCGGAGCACCGGAGCAGCACAAACACGGCGGAGCCGCGCCATCACCGTAACCCTAGGCTCGGGATTGGGTCGCACACGGCCGCGCCAGGCGGAGAAAAACAGATCGAAGAGGAGGAGGAGATAGAGTGTCGACCGGCGCATCGACTGCGCCACAGCACGGCGGCGGAGTCCACCGGAGTCGGCCGGAATCGCTCGGCGACGGCGGGGGGAAGGGAATCGCCAGACGGGCTCGGGAGAGAGAGAGAGACGAAGGGGGCAGGTTAGAGTGTGGCTCGGTCGGGTTGACCACGACCTGAGCCAGTCCTTGGTCTGGTTCAACCAAGTTTGACCAAGGGCATTTTGGTCATTTCATAAATCAAAAATTAATAAGAAAATAATTCCAAAAATATTTTAAATTGAATAAACTTTGGAAATTCATAACTATTTCTTAAATCAGAAAAATACAAATAACATATCAAAATGAATAGAAAAATAAAATATATCTGTTTGTAATAATCAAACACTTGTTTGACTAAAATTGAATCACTCTAAAATTGAAACAACAATTTACTTATTAATTTAAATATGGAGTTAATTCCAAATGCTCTTTTGGATGCATTCCAACTTCATTAAAAATACTTCACATGTTTAAATTTCAAACTTGAAAATGTTATAATCATTTCATGTCCTACATTGTGAGCATTAAATGGTTAATTAAAATAATATTTTCCATAAGGAAAATAATTATTGAAGGATGTTTACATAACCTAAAATTGAATTCTCTACTTAATAAAATATGTTCATTATTATTATTATCATTAATACTTGGATTAATTTTGTGTTATAGACTTATTCATTTAAGATAATATTCTAAAACTTAGAAATGAAACATAAAATGGTGTTACCTTATTTCTTTTCTTTTAAGTGTGATGCTTCAATAAAAGATAAGCTTATACGTGGTTGCTCTTAATATTTAATAATACTTAATCAGATAAATAAAAGTGATACACACTTAAAGACATGAAGGCATCACATTCTAAGTAATCACTAGACCCAACTCATAATCAACTTAAACATTTATAACATCACCAAAAGGGTGATAAAACAATCTTAAGTCAAGTTAACTCGATATTATCGAACTAGTGCGTAAGACGAAATTTACTTAAGCTTGGGATATCCTTGGGGTATTTGCGATGCATTTCATTACTATGCATAAGCATCTTGCCAGAGTTTTATGTAGTCCTTATCAGGATTACGTTGCCTTTTTCAGAACTCGGGGTTTTACCTCAAACCTAGAACCCCGAAGGGTTTGAACTGCTATTCCTATCCAAGGCAAGTTCACTCTTGCTCATGTCCTACTTGATTATGTTTATCAAAGTAAATGCAAAATACTATGGTTTATCATTGCATGAAAAAGTAAAACCTATCTTCGAATGATGTGAATTGCTATATATATTGTTGGCTGGCAGATGGAACCATGGTATGATGTGGTTGGTGGAGGTTCCATTTGCACGGGAAAGTATGACTAGGACTTAATAACCAATGCCGTCAGTGTTCTTGCGCCGTAAATGAAGCGTTAACCATGAGACTTGGAATGGGACGAGAAAGTCATCTGTGACCTTTTCCCTTTCGCATGTCAACGGACAGCCAGTTCCGTAGGCTATAGGTCTTGCGAGACTACATGCACATGGGTGGGATCCCTTAATTCCCACGGTTTCTGGTGTCTATGATGGATTGTAGGGATGTCTGGAACGGTCTATCTATATGGTATAGGTGTGAGGACCTCGGGTCCGGTTCGGTCTACCATAAGATAAAGGGGAGGACAAACCTACAAAAGGGTGGGCATGCGGGGTTGTTGGAGAAGCATGGCGAATGGCTTGGATCAACAATCGGGCCCCACACCATAGGAAGTGTGGACAGGAAAGTACGCCTGGTTGTGCAACATGATGTTGATCTCTTATGGGTAAAGTAACGCACCTCTGCAGAGTGTACAAAAGTGTGACATGTTACTCCCTGTTCCGGGAAGGAGCTGCGAATGCTGCAGGAAAGGTGGCTCCATGAAGCCCTAGCACTTGTGAATGGATGACGGGCATAGTTTTCTGAAGATAAAATAAATCTTTTCCTAAAAATGTTTTACAAAGATATGCATGTTCATCCATGACCTTTTGGTATGGATGGTAGCTAGTGCATAAAACACCTTATTCCTGTTATATGAACTTGCTGAGTAACGCTCATGTTGCTCACCCTTTTCTTCGTTGACCCCTGCTTAGATTACTGGAGACAACAGAGGAAGGACAGGAATCCATAGCAATATTGGTGAGATCTTCGACAAGGAGTCAAATCAACCTGGTGGGCCTGAAGGAGTCAACCTCTACTTTGCCAATGGATGCGTGGCGACAACAGTGCAACGGTGGACACGTCGACAACAATGCCTATGGACAAGACGACTATAATTGGATGGAGGAGCACAACTCTAGACACGGAGATTCCAGATGAATAGATAGGGCTGTGACAACAACAGTAGTGGATTAGGATTTAGAAGTAGAGCTGGTATCCAGCTTAGTGCTTCGACTTGAGTCTTTTGGAAGTTTCTTTTGCACGAGACCTACTTCTGTTTGAAAAGGAGGTTCTCGAGATTTTGTATTGAATAGTGTTGTAATCCTATAGTGTTACCTTGGACCGACTATGTTTCTGTTGTACTACTCTGAAGGATGTAATATTTACGGAATGGTCCTTTCGTGAGTATTATGTCAACGACTTGTACACTACAATATGCAGTGGTGTGCTAGGTCATTACACTTGGGCTTGCTCCGAAGATAATCACAAGCACTACAAGATCATGCATATACACATCATAGTTCATCATGTGAGGAGGATAACACAAGAGGAGAGTTTGACCTCTCTACAAGAGACGAACCGGGAAAACCTCCAACATCAAAAACACCACAAGATATTCAAATGAAATCCGTTTTTGATGAACTAGAGCTTGGTATGGAGATGAACACAAGCTCTAAATTCTCACATGGATAAAAGCCAAATAAGAACCAAGAAAGATGATATGCAAATATGCAAAGGTTTGAGCTCTCCACAAAGATGCGATCAAGTTACTCACTTGAGATCCCCTCTTGATAGTACACCGTCTATCCTATAAGCCGGTCTCCCACTAATACCACGAGACCGGTAAAATAGAAACCCTATCAAGATCATACCTTTGCCTTGAGCATTCCACTTGAGCTAGATGATGACGATCTTGACTCTCTCAAGTTGGAACACCTTTCTTGATTGTGCATGCTCGCTGGTGGCTCTAGGTTAATAGTGCCAGAAACAATTGCTTGTACGTCACACGTCAGTTGGGAACCCCAAGAGGAAGGTATATGAGTGCAGCAGTAAGTTTTCCCTCAGTATGAAACCAAGGTTTAATCGGACCAGTAGGAAAACGAGGTTTGCTTCGAAGGTGTTGGTGGAGGAGTGTAGTGCGGCGCAACACCAGGGATTCCGGTGCCAACGTGGAACCTGCACAGCACAATCAAACTACTTTGCCCCAACTTAACAGTGAGGTTGTCAATCTCACCGGCTTGCTGAAAACAAAGGGTTAAACGTATCGAATGGAAGATGATGTTTGTTTGCATAAAACAGTAGAGAACAATGATTGCAGTAGATTGTATTTCAGATGTAAAAGAATGGACCGGGGTCCACAGTTCACTAGTGGTGTCTCTCCAATAAGATAACTAACATGCTGGGTAAACAAATTACAGCTGGGCAATTGACAATTGATAAGTGCATATAACATGCATGTGTGAGCTGTGGTGTCTACTATGAGATTCATTTGGGCATTACGACAAAGTACATAGACCGCTATCCAGCATGCATCTATGCCTAAATAGTCCACTTTCCGGTTAACATCCGTACCCCTTCCAGTATTAAGTGCAAGCAACAGACAATTGCATTAAGTAATGTGCGTAATGTAAACAATACATTCATCCTTGAATAAAGCATTGCTGTTTTACCCCTAGTGGCAACAACACATCTACAACCTTAGAACTTGCTGTCACTATCCCAGGTTAAATAGAGGTTGAACCCAACTATCATGATAAATACCCCCTCTTGGAGTTACAAGTATTCACGTGGCCAAGCTTCAACAAGTAACGGAGAGCATGCAAGATCACAAATGACATAGACATGATAATATAATATTCAGCTCCACATAGGTATCAATATAAGTCAGATCCCAGCAAACACAACATGTAGCATTACAATAAGATGATCTTGATCATGATAGGCAGCTCACAAGATCTAAACATGATGGCACAAGTGGAGAAGACAACCATCTAGCTACTGCTATGGACCCATAGTCCAAGGATGAACTACTCACGCATCACTCCGGAGGCGGGCATGGCGATGTAGAGCCCTCCGGTGATGATTCCCCTCTCCGGCAGGGTGCCGGGAAGAGCTTCAGGAACCCCCCGAGTTAGGGTTGACGACGGCGGCGGCAGCGAATATGTTCTGGATGAAAGGCTCGGTGTTTTAGGGTTTTCGCGTCTCGGGGAATAAATAGGCGAAGGGGCGATGTCGGCGGACCCCCGAGGGGCCCAAACCACCTGGTGGCGCGGCTGGGCCCACTGCCGCGCCTGGGTGTGGTTTGGCCACCTCCTGGCACATCTTCGTCTCTCCTTCGGACTCCGTGTACGTGCTGGAAAAATAGGGACCTGGCCTTTTGTTTCGTGCAATTCCGAGAATATTTCCAGAAGTAACTTTCTGAAACCAAAAACAGCAGAAAACAGGGAACTGGCACTGTGGCATCTTGTTAATAGGTTAGTCCAGAAAATGCATAAAAGTAATACGAAGTGTATATAAAACATGTGGCAAATGGTATAATATAAGCATGAACAGCAGAAATTATGATACGTTGGAGACGTATCACTCGCACATGCTTGATGAAGGCTTCTCCAAATGCTCCCCCATACTTCATTATGGGAGGGCCTCGCTAAGCTCTGTTTCACAAAGATGATGTCTTGAATCCTTCAAGACATACTTGCAATATGCTCAACTCTACACATGACCATTCTTCATATAAACCCTTGAATAGAGCATTGATCATTATGTAATCTTCTAGACTCCAACACATGAACTCTAATCTTTTCCTACGGACAAGATCTACAAGAATATCTCAAAGCAAACATTAGTCCATAAGGATTGTCATTAATTACCAAAACCACGCATGGGGCAACACATGCACTTTCAGTTGGATGATGTGAGGCATCCACGATTCGATGACCTCGTTTCGTACACTCATCTTTTAATAAGATTCTAAGTCCACCAAACTACGCTATTAGATCTGATTTGAGTGGCGGGTATGGAATTCGCTCTGAACTTCCTCGCGCCGCCCCCCAGTTGGTATTGGTGGTGGTTGAGTATCATCGCCATGAGAGGAGAGAGGGGCTAGGTTACTACAGGAGGAAGGAATACATAACAGAAGGTCACATGTACATATTTGCATTGCTTGATGTACGAAATTATAGAATCTCTGGAAAATGCACAAATAGGAGAATTATACATATAATCTAGACATCCAATGGATAAACCATTCAAAGTGTTCTCCTTCTCTTCGGTATCTAATCATAATCAATGCTTACTCTAAAAGATCAGGCCCTCGTTAACAAAATATTAAACTAACGAGGGTGAAGCAGTTGTACGCTATATGCGCTGCTAGGGTGATGTTAAATGAAATTCCCCAAATAATAGTCCCCACTATAGAGTACGGAGTCATCGTGACGCCAAGTGTCAAATAGATGGACCAGATCCCCCCCCCCCCCACAAGTGACAACTGAAAACCTTGACCTTCCAAACCCGAATTTTTCTTTGTGTGGGCCATAGTAATTCTTGGACTCTCGGTTACATGCTCCTTGCGTCCGACACTTGTCCCAGTAAGTTCAACTTCTTTCGACCATGCCATACAACTCACCCATCGATAACCATCACTCGATGCATTGATGGACAAGAAAACATCCGATGGCATAAAAATGGTTTTACTAATTCTTGGTTAGATGAGATTTAGATTAGAGCCCAGTCAACTTGGTAGAAGTTAAATGTTGATGCGGAGATTCATGATGATCGGTTTCATTTCAATTCCTAAACTCTCGGTTGCGGAAAAAAAATAAGTCTATGCATATCACGAATATTAAATGAATATAAAAGTTTCATTTCAATTCCTAGTACTCCCTCTGGTTTTGAATACAAGGTCACTATCAAAATACAATTTGCAGCTATATATGGTCACTATCTTTTCTCAAGATGAATTGATTAGATCAATACTTTGTACAACGGTGCTAATGAATACGAGTGTTGCATGCAGTTATGGAGAAAGAGGCACCACATGTAACATACCTAATTAGCCATGAGTATGAGAGAATTTCCACACGATAATCTTGTTATTTGTTAGTTAACTTTGTTTTCTTGATATCTAAAAATGAGATAATAACCTTCTATAAAAATGGAGAGAGTGCCTAATATTTGAAGGCCGATACATGTAAATGGATGTATAGAACTACATTTCTTTAGCGCACGGAAAGATCCTAAAACTAGACCAAATGATGTATGCCTAATGTAGGAATTTTTTTGCTTTGCAGGTCTTTGTATCTTTTCATAGTGGATCTAGATCTCCCCCAGTTCTTTATTTACACAATTTTTGTTCTCAATTATTCAGCCCAATTGGGTAATAAAAAAACGTACTGATCGAGCTACTGCAATTCATCGCTCACATGGCATCCCATGTTCATAGGAAATCGGTCACAGAACAGATATTATTCTGGAGGAGAAGTTTGCTACAGTAGACAACAGTTTTTCTTTTTTTTTTTGAGAATCAGTAGACAACAGTTGCTGAAAGGGACGGCTGCGGACCAGGTTGCTCCAAAGATCGAGTGGGTCCCATCCGACAATTTGAAGAATCGCAGGAAAAGGTGGGCCCAAAATTACACGTCGGCAGCGCTCGTCACGACGGCGACACATTGTTGGTTTATGTAATTGCCTGTTGTTTAATTCTCTACCTGGTTCCAAATGGTGCCGTGTGATTGCTGCAGCGAGGCAGAGACGCCCACCCTGTCACTCTCTTCTACCTTGCGCCGTGAGATCTACTTCGGATGTTTTTTGTGATGGTTTGGATCTAGATGCGCTTGCCGTGGCATCCATTGCGTCCGATTTAATTAGGCTAGATGCTGATTCAGGAGGAAGCAATGCGTCCCATTTAGCGTAAACACTTTTAGCTGTTTTTATCTCGCAGTGATAGTTATGGAACACCATACATATCCTTGTTCTTGTTCACCCTCCTTTGCTCCACCAAATCATAGGGCCAATCTTGTTTCCTTGTGAAACATCAATGGTTATTTGCATAATTTTTAGAGAAGTAGTACAGTGTATCAATCAACCATTTTTTTATGTCTGCTTTTTTTTCGGTTAAACGAGTTTTTATTCACCTATCTGATCTCACATTTGCGATAGCTTCATTGATATAAATCGTATCATCTGTTGTTTATTTTTCCACTTCACCTGTGAGGACAGCGAGCAACGAGTAGGTTCTGAGAGTTGGTACACCTAATTGCGATTTTTTATTCATGGCCATGACACGTCAAACAAGAATTTTTCATAAATTGGCCTAAGATTGCTAGGTTTTAGTATAGTACAATGTGAATTGGTTGAACTTTTCTTGTCATTTTTTTTAAGAAAAAAGACGAAAAAGAGTGTTTTCTAGTTTAAATGTACATTGTTTGGTTAATGTGTGAAAAATAGAAGAGAAAAAACCCTCAATTCGACGTTGTGACAGAAACGAAGGTCCAAAACAAATAATGCGAGGTGCATGATAATTTTTATTTTTATTTTTTATACAGACCAGTAATGAGCAGACTTTTGAGAAAAAGAATTCAGAACCTAGAGATGCGACCAAAAATCATAAAATGTCGAAGTTAATTTTCGTCATGACATTATTCCCCAGCGTAATTGTGGTAATGTGCGACGGATTAGATGGCTAGTTTATACATCAAAATACTGGTGCCGTAAGATCTAAGTGTTAAATTATAAGCAATTAGACCATTAGCAAAAGTAGACGAGAACAAGGTTTAACGCCTACATCATGTGGCATGACTAGTAGCACGATTCTTCCGATGTAATAACTCAACATAGTGCAATCGAGCATAGGTCCGCCGATTATCACACGCATCTGGAATACCACGACAGTCGGTCTAGTCAACCCTTCCATGGGCGTCAGACCATCCCATTCATGATCTTGTGATTAATCTATCACTATCAGCGTTGCTGAAGGTTCAAAGCTGATGTTAAAAAATAGATATAGGTGAATAATCCTTCATAACGCGGTACATGATAACAATAAACAAAGTAAATAAATAAAGTAGAGGAACCTCACAATAATCAAACTGAAGAGACACGAATACACAATGATGTATGCCGGAGTTCAAATTCTCGATGGACTCTAATCTCCGTTGCATTGCATAGGTAGTGCACTCTTGTCTGGTTAACATCATGGTGTTGCTTTCACAAACACATTAACATCATTATTATTTTTTCTCTCTTTCCCGGGCCTACTTCCATGTCACTGTAGCTTAAACAGTTAAACCGGATGATAGAACAACACGTCTGCCTCACCAATCACCATTCGTTCTCGGCGTCGGCGCCGCGAAGAAGCCATTTCCATATATCACGGAGGTATGTTAGAGAAAAACTAGTGGAATTTGGCGCGGCGGCACGCCGCACCCGTTGTGATTTAAAATGTTGAAATCTGTCGGAATTTTTCGTATAGAGTATGTTCAAATACTTAGTGAATTAAAATGTTCAAATATGCTTGTATTTTGACATAAATTTTTAATTTAACTCCGTAGTTAGAGAATGCATGATATGAGCATTTATTAGTTTTAACTCCATATTTAGTAAAGTTCATTTAGATTGTATCTAAATATTAACCAAATTGAATGTTCAAACATGTTTGCATTATGCCATAAGTAGTTAGCATTTTTTTTGTGAGCATGTTGATATATTTTAGAGTGTCTCTATTATTTTTTTAGCAAATTGAAATGTTTAAATATGTTTTTATTTTTTTCAGTAATATCTAATTTAAGACCATAATGAGTGGAAACGCACATTTATTGAATTGAATTCCATATTTAGATAAAGTTCATCTAAATTACATCCAAATATTTACCAAATTGAAAATGTTCAGTTTAAGTCCATAATTAGAGGAAGTGCATTTGTTTTTTTTTTGTCTAAATATTCACCAACTCAAAATATCTAAACATGTTTGTTTTTTGCCGTAAATAGTTAGCATTTATTTTCTGTGCATTTTGATGTATTTTTCATATTTTTCCGACAGGTATGGGTATTTATAGAAATACTTCAATTTTCTGATTTTTTTATAAAAAAACAGCATTGTAGAAGCGCGGTACTGTAGACATCTACAGTGTTCGGTGACATGGCAGCGTGAGGGAAGAATTTGTGGAGAACGCGGGGATTTTTCTGCAAGAAATTTGATAAAATTCATGAAATATTTGTGCGAATTTGGATCTAAAAATTGAGGAGTTAAATTCAACAAAACTCGAAAGCGGTGGTGGAACCTACTCGTCGACGTGCATATATTCATGTATATAATTTTTTGGTAAACGTGGGGACTTTTCTGCAAAATTTTTGACAAAATTCGTGAAATGATTGTGTGAATTTGGATCAAAAAATTGAGGAGTTAGAGTCGACAAAAACTCGAAAGCGATGACGGGGGTGGAACCTACTCGTCGACGCGCATATATTCATGTATATAAGTTTTTGGTAAACGTGGGTACTTTTCTGCAAAAAATTTGACAAAATTCGTGAAATGTTTGTGTGAGTTTGGATCAAAAAATTGAGAAGTTAGAGTCGACAAAACTCGAAAGCGATGACGGGGGTGGAACCTACTTGTCGACGCGCATATATTCATGTATATAATTTTTTGGTAAACACGGGCAATTTTCTGCAAAAAAATTGACAAAGTTCGTGAAATGTTTGTGTGAATTTGGATCAAAAAATTGAGGAGTTAGAGTCGACAAAACCTGAAACCGTTCACGGGAAGTGGAACCTACTCGTCGGCGCGCATATATTTCGTGTATGTAATTTTTGGAAAACTAAAAAAAATTCGAAAAAAAACTAAAAAAAAAATCGCAAACAAAAAAAAAGGAACAAAAAGTTAGAGTCGACAAAACTCGAAAGCGATGACGGGGGGTGGAACCTACTCGTCGACGCGCATATATTTCATGTACGTAATTTTTAGAAAATAAAAAATTCAAAAAAAATAACGCAAAAAAAGGAAAAAAAAGAAACGCTACTGTTCATATGAACAGTGTACAACAGTGCTTACTGTTCATGCAACAGTACCTACTGTTCCATGAGCAGTGCCCGGAGCGCTGTGAGGGCGAGAAAGTGTAACGCCTTAATACTAAAAAAAATTCGAAAAAAAACTAAAAAAAAATCGCAAACAAAAAAAAGGAAAAAAAAGTTAGAGTCGACAAAACTCGAAAGCGATGACGGGGGTGAAACCTACTCGTCGACGCGCATATATTTCATGTACGTAATTTTTAGAAAATAAAAAATTCAAAAAAAATAACGCCAAACAAAAAGGGAAAAAAAGAAACGCTACTGTTCATATGAACAGTGTACAGCAGTGCTTACTGTTCTACTGTTCCATGAGCAGTGCCCGGAGCGCTGTGAGGGCGAGAAAGTGTAACGCCTTAATATATTATTATTACTAGTTGAATTTGGCGTCGCGTCACGCCACGCCCTTGGTGATTTCTTTGTACATTTTTTTGTTTTTTTTTGTTTGGCAAAATGTTAGCTAAATTGAAGTGTTTGAACATGTTTTTATTTTGGTATGAGTAGACAGCATTTTTTTTGTGAGTTTTTTTTTGTATTGTGTAGGATATTGAAAACTTTAGTGTTTTGAAATCTTCAAATATGTTTGTATTTTGACGTCAATATTTAATTGAAATTGGTAAATTTATTTAAATTTGAGTCTACATTGGCCATGGACAGTTCTTTTGCTGACTGCCGTGATCTTCGTGAAATATTTATTTGTCATAGGAGGAAGCGAAAATAAGCGACATGGGATGGGAAATATTTTAGGGGAATGCATTAATCGAGAAGATATGAAACATGGTTAGTATGCGTAAAATAGATGTAAACAAACACTGAGCATAGATGAAATAGAAAATAATGTTTACGTTGGCTTTGGAAGATTCAAAATGGAAGGACAATTTGTTAAGATGAGTAGGAAGAGGGTGTAGGAGCTGAACTGAATGAGAAAAGCGAGTAAGAAAGGTTCAACGTGGTTTCATATAGCAGGAACATAGGAAGGTAAAATATCTTTGTGAATGGTGAGTGTAGTAGGTGGCTATGCGTTTCACGATAAGCAGCTGTGGCGTGGCAAGGTGGTGCGGAGCTAGAACTTCTGAATGCGTAAGAAGACATAAAATGCAGTCATGTATTTATATGTGCAGACATTAGCTCACTTCATTCCATACAGAGTACAGACAAATCTAATAGTCTGGCACACATCTCAACTATATGGAAACAAAATGTGCTAGAGAAAATTATGTACCAGTGCCGCTACTGTGACCTGATGGTCCATTGTGATCGTTTTAGGTGTTGCTACATTGGATAGACATGAGTTGATTTAGGCATGTAGCTGTACAGTAGAAAAAAAATGGAAGAGATAGATAGGAAGAAGTTGCTGCACAACAGCAACAGAATGGGATCCTCGAGTATGTAGGATCTCAACAGTCAAAAAGTTGGAGTTCATCACCTCCCAGGCCGCCGCATGCCTCCAGCAAGCTCCTATAAAAAAGTTGAATATGTAATAAACATGTTGAGTAGCAAGAACTATACCTTAGTTATGTGTGTAGAGTTATAGGGTGAAGTTTATTATCTTTCTTTATAAGAAAACTCGTATAATTAGGTTGCACCAAAAAAAGTGAAGTTACTTGAACTGAAAGAACTAACCGGAAAAAGCACAATGCTACAGGTACAAACAAACATCATATAGAATTTGGCAGCAAAAATAATTCCAGGAACCATCAGATGTTCAGAGCCTACAGTGATGCCTATATAAGAAGATAGATTCAGAATCTAAGTATAAAACGAAAGAACTTCACCAAAATAGAAAAACATGGATAGGTATATCCTCTGTTATGTCGACTGTAAAACTAATTACATATGATAAACACTGAATGTGATTACCAAGATAAATTTTTAGAATATAAATATGTTCAGTAACTTGGAAGTGGTTGCCCAATTAGTTCTTCATTTTGAATCATAAGTTCAGATAAAAAAATTAATTAATGTTTAGACAGGGAACCCTTAAAGAAGAGCAACCTCACCAACATTTGTTGGATGCATTTCAACAGAAGCACACCAATTAAATTTCCACCGACACATGTAGAAGTTTATTGACCTGAAAAGGACGATGGCAACACCTTTGGTCTCATTGCTGGAAGATAGCACACAAAGTATAAGAAACCAACAGAAAATAATAATTGTTTGGACTATGCAAGCAGTAAAAAAATGTCAATTTTCTCAGAAATCGAAGCACATCTCGCACATTTAGCTATTATATATATCTCTAAATGCCTCTGTACCGTGCCAATTGTTTGGGCATGCATCAACTGGAAGCAGGTTCAGATTCAATATTTGAATTGTTGTTAGTTGATAGTAACTTTGCAACTATTTTCGTCCTTTTATTCAACTCATTATCCTTGAATTGGAAGTTCCCGTTGATATGAAGTTATGTAAGATTGTGAAAACCTAGGAGAAAAATGACAGGAAACGTTTTCAAGATAACCTTCAGTTTTATTAGCAGGCTAATTAAACCAACATATTTGCTTGTATATCTCCTAGTAGCAAGCAGCGTGAAATAGTAGGCTAGTTTCCAGAAAATAGGCAATAATTGGGAAATAAAGGCAGCTAACCATGGGTGTGCTTCATGTTGTCATTTCTGCTGCTGAGAATTACCACGCGAGCATCGAAATACAGCACAATTAAATTCAAAAATATGAAAATAGTATTACATTGTATTGTATTTTGGAAATATATCTCAAATTTCCGCGTCTAAAGTTAATAAGAGATGGCAAATACATCTGACCCAGAAGCAGGTCCATAGGATAGCTGAAACTGAAGAACAACCTTAATCTGCTACAAATAATAAGGAATTTCCTAATACGCCGAAAGAATTGAGATCAAGACAGATGTTTTAATCACTTTCAGTATAG